>JARGYA010000024.1:0-600000 GCA_029204335.1 Mycena vulgaris
TCTGCGCATTTCAAGCGGGACTCTAATAGTCTATATCCCGAGCGTTTTGGACCCGATTTGAGCTCAGGACAGATGTTCTCCCGAAAATGTCCCAAAACAGTAAAAACATGCCGTGCCCTGAGTTCTGCAAAGAGCTGTAATTCGGGTATGTCCGCGGCATAGTTTATCACTGGAAAATAGCTTATTTTCTCTTTCAGCCGAGATAGTGGCAAGCTCATCTTTGTTCAAGAAGCACGGCCACGCCATAACGAATGCACCTACTTTTGAACGAGTAAAACATCATTTTAAATCACTCAATAGATGCACAAAAAGCTCTATCTATCCTCAGATTGAACCACACGGCCTCCTGGACATAATTTGAGGCTGATCCACTGGACGATGTATTCCACAGTTGGGGTTTCCATAAAATTACTTTGTGTGAAATGGGAACTCAGACGGACCTTTACAATTGTGTATGTTGCCTTGCCTCTGGGATTCACTCCGATTCAGTCGTCTCGCCTATGTTTGAAGCGGATTTTCGTGGCACAAACCGAGGTTGAACGTGGTTTGAACGAAAATTGAATCAAGTGATGAACCTGAATGCATCTAACTCATGCTTATATCAGAAGGTAATAATACCACCCCCGGCATTTATTTTCCCAAAATATTCCAGTCTCGTAGGATACTTGATTGTTGCTGCCACTTCTGGCACCGACGCACGCGGTAAAACTGCCGCCAGGACCTTGACGACTGACGCCAACTTGACGCCAACTGCCGCCCACCTGCTGCCACAAACAATGAGTTTGCCGTCAACTGCCACCACCGAATGAGGTAACTTGACGTCAACTGCCGCCAACACGACCCGCAAACTGACGAGTTGGGGCGCGTATGAACATAGTTTATGTGCCGCAAAAAATATGTACTACAACACGCCTCTAACACGATACACATCTTAAATCATCGGTGTGCTTCAATGACGTGTCCTAAGCATGGGTGGAATATGACTGCCGCCACATTGTCGCCATAATCACTTTGCCCCTGGAAAAATCTCCCACGAAGGAGTTGAGAAAAATGCAGTGAAGCCCGAGCCTGAGCGCGACCCGACTGGACCTGGGGCGTCGGGTCGGTCTCAGGATTTTTTTCAAGCCCAAGCCTACGGAAAGGCACCAGGTCTTAACGGCAACGGTCGGCAGCCCTCACCGTGAAGCTTGATTCATGCTTAGTGCTGTGCCAAGCTCTGAGACTTACACGAAGACACCCTGAAAAGATTTTTCGACGTGACTTAGGAGGTGAACGGTGTTGTTCGGTTTCGGCCGGAGGCCCGGATCAGACAGAAGCCCCCGAAAGCTCAATAATCTGAGGACTTCCGAATAAAAGGGGGTTTCTGTCTGCAGGGGTTCCTAAATAGAATTATCCTATATAACCTCGTGCAAAGATGTATTACCTATCATCATCGTGATAACTTCTGGTTGGTTGCACTGCCCCACTTCCTGTCACTTTCAAGTAGTGATGTGCGGGTCGGGTTGGATCTGAAAGCCTCGGAAATTAGCCCTCGACATGGTAATAAAATAATTATGTCATGGCACGGCTACCCGTCGGTTTCCTTTGGCTTCGAAACCAACTGCCGGAGAAAAAAAACAGTTAGTTGGAGATGAATGATGCGGGTTTTTAATCCAGTCAATACTCTGAAAATGCAATGCAGGAGTGAGGATTCAGGAAACTGTGAATTGGGTGAAGCCGAGAGAGCTGCCGAGAGTGCCGAGTCATGAATTTCCCTTTTCACCTCCAAATCATCTTCCGCTCGTGTCTCTACCACAAGCCGTGTATAGCCTCTCGAGATTCTCTCACTTCAGCTCTTCAAGTGTTCAGCTGGATACCCACGTCGCGGTGATCGCGGCCACGCAGATGAACACGTTCTCACATCGATGGAGTCTGGACATGTGTACTCATACCACTCAATGGACCCTCAAACCGTGACTGGGCCCGTGCACTCCGCTAGATTGACTCGATTCGTTTAAAAGTACGCCTCATTCAGAGTCATAAACCCGCTGGTCCGAATTTAGCAGGTCCCGGTGGGGACCTCCGGCTGCAGAAACCTGGGTTTCTGTATAGATAATGTTTTTGGAGGGGGGGTTGCTGTCTGCTACCGGGGTTTCTGAATAGAATTATCTTACGCACCTGACCGTTGGCGGTGTTAGCGATTAAATTATTTTACAGCCACTTGCAGAAGTTAAACTATATGAATGCTTACCGGATGTTTCTCACTAATGACCACCGACGGTGCAGCTATACATACATATCAACATTGAATTCAGAGGGAGCACCTATGGGGACAGACAAAGATTTTCATAGGACAAGAGAAAAAAGAAAAGACATCGCAGTACATACACTGCCATACAGGAATCCCAAGTCAAACCTTATCCTCGCTCCTAAATTCCCATGTGGATAAACGGGACCCAATGTTGATACGGAACTCCTTCATCCCGCAATTTCCTAACAGCCAATTGCAGAGCTTTTGCAGTATCCGTAACCTTCGGTGTAGTATCCTTGCGAAACAGGTATGTATAGACTGTTCCCGCAACACTGGGCCCATCACTATCACGCATGGACCATAGTGTGCCGATTGAGCTCCGGAACCCAGCAGCAATGAATCCTCCACCCAAATGGAATGATTCATTGACCATTTGTGCATCTCCCATGGCTGTTTGGCATGCAGCCAGAAAAACAAACTCTGCTTTGGATAAAGGCATTTGCATGATGGTCTCCAGCTCCAGGGTACCTCCATACAATTGAAGACAGCTCTTGGGCGGGTCACGTAAATCTTGTTTCCCATGGCAGGCCAGATGGACCCATTCACAGGTTTGGAGCTGTGAGGTTACTGCTTCGACTGTCGCTTGCTCGCCAACCAGGCTCTGGGAAAGATGGTCCCCAGCAAGATCAGAAACAACTTTGATTTCTTTCTTCACCCCAGGCAGTGCTGCTTGCTGACCCTTCCCACTGTGTGTCACTCCAACCACGCCAAGCTTTGGAGTCTCTGACTCTGGAAGAGCTTGTGCATCAAGAAGGACAGCTATCGTGGCTGTATAAGAGCTGATAAATTGATCGGAAGGGGCTGCTGCATGGAGAGGAAGACCCGTAAAGGCTCCAGTCGGGCACCACCACACTCGCCCGTCAACAATGTTACTCTGAGGGAGAATAGGAATGTGAGCAGGTCGAAAAGATGAGGTACTTATTTACGCACATTTTCTAGGGCCTGGTAGATCAAACCAACAACATTCTTCCAGAGCCATGTTAACATTTCTTGAAAACTCTCATGAACCGGTTTGGATCTGGATCCTTCAAAACCAGCAAATAGGCGAGTGGAATCTGAGTCTCTGCTCCTAACATTGCATCTGCTCAGAAGGCCTTTGAGGATGTTCTTTTGATGCTCTAGCTCAACAAGTGTAACATCTGGAAGTTGCACATGAAGTGGCTCCGATGCATGGTTCAGGAGAATAATACCATCGCAGTGGCTCTTGTGAGAGTTGAGAATGATGATAGGCCCATTTCCAGAGGCCTTGCAAAGGGCACTGTAAGGTCGAGGAAGCAGGAAATGTTCGAAGCCAGAACGCTTCCGGATTTCAGCAAGCAATTTGTTCCTCTCAATTGTGAGTTGATGGCTATTCGGAGACTTTCCAGTATACAGTTGAGTTGAAATGTCCTGCAGTTTTGTGGCTTCTGCTTCAGGAAGACTGTTAAGATCTGGTCTTAGCTGTAGCATGTGCTGGAATGAAGTTGCTAGCCCCTGGTCAAGGAACTCAATTGCAAGTGAGAGATTGCCATGCTCAACACAGGCTGCTACAGCATCCGAGGTTGTTTGGGCAATGTCAAATCTTGTTACTTCTTGCTGACGGGCAGATAATGAGTTGCCTATCCACAGTGTTGCCGGCAAAAGAGTGAACATGCTTTTGTATGCCTTCAACAATTCATTTGAGCCATGGTCCCGTGCTAGAGATGCCCATTCCGAGCCTGCATTCCAAGAAAAGGATATTGTATTGGTAGGGACTTGGAACGAAGCATAGTAATTTGCAAATGCAGCCTGGAGATGATCTGAGTTTCCAGAAATTCTGTATTGTGTTGCAAAAACTTCTGCCAGGACCTGTATACAGTATACATTCCATGGGTCTCCTTCACTGATTTTCTCCACTGCTGCCTGAGCATGATACAGGGCAGTTTTCAGGTCATTCAGATTCCCCAATCTCTTATACTTCTTTAGCCACAGTTTTCCGACCTGGTAGTGTCCATGTGCAATGCGAGGTTCATTTTCAGAGATTAATTTCAGGGCTGTATTGGCTGCTTCTAGCCCGGATAAAAGATCATCCAAAACATCAGACCTTGCATATCGAACAAAAAAAGCCTCTGCCAGTCCGCCCAAAATAGTAGGACCATGGGGATTACCCTCAGGCAACAATTTTTGTGCTGTTCGAAAGTATTGTATTGAGGAATCAACGTCATGGATGTCGCCAAGTCTGATGTGCCGCATTCCATAGGCCTCTCCCAATACAGCCAAATGAGCTGGTTTGGCAGGATGCTTATCAGAGATGTGGTGCACGGAAGTTTGCAGCTTCTCGATTCCGAGATGAAGATCTTGCAAGTCGCCTAACCTGTCATAGCGTCTCACAAGAGCAGTTGCAGTCCAAGGTAAAAGGACAGCAGAGATCAGCATGTCATCGCTGGTCAAAGTGATTGCCTTCTGAGCCATGTTAAAAGCTAATTCCAGGTCTTCCAGGTTCCCAAGTCTCCCATACCTGTACATGGCTGATTGGGATAGGTTGTATAAATATGGGGGCAGAGTTGGGTCCTCCTCAGAAAGAATGTTGACTATAGCTTCAAATTTTTCAATAGAGTGTTCCAGATCCTCTAGCCCCCCGAGTCTCTGGAATCTCCAACCATAAGAGGCTCCTAGGCCCCTCAAAATTGGCACTACGAGTGCATGACCTTCAGGTATCAACGTTCTTGCCTTCTGCAACGTATCAACTGCAGCTTGAACACCCTCCAGATCAGATAATCTGTCCAGTCGCACGGCAAGAGATATCCCCAGCCTTGCCAGTTTTTCAGGATAGCTTGGGTCATCTTCAGCTGTCATGTCCAGGGCTTTTTGATTTTCATTGATCTGAATTTCAAAGTCCTGTAGGCTTGGGAAGCCCAAGGGAGCTATAAAATTTGAGCAGGATGATCAGACTGCTTGAGCTAACTATATTTACGTTTAGAGGAGAGCCCCGAAGTTTCTTTCGCCTCGGCTGAGCCAGACTTTTCATTGGCCTGGTATTTCTTAAGTCACAACTAGACCCAAATTATGTGATGTCTTACCGGTAGAGCCATTTGCTGTATTGACACTTTGAAGTTGAGCTTCAGGATAGAGAGAGAAGAGGGAAGGAAGGGGTGTGCATGTCATCATGGCAGCGGCTTATATACATCTACGTGTGGTTCCTGTTCTCAATCATTGAGACTTCTTACATGTGTAAGGTGGACACGAGGATGTGGAGTTCTTCTACGGTTATTCATCTATCACTCCAATTAAGGATTGATCTTCTCTCGGAGGCGTCTCGGATCTCCTGCGCATCTATGAGAGAGAGGAGATGACATCCAGCGCTGCCACACTCCTGAGAATCTCTCATGCGCCGTGGCGGCATGCCGGGAGTTTTCGCTGAAGCATCACACACACCGCCTGTGCGAAGAGCTGCGCTCGCACCATGGACATGTAAGATTATATGTGTGCACCACACGCGCTCCACACCCCGGCGGCTGACGTCAACACGGAGAGAACGACTACGTATACAGTAGAGGTGTCAACATGGAGAGATAGAAGCGCCAGATCCGAGGGAAAAGAAGGCAAGGAGTTTTAAACCGGCGTGGGAGCTGTTGATGCACGGGACGTTCCTCTTAATGTCGACTGTCCTGCGTAGCTTGCAGTCGTCTGGAGGTTGAGAGTGCAGCGGAAACTTTGGATACGGGGGGTTCCCAGATTCGGATGAATTGTAGGTGATTATGCTGAGACTGTGTGTGCTCGAGGCGTACGCAGCGGATTAGTTAGGCAGCCAATTGTCCGAGTAGAGAGCAGACCTGAGTGAAGTGGAAGAGGGTGCATCGTATGGGATAAACGGAGCATTTTGTTAAAGAACGGTTAATCAATTAATATGCTGCCCACGAGGCTGCGGAGGATCGAACGAGAGCGCAACAAAGATCGATGTAGACCAGATCGAGGTCGAGTCACCGTGGCTCCAGTCGTAGCTGTGAAATAAGATTCCGCAGGGCACCCCTAGCAGTAGCACTGTCAAGCCGAGTTCTTCCTGGGCCTGCATCGGGCTCAAGCTTGAAGTGGGCAGAGATAGGGAAAACGGTGTTAACGTTGACGCGGAATATCGCGAGCAGGGATTTCCAGTGAGGAGGTGAGATGCCCTGCTGAAAAACCAGAGAGGCTGGAGCTGTGAGACTGCCACTGAGACCAGGAGAGTTTCAAGGAAGTGTCAGCCTCGCTTCCGGATTCGGCCGACGGGAGGCGGAGCGCTCGGCCGCACGGTTCGATCCGCAGGCTCTGCCACAATATCGTCTCCCACTAACGCCTGCGCCGTGCTCAGCTTATATATCCCAGTGCCGTCCTCGATGCCAAAGTCCCCACCGCGAGGAAGGGCTCCTTCTTCCTCGAGAGTCGACTGCGACATGTATCTTTCCCTCTGGTACATGAGAGTTGGTGACGCCCGCGCAGGGCACGCTGAGTCGACTAGGCATCCTCATCCGTAGCGCGGAGCGCGGTCTCGAGTGAACGAAGCCGTACTCGGACGCACCACTCTCCAAGACGACCTCCATCTCCTCCCCGCCCCTTGACGACGACCATCTGCGCCTCCGCTCCGCCTCTTGCAACACGCAGTGCAATGCCCATGCCGCTGCGGCGTCGTCATCATCGTCTGACTCTCACCTTGCCCGTCGCGATACCTCTACGCGCGGCGGGCAGCGGGCGATACATCCCGGATCCGCATCCCCAGCCAGACTGCGACGAGGGGGATCCCGAAACTGGGAGCGGGCGGTAGCAGGGAGCCATAAGGCGGGAAAAAAACACAGTGAATGCGGCTACGCGCTAACTAGGAGGAGGAGGAGGTGGGTATGTATGTATGGATTATTTTGTTTTCTTCATTCCGTCCTCCCTTGCCTTACTCTACTCTCCTCCCCTTCCTTCCTTGTCCTCTTCTTTCCCGCCTTCCTCTCCTCCCTTCCCTTCCTTCCTTGTCCTTTTCTTTCCCTCCCTGCCTTCTTCGCACCTTCATGGCGATCCCCCGTCTCCTCACGCCCCTCACCCTTCGGCCCGTGCCGCCCATTCTCTCCTCGAGTCCGCTCACGCGCATCCGTCTCCCCGCCCCGCGCGCGTTCAAGGCGTACGCAGCACCAGCGCCGCGGTCCCCGTGCGTGCGCTGTGTTGGGGGACTCGGGAGTCGTACCGCGATCGTGGGTGCGCTATGATGTTGTTCGCGTGCCCCTACGCCCGGGAACGGGTAGTGGGCTACCCTGGCGCGGGGTCGTGCAGCGGTCGGCGGGGACGGAGATTGTGTATGCTGTTGTGTTCGCGGGTGTGCTGGGAATGCGCGCCCGGGCGCGGATAAGGGCTGTAGAGCGGGGGCGCGTCACAGGGGAGCATGATGATGCGCTCATTCCTCGTCTCTTCTCCCCGACGCACGCCCGTTCTCTCTTCGAGCGCACGCGCGTCCGCGGAGCGGGGTCGGCGCATGGCGGTCGTGCGGCATCCCCCGGTGCTCGCGCGCTCGCAGCGTCCCCGAGCGCTCGTGAGGTCATACCTTCGCGCGCCGTCCCTAGGCGGTGAGCTGGTTGCCGCTGCTCGAGCTTTGCGGGGTGCGGAAGTGGCGGAGGGCCCTGAAAGAGTGTATCTGTACTGCGGACGCGTGGCATGGCGCATGGCCTTTTGCGCCGGTGGAGCACAGTGCTGGTTCTTATGTTCTTTCCCGCCTATTCTTTTTGGCCGCCTGCAGGCGAGGCTCCTTGTCTCCGCTGCAGCGATTCTTCCACTGTTTTTACTGTAAGCGTCGGGTTCCAATGAAAGCTATTGCGTCTACCCACTCGACTGTCTGCCTGTCCGACGCGGATTGTACGGCGCCAGCACGAAATACAAGGTCGAGATCGATCGACTTCGACGTCTTGGCCCAGATGTTCGATGGCGGCTCCCTCGCTACATCCAACTTATTAAAGCATCCAGAACTTACTGCGACTTCCAGTCTAGGCACATTATCAACGCTAATGCCAAGCAGAATCACACATACCCATCACTACCTTCTGCATCGACAACCGCAAAATATTTCGTCGACGTTCTCTGCAGAAATTTTCTTTCTTTTCATCACCGACTCTGAGTTCCGCATCCTGGGCGCAGCGTCGACTTTAATGGGATCCAGCTACCAATCACCTAACCCACCGGTTGCTTGTGCACCTGGCGCCGAGCATACTTAGTCCGAAGTCCAACCCACATTCGATCCCTCTAGTATCTAAAGCTTCAAGTTCCGAAACTAGCGGATTATTTCGATACGTCGATATCCTCGCAGGTCTAAATTGTCCTATGTAGGGATTGAAATTGGCTCCATTGTTGTGTCTTCAAGATGAACAATTACTTGTGAAACGCCTATCCTACGGGTCCTGAGCAACTGAAAAAAATCGAACGTTAGGTGTTGGGAAGAATGGTACAGGCACTCGAAGCTCACTTGAACACTGCCTCCCCTAGGACGCTTCCAGTGTTGTGTCAACGGCACCATTCTCCAATAAGAGATCCACTATCTCGGTGTGGCCTTGCCAGGATGCAGCCTGCAACGCAGTCTGAAAGGGTCCCCTGGCTGCATTCACGTCAGCACCATTCTGGAGGAGGAGGCGCACTATCTCTGTGTGGCCCTTCCAGGATGCGACCTGCAGCGCGCTTCGATCTTCACCACCAATTGTGTTCACGTCCGCCCCGTTTACCAGGAGCAGGCGCACGATCTCTGTGTGACCTTGGATGGATGCGGCTTACAACGCGCGGCGATGTACTCCACCCGTTGCATTCACATCCGCGCCATTCTCGAGAAGGAGTTGCACGATCTCTGTGAGGCCTCGCCAGGACGCGGTCTGCAACGCGCTTCCATATTCTCCACCGCTTGTATTCACGTGTGCCCCGTGCTCGAGGAGGAGGCGCACGGTCTCGATGTCGCCACTACTGGCTGCGACCTGCAACACATTTCCGTATCGTCCACCCGCTGCGTCGACATCTGCCCCGTTCTCGAGGAGGAGGCACACAATCTCAGTGTGTCCTTCTCTGGACGCGGCCTGCAACGCGCTCCCGTGGTCTTCACTGATTGTGTTCACATCAGCACCATTCTCGAGGAGGAGACGCACGATCTCGACGTGGCCTTCTCTGGCTGCGACCTGCAACGGGCTTCCATAGACTCCACTGACTGGGTTCACATCAGCGCCGTGCTCGAGGAGGAGATGCACAGTCTCGATGTTGCCTTCCTCGGACGCGGCCTGCAACGCGCTTCTGTGTCCTCCACCCACTGTGTTGACTTCTGCATCGTTCTCGAGGAGGAGGTGCACAATCTCTGTGTGGCCTCGCCGGCATGCGGCCTCCAGCGCGCTTCCATGGGATCCATCGACTCCGTTCACATCCGCGCCGGCCTCGAGAAGAAGGCTCACAATCTCTAGGTACCCTCCTCTGGTCGCGGCCTGCAACGCAAGTCCGTATCGCCCACCTGTTGCGTTCACTGGTGCACCGTTCTCGAGGAGGAGGCGCACAATCTCTGTGTAGCCTTGCCAGGATGCAGCCTGCAGCGCGGTTCCCTCTTCTCCACTGGTTGTGTTCACATCTGCACCGCTCTCAAGGAGGAGGCACACAATATCTGTGTGGCCTTGCCAGGACGCGACCTGCAGCAGGTTGCCTATCTGGCTCTGCAGATTGATGTTGGCACCGGTTTCGAGCAGCCTGCGCACCCCTTGAATGTATCCTTCTTCACAACACAAATGCAAAGGTGATGTGCATGACTGCGAGGCTGCCCGATTTAGAGTGTTGTATTGTTTGCTCCCGTCCTCCAGAAGCCGCATTGCTCCGTCAAACAGCAAGGTCCGGTCATGTGAATGCAACAGATGGTGACACCAAAGATCCGCTGCATATTGGATTAATGGATAGCTCTGAAGCTCCTCTTCTTTCAGTGCATCATCGGCAAAATATAGAAGGTAGCCTATGCATGTCCGCGCAAGGAAAGTATGGGAGAGGCCAGCGCTGAAATCCCAACCAAATTTGCTGGTGAAACGTGTGGACAGGAGGTAGTCCTGGACCGATGAGTGAGCCAGGACCACATAGTCATAGTTGACAGTGACCAGCCCTTCCAACCACCTGGGAATCATGACTACATTTCCTTCGCGTCGACTTGGCTTGTAAATGTATTGTGTCGGGTCGGAAAAGTCAAAGGCAATGGCATCTGCAAGTTCGTGCAGAGCAAGGGGTTTACGGGAGAAGACAAGCCATCGGAGAGCTGCTTCTGCATAGAGAATGTGCTCCGGCCGAATTCCCTGCAGAAATCGGTCATAGATACCAAACAGATCGTCAGGGAGGTTGTCAAGTGTCTTGTCTAATTCATCTTCCCATGGACAGCGAGAAATATCAACAATGAGACATGCAGCCATGCGGAACCTGAATCATTTGAATAAGTAAATAAATCCCCTGTTCACTAGAAGAATGATGAGACTGACATCCCATTGCTCTTGCTCACAACTCGATCAGCGGCGCAACTGGCCCAAGTGTTGGAAATCGGTCCGATAATCCTGCTCGATCACTACGCTATTGATATCTAATATGTACAAACATGATGTACTGGATCTGCAATCTTAGCGTTCCCCTCATCAGTGCGGGTCTGTCCGAGTCCTTCGAGTCCTCTAGGAGTCTACAAATTAACACCAAGGCCCCAACCTCTGAAGTTCACTTTCAACGAAAATTCTGATGTCCTCCTGGGCGAGATCAGACCTGAGCTCTATGTAGGTTATACCTGGGAGTCTTTCTGCGAAGACACGGCGGGGTTGGCTGGTGAGTAAGAGGTGCAATGGTGTTTGAGTCCACTTCCGAAGTGCCGAAATGAAGTCCACAAGTCGCCGCTGATCGCCTTCTTGGCACTCATCGAGTGCATCAAGGATGATATAAGGATATAAGTGTGTCCAAGCTCCATAAGCAGTGCTTCAAGGATCTTCTGAAGTTCCTGATATGTTGGCAAATTCTGTCCACCGGACTTCAATTTGTAGTGCTCTTCCAGAGTCTTGGAGGGATTTGGAGATTGGGCCGAAAGCTGTAGAATAATGCGCCTGAGTGCACTGTTGACCGCCTGGCCTTGCTTGTCCTTGAAAATGCCAGCCATTTTTCCAGTTTTTCTTCAAGGCTGCATTCAAATAAGCACATAGTGGTCCCAAGGCAAGGAAGATGTTACTGACACCATGTCATGAACCCTGTTTAGTGTCCGTGTGTTCACACTTTGATTTAGTGCAAGATCTACCAAGCGATTGGTCTAAAGCCGTTAGTGCGAAAATAATTTGGATGTATCCCATACTTACCCTGAACCTGGCTCCGAACGAATCCAGCTCTCGATTGAGGGCAAGTATTTCACTTCCCAACTCATTCCGGGCTGCAAGGTGCTTGACGACCCCTTGGGTATCATATCGTTTGATAAACAGAGAGGCCTTGGCGAGGAGTCTGAATCAAATAGTGAGTGTAATATTTCAGATCAGTAAACGGAGAGGAAAATCTAACGCAGTGTACGCTTCAATATCCATTTTGAGACGTCCAATAAGGTCAACGTGGTTCGTTGCTTCCATCCGCAGAATGGTCCCACAAAGATCGCGGGTCAACTCGGCGACATTGGCAAGAAGCACGTCACGCTTGTCACCCGTGGCCTTGGCCTCCTGGAATGAGAATTCATTAGAAGAAGCGGAAAGATCATAATCCTTCAACGCACTTTGTATACTTCCAGGATCTCGGCCATCAGCGCAGCGGCGGGAGCAATGAATGGGACCTCTCGAACAATATTCGCAACCTGTTGAACTAGCCCAAGTGCGACGGTGAGGTTGTCGATCGCAGCGTTTGCTGGGCTCGTCGCTTTCGGATCAATGCCCGGTGGTTCGCTCGCGGACGGAGGCTCGGGCGGCGGGGGGTTAGAGGCAGGAACCGAGGGAAATCCCCGAGAAGATGGCCTGTTCTCCAGGCGGAGGCCACGAACCCATTTCCTCAAGCGATCTGGCATGGGTGGAGCTGAGCCGCGAGCGACATCGTGGATCGAGATATTTATAATGCTATCAGCGCCTGATAGCCCAGACCACGTGGACCGTCTGCCACGTTTGCCGGAGCTTCGGCTACCCACCGTTTGTGATCCGATAGTGGTTCGGGAAAAAGTGGTCGATGTGGTAGCACCCGAAAATCAGGGCAGATCCAACGGTCGTCCGAGGTAGAATAAATGTGGAATGAAACGGCTCCGAATTGCGCCCAATCGAGACCGCTCGGGCCTCGTAAGCGCACTTATGTCCAGCCGGCAACTATTGATTGCCGCAATCGCCCAAATCGGACATTGGTCGACCCGCCCGCTCCTACATGGCACCAACGTCGGACGCGACATCGCTCCATCCTGTGTGTAAGGGTTCGCGTCGGCTCTCGGCGCCGGAGCCCGATTTAGCGCAGCGCGCCGCAGGCTTGCGGCGCGGTTGCACAGTAGTTGCGGCAGCGGCACAGCGCTGCCGCAGGTATCCCGTAGTATTCCGTAGTTAGCTAGTTAGTATAAATAGTCAGTAGCTTACCTGTAGTAGGCATTCTCGTCAACGACGGAGCTTTACCGACCCAAGTTCCCAGTCAAAGTAAAACTCCCACCGACTTGGATCACCGTGTTCTACAACTTCTTATCCAAGAACTCCGTAGACTCACATTTTTTTTGAGTCGATTTTTTTCTTATCCTCGTTGATTTTTCGATTGGACTGATCATCCGATTGAACCAGTTTATTGTTCACTACACAACGTACAGTATGGTGAACTTGCGCGAGAAGGACGCTTCAGTTGCGCAGAATCCTTGGACCTCCCACGACGAAATACGCGGGGAGGCGGCCGAAGGAGCAGCCCAGGTCAAAGTTGTAGACCTGGCTGTTGCAGTGGAGGGCGTGTTGCAAATGGAAAACACGACCGCTGCAGCGCTCGACGTACAGAGTGCTGGTGTTCGGACCTCCCGGAACAATTCATGGGGGGACACGGCCGAACCGAGAGCGCAGGTCCAGCATAGAGACCGGCCCGTTACAGCGGAGGGCGAGCTTCATGTTGGAAGCACGACCGCTGAGCTCGGCGGCGCGTGGCGCGCAAGCCAGGAGCCTCATTTAGAATGTCTCTGCCTTGAGAATGGCCAGCATGGGCCCCAAGGTCAGAAAGACGAGGTGCCGCGAGCCCAATCTCGATGTAACGAGATTGACAATAAAGGTACTATTGAGTACCTTGACTCGCTGCTGAAAGCCGTGGACACGGATGGTCCGGAGGGCGCATTTATTGTCCCCAAGAAGACGGCTAGACAGGTTTCAGTGATTAGTAAACCTGTGGAAATGCAATGTAAATACTTCCCTGCGTGGTTTTCATCGAGTCTTGATGGGCACAGTGGATTTCCGACGGATAACGAGACCTTCCGTGGCGTTGCACAAGAAGACATCGTTCTTCTGAATCAGAAGGTGAACTGCCAGTCCTATGGTATCGAAAGGAACAAAAGTTATGCTGGACGCGTCAGCATTATGGCAGTTCGAGCAGGAATGCCGGAGGGACCACCTGCGAGCTCTAAGCGGAGCTCTGGGACCGGTAAGAGGAACTCTCGGCGCAAGAAGCGTTCGGGTCTTGCAGGATACCTTGAAGAGGTGCGCACAGGCCGATCGGACGCCACAGAAGCTGCCAAGGCAGCGGAACACGAGGCGCGGCGACAGGCGAAAGAGCGGACAGCTAGTGTGGGGCCAGAAATGTTCAAACGAGCCCCTTCGCAGATTCCTGAGGGCGGGTGGTTCAGTAAGACACTAAGTGAGAATCGAAACCCGCCCCCTGCTTCTCCGGAGCCATCGACAACCAATACCAATTATACGTCCTCAAACAGTTCGACGGAGTCGGACTCACATTCAGAGAGCTTTATTGATTCGTCACACACGAGAAAACACTCAAAGTCGGCGTTGAAGACGAATCTGAAACGAAAGGATCAGCGTCGAAAGGAGAAGCACGAGAAGAAGGCGCTGAAAGGTATCAAAATAAAGCATCCTTTCACTTGGAATGGACGGACGGACTGGGAAGAGTTCGAAGCTTGGAAATACCAAGTGGACACCTGGATTGAGCTCAACGGACTGAGCGATTCATTGGCCCTGAAACTAATAATAGGTTTCATGAGCAAGAGGGCGAAGAAATTCTTCATGGAGTTTGTGGCCACTAACTTGGAGCAATGGACGGTTGAAGACGTCTACGACGCGCTATTCAATTACTGCTTTCCGGCTGATTTTAAGCTACAGCTAAGAGAGCGACTGCAGAATGCGCAACAAGGCAGTCAGACAGTCCGAGACTTCTTCAGGGAGTTGCAAACATTGGTCAAGAGAATTCCAGATGTAGCTGACAGACAGCTGGTTCAAATATTCTGGGACGGTGTGGCGCAGTACATACGCGTCAAATGGCTGGAGAAAGGCTTCAATCCCGAGGATACAAGGATCGAGCGTCTTGTGAAATGGGCAGTGCGCTTCGAGAGATCACAGAGCATAATTGACCGCTTGACCAGCGGGGCGAATAGCGATACGGATAAAGGCCTTGAGGACGTTGGCGCGGATTCGGAAGATGGCCTATACGCCAAAGGAAGGGCCCAGAGTAGTCGCTTCAAGCACAATGACGGGAGGAATCGGCAGAAGGGCAAATTGGCGCGTGGTGTTTCCGTTAGTGCAGCAAGAGTTGATTATGGAAGTTCTTCAGACTCAGAAGAACTCTATCTGTCGCCCAGGTCGTCGAGGAGAAGCCAGGCCATCCATACGACGAAGACCATGAATTCCGAGGGAGTTGATGGAGATAGTTCGGGACAAGAAGAGACGGCCGGATCAAACAGTGATCACGATGCGTCTAATTCCGAAGACAATAATCATTGAGCTTGCCGAGACGCGACGCGTTTGAAAGCACCGCGTTGCGATCCTTGAGGGCGAGTGTAAGGGTTCGCGTCGGCTCTCGGCGCCGGAGCCCGATTTAGCGCAGCGCGCCGCAGGCTTGCGGCGCGGTTGCACAGTAGTTGCGGCAGCGGCACAGCGCTGCCGCAGGTATCCCGTAGTATTCCGTAGTTAGCTAGTTAGTATAAATAGTCAGTAGCTTACCTGTAGTAGGCATTCTCGTCAACGACGGAGCTTTACCGACCCAAGTTCCCAGTCAAAGTAAAACTCCCACCGACTTGGATCACCGTGTTCTACGACTTCTTATCCAAGAACTCCGTAGACTCACACTGTGTCTCCGCTCAGTATCAGCATTGCTAATTCAATCACGTTATTTGACTTGCGCGTGTTTCTAAGTCCGCTTCTCCTTAGTCATCACCGTACCAACTCGACGCGAATTCCGACACGCGAAGATGCCGCCTTGGGCCCAGACCATGGAAAGCCAGAGCACCACACTTTGAAAAAGTGATAGTATCACTTGCCGAGTCAGCGGGCGCCTGTGTGCGGCGGTGGAGCACGGTCAAGGGGCTACCAAGATAAGGAATTTCCTTATATAGGGGGAGGGGGGGGAAGCCCCCCGGGTCCTGAAAAAAAAATTGTATACCCTTTCACGTAGAGCTTCTTTCACCGCTCTGTTTCACCCGCCGAGCCATTTGATCGGACTTTGTTCACGACCCTTCCCCATGTACACCTTTGAGTTGAGAAAGACCGGGGGTGGTGCACACCAGATCGACTGGCGCCGTTCTACATGCCTCAATCCGCTAAAATTCAAGATAGCTGCTGCCAAAAAGTCGACCAAATACTCACCGTGCATCAATTACTTGATTCCCTACCCATTGCAGTGTGGTCGCGCGATCTGCACGTACAATCTTAATGATCACTGTAGTGGCTCGCCGCACAACCCCCCATCTCTCGACAGCATTCCCCGTATTTATCAAATGGCACCAGATGAATTGAATGCGCAGGATGGAGGAGCTATGGCTGGATCGCGACAATCACCCCACAAAGCGTAACCTTCTGAAAAAGTCGGTCAACCCACTGATCATTTCGGCGGCTCACAGCTCTCGAAATGCGGTCAGGTGTGTACTGTCATAATTTCCGGACATGGCTCAGCATTAAATGCCCTCAAGTTGCGCAGAGAAAAGAATTACGGTGTCATCCAATACAGCGGATACCCCAAAAGTAGGCGCAAGGGTTGAGTATGTCACCGTATGTGTGCCGTGCAGAGGCGGAAAACGGCGGCGTATGGGGGCGGCGTCCCAAAAAGGGAAATTGATGGCACGTGCTTCATCACGTGGGGGAGGGGGAGGTACCTAGGCCTCTGAGATAAAAATACCGACATAGGGTACATTTTTCGGGTATTCAAACCCCCTTGAGCACGGTGCTGGTTCTTTCTTTCTTCGTTTCTCAAATTTCTTTACGTCCCGCGGCGAGCTTTAGCCGTGGCGATTCTAGCACCTTTCTCGTCCCCCGTATCTCACTGCAAGCGTCAGCTTCCAACAAAACCTATTGTGTCTATACGCTCGTCTGTCCCCCTGTCTGCCTGTCCGCCGTAGCTCGTATGGTGCCAGCACCAAAATTCAAGGACAAAAAATCATTCGATCGACTCCGAAGTCTCAGGCAGATGTTCCATCCAAGCTCCCTCGCGGATTCATTTTTAAAGTCTCCAGAACTCACCGGGCTTTATAATCAACCAATCATCAAGCCTCAGGCCAAGCAGAAACACACATACCCATACCTCTTGCCTTCTGCTTTCTGCGTCGACAATGGTTCAAAATATTTCGTCTACATTCTCTACAGTTTTTTTCTTCTTTCTCATAACTGGCTTGTGCCCTCATCTTCGGCTTTAATCAGATCCACCTATACATGAGAACGACTGTCTTCTCATCGTGCATCCTAAAGTCTGGTTTACGAGATTAATATTCACCTACCAACCACCTACCCTGGCACCTTCCTTCTACACCTAGCCCCGAGCATACGTAGTCCTGAGTGCCACTCACAATTCAATCAGTCCAACAGCTGACGTGTGCCGCCCGAACAGGCTCGAACTCTCGAAGGCGATAACACTTCATATCCTCTGCAAGCATCCATCTCCGACAAAACATCCCGGACTCTGCCCGTAACACTTACAGTGATCCACCGGTCACTGAAACAGTAAAATTGCAGACCTGATCTCTACTATTTCGTCGACTTTCTGGGAACTCTGAAGATGCCCAATGTGTTCTATATCATGTAAATAGCTCCACCCAAAATTTTATGTTGATTGAGCTAGCAATGAGTCCGTACTGGCCGAAATCGACTGTTTCACTGACAGGTGGATCAAATTCCCTGCCAAATCGGGATTTGATGTCAAGCTATTTCTCTCCTCCCTGAATAGTGATAAAGTATTGGAATTGGGGGAACATGTTTTTATGTATTGTATTTCAATATAAGCAACATTTGAGCTCAGGGAACATCTCATAACTGAGTGTTTCAGTGACCTGTGATATTTCAGTGACCGGTGAATCGCTGTAGACCTAGACTCGAACCAGTCGCTATAGGGAAAGTGCAGAAATTGCTGATCGTCGATCAATGTCCCGGGTACATAATCAGCGACTGGAACATAATCCGCGTGTTTAGTACAGTCGGGAGTTGCCGTGATGGAGTAAGTAACTTGTCGTTTTCCGCGAAGACCCCGGAGCTGAACTCTTCTCTCGTGAAATATGAACAGACAGTTCTGTCGAGAGAAAAATTGTAATATATCCAGTTTTTGCCAATTTTCAATACCATTAGAACTGAGTGCCCTATAGCACAATTTCCGCAGCCGCTTTTGTTTAGGGGCCATCGACCAAATCTCGCCGCGGGTCCCTCACACGTGAATCTGACGATGACTACATCCCTCCGAGGCCCAAGCGGCTCCGAACCGAGCCCCAAATCTGGTCCCCAGCCCACCGACATCTCTTACAGCAGAATCGGAGCATCACAGCCCGCCGGAGCCCTCGACCCCAGAGATGAAGCCGAAAACAGCGCCCCTGCCGTCGCTGTCATCGCTGTTTGGATGGTCTACACCCCTTGCGGCTTCAGACAGTCTCCCGACATCCGAAAGTCCCCGCCGTGCGCAATCTCTCGGACCTCCCGGCTCCTCTCCAATTTCCTCTGTTGTCGACGTAACACCGATGAAGGCTCCGGGTGGACGTCCTGCACACTCGCCGGAAACACGCGTGTTCACCTCGACCATTCGCCGTCTGGCTTCAGCCCCAGATACACCGAGCCGCTAGCAATCCCACAAGAGGCCCAATAACGAGAGATATCTTTTGGAAATCTTCCAAAGTATTGCCAGGCTGCCAATGGTTTTTGCCGCCGCCCGTTGGGACATCGAGGAAGGTATTGATCCCTTTGAGGATATTCGGGCCAGCCTCCTCCTGGTGTAAATGAAGGGATGGGAGGCCAAATACTTCACAAAGTGTCTGTGCGGCGACTTTCAGCCGCTCTGGGTCCAGTGTCGCAACGGGAGAGAAAGGCATGTAATTACCCCTATTCCCCTGATCAAAACCAAGATCGGGCCAGCCAAGGCTCAATTCTCAAGGTCTTCGAAATTAGAAAACATGGGACATCTTAGAATTTTGAGCTCGAGAAACTGTCTGTTCACATTTGTAAAAGGAAGGAAGTTGACGCAGAGTCGCGCAGAATTTTGGCGCAGTTATTTACTCCATCACGGCAACTCCCGACCGTACTAATCACGCGGATTTTCTTCCAGTCCCTGGGGTAACTGATCAAACAACTGTCTTTGATTTGTACACAAATTCCAATAGACTGGTTTGAGTCTATTGTAGACCAGCAGGGCGGATTATTTCGATCCCTCGACACGCTTAGGGCGGCAATTCTAGATATTTCTTGGTCCTACCTGACCAACTTGAGGTCGAACGTGGAATCATCATTGTCTCTGGCGTATTTCCTCTTCCAGCTGAACATTTCGAAATGATACTGGCCGTTGAGTCTAGTGCGAATATAAACCGGAACCTCGAACGGAGCAGCATCGTGTCGAGTATATGGCTACCATAGATTTGCCGCAGATCCAGTCTGCCATCAAGTTATTAAGTGGAATAAATTTATCTGAGTGACCTTATGGGGAAGTCAACCATTATAATTATTTCAGACACACAATTTAACGGATTCGGAACGAGGTTTCGAAGCATCCGATTTGCTTTGAAAAAGAAATAAGTATCTGGAGGCAATTCGGATGATGTGGAGACTTTCCTTTCGGCTTTCCATGGGCTCTACACACAACCCCTCTTTGCTCGTCCCTATTGATACCCAACACTGTCGGCGTACGGTCCACGCCCCGAGCTACCCGCAATAAGCTTATAGCATCGATCTGTGGCCGTAGTTCACTTCATTCGATTCACTCGACTCGATTCGCCCACGCAGTGCTCGAAATTATGGCTTTCCGCGACCTGTGTTCCAGAAAAACTTCAACCCGTCTTCGTTTTCTTTGTGTCTACAAAAGATTTTGACAGAAGCGAGAATTTCTTCGGCGACTTTTCCCCTCGTTCCCGAGTGCCATGATACATCAAACAGTAGGTCGGCGCAGCGCCCATCTTTCCCTAACCATTCTTGTACTTTCGACTCTGTGGCAGGTATTCAGTGTTGTGCGCCACGACACCAAGAACCAAGGGCACCATATTGAATCCCCAAGCCGCAAAATTCCGTCAGCGGCCGTTTTTCTGGTTCTAATAATATCCGCCCTTTACGGGATCAGATTTTCACGAGTCGGTGGGTACCAAACAACTTGGTACGAAATTCCATAATATATTGTCGGTTCAAATCTTTTCCAGTGTGCGCGAGAGACCCTAACAAAGCCTAAGTTCCTGATAGCCGAAATGGGCCATTCGTAAGTCGTGACAAGCGTGACTTTCCTGTTCTCACCACGACGACTCAGCTCTAATTCCACTCTGAGATGTGCTTTTGTCGAAATCAGACCCAGGCAACATCTCCCAGGCCAACACTCGCTCTGATTTTATGCTCCGCCTTCTCTTTCATTACGCCAATTCTTTGTTATAAATTGTCTCCCCTCCACATTCCTCGCTTCCAACGTGTCCAGGAGGACGCGGCCCGGTCTGAATTGTACTCGCGCGCCCCTCGTCAACATAGAAGATCTCGCAAATCACACCCAGCCGAATTCGCGCCTGCGCCGATGCACACCGTTGAGCAAGTAACAGGCCGCGCAAACACAGTGGAAGAAAGCGATGAGGATGCAAGGAGGCGCATTGAGAGCTGTCTAGGACGCGCGCTATGCGCCAAAGACTCTTAATTGCACTCACATTCCATGAAATTCCCTGTGCCCGCATCCTCAGCTCACGGAGCGGTTTCTGCGAAGCAGGGCAGATGCACCAACATGTACCCGGTGTAACACTCTCTTTCCAGCGCCCGGTGGTGTGTGAACCCGGATTGCCAGCCGGCGGCCCCAAACACATGTGCTTCCTTGTGGTGCCAATTGACGGCTAGCGAGCAGCCTCAGCCTTGCTCTACATCTTGCGCGCACACGTTGTAGTAGGGAGATGTCCCCGGAGTGCGGTTCGGGATGGGTCAAATAAAAATGTATGAACGACGGAGTGGTAGTGTGGGAAAAGGTAGGAAACGAGTGGGTATGATGGGAAATGAGGTAGCGTAGGTTTTGGGGACAAAAATAAGAAAAGAAGCTTCCGTAGCGAACGGTGCCACTGGCGTGTGGCCTGAGACCAGAGCGGGATAGTAAAGAACAGGTGCAGAAGGGCAACTGTGGGGTATTGATGGACCAAGTTCTCCTCTCAGTGAATTAAGAGGATAAACCCGGCAGATTCGAGAAGCACGATTGAATGGTAGAGTGTCAGATGGCGACGCGAGACTGAGCCGATCAGCCGAATAACACGAAGGAACACTGCTCAGAGGCTTCGATACCCCTGAGAGAACGAGTGAGACGAGTAGCGAGATGAGACGAGGTGATTAGAGATGAATGCGATAGCCCGAGTGGCTGGTAGGAGGCAAGCAAAAATGTGGTCTATGTCTGGCACCATGGCCCGATACAAACAAAGTTACCTAATCACCCAGCGCGTCCGTTCTCAAAGACCGCCGGGGCTGCAATATCTACTAAAATATGTATGTAGCCCATGTCAAGGCAAAATCCAGGAATCCAAACAACTAATCAGCCCCTACATCCATGGCATGCAAGATTGCAATGGCTCAGTCGGAGAAATGCAACAAGAGCAAGGGAACTGCCCGCCAACAGTTCCAGTGTCGGGCCCAACGACACTCTCATGTGCGTGACCTACGAACCATGGACTTCGGAACTGACTTCGCCGCCGGAATCCCTGTCAAAGAAAGGATACGTAAGATTTACATAAGAAAATGCACGTCACCACAACCAGAAATCCAACTTTTGATATAAGACGTCCCAGCGCGCAGCTCGGAGATGCCGAATAAAATGTAGGAAGTGGATGCCCATAAATCATTTGGGACTTGTCTTGAAATGTGAAATGAATAGCTAAACTTGCACTATACCGACGAACTAGAAACTTGAATAAAATGACGCTAAGTCCACTAGACGCCGGTTAGGCGCCCGCAAGAAGTGGGATAAAATCTGCGAAAAACATGGGACGGAAAAATGTAGTTAGTAGCCCAAATAATGGAATGAACGAAAGGTATTGATGTGGCTCTGGTATTTGTACCAGCATAAGCTGGAAGTGATAAAAATGTCGAAAATATTGCCGCGGGTGGAGTCACCGTCCAGCCAGCGGTATGAAGGATCTCCACACCTCGGCCATCCGGCGCTGCCACAACGTTGCCCGGCATTTCTTTCGCTCGCGGAGAGTGCGCGTGGAGGCCAGAATACAACATTGCATGTCTGGCAAAGAACCCCCGTTTTTGCGCCGTCGCATGCTGGAATCGATTAGATACTCTACAGTATATATGGTATCTACCACCGCGATAATTGTCATTTTTTTCGTGATTCATGAGACATTATTTGTCGTCGCCGTCGGAGGCGACGTCGAGAGAGATTCGATCGCTGTGTCCAAATGCGGACATTCGAGCTCATCGCGGAGCACACCGACGACAGCCATGAGCAATGGGTTGATCGCTGCCAAAAACGCTCTGGACTGATACATCATACGCGTCTCTAACCAGTGAAGTTTATGTATCACCGTTGATCAATATATTACCAACCCTGATGTATCACTCCCCCAGGTGTGATGAGGAGCAGTCGGCTGGTAGGTCGGCGGCTAGTCTCGGCACAAGGATTGTTCGTTCAGATTGTTGAGTGGTCGAGTCAACAGGATAAGTGGTAAGAGTATAGAATTGACCAAAAAACTATATACAGAGGACCGATCTTATTACTGTAGCTAGTGATCAAATTAGTCCTAAATAGTAATGAGATCGTCGGGGTAACGGGAATTGAAACAAGGAATGTGGGTGAGTGAAGTAAGAAATAAATGAGGGTAAAATAGAGAGCGTTCCGTTACACCCAGGCTCTAGTGAAGTTTTAGTCCTTGTAACAATCAGCCAGAAATTGAACCCAATTCACATCTTAAACTAGAGCATAATGTAACTGAATATCGCTCCCATGAGCGCAGAGCTGAGGAGGGTCCATGGTCCCGGTGCGAAAGCACCATTGCTCCCACCAGTTGCACCCGCACCGGCGCCAGAAGTGGTTGCAGAGCCGCTATTGGCAGAGGATGCACCCGAAGGACTACTGACAGAGGATACACCCGAAGCACCTGATGAGCTACTGTGGTTTGGAGACACCCAGCGTCAGTGAAGCATCAAAGTAACGAAGACGGGCGCAGCGTACTTGGAGAATACAGCGATGTACTTGATCTCCCAGTACGCATCGACGTAGTTGGTCGGCGTGACGATGAGATCGGTGCATACCTTGGCCACCTGGCTGCAGGTCTGGCTGAAGACGTCGACGGCGAAGTTGCCGCACACGTTGGTTTCCTATACATCAGGGGTTTGGATTCGTGAGACGGGGACTTTACGCGGGGGTGATATGAGATGAGGAGCTTACGAGGATCAGCGTCTGCGGCCCAAAAAACTGCGCGGTGTTGCAGGACGATTGGGGCCAGAACGCTGTGGGCGCGCCCCACCCGCTCGGGTTGGGGCTGGCGGTGGCCATGTCGGGTGGGACGGCGCTGCGCGTGAAAAACCAGATCCTGATACCATCCTCGTCCCATAGTGTCGCGAACGCGCCGCCCCCGCTCTGCGCGAACTTGGTGCCGTAACTGAGGTCATTGTCCGCGACGAGGCAGCCCTCGTTCGTCGCCTGGCCCGTGGCGTTGGTGAAGCAGTTCGCCGTGAGGACGTTGCCCGTCTCGTTCACCTGGCCCTTGGCGGGGTGAGCGCAGCCGTCGAGGGTGTGCAGTGAGTACTGGTTGTTGGTGGCGAGGTTGACGTTCTCGATGATATCGATCTCGCCTCTGGCGGGCCAGGGTGCGCCGAGGCCTACCATCCAAAAGGCGGGCCACACGGAGCACTGGAACGAGGGCTCGTCAGTCAAGACTGCATTGACACCCTTTAACTCGCTTACTCCGAACGGAATATGGACCGCATCCATGATGACCAGACTCCCAGCGGTGATCGTGTCTTTTGAGGACATGAGCACCGTATTGCGGCCATAGCTCCCGCCCGGCTGGGCACTCGTGAAGTCGTCGACTTTTATAACCACGTTACCGGCCGCATTCACGGAGGTGAGGTTTTGCTGCTGTGCAAAAGCCTGGTCGGTAAAGTTGACGTTGCCTGCGGTGGAGTGAGAACTCGCGAGATCCATGCCCTTTACAATGCGCTGCAAAGACCGCTTTCGCTCCTACCGTTGTTTCCAGGCTGGCCAGCTACGTCGGTTGCATCGTTGCCGACCTTGAAGGTCCAGGGATCGAAACTACGAATCTCTGGATCAGCGTATTGATTGTAGAGCTTTATGTAGCCATACAAGCCTTGTCCACTATAATTCCGGGCCAGTTGGAGCTGCTGGGCCAGGGAAAGTTGGATGAGCGATGCGACGAGTAAGAGCAACATCGCGAACGACTGAAAACGTGCCGCAGTCGTGGCGAGAAGGAACAAGTTATAAAGGCAAAAATACTCTATCTCCGGCCATCAGTCGCCGTTTTGTATGTAATCCCGCTGTACTATCAGATGATCGTGATTCGTCCCTTGCATCGCCTTCCGTCGACGTTGCACGTTGAACGCAAGAGGTAGGCGATCTTCTAAGCGAGCAGACAGACCAATGCACGTGCCCGGCGGTCCCCCACCAAATTGGGAAGTATCTCCGGAACCTACCTACCTTGTTTAGACGATCTGGTATCCCAAACTACGTAGGAAGCGTCTATGAGTATTCCTAGACAATAAACTGGCTCCCTGAGCGCAAAATTAGCCCCAAAACATATTCTTTTCTCCTCGAGTCCCGGATTTGTGTCCTGATTTAGAAACATCACGTGCATTGACATGTCTGCTCGCTTAGGAGATCGCCTACCTCTTGGTTGAACGTTGAACCAAGCGTTGAACCCTCGAGGCTGGCCCCCGTCCAACGCAATCTACATAGTATAGACCTGGCTTATATTTGCTACGAGTCACTTGTATTCCGCCGCCAGGTCACACGCGGTGTGCTCGCCGACATCCCATCAGTTCTGACTCTCCCGTTTCCGAAAACCTTGAGACACGTAATTTTTCCCCCTGTAACAACTTTTGATGAAATGATAAGGATGCACATTTTTCAAAAGGACCAGCCCAGACCTATGAGTCATGTGTCATTATGCGTGGGAAAAGACATGCAGAAACGGAGGAGAATTTGCGAGAATCAAGCGGTAATCAAGGATCTTGTGGTTGATCTGCGCCGGGCCTTTACAAAAATGGGCATCCTTATCATTTCATCAAAAGTTGTGAGAGAGGAAAAAAAACTGCGCGTCTCAACTGTAACTCGCTGCCATTCCAGCAATCTTCTGAGTCCATCGCGACCTCTTCCATCCAGAATTCGTCGCATGGACGCTAATTCTACGCTGCGCCCATTCGGGGATGATCTCGGGGGCTTCCTCACGACGCGTACGCAAGGAGAGTGCGTCTTCTCGTTTCAGTTCGTCTCCCGAGCTAATCACAGGCAGCTCTTCTACCGAACCTCCGCCTCCCAGGACACGCACTTACCGCCCAATCCGCCTTTACCGCGCGCCAGACGCCGTACACGCGCCACGACGAAGCACTACTAGCCGCTATTGACCCAGCAGGTTTTTAAGCACATGTGCTGATGGCCGAGCCGGATATCTTGTAGCAAAATACGATGACATGACACGTCTCGACACGTCCTATCACAGCGGTCCTTCACACGTCGAGCCTCGCGCCAGCATGTCGGATTCTGGCGAGGAATTATTCCCATCCTCAACCTGCCGTAAACCCCAAACCGCCGCGGAGTTCAACATCAAGTCAAATGGAAATCGCGCGTAAAACTGTCGGCACTGCCAACACCGTACACGCGAAATAAGAAGCAAGATGAGAAGAAAAACACCGCCCTTGATGGAGATCTCAAAGACGAGGAGGAAGAGAAAGGTCTAGCCGTCCTTCCTCTTGGCGATTTCCTTGACGCCCTTACGCAACAAGACGACAATGGTATTTTATCATCTCTCGCACCCTTGAGCTTATGGTAATGCACTTTTTGACTGAATATTGAAGCAATAAGTGCGCAGAAGGCATTTACACAGTTTCGAAGGCAATGAGTGAGGGGGGAAGCGTAAAAAGCCCCTAAGCAAGTCAAGTCTTCCCGATTATGGATGCCGCCGACGGGGCACGTGAGCGTAAAAACCTGCTGGGTCAATTGCAGACTCGGAGTCGAAGCACTCCTTCCTCGACTCCAATGTGTGTCCCTCGTTTTCAGGGTCGATGACAGCGGCGTTGAATGAGGCCACACTCGCGCAGATCATCAAGGCCCCGACGCACGGCCGCCGTCTTACTTCATCCGCTCCTCTACGTAGCGGGTGCGCACTCGCTGAGCGCTCGCACTCAGACGTGAGCGGAGCTCCCCTGCGACCCCAGCGCGTCCAACTCGATCTTCTCTCCTTCTCCGCCCCTCCCGCGGCACGACACATGTCCCAGCCATCGCGCCACTCCCATCAGCGACGACGCCTCTTCATCTCGCGTTTGCATCCGCTGCGCCGTCCTCACCGTCGCCCCACGCCCACCCTGCTCGTCGTCCGTTCTCCCTGCCCGTACGGCGGCGATACCTCCGCGCGTGCGCATCCGCATCCGCAGCGCGACGAAGGGGAGTGCGATCCGCAGCGGGGGCGGGTCGGGAGGCGTGCGCGCCGAGTCGAGGCGGAGGGAGGGGCAGAGACGGGGCTCTCGACATCGATTGCGGCTCCGGCTTAAGCTACGCACACCCTAGCTCGGGGGAGGAGGAGTCATTCTTCTGGTCCTCCCTCTGCTTCCCTCCCTCCCCTCCTCTCCCCTCCTCCACCTTCCTGGCGCTCGGCCCCTACCTCCCTCCTTTCACCTTCCGGGCGCTCGGCCCTACCTCCCCGCCCTTCGCCCTCGTCCTTGTCTCCCTCCCCGCGCATCCACGGCGGACGCCGCGGCGCTCGTGCGTCCACAGCGCCCATCCACATCCGCCGCTTCCTCCTGTGTCGGAGCGTCGCATGGTGTGCTGCGCAATTTCGGGGTATCCGCGCTATCTCGGGGTATTCTCGCGCTGTATAGGATGCAGCGAGCTGCCGTCGGTGGTGGGCCGGGGGTCCTCCTGCGCACGGCGGGGCAGTGCAGATGTGGAGCGCGGGGAGGGCGCCGCTGTGCTCGTGTGTGACGCCTGCGCGCGCGCGGGGCGGCGAGCAGCGTCAGTGGGCGTCGGTAGCACGGGCGGGGCGAGATGGGCAGCGCTAGCGGCGGCAGTGAGCAGTGAGAAGTGAGGGGCGCAGCGCGCTCGGCGCGAAAACGGGGGGATCTGGGCGAGGCGGCGCCAGAGCAGAGCGGGGTGTACAGCGCTGCGCGGGGAGGGATATGTGGGTCGCGTCGTGTTTGCGGGCGCGGGGATGTGCGCTGGAGACGCCTGCGGCGCAGCACCCGGGGAGCGTGTAGAGCGGGGCCGGGGGCTCACGATACGTGAATGGGCAGCGCGGCGTCGGGGGGGGGCGCGATGTGTGCAGCCCCTCGCTTTGTTATTCCTTATTCCTTCCCCTCTTCCGTCCTTTCTTTCTTTCCCTTCCTTCATTCGCCTCCCCTTCCTCTTCATTCCCTCGCCTCTTCTTCCCCGTTCTCTCCTCGAGCCCACGCCCGCTCTCTCTTCGAGCCCGCGCGCGTCCGCGGTGCGGGGTGTGCTCAGAGGCAGCTCCCCCGGCGATCGTGCGGCCGCATCCTCGGTGTTCCCGAGCGCTCGTGAGGTCGTGCCTTCGCGCGCCGTCCCAAGATGCGGGATGCGCAGTGCGAGCCTGCCCTGGCATCGTTGACACGCCCCCGTGTCCGCGCGCGCACGCGTCGGTATTGGGGGATGCGCGCGCTGCCGCGGGTTACGGCGCCGTGTGGTGTAGCCGCGCGATGTCGCTCACATGGGTAGGGGAGCGCGAGCCCGCAGGGAGGCGGTGAGCGCGGAGGCTGTGGCGCGTATGTTTAAACCGCAGACGTGGCGTGGCGTGCGGCGCGGGGTGCGCCTGTGCACCGGTGGTGGAGCATGGTGCTAGTTCTTTGTTTCCCGCCAATTTCTTTTGGCGCCTCGCAGCGAGGCTCCTTCCCTTCGCCGTAGCGATTCTTTCACCCCCTTCGTCCGTCGTATCATTGTAAGCTTTGGGTTCCAATGAAATCTATTGCGTCTATACGCTCTTCTGTCCGCCTGTCTGCCTGTCCGACGTAGATTGTATGGTCCCAGCACCGCAAATTCAAGGATGAAATCGCTCAATCGACTCTGAAGTCTCAGGCAGATGTTCCATCGCTGATTCCAGCTGAATGGCTCCAGAACTCGCTGCGACTTTTGGCCGACCACATCATCGACGCTCTTGCCAAGCAGAACCACACACATACCCTCTTACCTTCTCGGCGTCGAGAACCGCAAAGATATTTCGTCAACATTCTCTGTAGAGGTTTTTTCTTCCTTTCTCATTACCGACTCGTGCCGCATCGGGCTCATCTTCGGCTTTAATCGGATCCACCTACCCTGCCACCTTTTCCTTCTACACCTAGCGCCGAGCATACTTGGTTCGAGGTCCAACCCACGCTTCAATCATTTCGAGAGCTGAGGTGTGCCCCTCGAGCTTTCGAAGGCGGTAGCGCTTCAAATCCTCCGCAGACATGGATCTCCATCCAAAGAAAAACCGCAATTATATTATTGTCCGCCCGCAACACTTACACTAGCGGCGCAGATTATTTCGTAGTCTTGGACTCCAATGAATCTTTCGTGATCTTGGACTGACCTGCCGTCCGTCCTCCAGCTTGAGATCAAACGTGGAATCGAAATTGGTTCTGGACTCCCTGGTGTGTTTTTTCTTCCAGCTGAACGTCAGATAAAATTTTCAAGGAAATACTTCTTTCCAGCCGTCGATGGGCAAGGCCAGCGTGTGGCTGACTGTATGTACATAGATGTGTAGAATTATAATATTCTACTTCGCCTACTGGGGTTGAGATACAGATGCATGTGTTTAATCATAACGGGTTCATTGCCAATCTACTTTGCGCAATTTCTTTGAAGGTACGTGCCTCGCCCACTTAATTAGATAGAGGCGGGCGAGGGATTCTGACAATAGCATAATCAACCATCGATTAAGTGTCTTAACCAAAACCTGGACTCACAATTTTTGCGCCCTCTTCAGTTACCAGTACTCATTGGCGTGCACGTCAGGGCCCCTTGGGTCATCTGCCAGTCCATCCCACGGGGAGAAGTTCCAATCGCTAGGTGGATAGGTTAGTTTGACCTGAAGACCCGGATTGATGAAAGGCTGGAGGTCGGGCAGGATATCGAGCTGAATTTCCCGGCGAAACCAGATTGCGATGCGTTTCAACGCGCTAAGTGCTCCAGCGGTCATCCCCGATCGGATGAAATGCAAGAGAGCCTCGTCGGAAAATGAGGGGCCTCCGCGTATTTCGAGCTCCTGCAGCCCGGAGAAACAGCGTGCTGCAGGCGAACTGGGAGATGGGGTGAGAGCTTCGAGGACACTGTCATCGACAAGGTTCGGACGACCGTATGGAGCGGGGTCCTCGATGCGAAGCTTGCGGATCGTTGGAGATAGACCGCGAAAGAAATCGATGAGGGATGTCCTGGACAATGGATCAAGGTTTATGGCGAGACTTTCGATGTGCGGGGCAGCAGCGAAAAAGGAGGGGGCATATGAAATGTCTCCATCCTCGGGGCTTGGATATACAAACAGTCGCAAATGTCGCAGTTCCGGGAACGAAATCCGCGGGAACAGCTCGCGCACAGCGAAAGTCAGACCATGGACGATCCTGAGGTCCAATGTATGAAGGAATGCGCATTCAACAAGGGCTTTTCCTACCACCCCAGTCCCGGTTTCGGGGGAACCATTGATTCGCAACATGCAGGTTCGTAGTGCAGGACACCGGGAGAGCAGCTGAACGGTTAGTTCGATCGTGATCTCAGTGCCGACCCATGCTTCCTTGAGGGATAGGTCCGTGAGGCTATTCCAACGGAGTGGCAATTTCAGGAAATCGAAGCTCGTCCCTTTAAGGGAGATAGAGGAAATGCCCGAGCCACCCAGGAGAGGGAAGGAATCAACTTGAATAACATCAGTTGACCGCCCGTAAGTTATCTCGTCTATCGCCACCGACTTCAGTGCTGGAACGTCGGCCGCGGTAAGGTGCGACAAGGTCACCAAATGCGAATGACGGCTCGCAAATTTGATATGCTCCCACCGCGATGTGAATGGAAGTAGGGCCTGGAGGATAAGATGGACATGCGGGGCGATATCAGGTTCCTCAGGCTGATATGGACTTCGGAGTGAGATAGAGAGGCTACATTCGCCGGATCGAGATAGCCATGCCTTCGTGGTCTCGAGGCGCTGCAACAGCTTCTCCCTGTATAACATGTGATCCGGGTTACCCAGGTGGGGTGGCACGGTGATGTGGAGGCTGGACCAAAGGCGGGGATTAGAGAGTGATATGACCCGCCAGGAGCTACATATGCGCCCCAGGAGGACAGGCGCCTCCGTGGCACTCATAACACAGTTGCGGTGCGTCGGGATGCAGGCGAGGAAGATTTCTTGGATGATATCGAGCGGAAGTCGTCGAACGGGGGAAATGAGTGCCCTGTAGTCCTCGATGTATGCCCCGAGCCTGCTGCGCTCTTCCTTCAGTTTGTCGAGGGTTCGCTGCAAATCTGTGATTTCATCGTCAAGAGACTTCAGTCGAAGCCCCGGCTCGACGATTAGAGCCCTGATTTCTTCGATCTCCGCGTCATGGGGACAGTAATTGGTGCCCAGCTTTGAGGTGAATGGAGACCACATGGCCATGTGGAAGCAGCTTGGGAAGCAATGCGCGGGCTGCGCCATCGATACGGTAACGTGACTCCGACATGACATGACACTGACTCGTCCGGTTCCTGGCGCGCTTGTAGATCCATCAACGAGATCCGGCTCCAATCAGTGATCACAGGCACTAACCAGTGGCCAACCGTGAAGATTTACGAGATTTAACATACAAGATCTAGCACACGCCCGGAATATACCTATAGGGAACCTGCTCTGCATGACATTGCCATTCCTCTCCATCAAGTACATGCACTCCTTCACACCTCTCAAAACCCCGCAGACAATGAGCAGCGGCGAGACGATGAGATTCGACCCCAAAAACAGACCCCACGCCGTCGTGTATCCTCCGCCAGCCCACCACGTGCCGTCGGACATCAGGATGAGGGCGTCCCAAAGCACCGTCATGTTACCGCCCGTGAATGGGCCGCTAGTGATGAGTGCGTGGTTATCGCGCAGGGGCAGCGCGAAGGTGAAGTGACGGCCCAGTTCTCGCAAGCAGCGGAAACGGATAGTGGCTCCGGTGATGATGAGAGTGGCAGCGAGGATGGTCACCAGTGATGCGGCCGGAGTCGTAGGGTCCGATGAATTTGGTTACGACGGAATCCGCGGGATGCTGGGTGTCAGAGGGACCGGTGAGCATCACTACTGTCTCCATGCAGAGGGGGATGATTGGCACTGCGAGTCCTTCTTACCACGCGGTGGTGCGGCGGCCATTTGCGGCGGCCTTCCTCTGTTCGTCCGGGGAGGGAGGCAGGGTCGGTGGGGTCAATGATCGGTCGTAAAACAGAGAGCCAGCAAAAGTGCAAGTCTCGAAAAGAGGACGGACATCACATTAAGGCTCCAACCGTTTCCGTTTACAAACGTTTGTAAACGGTTTAACCGTTTATATTAACCGTTTAGTTTACGGACCCTTGTAAACGGTTTAAACGGTAATTTTTTTTTCGTGTCGCAGCGCTGGCCTGGCGTCCGCGGTGACTTACAATCGCTGCAACAAATGGGCATAAAAAGCTTACCACGCAAATTTAGTGCCGCATCCTTCCCTCGGCATGCGGTGGTTCCACAAAGTGAGCTCAGAACGGGCCGCTAATGCCCGCACCCTGTTCGAATTTGCTTTCGAGGCTTACAAGAAAACCTACGATGAAAAGCACCGAAGCAGTCAGAACAGCAGACCCAAGCCAGCACGAAGTTCTAGCAGTTTTCTGGATGATGTATGTATGCTTGACGACGGTGAAGATAATGCAATCCCACAGCAACCTGAATATGAACGGTTTTATATCGCTCACCGTACGTATGGCCGCGGCGAAACCCACGGTCCGTGGAAGATAAGCCCCATTAACTCCAATTTTGTTCCTTTGACTTACTCAAGTTACAATGGGCAGGAGCATGAACATGATTCCCCCGTCATCGCATTGATGGCCCGAGACTTCTTTGCCATTCCAGGGACCAGTGTCTCTGTGGAGCGACTCTTCTCGAGATCACGGCACTTGTGTCATGAAAATCAATGGTCTCTGCATGCCGACACGATAGTGCGTGCGATGCTTACCAAGATGTGGATAAAGGCGGGGTTGTTAAAATTGTAGAGTCCTAGGCAGAAAAATTGGCGGAAAATATACCGTTTATAACCGTTTGTAAACGTTTACGAACCGTTTTCGTTTAGTTTACGGGAATCCGTAAACGAAAACTAAATGGTTGGAGCCTTGCATCACATTCAAGGGACTGAACTGTACCCGTGCAATATATATATTTCTGACTCACTATTTTGTATGGGCCATATACTGTGTAATAATTAAGATAAAAAATGCAACACTGAAATCGAAAAATGCACATGCGGAAAGTGTTGCCAGAATTGACTCGGGTCACAGATTGGCTGTATTTGCCCAAAATCACGCAACACGTGCTGATGCAAAAAAGACGCGACTTGCTTCGTACTTGATTCTCGTCAAAAAGATGCTGCTTGGACTTCAGTCTTTCCACTCTCCCCGGATAAACTTGCTCTGCAATTTGCTAATCAGCATGTCAGGCGGAATTTCAAACGGGTAAGGCTTTTTTCGTACTTCGTAGTGTCTTTCCGAATGTTTCTCCACAGATGTTCGATGCAAATGTTTTGAAGAGTTCTAGAAGGAAGTTAGAACGAAGGTGTTGGATGAATAGTTGGCATGCACCTTGCCCGCAAATACGCTCGATGGGCTTTGCCCCAATAGGCAATAAGTAGCCGCTCCTTTTCGTTACTCTCCTCTCCAAAGTCTCCGTGGCCGCAGCTCGTTACAACGTGATATATTACCGTATTATGACGACATGGTCTCCTCCATGGGGAGAATTTGTGTGGGCTGGATACTCCGGGACTGTTTCACCATCATATACTTCCATGCGAGGCCCAGGATGGAGGCCTGGTGGTACTTTAGAAAAGCTTACGGCAAACCGCGGTTATTTTCTCACTCGACTTCAACTTATTTGAACCTGTGCCATTTTTTGGGAAGAGAATTCTGAGATGGGTTTTGGCGAAGGCTTCTTTCCTAGGTTGGGTGATTTTTGAAATCATTTCCTCAGAGTGGTGCAATGTAACCTAATTTTGGCTAGCACTGGTTGAGCAATTCAAGTTTTTCGGTGAAAAAATTGGTGAAAAATATCCAGGATTTTACAGAAGTTTTTCACTGAAAAAGTAGGTGAAATTTTTGAAACTTTTTCAGCACTTTTTGACTTGTTTCAAAACTTTCACCTTAAAAATGAAAAAGTAGTGAAAACATTCCAAGTTTTTCACTTATGGTTTCAGTGAAAAGAGTGTGAAAAATAATGGACATTTTTCACCAATTTTTTCACTGAAAAACTTGAAATGTTCAACCAGTGTAGGGTGTGCTAAAATTTACACAAAATAATTATTACACAGTATATGTGCCATAATTTTGGAGCTCGATGGAGCTCGAAATGGGTGCAAGATGAAGCCGAGCCGAGAAGATAACTGCAGTCGAGTTTAGATATACAATCAGGGGGTTTCGAGGCTAATTCGCGAAGTTGGAACAGTGAACTGGAACGGATCCCGATTTATATAGCAGCTAGCTTGGACCTATCTTTGTTTTTCAAGGACCGACGTGCTCTGCCCGATTTGGTCCACTCCTCGGAACGAATTGCCGTCAAGTTGGACCCTCATCGAGTTGGTGGTTGGACCTCACCTGAGCTGAGGGAGTCGATATCGGATATGACGGTTTGAAAAAACACCCGTGAAACACCGCGTGCGCCAGGGCAGATATACACATACAGTATCAGCTAGTGAGTATTGGATAATTCGAGGACTGGGCTAATTTGCCGGGTAAGCACTTCAGAGCATCCGGGGATAGCAATAGTTTGTGGGAATGCTGGGCGCCAAGGAGAGGGATCGCAGGTTTTGTGAAAAGCGCGGAGAAGACTTGAAGATGGAGCAGAGCAGTTGTGAGATATTCGACGAGTTGTGCAGCTGCAGCAGAACCGATCCCCAGCATGGTAAAGTCATCGGGGATTAGATGATGTGAGTAAAGAAATCTCTTACTAACTGGGTCAGATTAATATTCAGAACAAAAATGCAACATAAAAATCTGTACTTACTTCGTTGTCGACGTCCTTCGTCACGATATTCTTGACGTGCGGGCAAGATAGATATAAAGATTTCTGGACAGTTTCTGGCGGGACACATTCAGGGGCTTTGTCTTGCAAATGCGCCTCGCACCGTGTCGGCGACGGATCGGGAGTGGGCGGACGCACGGGGATGGTGTAAACCGTTGTCGACGGGAGTGTCAGTGTGTTTCGACTTCGTTTAATTCCCGGCGGACACATGGTACGTTTCAAGTGCGCGGCGCCGGTATACTGTCCTTGCGGGTAATGTGCAAGTTACTGCCGCGAGGCGGGTTATTGCGTAGGGTGTGTACGGGTCGGAGTGTTCGTGCATCGCGGTGAGGGCTTACTCCTGAGCGTTTGGCAGTCTCAAGAGGCCGCCGGGGCGGCAAAAGAAGTCTGTTACGGAGGTTTATTGGACGGAATTATTTATCTGTCGACAAGGAAGATGAGGGTTATGGGAAACTGCAGAGAACCAGGGTCGGGAATGCGCGGACATGTCCGGGCCATTTCGGATCAGAGGGCCTAGTCCGGTCTATTCTTGTGTAATCGGGCCGCCAACTTCAAGTCCCCTCTATCTTGCCTGAACCGCACCCAGACGTGCAGAGTCCCCCGCCACTCCACCAGTGGACCCATCGGATGCGTCAAAATTGCGCTCGCGTTCACTGGACATCCGCACGCGTACTGCAAGCAGAGTGCGTCTTCTCGTTCTCTTCACTTCCCGAGTTAATCGAGCTCACACTAGCTCTTCTATGGACTACCCTCTATCATGACGCGCTGCCTACGCTGCCTACGCTCTCGACCAAGGGCTCCTTCCGCGAGTGCGACATGTTTCCCTTTGGTACATGCGTAGAGTTGGCTGACGCGCGCGCAGGGCACGCTCGCCGATGAGACGCCGCATCGCCGTCTCAGGTCTCGAGCGGACGGACACCGCACTCGGACGCCCACTCGGACACTGCACTTGCCAATACGACCTCCACCTCTTCCCCGCCCCCTGCACTGCGCATGCCACGCCCGCCTGGTACTACTACTACTCTCAGCGCAGGCGCACGACCGTTCCTCCTCCCACGCATCTGGCGTCTTCTTTCCCGTCCTCCTCGAGCTCCGCTCACCCTGCACGCACGGCGGCGAGACATGTGCATCGTCATCCGTATCCGCAACGCGGTGAGGAGAGGGATCCAAGTCGGAGGGCGGTGTGTGCGCCGAGGCGGGCGCAGGCGAGGGGCGGGATGCGGGTGGCGCCGGGGCAGAAAACGCATCAGCTGCGGCTACGCACCAGCTTCCTCCTCCCTTCCTCCCTTCGCCCTCGCCCTCGTGTTCCTTCCTTCCTTTCCTCCCCACGCGCCAATCCGGCTCCCCTCCCTGCGCGTCCAGGGTCACCGCCGTGGCCGTCGTGCGTGCGCTGTGTCGGGGGAGTCGCGCGCAGCGGGGTGCGCTGCCTTGGGGGATCCACGGCTGTGCATGATGCGACGCGGTCTGGCGTCGGTGATGCGGGCGCCTTCCTGCGCGCGGTGGTGCAGCGCGTGAAGCCTCCGCGCCGCCGTGCTCGTGTATGTCCCCGGGCGTGGCATTCGGGCGGGGCGGCAAGCAGCTCCTCGCCGTCGGCGCTGGGGAAGCGTGGACGTGGAGTGCGCAGAGGCCTCCGCCGTTCTTCTCTCCTCTGTCGAGGCACCTTGTGCGCGCAGTTTGAAGGCAGGGTAGCGAGGTGGGGAAGCGCGGACGGGGCGAGCTGGGGTAGCGCTAACGGCGGCGGCGGCGTCTGCGGGCGCGAAAGCCGCGTTGGGACGGCTTAGGCGCAGCGCCCGGGGATCGCGATGAACGGGGAGTCGGTGTATGCTGGGGTATTGCGGACGGCGCCGGGGCGCGTGGTGTGCTCCTCCCTTCCCTTCTCTCCATCCTCATCCTCTCCTTCCCTCCTCCTTTCCCTTTCCATTCCTCCCCTTCTCTTCTTTCCCTCCCTCCCCTCCCCTCCCCTCCCTTTTCCATGGCGCTCCCGCCCTGCTTCTCCGCGCTCACCGCTCCTCCCTTGCCTCTTCTTCCTCAAGCTCTCTCCCCTCCTACCTCTGGCGGCGCGATATCGCTCGTATGGGGCCTACGCGCTTCCACCTCCCGTTCGCGCGTCCGCGGTGCGGGGTGGGTGTATGGCGGTCGTGCGGCGGTCGTACGTCAGCATCCTCGGTGCTCGGCGCGGTCGTGCGCTCGCAGCATCCCCGAGATCGGGCGTTCGCGCGCGCGCGTCCAAGATGCGTGGGGATGCGGGCCTGTCATGCCACTGCTGATACACCCGTGTCCGCGCCCGCGCGCGTCAGTATCGGGGGATGCACGCGCCGTCGCGGGGGATGCGGCGCGGTGTAGCATGGTATGGCGGCGCGATATCGCTCGCATGGGGAGGGACGAGAGCGCGATTGCGAGGGAGGCGGTGAGCGGGGCGCCGCGGGCGAGCTGCGCAGGGTGTGGAAGCAGCGGCGGCCCTGAACACGTTTGTCCGTACTGCGGACGCGTGGGGTGGCGCGAGGCACGGGGTGCAGTCAGTAGGCGCCTGTGCGGCGGTGGAGCGATTGAAGCTGATGTTGTTTATGTAATCCCTCGCCCACCTTTCACGCGCCGCGGGGAGGGTCCCTCCTTCCGACGTAGCGATTTCCACCATTTCCGTTTCCCATATGGGTGTAAGCACTGCGTTCCAATGAAATCTATTTGCGCTACACATTCGACTGTCTGGCTATTGGGATCGTATGGCACTAGCACCGCAAATACATGGACGAGATCCATCGAGGCGACTCGAGCTTCGACGTCACGGTGTTCCATCTCAGCTCCCTTGCAGCTCGCTCCCTGGCTGATTCCAGCTGAATGTCTCCAGAACTCACCGGGACTTTCGGCCGACCACAGCGTCATGCATCAACGCTCATGCGAAGCAGCAATGCCGCCTGCGTCGACAACCACAAGTATTTCGTCGACATTCTCTGCGGAAGTAAACGATGTCCATTCCCCCCCTTTCCGCATCCTGGGCTCATCTTCGACCTAATCGGATCCACCTACCCCACCTCTTGATTGTCTCTCTTGTACGCCTGGCGCCGAGCACACATAGTCCGGAGTCCCACACACCAAGAGCTGAAGTTGCTGGTCGAACTATCGAAGGCGGGAGCGTTTCACATCCTCTGCAGGCATCCACCTCCAGCCACAAGAAATCTGCGATTATATCCTTGTCCGCCCGAAGCGCCCGCGACACTTAGACTAGCAGCGCAGATTATTTCGTAGCCTTGGACTCTCGATCTTTTTAAATCTTGGGTTGAGCGGCCGTCCGTCTCCGGCTTGAGATCAAATGTAGAAATAAACTTGGCTTGAGGCTCCCTGGTGTATTTTCTCTTCCAGCTGAACATTGCATTAATTTGCAGGGAACTACTTCTGAAACAACTATCCTATGATTCTCGAATCACTGCAAGATTGGATGTTACGAATCTGGGGTCCCGGAGAGCACACCCGACACTGACTCTGAGACTGACTCCGTCGCCGAGTCGGAGTCTTCAATGACTCCGTTTCCGGGTCGGACGCTTCAGCCCTTGCCTCGATGCTTGATCAATGCCTCCTTTCTCCAATAAGAGATTCACTATCTCGAGGTGACCTTTCAGGGACGCGACGTGCAACGCGCTTCCATACTGTCCACTGTTTGTGTTTACATCCGCCCCATTTTCGAGGAGGAGGTGCACAATCTCTGTGTGGCCTTCCCCGGAGGCGGCCTGCAACGCGCTTTCAGAGTATCTGCCTGTCCCATTCACCTCCGCACCGTTCTCAAGCAGGAGGTGCACAATCTTGATGTGGCCGGACCGGGACGCGGCCGGCAGGGCGCCTCCATAGAATCCATCGGGTGTGTTCACCTCCGCACCGTTTTCGAGGAGGAACTGCACAGTTTCCGTGTGGCCGTACTGGGACGCGGCCTGCAATGCGCTTCCATGTCGTCCACCTGCTGCATTCACATTCGCGCCGTTCTCGAGGAGAAGGCACACACTCTCTATGTGGCCTTGATTGGATGCGCCCTGCAATGCGGTTCCGTATAATACACTCGTTGCATTCACATCAGCGCCCTTCTCTAGAAGGAGGTGCACAATATCCGTGTGGCCTTGCCAGGACGCGACCTGCAACGGGTTGCCTATCTGACTCTGCAGATTGATGTCGGCACCGGTTTCGAGCAGCCGGCGTACACCTTCAATGTATCCTTCTTCACAACACAAATGCAAAGGGGATGCGTGCGGATGCCAACCCACCCGATTTAAAGCCTTGTAAGGCTCAGTCCCGTCCTCCAGAAGATGCATTGCTCCGTCAAATAGCACGGTCCGGTCGTGTGAATGGAGCAGATGATGACACCAAAGGTCCGCTGCATATTCTACCAATGGATAGCTTCGTAGGCCGTCTTCTTCCAGAGGATGATCGGCAAAGTGGAGAAGATACCCTATGCATGTCTGCGCAATGAAAGTGTGAGAGAGGCCGGCGCTGAAATCACAACCGAATTTTGTCGTGAGCCACGTGGACAGGAGGTAGTCCTGGACCGATGCGTGAGCCAGGACCACCGAGTAGCCAGTGAACGTGGCGAGCCCTGCCAACCACCTGGGAATCTCGACTGTGTTGCCTTCGCGTCGACTTGGCTCGTAAATGCAGTGTGCGGGGTTGGAAAAGTCGAACGCAATTGCATCTGCAAGCTGAGCCAGGGTAAGTTTTTGGCCGGAGAAGATCAACCACCGGAGAGCGGCTTGGGCATAGGGAAGGTGCTCCGGCCGAATTGACTGCAGAAACCTGTCGTAGATTCCGAACAGGTCGTTCGGGAGATTATCAAGTGTCTTGTCCAATTCATGTTCCCATGAGCAATGGGAAATTTCAACGATGAGACATGCAGCCATGCGGAACCTAGAAATTCGATTCAGCGGATGGGCTCCCATGTTGAGGAGGAAGACGATGAAACTGACATTCCTTTGCTCTTACTCACAACTCGGTCAGTTGCGTGATTGGCCCAAGGTTCCAGACTCTGAATTTCACTTTCAACAAAAAGTCTGATGTCGCCTTGGGTAAGATCAAACTCGAGCTCGATGCAGGTTACACCTGCGAACCCCTCTGTGAAAATTCGGCGAGGTTGGCTGGTGAGCAAGAGGTGCACCGGGGTTTGAGTCCACTTCCGAAGTGCTGAAACAAAGTCCACAAGTCGTCGCTGATCGCGCTCTTCACACTCATCGAGTGCATCAAGGATAATGTATGTGCGACTGAGCTCCAGAAGTAGCTTTTCGAGAATATTCTGAAGCTCCCGATAAGTGGGCAAGGTTTGTCCGCTAGACTTTGATTTGTACTGCTCCTTCAGAGTCTTGTAGGGATTTGGAGATTGGGCAGAAAGCTGTAGAATAATGCGCCGGAGCGCACGGTCGATGGCCTGGCCCTGCTTTTCCTTGAAGTCAAAGTAGAAAAATGCAATGGCTGGAGGAGGACAGGCATTCGCCAGGTCCTTGAGTCCCCGTTGATCGTCAACAAGTTCGCTGATAATGGTGGAGCTATTATATTGGTGGTCAGAGATAAACCGGAGAAGTATGAGAATCATTACCTAAGCACACTCTTCCCCGAACCCGCTACTCTTAAATTAGAGCTGAGTGTGACAGACGAAGAGCGACTCACAGGGACCTCGAATCCAGAGCAATCCCGGATTGTCTTGCCATTGAATAAACTCGTCACCTTCGAGAAGCCAGTCTCCGGTGCCTTCATGGCGAAGTTCCAGGGTTTCAACTTGTTTCTGTTTCATTTCCGGGCATGCCAGCCATTTTTCGAGTTTTTCTTCGAGACTATGTTCATATGAGGACACGGTGATCAAAACGAAAGGAAGATCTACTGACACCATGTCATGAACCCTGTCCAATGTTCGTGTGTTTACACTCTGATTTAATGCGAGATCTACCAAGCGGTTGGTCTAAAGCTGTCAATGCGAAAATAATTTGCATGTGAAATTTGCGCTTACCCTGAACCTGGCTCCGAATGAGTCCAGCTCCCGATTGAGGGCACTCATGTCGCTGCCCAACTCATTCCGGGCTGCAGCATGCTTCACGACCCCTTGGCTATCATAATGCTTGATGAACTTGGAGGCTTTCGCGAGTATTCTGCATCGAGTCCTAATTGAGCTAATCCCACAGAACAGACAGAGGAACGCCAACCCAGTGTATATTCAATATCCACCTTTAGACGCCCAATAAGATCGACATGGTTCGTTGCTTCCATCCGCAAAATGGTCCCACAGAGATCGCGGGTCAACTCGGTGATATTGGCCAGGAGGACCTCTCGTTTCTCGTCCGTATCCTTGACTTCCTGGAATGAAACCTCGGTACAAAAGACGGAAGAAACATAATACTTCAAACGCACCTTGTATACTTTCAGGACCTCGGACATGAGAGCGGCGGCGGGAGCGATAAACGGGACCTGTTGAACGATATTCGCAACCTGTTGCACCATCCCAAGCGCAACATTGAGGTTATCGATCGTAGCGTTTGCTGGGCTCGTCGCTTTCGGATCAGCGCTCGGCGGCTCGCTTGCCGATGGAGGCTCGGGGTGTAGTGGGGTAGAGCTAGCAACCGAGGCAGATGCCCGAGAAGATGGTCTGGTCTCAGGCCGGAGGCCTCGAACCCACTTCCTCAAGCGATCTGGCATGGAGTGGAGCTGAGCGACAACGTGGATCGCGATATTTATAACGCTATGGCTGTCTAGTGCCTGTCATTCGTGTGATCACGAGGAGCCGAGAAAAGCTGTGAACTCAGAACTGGACCTTGGCTGTGTGAGCTGAGAATGCATACGCTACCTCGTACACCGCCATTTCTGTAACCGTATCCATCTGAAGTCAGTAACAGTCGCGGGACGGCTGAATTTCGAGCCATCTGATGCAAACATTTAGGCAACTCTCGTCCCGGAACTGACCAAAATCACACCAGTGGACCGCCGGAGTGCACAGCAAGAAAAGGCCTGGAGATTATATTCTCGGCGAGTTGTCGCCTCGGAATACGCGGTATGTAGAGGAGCTGGCTCTACAGTCCCACCTTGAATACGGAATTAAGACAGCATGCGCGCCCGTTTAAAGCGCTCCGGTCGGAGCAGCTTTAATTGACAGATAGGGTATGCGCCGAGCGCCCAATCGAATGGCCTGTTCTCCAGCCCACTTGCAATACACCGGGGGCCTCATCTTTTCACTTTGTGCAAACTTTGTGATAGAGTCAGATAGACTCCGCACGGACCGCACCTGTGGGGAAATCCCAGTGGAAGAACCTACTGTATGTAGCAATGTAAACGTGCCGAGATAACAGACCTGAAGACGGAGAAACCGCAGTGACTCGAGTCGGAGAACATGAACGTCCAGGTCGAAAATGCGCAGCCACGTGATAAGTACCCTCGGTGTTATTCGGATTCCGGAATTGCCTCGAACTCGGTCGACGGTCACTTGGTCGCTACCGACTCCACTCTGATTCATTCCCACCTCGTTCAAGCACTCAAGTCGAATTGGGCTTGTTGAAATCTGTTTAATAGGTAAGGAGAATAAGTAGAACCCACCCCCGCATTGCCCACGCACAGATGCCCCGCGACGCTTGTAGCGTCCGCGCTTGAAATTATCACTACATCGGAACTTGAAGCTTGAAGAGCTGCTCGGATCCTACCGTCCAGATTCCTTCCAGATTCAACTCACCCTACGACAGCTTGGCATGGGTCCCATCAAATGGTCCCCCAGGCGTTCCTCGTCATTTCGAATGCCTGACGTTTCCTCTCCGTGCATAAATTTCGAGCATCGTTCACCGCTTTACAACCAGCTCATCGCACCCGGGCGGGGGAGCCTGAACAGCTCGAGATGCTCCGCGGTCGTCAACTCCGGCCGTCGATAGGTCAAAAGTATGCAGTCGCCGGAATCTCTCCAGCAGCGAGACAGACTGCATCTGGTCGAATTAATATCGTTGACTTCAATACGTGTAGATTTCATTCCCCCATCTATCCATGTGTACCCTCGCTTCAAGTCGCCGCAAGACCTTGGCATTATGTCAACCTCAGTACTTTGTTTAACACATCCACAGCTCTCATGAGCAAGAATCATCTGCTCAACTTCTTGGCTTCGATAGACCGCTCAGTGCTTACCCCACTCGCACTCGGGATCCATCTCCGTGAATACTTAAAAGACCTGGGCGTCTTCATCGTGCCTCAGCGGCTCGAATACAGCTGCGTTTAATGCATCTTCTCCATTTTCTCCGCCCAAATAATCGAGTTCGATACATGCAGCCTTCCTTCCTTCGGGTAGTCGCTCGAAATATATCCAGATCTCCGTGATTACTCGTTCGCTCGTCCTTCAGCCCCGATTCCCGCTTGAATCAACTCTGTGTTCTGGGCTCAATACACCCGGCTTATCTCAACACTAATGCTTACCTCACTGGCGCTCGGGATATATTTCCGTCATTACTCGCTCGCTCTTCATGCTTCGACTTCACTCGAATCGACCTCAGCTCTGGCTCCAATCAGCTGGATGCGCCCGGTTCTCTCTCCGGGATTTCTCAAGACTGTATTCGCCCAAACAATTGGCTCGAGTTGGGATTTATTCTGCAACTTCATTCCCTCCACCTGGGATGCGGTCACCTCCTCAAGCGCCTGCGATCCCGCTGCTTCGCGCGCCGTTGGATCGATCCTCCTTGCAAACCTCGTATATTTATTCGTTGGTTCCACGTGGAGTTTCCGCGCCACCTCGCACCCTCCGCGAGGCATTAAGTCGCGTCAAATCAGCAATTTCCGTCGCTCTTTGTTCCCGCGAACGTCGTACCCATCAAATTCCAACCACTTCGCCCGCGCTGCATGTCGCCTTGGAACCGAGTTTATCCGGTGCTCACCCACCCTGATGATGTGTATTCGCAGCCTAGCGCGTGATAGACTCGCTGGTCCGGATAATCGCATTCGCTGCGCAGCTGCGCGGCGGTTTCAGCCTGCTTGGAGATTCTGAATTTTGAGTGTGGGTCACGTCTGATGTGCTGTAAGCACCCGGGCCGGGAATACGGTGCGAAAGAGAGTACGTGCATATGATGAGATCTTAAGTAAGGGGTGAACTCCGTTGATTTCCGTTAATCTTGATCAACGACATCGAACATACAGTTACTAAGGGCAGGTCGGGCTATACTGTACAAATAATTTTCCGCGGGGTCTCGTGTGGACTATCCGCCGTCTAGGGAGCCTTTCCCTCCCTAGGCTTGACGACCCCGCTGAAGCCGTCCAGACGATTGCGCTTTGCACCTGTGCGCTTCAGAACGAGGAACGAGTGATGGAGTTTGTCAAGAGAGACTACCTGTGCGCTTGATTTAACTTAGTAGCGCTTATCGTAAGTTCCTCGCTCCCAAGTCTTCAGGAATTTGCTGCCGCGCACGACCACCAATAATTTCAATTCCGGAACTCCGCTGTGCAGCGGCGCTTCAGTCGTATGTACTGTGCATATTTGACGAAATCAGCCAAGCGACGTTTGCAACTTGAGTTGTTGGCGACACTCTCAACGTCAAGCCCGAGTACTCCCCTGAGGTAATTCACTTCAGCGTGAGGTACGTACTGAGCATTTTGGATCACATTAACAGGATAGATCGGTGGTATTTGCTTGACGAACTCAGCCAAGCGAATTTGGATGACCGCCAACTCTGCACGGAAGTTGCTGGGGATTCGAGCACGAGTACCTCCTAGGTAATTAAATGCACCTCAGCATAAATGAATGAGGATTTGGGATCAAACTGACAGAATACAGTATTTTTCCGTGCAGCGCGGCGAGTATGTAGTCGCGAGACGGCTTGCGCGCGCAGCGTTCGCCGGGGACTGAGTACTTAGGTAATAACATGAGGCTGCTGGGGGATGTATCGGAGTCTGGATATTGGAATTCAGTTATACATTTGTCGATAAGGACAGCTTGAGAAAGGACGAGGACCAGCGGCGCGTCAAGTGTAGAAAACCAGGATGGAGGTCGGCAATGCGCGGACGTGTCCGGGCCATCTCGGATCAGAAGGCTTAGACCGGGTACAGAACGACATTGCGCGCCATCCGCCCCAGAATCTTGCATGTAGACTTGATGCACCCCTGCTCGCTGGGAGCTCATCATCGCCTGGACGAGGTCATTACAGCGCGTACTCCGGGCAGAATGCGTCGCAGCACATCTCAGAGTCCCCTCACTCGTTGCGACCTCATCGGCTGGATACGCGTACTGCAAGCAGATTGTCTAACTGGGCAGCACTATGGCGCCCCTTCTTTCTCGCCTCCGACGTGAGTCCCTCTTTTCCCTTAGTACATCCATATATAGGGGATCCTCGACTAGGCCTCATCCGTAGCGCGGTCGTGAGCGGACGGACCCGTCCTCGGACAGCGCACTCACTACGACGACCAACTCCAGCGCCCTCGACGACGACCACCTTGCCCGCCGCTCCGCCCCTTGCCCGACGCATACCCCGCGCGTCGCTGCACTCCTCCCATCACCGCAGGCGGACGACGCCTCATCCGCGCGCGTCTGCAGCAGCTGCGGCGCCTTCGTCGTCGTCCGACTCCCTGCCCGTCCTCCGCTTGCGCGATAACTCCACGCGCTGCGACGATGCGATGCGCCGCGCATCCGCGTCCGCAGCGCGACAATGTGGGAGGGAGAGCGTGGTGTGCAGGCGGCGCTGCGACCTTCTCGTCATCGGCGGGGGGCAGCGGGGACGCCGAGCCCGGACGGCGGCACCCGGCGGCGTTCTCGTCTTTCTTACACCTTGCGTGCGCTCGGGCGGGGAGGCGAAATGGGGTGGCGAGCAGCGAGCAGCACAGCGCGCTTAGGCGGCGTTTGCGGGCGGATGTGGGCGTGACGCCGCTACAGCACTGCGCGGGGAAACCGATATGATGCTGTTGTGCCTGCGCGCGCGGGAGGTGTGCTGGGGACGGCGCCCGGGGCCGTGATGAGCGCGTACTGGGTTTTGTGGACGGCGCGGGTGGGGGCACACGATGCGGGGCGTGGGCGTGTAGCGCGGTGTCGGCGGGCGCGGGGGCGCAATGTGTACTTTCTTAAAAGGACTTGGGCCCTAATGTAGAGTGTGAATAGCACTCTAGCTTTCATACATGGAATTTTACGCTCACCTCCCTTTTCTCCCCTCCCCTCCCTTCCTTTACTTTTCATATCCATGAAGCTCCCGCCCCACTCCTCCGCGCTCCCTCCTCGTCCCTCGCCACTTCGTCCCCGCGCTCCTACAGCTCCTCCCTCGTTTCTACCTCCCCGCGCACGTCCGTTCTGTCCTCGAGCCCACGCGCACCCGTGGTGCGGAGGGTCGTGCAGCATCCCTCGGTGCTCGTGCGCTCGTGAGGTCGCGCCTTCGCACGCCGTCACAAGATGCGGGATGCGGGGCTCGCGCTTGTTCTGCCTCGCTGACGCGCCCGTGTCCCCGCTCTGCCGTCTCCTTCCCACCTGTTGTCGTTATCGGGGAGATCCGCACCCCGCCGTGGGGGATAGGACGTGGTGTGGTGTGGTGTGGCAGCGTGAGATCGCTCGCGAGAGCGCGGTCATGCAGGGGGCGGTGGGCGGGGTGCGGAAGCAGCGGCGGTCCTGACTGACCTTGCCTGTGCCGCAGACTGGTGCGCACTCTTGGGGTGTAGTCAGTGGGCGCTTGTGCGCCGATGGAGCAAGGTGCTGGCTTTTGGATTCTTGTTTCCCGCCAACTTTTTTGGCGCCTCGCAGCGAGACTCCTTCCCTCCGCGCGATTCTTCCTGTAAGCGTTGGGTTTCAATAAATTTTATTTCCGCTACACATTCGACTGTCTACCTTTGTTGCCGTGGATCTCATGGTGCCATTGTGGTGCCAGCACCGAAATTCAAGGATGAAATCGCTCGATCGACTCGGAAGTCTCAGGCAGATGTTCCATCGCTGATTCCAGCGGAATGGCTCCAGAACTCACTGCGACTTTTGGCTGTCCACATCATCAACGCTCGTGCCTTGAAGGAACACACCTCTTGCCTACTGCTTTCTGCGTCGGCAACGGCAACATATTTCGTCGACATTCTCTGAAGAGGTTTTTTCTTTCTTTCTCATATCCGACTCGTGCCGCATCCTGGGCGCAGCGTCGACGTTAATAAGGTCCAAGCATCCACGCTGACACCGATGTAGCCCACCAGCTCGTGCTCGTCTAAGTAGTTTTTTGAAGTCGGAATGATCAATTGGATACTACTATCTGCCAGGCAGCACACCGTAATCGGAGGTAGTAAGACGTCGCTCGTTACCAAAGAACCTCTAAGTCTGCGTAGCCTCAAAGACCGCATACAGCATGGTCGGTATGTCGCAGCAGAAGTAGGTACCCTCGCACTCTCCCTCGGCGGCTACTTCTGCCGAAGGCGGGCAGCCGCCGCGGCGGGTATCTAGCGCGCTGCCTGCGCATGTGCGACCCATCATGGCCGAGGCAAAAAGCCTCAGCATGTCCGTACTTCTAGGGATGTCAGCTCCTTCAACGCTACACTGGCTGTGTGGTTGGTAGGTGCTTATTCGTAATTCGCCTCTGGGCCCCCTTACTCGGGAGTCAGAACGGCGCGCGGACGGGTCGTTTGGGATATTAATGTAGCAGAATATCCGGTAGCGTGGTCGTCTCATTCTACACAGTTCTCCTCAGCTTCATGCAACGGGACGGATTCCAGTTTCACTCGTACGATAAATTTGGTTTAAATTAACCATGGAGCCGTATGTTTATGAGTGGGTTAACTACATAAGCTTCTTTCCATCTTTGCGCACCGGCCCCGTCGCATAGATTTCTTCCAAAACTGTGGCGTAGTCCTCCTCGACTGCTTTACGCCGAATGTTGCCCTTTTCCTGCATTGACTGAGTACCATGCGCGATACAGAAAGGAGGAGGGAATTACCTTCGTTCGTGGCAAAACTCCGGGAGGAACTACGACAATATGCTCCCTGTCAACGATTCGCTCGTGTTCGAAAAGGTCAGAATTGAATGCCGCGGTTCTTCGGAGTACTTCGTCCTTCAAAGTGGCAACGTCATCCACGGTTGTTGAGTCCGAGAAAGCCTCGACGAAAAGTACGACTGCCGGCTTATAATGTCCGACTACGGTGCAGTTACGCACAATGTCGGGACAGGTGACGCGTATATTGTCCTCGATAGATCTAGAAGCAATTGTCTGTTACGCGAAAATCGAAAAGGAAAAGCGATGCTCACTTCGTGTCGCAATACAGCAGACCCGCCCCAGTGTGTATCCAGTCATCATTCCGTCCACCTAGCCAGGAAAAGATTAAAGATATTTCAAGCTTTGAGAGCAGACGCACGAAAAGCGTAGTATCCAGGTTGCACTTCCTCAAAGAGATCCCCGGTGATATGACCGTCGGACCGAGACATAACCGTTGGGTGCGTACAATGTCTACTGTTGGCCGGAATGAATAAATCACAGAGCATACCACCTTTGGATCTCCCAGCGGCGTCCCCGTCCAGGTCTTCAACGGAGATGTTGGATGCAGGGATAAAGGTCAAATCTACACCCGGTATGACCCGCATGGCTGGAAGTGTGCTACGATCGGCGAGGTTGGAAACCAAAGCAGGGCCTATCCGATAGGATTCCCGTGAGCAAAAAAAATGCGAGGAGACGGCGTCTACTCACTAACTTCCGTCGTCGCATACATAGTCTGGCGTAATTAATGAACACCAGTATGTGAATTTGATGAAGCAACGCACCGCAAGGGGGACATCCTGTTCGACGAGCCATTTCTCCACCTCAGGATTGATCGCAGAGCCGGTATAGGTGATCTGGCGCATTCCTCGAAGAGCTGAGAGAACCCTCTCGTCGCTCCGTGCTATTGATGCGAGCTTAACGAGCCAGTCGGCGTAAATGAACATGCGGTTCATTCCCTGCTGGTTGACGAGGGCCATGAACTCATCGGCGGGAAAGTCCGAACACGATGTCTGCACTAAGCAGGAACCGCTCAATGGGAGATAATTCATGGCTACACAGGAGTCAGGCAAACGCCGAAATGGTATGAATTGAGACGCACAACTAGCGGTACCTACGTGGGCGAATGAACCTAGGTTGTTCATGATGTCTTGCCCTTCGAATGAGCCCTGCCAGATCTTGTTCACGTGGATTGCTTGCCACACCATCCAGTCGTGGGTGCAACGAACCGGCTTTGGCTTTCCACCCGTCGTTCCACTTGTGTGGAAGATCATAGCAGTGTCAGTACTGTCGGCACTAGGCGCCTCCAAAGTACCAGGAGCTACCGCGGGGAGGGATGAAAGGCCGGGAATCTCCATGACTGGAATGGTGGTGTCATTTACTTCGTCGCTGAAGGTGGGATCGAGGACGAGAGCTTTTCCCTCACATGCCGCAAGAAGGTCGAGTATAATGATGCGCCCCGGACGAGAAAATTTGATACTGAAGACCTGAGGGACGAATCCTGCCGCTGAGATAGCATAGAGGGTGACGAGGTCGGAATAGACGGTGCCTGTCAACCAAAGACCAACAACGGCCCCTGCGTGTACGCCTTCCTCAGTGAGACGCTTTGACCAATAGGATGAAGCGATGCGGAGGTCATCGAGATATTTTCTGTACGTTGTCGTCTCCCAGGCAGGGCTGCCCTGTTTGCCAACATAGCACTTGATGAGAGGTGAAGCCTCGTACTTGGCGTACAGAGGAAGAACGGTTTGAAGAAAATGGGGCATTGTTCGCTTCACATGGGGTGATCGAAAGGAGGGGATTCATATACCAGTGGAATGCGGAACTGGAAGATGCAAAGCTGGATGGAGTTATCAACACAGTTACTGGAATGAAACTCAGCCTCTCCTCCGTGCAAGCCGATTGGCGGGAAGCAGTGCGCATTGACACTGCTATTCTAACTGTTCATCATACACACGACAGCGGCCCCAAAATGCCCTTGATTGAGTGATATGGAGAGCGGTGCGAGTGGATCGCGCGGAGATCTCATCTTCTTTTTTTAATTTGTTACCGCACGGCATTGGATTTCACCGCGCGGGTGCCAGACACACAAGACGGAAGTGAAGATCAGGATTGTGATGCTTCCATCAGAAAGACGCAAAGTGAGACCATTCGGCGGCGAATAAGTGGTTCGGTACTGGTCCGAGTTGGGTCTGAGTACACCATGTATGCTCCGTTCATATCTTGCATGTCGGCCACGATGACCAGAGGCACTAATGGTTCTGTCCCTCCCCATCCGGGGAATCTGTTTGTAAATTTGAACAGCGGCAGCTTTCCAGACAGTACCCACAAACATCCAGGCGGACATCTTGGCCATATGTTTTGCCCACGTCCTCGTGGTGTCGTGGGTCCAGTGGGTCCTCCGAACCAACTATGCCCACGTCTTATCGACAGTGCACGCATGCACGGACTATTTAGAGCCCATTGATGTCCAGCCACATCGGATGAATCACAGTTTCCGACAATCTTCTTTAGGGCTATACTCCTAAACCTCGTGAAGAGGCCAAAAATAGCGAGTCAATCCCAGGAACGGCTTGATGACTCAAGCACCCCTCAGTACCCTCCTAGCATGCCAACATCCTAAGGTCCGCGTGTGGAAATTCAGGAGTCCACCCGCTACTTCTCCCGACGTTGCAGTATACCGTGAAATTTGGGCGGTTCGTAATGGTTCAATTTCTCAAGGAGTTCCCACGCTGGTTCGCAGGCCAGAACTGGCCATCACGGATAAGTTGGCGATCCGGCACCTCGGCGCTGTCTAACGTCTCAAATATTTTTTGGTGGCCCTTCCTGGAAACCGGCGTTCCGGTGCGGGGACAGCATGCCGTTTAATCCTATCTAGCCCGGGCCAGTGTTTGGGGTCGAACGTGCAAACGCCGCGGATGCCAATGGCTTGTGCAGAGTGACTTGGGCGTGAGCAGAGAAGTGTTGGTCAGTGGGTCAGATTAAAACCATTCGTAATCCCTGCCTTCAACTTGAAACCGTCGCTTTTAAATTTTACGTCCGAGCAATCTTGGTTCTATATCTCCATCAAGGAACTGGCACATATATAAGTGACCGTTGAGATGTAAGAGGTGTACCTTTGTCCCGCCTCGTCAGCTTATGGCAATCCCAGATTCGAAAGAAAAGTACTCTGCTGCTGAAATATCGGAAGGAGATGGCGAGGACTCATTCAAAATCGACGCCACCACTGGTCTATACGATGGCGTACAGCGCAATATGAAACAGCGTCACATCCAAATGATTGCTCTCGCTGGTGTGAGTTTTCTTTCAGTGCTGCTCGGGATGACTCTCACGCTCATCCCTGCTTCTCATCTCAAGACTCTTGGAAGTGGACTCTTCCTTGGTTCCGGAAAAGCTATCGCTCTTGCTGGACCTGCAGGTGCACTGTGAGCTACCACCTCTGTTTTATTAGAGGTCCCGGAAGCTTATATTCTTGTAGCCTTGCCTACATCCATGTTGGAACCATTTGCTACTGCATGCTGATGTCGCTCGGAGAAATGATGTGCTATATGCCTGTCTCTGGCGGATGTACGTTGTTCACAAGTGACACGGATGATATTTGAAGAGGCCTATAGATATCCACTTCGCTGAGCGATTCGTCGATCCGGCGCTGGGTTTTGCACTGGGCTGGCTACAGTGGTACAGTGGTGTTGTGACACTTCCGAGCGAGATCATTGGGGCTAGTCTTATCATCGGTTTCTGGGACTCCAGCTCAGACGGTTCTGGAATGCCTAAATCTCACCTTGCGGGATATATTACGGTTGGTTGGGCTCACTCGGGTCAACACAAAGTTAGTTCAACACCGTATTAATAGGTGCTTCTATTGTTCTGCGTCGCAGTCAACTTTCTCGGTGTTAGATGGTTTGGAGAGTCGGAATTCATCTTTGTATGTTCATCTAAGTTCCATGACATGCACTCACCCTTTGCTCCAGGCGATAATCAAAATTTTTCTCGTCATTGGTTGCATCGTTGGCGGTCTTGGTTAGTTCCGCAGTTCTGGCCTCTTCGAAAGTGCTCTGATTCTGAAGTCAGTAATTGACCTTGGAGGTGGGCCAATCCCTGATCGAATCGGTTTTCGATATTGGAAGGTGCGTGGAATAAAGTGTGGAGGGAAGGCTGAGATTGAATTGTGAATTACAGGACCCCGGCGCCTTCTCGCCTTTCATCGAGAAAGGCAACACTGGAAACTTTCTCGGATGGTTTCAAGTCCTTTTGCAAGCAGTACGTTATGAGCTTGGTCCAACGTGTAACTCATGCACAGCTACACACAGGCATACTCGTATCTCGGAATGGAGTCGCTGGCCGTGGCCGCAGCCGAGGTCCAAAATCCACGTCGGGCGCTTGCAAAAGCAGTCAGACGTGTCTTCTTCAGGATCTTGATGTTTTATGTTCTTGGAATCCTCATCGTCGGTGTGCACATAATCCTATCGTGTTGGTTATAGTACTGACTGAGACCGAACGCCGTTCAGGCATGCTGGTACCTTCTAACGACCCTCGGTTATTGCATCCAACGGGCACCGCTGCTTCCTCGCCGTTTGTCCTTGCCATGACCCGTGCGGGCGTCAAGACTCTCCCTAGTGATTATCTTCTGTTGAAAATCCTACCATTCGAATTCTGAACGCCCGTAGGCGTAATTAATGCTGGTGTCCTTACTTCTGCATTATCTGCGGGAAATTCTCTGCTGTACATTTCATCCCGGCAAATATACGGACTGGCTCTCCGTGGCCAAGCCCCTCGCATATTCGCTAAAACTACGAAGGTGAGAGAGTATAACCATTTCGTGCATGTTGTCGCTCAACAAACGATTGTTTCCGTAAAGGGGGGCCTCCCGATTACCGCTCTTTGTTTCTCCTCGATTTGGATCCTTCTGGCCTATATGTCTCTGTCTCAGGGTGCCTCCACCGCCCTGAACTGGTTGAGCAATTTGGTTGCAATAATTGGCTTCTGTACCTGGGGTACGTGCATTACCAGTGGCCCATAACATGTACCGACGGAGAACTCTCCAGGACTCATAAGTTTGACGTATATCCGCTTTTACCACGGCTTGAAGCACCACAAAATCGATCGTACAAAGTTTTCCTACTGGAACCGCTTTCAACCGTACCCTGCGTATTGGGCGCTCGGCTGTATGTTCCCCGTTTGTCAGCGCTTTTAACATTACTGACGCGACTTAATCGGACAGGGAGCATCGTAATTGTTTTGTTCAACGGCTGGCCGGTGTTCCTCAAGGGCCAATGGATGACCTCAAACTTCATCATTGCTTATATCAACATCCCGATTTTCGGTCTCCTGTACGCTGCGTACAAGATCATTCGGAAGTCTAGCATCGTCTCTCTCGAGTCCATGGACTTCCATTCTAATATCCCCCCACCCCAGAGTGTTGATTTTGACGAGATACCGGTCACTATGAGGGAAAAAATTACAGCATGGTTGTTCTGATCTTTGGCATATCTTGGGTAGTACCGACTTGTGTCTGTACATGTATATGCTGTCCATATTATGTGCCACCTTGTTTACACCTTGAATCATAGTACGGTATTTTTCTGACTCGAAAAGGAAAGTTGTGGACACCGTAAGTGTCGAAGAACCCAACAAAGCAACCTCGCGCCGCACGTAGTTATCATTATTGGTCAGAAATATACTGCAGTAGATACCACCGTGGGGTCTACTTGGCGCCTCAGCTCGTGCCTGCGGTTCCCATTTTCGATTCGTTCCCCATCGGCTCTGTTTCACTGCGACTGCACCAACTATTAGTAGTGCGTGCGTTTATACATTCTCTACATCGCCGAGGCTCTGCAAGACGAACACACGGTTTTGTCTTTGTCTCGCATGGAATCACTGAATGCTCGCAAGCCGGGCGGGGGGGGGGACCACTCCATTTTCGACGCTCCCAATAACTCTGAATACTCTTGGCGTCCTCAGGCTGATTAACTAATCCGCTTTTCTTTTTCCACCGAAGGTTGAACAGTACCAAAGTAAACCAAGGCGAAGGCAAGCCCCGCCTTCGCTAGCGCTATAAACGGAGGGATATATATACTGCTTAAATACTGCCATAACCCTCATACACTCGAAGTCACATCGTTCAAACTGCGATTGTCCTTGCCCCCCCCGCCGTCGAACTCACGATCGACAGTAACTCGAACGCCGGTTGGGGGGCGCAGGATTTGGAGTGGCACCGAAGTGTTTCGGCTGCCCCGTTCATCCACCGTCGATTGTACTTCTGTGCGTATGATTATCAGATTGAAAGCGATCCCGACAACCTGAACTTCCTGTGAATTCGGTGAGATACTGCAAGGTAGACGCGGGGACAATATCTCGGCTTACCACATCACTGACTCCGTAGGAGGAATTGCTGTTTACGATGTATGTTATGAAGGTGATGAAAGCCACAACAGTATACATGAGTCCGGATTCGACTATGATGCGCATGACCTTTCGCAATCTGGAGGGCCGGTACTGGTTGGAGGCGGTCTGGAACGCGAAGCGAGAATTTTGTCGATCCACTCGGTAGATCCTGAATACCAACAGGGCTGTCCTGATTCAGCGTACTCCTAGAATGTACCATAAACTGACTGACCGGTTGTAAGAACATTTAGGGTGATTGTCAACAGCCAGAACGACGTGACAAGGGGCTGGAGGGAGCCCGAAGTAATCAATGCGTTCGAGTGCAGAGTGCCCTCAATGTGGAGGATCATTCCAGTGCAGGCGGCGGCTCCACACCAGAGAAGGATCGACAAGGCGACGATGCGCCACGACTTCCCGTAGACCATCCAACATCGGTAAATCTGGTTGGCATTCATCAAAGCACGATTCGTTACAACGCAAGGGCACCTACCAACATTCCGTCACCCAGAAGTGTTTGCGCTAATGTATCCACTGTCTGGGAGCGGTCAATACGCATCGAGCAGGCCGCAAGGAACATTGTCCTACCCGGATAATATTCACCCAGTCGGAAATGTTGGCAAATTCTTGTGCGGCACCTCCCGGGCCTTTATAAAGAACAAAGGCCTGGATATTGTGCAAGAGCCCTGTCGCGACATCGACAGTTGCAATGGTACCCATCATGAGCATTACAGCCAGCATTGACCAGGTGAGTTTGGTCGGCTTCTTGAATTCGAAGTTTGCGTTGAAGAGCAAGGCACGCAAGCATAAAACCAGAGTAATGAGGTAGAATCCCCAAAACACGCTTTCAAGGAACGAGCCGACAAGCTGTGCCTCGGTAATGGGGAAATCCGCCATGGTCCTGTGGAATGCACAGGCCGATAACTAGCGTTTTATATTCTGGCGTCTCCCTCCGCTGACCGGTATTAGTAGATCATCGAAAAACGAGCAACTGCACCCACACACATGAAGAGGAAGCCTTCTTTCGAACGAGAAGAGACGGAGTTGTGAATCCAGAAGTTCTCTGTCACATGCATCATGACATGCGCCCACGGAAGAGGCGCGAGCGAGTTTCGGTGCTGAGCCAGTTCACCGGAATCTACCGCCGTCCGTTTTCTGAAACGTGATGGATGCACTATAAATGATTTGTGGAATCTTGAAGAATGATGAGTGGCCAGCAGTGGGTTGTCCGTCGTATCGGCAGCGGCGTATTGCGTCCCCTGACATCTTGTGGGTCCTTGGAAGAATGGAATCAGTGGTTGTCTTATCTTGAGAGCGTCCACCTGACATTTGAGGCCTAAAGAATGTATTGAATGTTCTAGAGCTCGTCTGATCGGCGATGGGACGTAGCGCGCACACCCGCAATGCCCGATGCTACAATATTTACCAGTATCTACGCCCTGCATCACTGTCAGCCCGCATGGGTATGATATTGAGGTATTCTTTATCCTATTATCTTAGGCTATCGATCGCCCCATGACATTTGCCGTTACGTGCGTCCCGAGTGCGTCCAAGAAATTGCGGCATTTTCATGATCAGTGTGCGCGATAAATCCGACATTCGCTCTTGGGGACAGGCCTGCCAGGCAGGGTTCAAAGATTGGGAGAAATGTGCGAGTTTAGTTTAGCGCGAGTTCCATGTGCGCCGCAGGACGGGAGGTACTTAGGTCTCTCCCAGTGTGGTCACTGTGGTGGTGGCTCCTTCGGCAACCGGCGATCATTCAGCCGGGCCGTCGCCGCCCGGCGGTCGGGCCACGGAGCTCCGATTGGACGCAGAAGATCGAAGATTTCGGCATTAACAGGTTCAACGGGGCGGGCTTTCCTCTGCAACTGAATGTCGCTCTTGCTCTGTTCATACGGAATTTTGCAGCGTACCCGCTCTCTCCCCCCTCCGCGTTCTCCGTTACTGATTTCCACCTCCTCCGTGATGAATTTATAACATGATGTATCAATTCTCCTGGCCGCACCGAATGCTATGTGTATGTGTGCGCGGACGTTTTTTGTGTATAAACTCGAGCAACTTGGTTTGGTCTTACACCCTCTGAACGATGCATTTAGTGGAGACGACCTTCCTTGGGAGTTCTGTAGCACTCCATTCCTCAATCCTTTTGTTTTCGATCTTCCCTTTAGGGCTATTGCTCTGTGCGATTCAACACCACCGTAGTGGGGATATTCCTGGACCCTTTCTAGCTAGATGGACTCACCTTTGGCTGGCGTACCATGCACACCGAGGTCGCAGGTACAAAGCCGTGCACATGGCGCATCAGGCGAGAACCTTTCAACTCTACTCATTGTTGAATACGGGCTCACCTTTTTTCTTTCCTCAACAAAGCGCTACGGCACCGTCGTTCGCATAGCGCCTAATCATATCTCCATCGCCTCTCCCGATGCTATATCAGTCATATACGGCCAAGGTCCAAATGCCCCGGCAAAGTCCCCCTTCTACGATGCATTTGTCTGTAACGGCAAAACTTCCATATTTTCTACAAGACAACGTCAAGATCACGCCACGAAAAGGCGGCTTGTGTCACACGCATTCTCGACTGCTGCCCTGCAGCAATTCATCCCTCTGATATATTCCACAATCACACAGTTCACGACGCGGATGGACGAGCTTTGCTGTAAAGGAGAGTACTTTGATGCTGTCCCCTGGTTCAACTACCTCGCGTTCGACATATTGTCGGACTTGGCATTCGGCGAGTGCATTGGGATGCTAGAGCGTGTGAGTATTTCTTCTTCGAGAAGCCTCGTTTACCAGCTTTTTTCTTCTCCAGGGGTCGGATATTGTGGCACTCCAAAGATCTGATGGGTCGTTGCTGAATGAGCATGCTATCGCTCTTGTTGACAAGGTAAAATCACTTGGCTGAGTAGCTGGTTTCTCACCTCCAATCAGCGAGAACATTTTGCAGCAGTTGTTGGGATTCATCCCGTCTTCCAACGGATTACCAACATGCTCCCTTTCCTTAGCGGAAATAAAGCGACATCGGCCTTGGAGCAACTGGGCCGCCGTCAGGTCTTGAATCGACTTTCGACTCGCACTAGCCGTAACGACATTCTTGGAAAGCTTATCGAAGCTCGTGGATACGATACACGATCTCCAGCCGCAGATGAAATCGCCGAGCTCACGGCAGAGAGTGTGACGCTTCTGTGAGTATTTGCTACCTCCACGAACTCAACTCGTTTTACGTTATTTCGGCTAGCATCGCCGGCAGCGACACAACCTCGAATTCCATAGCGGCAACGCTTCATCTCGTTGTCACTCATCCCAGAGTTTACAAGAAGTTGATGTGGTTCCTTCTTAACGCTTCAAATGGTTTGAACAGTCTCAACTACGAGGACGCAAAGGATATTCCTTACCTGCAGGCAACTATCAATGAAGGGTAGACTACCTAGTTCAATCATCTCCGTTGCAATTCTCTTACCCTCATTTAGATTACGTTTTCACTCCACAACCGCTATCGGACTCCATAGACTGGCACCTTCCGAGGGTATCCTCTGCTGCGGAAGGCATTTCCCTGGTGGAGTGCGTTTACCATTTATTCTTAGCGTCGGTTCTCACTCCCCGGCATAGACTGAGCTCTCTGTCCCGGCTTGGACAGTAAGTCACGACAGTAAGTTGTGGGGAGATCCCGAGGACTTTCGCCCTGAAAGATGGCTTGACGGAAAGGACACTCGTCGGTACCTTCTCGCGTTTAGTAAAGGTCCCCGGGCATGTGTAAACATTTTTTGTCACTCCGCTCGCGCTCCGCTGACCATCGTTCTCAAATAGATTGGCCAAAAGTGAGTGCATCAGAACTTTTTTTGACGCGTCTAATTTTTCCTTAGCTTGGCGTACATGGAGATGATCTCGATCCTAACAACGGTTCTCTTGAGATACGAGATTGAGATGAAGTCGGCGAAACTCGAAACGACTGAAGGTTTCATGCATAAGCCTCTTCACACATGGCTCAAACTTAGCCCTAGACCAGTAATGGATAGAGTGGCTGAATTTGCGTAGAATAGGATACCTGAATGAATGCCGCTTTAGAGAGTCGAGACATGTAAGCGTGATTTTAGTCTGCGGCGCGAACTGCCGCTGTCCACTGATAGACCTTGCGAACCGCGTCTGAGCATTTTTTACCGGGGAAGGCTGGTGCCATGGGAGTCACTATTGCCGTAAGAGGGTGGCGGCGCTTCCGGGCATACACGTGAGGTCCTTTGGGTAACGAGGCAGACTCAACGACGACGGCTTGTGAGGCTATGGCCTCGGGCGTTCCATATGGAGAAAACGTCACCTGGCAGAGTGTCCTCAGTACTATCGCCACCCGTTGGAATGCTTTGCCCGAGACAGTACGGGACATCAAAGGAAAACGGCAGTCGGCGGCGCAATTACGGGCCGCCGCCAACCTACTGAGGATGCGCCAGGAGAAGCAGTTGTGTGGTGAAACTGTTGGATTATAGTACAATTAAATCTATCCTGCGTGCTATTTACCGCCGCCAACTAGTGCATTTCTTTTTGACGGGATCAATCGAAGGTGACTCTGTCCCGTATATGATCCCAGAGCCTCCAGATCTTACACATCATCTGGAAAGGAAGGGCCCTCAGGATGGTGTATTTGGATCCTGAAGACGACTCCCGGACACCGAGGTCCCCACGAAACATACCTGAAGCTGTCGAAGGAATCCGTTCCAACCGGAAAGCCGGTGACTGAACATCGGTTCCTGATCAGCTTCTATTAAAGTGTGCCATCTGCAACTCAGTGCGGGGACCATGCTTCTGGACAGCGAACACATCATGGCAGTGTAACTAATCCAGGCCGCGGGGGAAAACAGTGGGTGAGTGACGAGTCAGTCAATGTCGGATTGATGTATTCTATCTTGGAGTCCAGCCGTTGCTGAGCGGACGAGGAGCGGACGGATCTTTCCGTCGGCTAAACGATCTCTTCCGTCCGCTGGACAATATAGCGTACAGGCCCCAAGGATTCCCACCGAACCCGTGGATCGCGTAGGTGCCACTTATATCGAGCACAAGTTGTTCGTTCCTCAGAAATATACCCATCATGGAAGAGCTATCGTCTGATCACCGCAAGTCTCTCAATTGGATCCAGCTGCAGCTTGTGAGTTCGGATAATCCTCGAGGAAACCCGGGAACCCCATTTGAGTCCCCGATCAAGGAACAGATACATTCAAGTAACACTGTAAGTGAATCTGATGAACAAGCAATGTGTTCTACTTGGACGACTTGAGACAAGAAATCGACTCGACGGTGCGGCCTTCGAGAGGACCCATTTTGACGGAAAGAGACAGCATAAATGTGTACTAGTGTAACCTAATTTGTAACTCAATCACGGGGCCTAGATGCCTGGGCGCCAATAAAAAGTTTCAATCCTCTACCTTACTGTTGGTAAACAGATACATACATAAATGGAATTGATGCCTATTTTCCCTGACATGTATTTAAATCGGTTTCGCAACGAGTTGGTCCTGAGTGCCGACCGGACGATAAACCTGCTCAATCTCCCAGCCCGCCTCCCTGAACAGCCTCCAGTAGTGCGGGAATGTGCGTTCGCAACCGTTCAAGAGAGCCATCATCTATGTCATGGTAAGAGAAAAAGAGCTAAAGATTGCACAGCAACTGTCGTCACCTGCATGTCTACGAGATATCGAACCATTCCAACCATGCCCATATTTGCGAGCAGTGGCGGTGGTGGAGTGTCGGCTGGAATGGCGCCCGGTATATGTCGATAAGCTTCGTCCTCTCCACACACGAACGGTAAAATATACTCCAGGACAACTAGCCTTGTCGTATCTTGAGCAGCTTTCCGAAGATGTTTCAAGATCCTAATGAACTTGTAATTCAGTCAGCGGAGCGGAACATACTATTCTCACCTGAGAGTATATGGATCGGACCAGTCGTGACAGATAAATCTTAGCAGGAATATGTCCGCGTTCTTGACAGGCTGGGCCACAAAAAAGTCGTGAGCTAGAAAGATGCTCGCCGTTAGTATACCAAGCCAAAGACAGAAGTAGGGACGGGCTTGTGATACAAAGGCTAACCTTGAAAGGAGACCTTTCTGCCTGGTAAGGTTTTTTCCCAATGCTGTAACGTGCGTGAGCAAGTACTTGGATGATCAAGTTGGAAGCAACACACCTCTTTCCCCTCTCGGACTACAGTGGCTTTGTCTTGGACAATGAACCGCGCATGAGGATTAATACGCGCAATTTCGAGTGATATAGAGCCGATCCCGCCTCCCACGTCGACGATGAGGGTGTTGTTCGGAAGTGATGCCCATTTGAAGCCTATTCGAATTGTGGTTATTAATTTGATTAGATGGAGCATGACATTACGTGCCTTGCGATTGGGGACCTAATGGTGACATTCGACGAGAGGCGTCCATCGCCATTCCAAAACGTCTGAACCTCACTTTGTTCTCAGGCAGCTCGTACCAAGAAAACAGATCAATATGTGTGTTGAATGCCTTGTTTAACGGTGTATTGAATTCGTCTTTTGCCTTTTCGGTGTCGGTGTTGAGGACCACATCTTGAATGTATGCTGCGGCCTTGAAAGTTTCATCTGTACTGCTAAATTTTAAGCAGATGCACGCCTCAATATTCCATACTACTTACTTGAGTTCTACGAGCGCTGAATATCCGATAGCCCCATGATGCTTGTCTTCAGGTCTATATCACAAGGCGTGTGAGCCCTTACAAAGAAAATTAGTAAAGTACTCACGCAGCTAGGATCTCCTGAGACTTCTTCCCCGTGTCCAACACTGCCGATATGCGATTGTGCACAAACACATTGGGAGTTATCTCCCGGAATATATGTTGTGTGGCCAAAGGCCGTAAGACTCGGGCTGAATGAAAGTCGAGAATTAATTATGAATATATGTTGTTGGCCGAGCAGAGGATACCGAGTTTCGCAGGATCCATTCCACTTTTTTGGGCGATGTCATTTATGTGGCATCCCTGTTCATTAAACTCAAGTCAATTTGTGAAGATTCATGAAAGGTAGAGAACCACCTCTGGTCCAGCTTCACGGATAATCTCCGCGGTGGATGACGCAGTAACAACCCCCAACGCCGCAGAAAGAAGGAACTTCCACTCTGTTAGATTTCGGAATATCTCAGTAGAAGTAGACGCTCACTCCGAGGGAAATGTCAACAACAGTCCTGGAAGGATATTGCATGGTTGCGATGAGCTGTGATGCAGCGGCCAGTGCTATGGACGTCGCTCTAATAACTTCGCTGTCTTCTAACAGCCTAGCCGTGTCCTTGGAAATTGCAGGATCATTGAGGTTCGGATATGTACAAGACATGACATTGCATCGAGCATCGACGATCGCGACTGAGGAAGCGATAAGGTTACAGAGCTCAATCAAGGTAGACGCCATTTTTTTGGCGCTCCTATCCGCGATTTGAGGCTTTAAAGAGTCGCATACGCTGCGAGCTCCAACTTCCGTGTGGATCCGCGGTTGCCTGCCATCATGTTTCGACTCAACGCCGTCATCATGTCACAACTTGTACCCCAATATGCGATCTTCAACATGTTCCAAGCCGTCGTTTCATTTTGCCCGGAACTTTGAATTCCTTTCGAGCGGTTCTTCATCAGGACAATACCGTTGCCACGGTCTGCATTGCCGGTGGCGTCGGGCGACTCAGAGTCCATCTCGGTCTGGATAGTACTGGATAGTCGAGGTATTTTAGGAGAGTTTGGGCGATGCCGGTTCGTCCGTAATCCGACCCAGCTCACCCGAGAAGAATGCAGACGGGCGTTGAGCAGAGAAGCTACTTGGTGGGTCCAGGGCGGGAGAAGCTAGCGACCAGATTGATCCCAAACCGGCAACTCGGCACTTGGACGGGTTTTAGGACCCACAGCAGCTTCCATATCGTCGAGCATTGTGCCTCATTCAATATGCCCTCAACCCCTCAGTTACAGGCTATGACTGACTCGGTTATACTCGAGGAGAGGGACAAGACGAAAAGCCTCGAGATGCTTTCAACCTATCCGCCGACCTTAAAGCCTTCGGACCCACAAGCAGCCCAGCCTGTCGCTAACGGCGATGATCCTTCACCGAGAGGCGTCCGCTTCTGGTTAGTCTTCGTAGTCCTGAGCTTTTGTACTTTGCTTTCTGCGCTGGATCTGGTATGAATTTCATTCGAGTGTCTGTGCTGCCAATACTGATGTCAGTTCAAAATAGGCCGGAGTGGGAACCGCTGCACCCACGATCGTGGCAGACCTCCATGGCGTCGATTTTGCCTGGGTTGGCTCTGCGTATACTCTGAGTAGGCGAGTGTCCGATTTGCTTGCCTTTTTAAAGCCACACAATTAACAAATTACCCAGTGCGGCGTTCCTCCCGCTCAGCGGAAATCTTGCACAGATATTTGGAAGAAGACCCATAACCTTGTTGTTCGTTCTCATGTTTGCTGCAGGGTCTGCCATTTGCGGAGCTGCTCATTCAATGACGGTTCTCATTGTGGGACGAGGTGAGCCACGGAAGGACCTTGGTCATCATGCAAGTTGGCCCTAACCGAATATGCAGCAATCCAGGGCGTCGGTGGAGGGGGAACACAGTCACTGGTCAGGCTTACTTATCCTAAAAAAGTGACGTTTTTTGAGCTAGCTTCTAGGTGAATATAGTCATTGCAGACCTTGTTCCTCTCCGAGAACGAGGAATGTTTACCGCAATAACCGGGATGTAAATGATATAGCTTGTTACTCTAGAATACGTCTAACCGTTGACTAGGATATGGTCCCTCGGCAGTGTGGCAGGGCCTTTCATCGCTGGTGCGCTTTCCGAAAAGTTGTCTTGGAGATGGCTATTCTGTAAGTTTCGAATTATCTTCTAGCATCACTTTATTAAACGTTTATAGATCTCAATCTGCCACTTTGCGCTATTACTCTGGTTACCGTGGCATTGTTTCTCAATCTCCAAACTCCTGGAGGTGACGTGTGGGGCAAGCTTGGTAGAGTCGACTGGATGTGAGTTCAGAACTAGCGGGCTCGCAAATCGCTCATGTTTCACAGAGGGAACATCCTGATCTCTGCCTCTTCGGCTTCTTGCATCCTTGGACTTGTTTCCGGTGGCGGCTCCGTTCCGTGGTCCTCGTTCAAGGTCCTCGTTCCTCTGATACTCGGTTTTGGGGGGCTCGGCGTGGCCCTCATTTACGAGGCAAAGTGGGCAGCACAGCCAACGGTGAGTAGTTCGCTTTCTGTGGGGGCGGGCTGTCGACAGTCTCGGGTTCTGACTTGTGGTTTCAGATTCCCAAAGTATTATACTCCAACCGAAACAGTTTGATCGGGTACGTGCAGCTTCTGCAGTAGAGCTCCCTCATTCAGCCGAGCTCACTGGCACGGTGTAGGTATCTTGTTACCTTCATTCATGGTGTCGCAAGTATCGCTGTTACATGTGAGTACTCTCCTCCTTTTCATTTAAATTCAAAAATTAAATTTGAACCACAGTTTATCTGTAAGATCGTCCGGCGCGATCTAGTCTCGTGTTCTGACTCTCAACAGGCCAACATGGTTCCAGTCCGTCCGTGTGTCCTCTCCTATCCAATCGGGCCTCTACTTTCTACCCATGATGGCCACAATCTCGCCAACCGCAATCGTCGAAGGAGTTCTCATCGCAAAAACCGGCCGCTATCGATTGATCGTGAGGACATTGATCCTTCAGTCTCTGAGCGATATCTCTAACGGCCATTTTTTGCAGACGTTGGGGGGCTGGCTTTTGATGGTCTTGGGACTGGGGCTCTTCATTAATCTGGGTGTGTTGACCCCGCTTGGTCTCATCGTTTTATATCAGCTGGTTTTGGGGGCCGGTATCGGGTTCCTCTATTCAACGACGGTATTTTCTTTTTATGCTTGACCCAAAGTTCGTACTCATGAGTGTCAGTTCATCGTGCTAGCGCCTCTCCCGATATCCAAGAACGCCTCCGCAGTTTCGCTACTTACATTCATGAGGACGTTCCCTCAAGCCTGGGGCGTCGCCGTTGGGCAAACAATTCTCCAAAATCAACTACGAATCCACCTGCCCGCCTCAGTCGTCGCGCAATTCGCGCATGCGTCCGATTTGGTGTACCAGATCATCCCGCAGATATCTGTTATGGCGCCGCCCCTGAGGCGAGAGGTGGAGACCGCCTTCCTGCTCAGCATGCGGCTTATCTGGATTGTCATGGCTGCGATCTCTGGCCTCGGCTTGGTCTGCACTCTGCTGATCCGGGACATACCACTAGCGCGCACTGTAGATAGCAAGTGGGGACTGCAAGTCAAGAGTGTCCCGGTCGTTTTGAATTCTAAATCGTCCGCAGCGGAGTTAGAGAAGGTGCGGAACGTATTCAGGCTTGGATTTATTGAGACTAAGTGTTGTTGATAGACCGTCGGGGCTTAAGGTTGATTATCTACATCTTGTATACATGTTCTCGCTTGAATTGATTGAGAACAATATAATGTCTGCAATTGGAAATCAGTCAGACGTTGCTACGGACAAAGATTGATTCCCAGTTTACCCCAACGCCGTAGCTTGGTGCTCAATCGGTAGAACCGTAGCCGGTCTTCTCAAGAGATTGGGCGGCCTTTGCCATAGGCAGACTGAGCTCAAAGTTGATTACAAATGAGAGAATGCGCGGGCACGGTCAACCGTTATATATTTCGAAGCCAACTTGATTGTGTTGAGCTCTAAGATATCAACACTTTCCCGAGAACTCGAAATCATATTTGCAACTTAGAAAAGTCCGCGCCTAACGCGGCAAGCTGGAGTGACAGTCCTCAGCAGGGTTTGCAGCGCCTCATTCGGAGAACTGCGACGCCGCCGGGAAAAGAGGTGCTGCCCAGAGAATAGCAGCGAATCTGAGCGACTCGGAGGAGGATCAGGTCAGATCTCGAATTAAATTCCGGTGACACCGTGAGCGGGCAGGAAGAATGATCCATCCAGTACTAATGCCATTGGTGCGCATCACTGCCACCAACTTGCCACATGGCAGTAGGTGAGAGACTCATCTTTTGGATTAAACAACTTGAAGTTCCGTAGCAAGCACCCTTGATGAGAATCTTTGAGCACTCTTTACCTGTTGGTTCGCGGTGCGTTACATTTACCAACGATAGCTACGGATCCCAGTCTGGGTACCTCGCCGTCACGCTCTATTACGTGCTGGCAGGACGCTTCGCTTGGGCGACGTTACAAGCCAGCACGCATCGGGCCGGACTGCTGAAGAGAGCGCACCCGGAACTTGTTTACAGCTGATCTCGAAATTAATGAGACCGATCAATTTTTTTTTTGCTCGTTCCCAAAAAAGAGATTCCAGTAAAACAAGAGTCTACCTTACCTCCAAGAGTACCGGCAACGAAATTTGATGTTACAGTGTCCAGTCGTGAGCTCCCTGAGCAAGAGCGCCCCACGAAATGGGAGGAATTCATGCGGAAACGGCAAAGTCGGGAAAGCCCGGACGATCACGTGTTTCATTGATCGCGTGTATTATTTCGGCCATTGGCGCGCACTCAAGCTTCTCTATGTCGTTTTGAGGAACTTAAAACTTATAGGGAGGCAAGGCACTCAATCACATGTAATTATTGGATGGATTAGACGCGGGTGAGCAAACATTCCTTTTTGGGAAGCAATGGGAACGCGAAAAAAAAAAGTCGGGCCGTCTCATTAATTTCGAGATCAACTGTAATTGTAGACCTGGATTGAGCATGGGAGAGAATACAATCTTGAAAGAACATACTTATCGTGAATCTGGATATCCCGTGGCGACCAGCGCGCATCGGGGACAGCGAACCCGGAGGTGCACAGTGCGCAGTGATTCACAGACCTAACAGCACCCAAGCGATGATTACACGCTGGACTGTTTATGAGAAGAAGTCAGCCTCGATTGGCGAGCGAGTGAAGTATCCAAAATCCAAAATCAACCAGGGGCGGAGAAATATGCTAGGGAAAGCGCTTGCGTTGGAGTAAAGCTCAATGGACGGATAGGCGCCGAGAGACCTTGCGGGCCTAGTCAACAGGTCTATATTTCTGAGTCAAATTTGAGCGTTTTAAACATTCCCTGGGATATCGATACTTATCCCGAGATTCGTAAAACCTGATGAGTTCAATTCCGTGCCAAGCAGTACCCGAGTGACAGTCTTCACTTGCGTCTTGGAAGCCCATTCGAAGAGCTGCGACGGCGCCGGGAACAAAGTTACAGTCCAGGGAGAATTGCAGAGAATCTGCGCGACTCTGAGAGGAGGGTTAGGGCAACAGACCTCCCGAACCAAAATGCCAGTGAAGCCGCGAGAGCAGAGGAAAAAGGTTTGAAGCCTGAGATGGGAAGTTTTAATGTAAACGGTTGTCCGACTGGGAAGAAAGCTGGCCGTCTCTCAGTGGCACCCTATTAGGTTGTAGTACATAGAGAGCGCGTACAGTCCCAGCTTGGATACGGAATTTAAGACCACCACTTACGGCGGAGTAAAATTCAACGGACGGATAGAGTTTGCGGACCCAGTCAAGCGGTATATTTCTGAACCAATTTCGAGTGTAGAGCTTCCCCGAGATATCAATACTTATTCTGAGAACTCGAAAGGATGTTTTCAGTGTTCAATTTGAGACAAGTCCGTGCCAAATGTCCGAGTGACAGTCCTCAGCTGGGTCTGCAAAACCTCGCTCAGAAGGAAGTCGACGGCGCAAGGGAAAGAGGTGCAGTCTAGTCCAGACCAGTGGCAGCGAATATAAGCGAGTTTGAGGAGGGGCGTCTACTAGGTTAACTCGGCACTCCCACTGCAATCTTCCGCGGATGATCCTCCAACCTTACGAGCTACGGAGAACTACGTCGAATCCACAGATTAAAAGATTTGCCGCAGATTTGTTGCAGAGCCCTTGGCCAGTCCGATCCATCAAGTTATAATTATCCAGGAAATATATGTACCTGACAGTCCTTAGCGGGGAAGTCAACTATTATTTCAGGTACAGTGTACCCGTCGGATAGTCTCTTACACAATTCAACGGATTTTTCGAGGCAGCCAATTCGCCTCATACAAAAAAATCAGCTCTGGGAATAATTCGGATCATAATAGCACTTTCTCTTACCTTGCCTTCCTCCCCCTTCTGTAGCCGCTCCGGGGTGTGCTGCGGGCGCCTGTGTTTCTATTTCCGACTCTTTCGTCGATATTCTGGCGGACGCAGGGCATGCTTCAAGTGCGCGCGGCAGAGGTACCCTGTTTTTGCGACGGGGCAGCAATAAAATCAACGGAGCGGTTCTTGTGTGTCACAGAAGGGATTTTCGTGCAGCGTTTGAGCAGTCGCACGATGGCTTGGGCGGTAACAGAAGTATGCTGCGTGATGGAACCTCGAAATTTGGATATACTTGTTCATGTGTCGACCGTCGACAAGTACGATGGAGGGATGAGGTCAAGTGTAAAGGTCGGGAATGCCCGCACATGCGGATCATCTCGGATCAGAGGGTCTAGACCGGTCGATAATTCTTGCACGTCTACCATCACCAAAAACGGGAACTTATTACAAGAGCATACATACCATGGCAGACGTCGTAATCACCATAATCCACTACAAACCTCCATCACCTCGGTGGCACTTCAACCGCGCTTACCGGGCACCAATTTTATTGCAATCCTCACCTAGATTATGAGGTCTGCAGACTCTGGCGGCATGGTATTGGTCTGCGGGCGCTTGCATGCGCTTACCAGGCACCAATTTTCCTGTAGGACATTGGGCAGTCTGTAGACATTGACATCCTCGGGGGCTCTTGTAGGCTGATTGATGCTTGGCATCGCTCGGGATTTTCGGACAAAAAAGAATAAATAAATCAAATATATTGCACGGAATCTCTACGGACAGTACACGACGATCAACGAAACTACGCGGCGGGGGCAGGGGCGGGGGCATGGGCGGGTGCCGCAGCGGCAGTTGCAGCAGCAGCGGCGGCGGCAATTTTGCGCGCCCGTTTCGCGGCGCGCTGAGCTTCTAGGACCTCGAAATCGGTTGGGCCTTGGACAGCGGCTATAGTCTTCTTTGCAGCGGGCTTCGTCCCAAATACAGCACTGTATCACGGTCAGAAATGACCCGAACACTGGATGATCACGTACAAATTGAAGCGGTCAATGATAGGGCTGTGTAAGAATCAAATTACAGTCTGTGAGAAATGTGAGATGGAAATGAGCCCCATGTTAGATAACAAGGGCATGTAAATTACATGTATTTTAACATGACGTAAGCACGCTTAGCCGGATTTATTTCCGGTGTTTTGGGGGCGAAATTGGCTTGGATTAGGCCTGAAAATTGGGGGAAGCCGGGCGTGAGCAAAGCTGCATGCTCGGGTTGTGCTCGGGTGAATCTTACAGCTCTGGGCATGCTTTCACCTGGGAAAAATGCTGGTCAAGGGCTTATATAATGCCCCTTTCTCGCACATAAATTACATGCCTCTGGAGCCCTCCGATGTGAGAAATGTTATTAACATGTTAATAACAATGTGAGAAAAGGATGTTATTTAACACCGAGTTTCTTACACAGCCCTAGTCAATGATCTCTTGGCCTTCCTCGCCCCGGAGGATGTCGACGATGGTCCAGAAAAAGTCCAAGTAGCTGAAGGTGCCATCCGCCACACCCCAGTGTTGTTGCGACGATAGAGCAAATCGAGACTGCGAATGGGACGGTAGGAATCAGCGACGCAGGACCTCTCCGATCTGGAACGCACCTGGCAGGCGACATAGGCGATATCGCGCCGAGTGAGAGCCGTGACGCCGTTGAGAGCTGCATTTCCCGCTTTGCCCCGATTGTAGCCGGGCGCTTTGAGTGCCGCAGAAGGCCCCTGATAGATGTGTTTGGCACACTACGGATGATGCATCAGAAACGGCAGGAAAGGCGTGATTGAGACTCACCGCGAATAACGTATGACCTTCTAACAGCCCATCCTCCCTGTCGTCCTCGTTGTACTCGTACCCATCGCGGTACAGGAGGTACGGGAGCTCAGTCCCCAAGACGATGATGTCACCCGCGCGAATGCGAGCGAAGGTCCTGGGGCAACATTAGCATCAGTCGGCAGGATGGAGGATACCCATACTCGGCGGTGGGCTGATGCTTCACGGGGAGGATGGCTCGAGCCGTCGCGGGGTTCTCGTAGCCGCGATCGACCTTATTTCCGCCCGCTTTGATCTTCGGCGCAGGCAGCGCAGGCGGCGCAGGAACCGTGGCCGAACCGTCTTCGGTGGTCGGGGCAGCGGGGAGCTCGAGGTAGTCGGGAGCAGAGCGCTTGAGTGCACTGCTGTCGTCTCCGCGAGCACCCCTAACACCCTCCTGGATCTGGAACCAATCAAGATCTGGACGTTGCACGTAGAAGAGACATACCTCTGTGCACACCTGCTTGCGAAGGATGCGATTGCCACCGAGGCCGATCATTTCCTCTGCAAACCCGGGGATGGTGTCCTTGATGATGTTCCAGCTTTCGGTGAGCCGCTTCTCCCTAGACGCCAACAGGTTAGCGAATGTACTGCAGCAATCAAGCACTCACTCTACGGTCTCTGCTGGGGATTCATCGTCGCTATCAGCCAAGGCCATCGCGACCCCATGTTCGACAATCGTGTGGATGCGGACGTAAGGGCCAACAGAACGCGCGAGGTTGCGGCCAGTCCAGCGATAGGTGGCTGGAGTCGAGTCGGCGGGATCGTCGTTTTCGTCGCCGGGGGCACTGCCAAACACGTGTCAACTAATGACTGCACGCGTCGCGGTCACGTACCGGCGCTTCTTCTTCTTGCCTTCATCGCTCAGGACCGGGAGCATCGAATTGCGCAGGCGGTCCTCGACCAAAGGTGAGAAGGTATCGAGGGCCTTGAGCTGACCTACCGTCGGCGTCCCAGCGACGGGGCTGGATGACGGCGTGGGGCTGGGGGTTCCAGCGGCAGAAGACGACATGGGGGGAGGAAGTGGAGAACGGATACCAGGACGGGCGGTATTTATCACCCAGTGGAATCTGAGACATCCCGCTGATCAATCTGGCAGTCACATGTGCGCAATGGTGGATCAGCGCATATTGAAATGCTCTCCGCCGCCGTCCCCGCCCTGATTTCTTGTACAATGCACTGGGTCTTACTGGGAATTCTGGGCTATGAGCAGACGATAGCCATTCAAAATGCTCTCGAACTTTAATGAGGCCGAACGGACAGCAACTGGACGAATCCCTCCCATTTTATTATTTATTTCTTATCATGCGCACTATCCTCTGGCCCGCTTTCCTCTCCTGGACCGCTCGTTTCTGGCTGCGGAAATACTTCTTGCTGGACTGCGATCCTAGCTGCGACCTGCATGTATGAAATCATATGAAGTGGGATGGCACTAGAGGGAGTTCTTCAGTAGGAGCGCGCAATTTGGGTTCCGATTGCACTAACCGTAGACCGGCGCGGTCTCCGAGTCTGCGCGGTTTCTTCTGGGAAGCCTGCCAGCAGGCGCTTGGTCCCTGGCTTTGTTTCTGCTCGCTGGGCTCGGACATGGTTTCGCTGGAGGAAATGAATTATGAACGGCTCATCATTCTCTCTGAGTCTTATCGCCTGGACGCTGATGCCAATTATATTACTTCCGCTGTCTTCTGACTTCGACCAGCATGTCATCGCGGCTCCCGTCGGTATTTCGGGTCCTCTTCACCGAGGACGAGTATGTGAACAGCTTTTCTTCGTCCCGCATCCACGAAGTAACTTTATACATTCGACAGGAAGGTGAAATGGAATCGGATACAGAGTACAGCCCGCGAAGCAGTCCACTTCGGGATCCTGTGACGGTATGACCATCGCCTGCTGGCTTTACCTGTAATTCACCGTGTCTGCAGCCCCCGCGCGCTAGAAAACCTGAATCGAATGACTCTGACACCACTCTCGTCAATTCGGGATTGGAATCTGCTACCCACATAGGAGCCTCCCCGGTCCGAGTCGTGCCCGATGAGCCTTGCGGACTTGTCAGGTTCCAGCATATAACGCGGGATCTGCGCCAGAACCAGGCAATGCAAGAGATTTCTTGTGAATACAGCAAGGTACGGGTGGATTTGATATTCTGACGATTATCTCATGTGTTTGAAATGCAGCTCCACAAGATCTACATTCAGTACATTCAATTCTCGATGGGTGGAGTCGCTGCTCCTGAAATCACCGGAACGGTTAGCCCTCGGGCTGTGTTTCGGACCTGGCCCGAGGGGTCCCTTGATCCCGAACCTTTTTGGGTCAAGTACCACAAATTCGGCTACGCATTGCGCGCTGTGTCTGTGGATTTCGCCATTGGCCGTGTCGCACTCTTGGCCTGCTGCAACGAGAACATGTGTATTGTGAGTACTCTTCCTCGGCCACATCTCTTACTTTAATGTTACCGCCTTTACAGTCCCGCGACCTTCTTAACTGGGCAGAAAAGGTGCGAGTCCCAATTTCACGAATATCGAGGGCCTGACTCGATCTAGTTCAACCCTCTCGCCCTCGCGCTCCCGGAAGCAGGTCTGCAGTGGCTTTCGACGCCCACATCGGAGGATAGCCCTGAATGATATATCATTAAATACATTTTATTCGCCGGCCGGTGAATTACATGTGAATCAAATTGCGCTCCTTCGATTTATAAGCCCCGCCTCGCCACCACTGCCTCCCGCCTGCGATGAAGATCACCCTACTCCTCATTCTGCTCGCATTGATGAGCTTCTCATGCCCACAACCATGCCCTCGCACATTCGACAACGACGCTGCATTGACCTTGCATCAGCGTGTGTGCGACTATGTCAATGCCCGTGACCTTGGTATGGACCAGGCTTTAGTGGCACGCCGCGAACGAAAGCGGCGCAAAAAGGAGGAGGTAACACTCGAAGCCGTCCCGAACGATGTACGTCTTGATTTCTTATATGTATGACAGTAAGACTCAATCCTCAGGTTAATTCTGACCCCAGTGGCGGGGCGCCGGTCGATGGAAATGACGTGGAAATGTCATTGGAAGACCCCGAGCCTCTCCAGCGTCCAGATACTCCCCCACCAAGCCCTGTCACTGGCCGCGGTGCCCGAGCGAAGCGCCCGACTTGGAAGCTCCTCCAGCAGCTACCTCCGCCCCCGCCCGAATTCCACGAGTCGGAACCTGAGGACGATGAGGAATCAGACTCGGAATTCCCAGCTGCGCCGATGGCCTCTTCCTACCGCTGGCAGTCTATCAAAACTGTTAAAAATTCGTTCGGGCTGTTTCGTGACTACCCTTCTGTGCCCACCCACGATCCCGACCAGACAATATCTCTGCAGGATCAATCAAACATCCCAGCTCCTCCCATTCCCTCAGACTCGGCACCACAAAATTCTCGGCTCTCACCTTTGACCGTCCCCGCACAGTCTGTCGCGCAAGCCCCTGCTCTCCCATCGCACGGCCCCTTCAAGAATTCGACAATCCTGGGCCTGATAAACTGGATGTGGTCCGGATCCGTCATGAAATCTATTGCGGAATGCACCCGGCTCATCGATTTCTTGAAGTCCGACGATTTCAACAAAGACGACTTGAAAGGGTTCGATCTTAAAGCGGAGACCGATAAATTCGACAAATTCCTGGCCGGTGGCGGCATTGGGGAGACTTTGGGTGAAGCGAGCGGAGTAAAGGACGGGTGGAAGGAGGTCAGCGTCGACATAGAAGTTCCCGACGGCAAAAAACACGGCACGGACGATCCCCTTCCGACATTCTCAGTCCCCGGTCTCCATTTTCGCAACCTGACCCAAACAATAAAGAGCGCACTGCAGGATCACAGCTCGCGTTACTTCCACTACACGCCCTTCAAGCATTTCTGGCAACCGACTCCAGACGGACCCCCCGAGCGAATTTACGATGAGATTTATTCCTCTGATGCGTTCATTGAAGTTCATGAGAAGCTCCAGAGACAGCCGGCCGAACCGGGCTGCACGCTCGAGCGTGTGGTGGCTGCCCTCATGTGTTGGTCAGACTCAACCCATCTCGCTAATTTTGGTACTGCGTCTCTTTGGCCCCTCTACCTATTCTTCGGCAATCAATCTAAATGGGTTCGAGGCAAGCCTCGCGCCGGGGCTTGCCATCACGTTGCGTATATGCCCAAGGTGCGTCTCATGAGTCTCATTCTTTGCCTGTATCACGGACCAGACATATTCAGCTTCCAGACAATTTTTTCGACTGGTTCTCCGCCGAAACAGGACATTCACCATCGGCGGAGGTGCTGACTCACTGCCGTCGGGAGCTTATGCACGCTATATGGAAATTATTGCTGGACGATGAATTCCTTGAGGCCTGCAAGCATGGAATCGTCGTGGAATGCCCCGATGGAATTTTCCGTCGTTTCTACTTTCGCATGTTCACATACTCGGCTGATTATCCTGAGAAGTTGGTTCTATTTTGTCGATCGCCCCTATTTTCACGTCTTTCTCGCAGGGTCCTCCTTGCAACAATCCGGAATCTGGGCAGATGTCCATGCCCTCGCTGCCTCATCACGAAGGACAAGCTTGACCAGGTTGGCAATGTGCGAGATGACAACATCAGGGTCACGGGCAAGCGTGTCGACGACGAACACTATCGATCCTACATCCAGATTGCACGCGATTGGATCTATCGTAAGGCTAGAGTCATCAAAAGCGTAAAGGTTGAGCAGCTGCTATCCCCGAAGTCGTGGGTTCCAACGGTGGTAATGTCGCGCGGTCAAATTGTTATCCTTCTCTGATGTGTATTTCCCAGAACGCCTTCTCTGCAGTGGCGTCGTACAGCTTCAGCATATTTATCATGCTCGTCGTCGATTTCATGCACGAGTTTGAGCTTGGCGTCTGGAAGGCAATTTTTACGCATCTAATTCGCATCTTGGTGGCACACGGCGGTGACGTGGTTCAGACTTTGAACGACCGGTCCGTCCCGCACTCGTACTCCTATTCCCCTTTTGACGCCGGCTCAGTTATCGCCAAGTACCCTCGTTTGGGCAGGCAACCATTCGACGCTTCACAAATAACGCTTCGGCAATGAAGAAGTTAGCGGCCCGGAATTTCGAGGATCTACTGCAGGTACGTTATTTAATGATTTATTATCCTGCGTTTATTCTAAAATTTCCCCAGTGTGCGCTGCCCGTTTTCGAGGGGCTGCTCGACGAGCCGCACAATGCCATCGTCCAGGACCTCCTATTCACACTGGCATACTGGCATGCCTTGGCGAAACTGCGCATGCATACCACCTTCACCATCGCCCGTCTCAAAGAGGTCACCCTTCAACTGGGCCGGCAATTGCGCAATTTCACCAAGAAGACATGTTCTGCATTCACCACGCGAGAGCTGCCTCGCGAAGAAGCAGCGCGCGGGCGACGTAACGCGAAGAAGGCCGCCGCCGCCAAGGCTGCTGGGACAGCGCCGCCTAAGGCCACCGGAGCCGGCAGCAAGCTCAAGGTTTTTAATATGTTCACCTATAAGGGCCACTCGCTCGGGGACTATGTTCCCACCATTCCGTTTTTTGGAACTGTTGATTCGTATTCCACTCAACCCGTGCGTCAATTCTGGCTCCCTGTGCCGCGACCCGTGTTATTTACGTCGTTATCCAGGGCGAGCTTGAACACCGTCGTGTCAAAAGATACTACGCGCGGACCAACAAGAACGACGCTGTGGGCCAGATTACCAAACTCGAACGCCGCGAGGCCGCTCTTCTGAAGCTCTCCCGCCAGCAGAAGGACGCCGCCAACGTTCCCCCCATCGAGGCTATTCCCGAGGACGACGCCGCAGCTGCAACCCAGAAAAAACGCAAGCGCAAGGCTGCTAGCAAGCCGGCGAAGAGGACGCTCCCTACACTTGATTTTGCCGAGTCAGAGTCGCTGCCGTACACACCACCTGAGTTTCATTACCACATGTCGCGCTCCCGGAACCACCACTTCAACCTCACGCTGTGGCTCAGCGAGAATCACGGGGATCCGGCGGTCAAGGTCCGGGCGTGCACTCCCCTTATTTCCATTTTCCCACTGACTTTACGCAAGGATTTCCGACCCAAACTTCAAGAGCACCTACTCGGGCGCCTCCTCCATCCAGATTGGTCTGGCAACGGCCGAGAGTACTCTACTCAAGCCCGGAACGGCCTGGTTATTGTGAACGACCGGATCTATTGCCACAAGGTCCTTCGTATCAACTACACATCCTACGATGTCCGCCGAGGACAAGACTCGATGAACCCACGAACCCATCCCGATGTCATGATGTTGCCGCCAAACGACGCGGACACGGACGACGACCACCCATTTCGCTACGCGCGAATCCTCGGTCTTTTCCACTGTGATGTTGTTCACACTGTTAACGGCGTCCGCACTACCCCTATCCCTGTCAGCTTCATCTGGGTACGTCGATTCCGTCTTGATCGCGGCTTCAAAGGTGGCTTTAAACGCAAACGTCTGCATCGCATCGAGTTCATGCCGGACTCCGAGCCCGACGCGTATGGCTTCGTCGATCCGGACGAAGTTATCCGAGGATCACATCTCATACCCGCGTTCGCACACGGCCCGACTGACCCACTTCCGTACACTTCCCTTGCCCGGAAGGGAGACGAGTTCGACGACTGGCGGTATCATTATGTTAATTTGTGTGTTGCGGCTTGTTTCTTCTTTGAGTTGGGTTACTGATTTGGTGGGGTCACTTAGCTTCGTTGATCGTGACATGTTCATGAGGTACCTCGGCGGCGGAGTAGGTCACTTTGAGGTCAAAGTCCCCGACGAGGAACCAGATGAGCCGGAGCTCCCCGATGATGAAGAACCTGACCCGACCCAGGCGCCGCCAGCAGAAGTGGTCGTACCGGATCCAGATTCAGACCCGGACTCGGACTCGGAAGACGATGAGCTCGACGCCAAGGAGGGTTCTGATGATGACCCGGACGATGAGGAGGAGGAGGAGGAAGAGGAGGAGGACTCGGATGAAGAGGAGGTAGGGGACTTTGGGCCTGAGGATGGCGAGGACGGAGCCGACGATCTCGCCGCGCAGCTGGGATATGACGAGCTTTAACTCCTTAGATTTTACATATTTTAGCGCGAGGTATTTTATTTCGGCGACTCGAGGCACTACCAAACTAGGCACAGACTTGAGCTCTGGCGCGAAGGGCGTCGCAAGCGATTACATACCTAACACCAACTCGGCGGGACTTTGCAATGCATCACCCTGCTTGGCGTCGCTCTTGTAAGGGTCGGTGATGGCTTTACAAACCCTTGCAGAACAGCGCCAGCGTGGCACGTGTCTGCGGCCATCACAGGCGATCACCACTTTTCCTCACTTTTGGTGATGACTGTACCAGCTAGATGGACAGCCTTCCGAGCCCTATACTCGCCCAGGGGAGGATATCTTGCTCGAGGAGGTCCGACAGCAGGTCCGCGCGCTCGAGGCAGATTACTGTCCAGCTCCCACCTTCTCGCCGCGTTATCCATATCTCCCAGTCGCAGCAACCCTCAACAGCACCCCAGGCGTGCTGAGTTCCCCACCACTCCACCAGTGGAACCATTGGATGCGCCAACATCGCGCCCGCATCTGCCGGACATCCGCACGCGTATTGCAAGCAGAGTGCGTCGTCTCGTTTCACTTCTTCCCGAGTTAATCGAATTCACGCCAGCTCTTCCGATTTGGACTATCCTCAGTCACGACGCGCTGCCTACACTCGGAGGCGAACCACCACCCCGCGACCAACGGCTAGTGTGACATGTGTCCCTTTAGTACATGCGTAGAGTTGACTGACGCGCGCGCAGAGCACGGACGTCGATGTGACGCCGAATCGCCGCCTCACAGGCAGGATGGTCTCGAGCGTACGGACCTGCACTCGGACGCCCACTCGGACAGTGCACTCGCCAAAACAACCTCCACCTCCTCCCCGCCCGACGCATGCCACGCCCCGCCGCCTGGCCGCCGCGGTGCTTCTACTACTGCTCCTCCTCGCTCACACCTGTCATCGTCTTGCCCATTCTCCTCGAGGTCCGCTCACCCTGAACGCACCGCGGCGAGACATGCGCATCGCCATCCGTATCCGCAACGCGGTGAGGGAAGGGATCCAACATTACTCGCGGGCGAGGGCGGGAGCGGGTGGCGGGCGTCGGCGGCGGTGTGCGCGCCGAGGCGGGCGCAGGCGAGGGGCGAAATGCGAGTGGCGCCGAGGCAGACAACGTCGGCGTCGCGTCAGCTGCTGAGGAGGAGAGAGGTGGGCTGGGATCGTCGGGAGGGTGTGTGTGTCTTTCCTTTCTCCCTTCCTCTCCTCCTCTCATTCTGTCCTTTTCCCTTCATCCTTCCTCCCTTCTTCCTATCTTTCTCTCAATCCTGCCTCTCCTTCATCCCTTCCCCAAATTCCGCGTCGCCCCCTTTGTCGTCGCACTTCTACCCCCTCCCCTCCTCCTTCTCCTCCCCTCCTCCCCTCCTCCCCTCCCCCTCTCCTCCCCTCCTCCCCTCCTCCCCTCCTCCCCTCCTCCCTCCCTCCCTCCGCCCTCGCCCTCGCTCTTCCTTCCTTCCTTCTGGTCCCCGCGCGCCAATCCGGCTCCCCTGCGCGTCCGGGGTCAGCGCCGTGGTGTTCGTGCGCGCGCTGTGTCGGGGGGAGTCGCGCGCTGCCTGGGGGATTCATGGCTGTGTATGATGGGGCACGGTCTGGCGTTGGCGATGCAGCGGAGGGTCTTCCTGCGCGCGGTGGGTGCCACGTAGACGTGGAGGGCTGGGAGGGTGCCGGGCGCCGTGCTCGTGTATGTCCCCGGGCGTGGCTTACAGGCGGGGCGGCGGGCAGCGAGGGCGTCGTCGGCGGGGGTGCGGTGCGGACGTGGCGCGCAGGCCTCTGCGCGCCGCCATGCTCGTGTGTCGCCCGAGCGGCGGAGCAGTGCGGACCTGAGCGCGCGGAGTCGTCCACCCCCCGTCGTTTTCGTCTCGCTCGTGTATCGAGGCGCCTTGCGCGTGCTCAGGCGGGAGGCGGGGAGGCGAAAAGGGGCGACGCGGACGGGGCGAGATGGAGCTGGTGTTAGCGGCGGCGGGTGCGTCGTATTTGCAGGGTGCGGGCGGATGTGTGTGTGTATTGCGCCGCTGGAGCGCGGTGTACGGCGCTGCATGTGCATGGCGTCGTGGCTCCCGGCGCGGGGATGTGCGCCGGGACGGCTTGGCGCAGCGCCCGGGGCCGTGTAAAGCGGGGAGCCGATGTACTGGGTCTCGTGGACGACGCGACCGTAGGCGTGCAGCGCGGGCGCCGGGGCGCGATGAGTGCAGGTCCTCCCTTCCCTTCTCTCTCCCCTTTGTATCCTTCTTTCCTCCCCGCGTTCCCCCTCCTCCCTCGTCTTTTTTCCCCCGCCTCCTCTTCCCCGCGCATGGCCGTTATCTCCGCGAGTCCACGGGCGTCCGGCTCCTGTTGCCGTTCGCGCGTTCGAGGTGCGAGGTGGGCCCCCCCTGCTGGTCGTGCGGCCGCAACCTCGGTTATTCCGAGCGCTCGCAGCGTCCCCTAGCGCTCGTGAGGTCGTGCGTTCTAAGATGCGTGGCGCGGGATGCGCCGTGCGCGCCTGTCATGGCGTCGCTGATGCACCCGGTGTCCCTGCGCCGTGTCCGCGCCCACTTGTACCGGTATCATTTTGGGGTCCGCGCGCCGCCGCGGGGGATAGGGCCTGGTGTGGCCGCGCGATATCGCTCGCATCGGAGGCGAGAGCGTGATCGCGCAGGGAGGAGTGGGCGGGTTGCCGAGGGTCGCAGCGGCGGTCCTGAACAAGTTTATCTGTACCGTGGACGCGTAGGGTGGCGCGAGGCGCGGGATGCAGTCAGTGGGCGTCTGTGTGGCGGTAGAGCGAAGCTGATGTTGTTTATGTAATCTTTCGCCCACCTTTCACGCGCCGCAGGGCTCCTTCCCTCCGCTGTAGCGATTCTTCCACCGCTTTCGTCCCCCGTATCACTGTAAGCGTCGGCTTCCAATAAAATTTATTGCCGCTAGACATTCGACTGTATGCCTGTCGGGATCCTATGGCGCCAGCACCGCCAATACACGGACGAGATCCATCGAGGCGACTCGAGCTTCGACGTCCCGGTGTTCCATCTCAGCTCCCTTGCAGCTCCCTCACTGATTCCAGCCGAATGTCTCCAGAACTCACCGTGACTTTTGGCCGACCACATCATCAACGCTCATGCCAAGCAGAAACATATGTACACCTCTTGCCTCCTGCCTCAATTCTGCCTTCTGCGTCGACAACCGCAAAATATTTCGTCGACATTCTCTGTGCGGAGGTTTTTTCTTTCTTTCTAATATTCGGCTGGTGCTGCATCCTGGGCACGCGGCAGCGTCGACTTTAATCGGATTCACCTACCAGCCCCCTATCTGTTGATTGTCTCTCTTGTACACCTGACGTCGAGCATACCTGTTCCGAAGTCTAACCTACATTTCAGTCACTCCAAGAGCTAAAGTGTGCCTCTCCAACTTTCGAAGGCGGTAGCACTCCACGTCCTCTGCAGGCATCCATCTCCAAGAAAACATCCCGGACTCTGCCCGCTCAACTTAGACCAGCGGGGCGGATTATTTCGATCCCTCGACACGGCAACTCTAGATATTCCTTGGTCCTACATGACCCATTTGAGGTCGAACTTAGAATTAAAATTCCATGGCATATTTAGTTTCTCTTCCAGCTGAATTTTGGATGAATTTACATGGAAATATTTCTGAAGCAACTATCCTACGATTCTCGAAGGGCTGCAAAATTGAAGGTTAGGAATCTGGGGTCCCGGGGAGCACACTAGACGGTCACTCTGAGACTGACTCCGTCACCGAGTCGGAGTCTTCAACTCTTGTGTCAACAGCACCATTCTCCAGCAAAATATCCGCTATCTCGGTGCGGCCATACAAGGACGCGCCCTGCAATGCACTTCTATACCTTCCACCGGGCGCATTCGGATCAGCGCCATTCTCGAGGAGGAGGAGCACGATCTCTGTGTGGCCAAACGAGGACACAGCCTGCAATGTGCTTCCATACCACTTTCCAGCGGTTGCATTCGGATCAGCGCCGCTCTCGAGGAGGATGCACACGATCTCTGTGTGGCCTTCCCCGGCTGCGGCCTGCAACGGGCATCTACCACCGCTTGTGTTCACATCCGCGCCGTTCGCCACGAGGAGGCGCGCAATCTCTGTGTGGCCCCACCGGGACGCGGCCTGCAACGGAGTTCCGGATGCATTCACATCCGCGCCGTTCTCCAGGAGGAGGCGCACAATTTCTGTATGGCCCTTCTGGGACGCGGCCCGCAATGCAGTTCCATATTCTCCCGCTGCCGCATTCACATCCGCGCCGTTGTCGAGGAGGAAGCGCACAATCTCTGTGTGGCCCTGCCGAGACGCGAACTGCAACGCAGTTCCATCTTCTTCCCCCGTTACATTCAGATCCGCGCCGTTCTCTTGGAGGAGGCCCACAATCTCGATGTGGCCTCCCCGGAATGCGGCCTGCAACGCACTTCCATAGTATCCACCTGTTGTGTTCACATCAGCGCCGTTCTCGAGGAGGAGGCACACTATTTCGGTGTGGCCCTCCCCGGATGCGACCTGCAACGGGCTCCCTTTTGGACTCTGCAGATTAACGTTCGCTCCGGTTTCGAGCAGCCTGCGCGCGCCTTCAATGCATCCTTCTTGGCAACACAAATGCAGAGGTGATGCACACAACGGGATGGCTGCCGCCCGTTTTAACACCTTGTACGGCTCAGTCCCATCCTCCAGAAGTCGCATTGCTCCGTCAAATAGCACGGTCCGGTCTTGTAAATGCAAAAGATGTTGACACCAACGGTCCGCTGCATATCTTACCAATGGATAGCTCGGTAGCCCGTCTTCTTCCAAAGGGTGATCAGCAAAGTGGAGGAGATACCCTATGCACGTCTGTGCAAGGAAAGTATCGGAGAGGCCGGCACTGAAATCACAACCAAATTTTGTCGTGAGCCGGGTGGACAGGAGGTAGTCCTGGACCGACGCATGAGCCAGGACCACTGACGGACCAGTGAAAGTGGCCAGCCCCTCTAACCACTTAGGAATTGCGACAGCGTTGCCTTCGCGTCGACCTGGCTTGTAGATGTATTGTTTGGGCTCGGAAAAGTCGAACGCAACGGCGTCCGCGAGGCGCTCCAGAGTAAGTTTTTCTTGGGAGAAGACGAGCCACCGAAGAGCTGCTTGTGCGTAGAGAAGGTGCTCTGGACGAATTGCCTGCATAAACCGGTCATAGATTCCGAACAGGTCTTTCGGGAGGTTTTCAAGTGTCTTGTCTAATTCATCTTCCCATGGGCAGTGCGAAATTTCAACAATTAGACATGCAGCCATGCGGAACCTGCAAAGTTCAGATAAGTGAAATAAGTCCCTGAATAGAACAATGAAACTGACATTCCATTGGTCCTGGTCACGACTAGATCAGCGGCGCGACTGATCCAGGGTTCCAACCTTTGGAGTTCGCTTTTAACAAAAAGTTTGATATCCTCCTGGGTGAGAGCAGAGTCGAGCTCAATGCAGGCTACATCACCAAAGGCTTCCATGAATATCCGGCGGGGCTGGCTGGTGAGCAAGAGATGCAGCGGGGTTGGAGTCCATTTCCGAAGCACTGAAACAAAGTCCACGAGTCGCCGCTGATCGGCTTCTTGGCACTCATCCAGCGCGGCGAGGACAATGTAAGTGCGACCGATTTCCATAAGCAGTGCTTCAAGGATTGCCTGAAGCTCTTGATAGCTGGGTAGGATTTGTCCATTGGACTTCAATTTGTACTGCTCTTCCAGAGCCCTGTAGAGATTCGGAGATTGGGCGGAAAGCTGTAGAATAATGCGCCGGAGCGCACTGTCGACAGACTGGCCCTGCTTGTCCTTGATGTCAAAGTAGAAGAATCTGATTACAGGTAGAGGACAGGTTGTCGCCAAGTCCTTGAATCCCTGATCGAGAACAAGTTGGCTGATCACTGCAGAACTATTACATTGCTGGTCAGACAGAAACCAGGGGAAGATCGTGAGAATTCTTACCTGAGCACACTCTTTCCCGCACCCGCTACTCTTGAATTAGAGCCGAGCATGACGGACAACAGAACGAATTACAGGGACCTCGAATCCAGAGCGATCCTGGATTGTCCTGCCATTGAATGAACTTGTCACCTTCCAGAAGCCAGTGTCCAGTGCCTTCGTGACGAAGCTTTCGGGTTTCAAATTGCTTCTGCTTCATGTCCGGGCATGCCAGCCATTTCTCGAGTTTTTCTTCGATCCTGTGTTCGAGTGAGCACGCATTGGTTCAAACAAAAGAAATATTTTACTGACGCCATGCCATGAACCCTGTCCAGTGTCCGTGTGTTCAAGCTCTGAGTCAGGACAAGATCTACCAAGCGGTTGGTCTAATAACAGCTGTCAGTGCGGAAATGATTTGCATGTTTTTGGTGCTTACCCTGAACCTGGCTCCGAACAAATCTAGCTCTCGATTGAGGGCAGTCATTTCACTTCCCAACTCATTGCGGGCGGCAACGTGCTTGACGACCCCTTGGATATCATATTGTTTGACGAACCGAGACGCCCTGGTGAGTCGTCTGTATTGAATCTGGTTGAGCCATGTCACATAAAGAAATGGAGAGGAAAATCTAACGCAGCATATATTTCAATATCCACCTTTAGACGCCCTATAAGGTCGACATGGTTCGTCGCCTCCATCCGTAAAATGGTCCCACAAAGATCGCGCGCCAACTCGGTGATATTGACGAGGAGGACGTCTCGTTTTTCGTCTGTATCCTTGACTTCCTGGAACAGAGAATCATGAAAGGCGGGGAATCATAACACTTGAAACACACTTTGTAAACTTTCAGGAGCTCGGACATGAGAGCAGCGGCGGGAGTGATGATGGGACCTTTTGAATGATATTCGCAACCTGTTGAACTAGCCCAAGTGCGACGGTGAGGTTGTCGATCGTAGCGTTTCCTGAGCTCGTCGCTTTCGGATGAACGCCCGGCGGCTCGCTCGCGGACGGAAGCTCGGATGGCAGCGGGTTAGAGGTGGTAACCGAGGCAGATGTCCGAGACGATGGTCTGATCACGGGGCGGAGGCCACGAACCCATTTCCTCAAGCGATGTGGCATGGGGGAGTGAAGCTGAGCGACAACGTGGATCGGCATGTTTATAAAGCTATGCGCGGATGGCAGTGATGCGGCTAAAGCGATGCCTGCCTGTCTGATGACTGTTCATGTGTGAGAAGGAAAGGCCATGAGCGGGACGTGTGAAAGATACCCGTAACGATATCCATCTGACTTCATTGACAGAACATTTCGGTTCATGCAAACCTCCGTGGCGAGCCGGGAGTAGTACATTTGTTGAACAGATTTGCAACTCACGTTGGAAACACCCAAGGTGCACAGCATGCCAGTCATTCAAGCGGCAGAGACAGGGAATTTCGTTGAAAATAGTTGTTTATTCTCGGCGCCTCAAGAAAATACATGCCGTCGCTGGGTCCCTGATAGGCTGTACACAGAGTGCGCGCGAAGCTCACCTTGAATACGAGATTTAGACCCCTGCCTCGGAGTCAAATTCAATGGACAGAGGACTGAAGGGGATTTCCGGGCCTAGTCAAGAGGTATCTGCTTCTACGTCAAGTTCTGAGCTAACTTCGATCTCCGAGAAAGCGGACCCCTTCGAGCTAGAATCGCACACGAAGCCGGGAGAGGACAGGACAAGGCCGCCTGCGATAGAGCGTTTTATTTCTAATGCAAATGGTTGTCTGCATGGGAATAATACTGGCCGTTGGGGGTCCACTGGTAGGTCGTAGGATATGACCTGCGAGCAGTCCCAGCTTGAATACGGAATCCAAGTCAGTGTAAAGCCCTTGCGTCGGAGCAAGCTTCAATTGACGAATAGGCGCCGAGAGATCCTGCGGGCGCAGTCAAGAGGTGTATATTTCTGAGCCGACTTCGAGTGTGTTTATCCTGTCCTCGGAGATATCAATACCGATCCCGAGAAAGCATGTTCTGTTCAATTGGAGAAAAATCCGTGCCAAATGCCTGAGTGGCAGTCCTCACCTGGGTCTCGGAAGCGTAGTTTAGAGCGACTTCGACAGCGCTGGGGAGCAGAGGCGAATCTGAGCGAGTCTGAGGTGCCTTGGTGAGCCCTAGTGCGAATTATGTCGGATCTAGACCGCCGCCGGAGCTTCGAACGGAGCAGCCCGTGTCGAATATATGGCTACCATTGATGTGCCGCTATCTGCCATCAAGTTATGAAGTGGAACAAATTTACCTGAGTGACCTTAGAGGGGAAGTCAACCACTATTTCAGACACAGGATCCCTCAAATATTCTCTCATACACAATCCAACGGCCCGGGATTCGGAACTCCGAACGAGTTCAACGGATTCGGAATGAGTTCCGGAGCATTCACCTTATCGTGTCGACAAGGATGGGTTGGAGGCTAAGGCCTAAGGGACAAGGGCCAGGCGGCGTGTGAAGTGCAGAAAACCAGGATGATCGAGAACTAACGCAACTCGGGAATGCGCGGATCATCTCGGATCAGAAGGCCTATCGACGATGATTTCGGACATCCTGCTCGCTGCGAGCTCATCATGACTGGAGCGTTATTATCGCAAGCTGAGTCCCTTCTAGCCACGACAGCCAGGACACGCACTAGCTTCGTTGGCGACTGCCAGCTCGTATATCCCTACGTGTTCGAGGCGCGAAGTACACGCTGAGGCAAAGCGCCTCTTCTTTCGACTGCGATGTGTCCCTCTCCCTTCCGAGTAGACGCGATTGAGTACTCAAGGATGCACGCAGAGCACTATCACACCGGACGCGCAGCAGGCGCTGCCTTACAAGGCATCCGCATCCACTCCTCTACTTAGCGCGTTCCCGAGATCCCCGGCCACTCGCTCGCTTCTGAACGAGCCTCACTACGACGCAATTGGAGTGAGTCTTTTCTTTACTTTGTTTTAACTTCGCCTGCAGAGCTGACTCAAATTCGCAGGCAGCGCTTCCACTTCCTCCGGTACAAAACCTCCTTCCAAGACACACTACGCCGACGCCGCCAGCTCGTACATCCAGGGCCATACTCGCGGCGTACGCGTGCAGCGCCGACGTCGATCCTCTCCTCTGAGTAGCGCACTCGACAGCAGTAGTGGAAAGCGTATCTGCTCGACGACCTCCACTGCGTCCTTGCGCGACACCTCTACTGTCTCCTCCCCGTACCGGCACGGCTGCGGCTCCGGCCCCAACTACCGATTCAGAACACCCGAGCGCGGAGGAGAACGAAGGTGTCTGTTTTTTCTGTCGTTTTTTGCTTTCCATTTCTCCCTTCCTTTCTTCCCTTCCTTCCCTTGTTCCGTTCTTCTCACTCCTCCCCTCCCTTCCCTTCCCTCACTGCTTCCCTCCCGCGTCCTCTCTCTGTGCGAGCCCGTGGCGGACGCCGGACTGTCCTCCTGGTGGTCGTACCTGCGCGCGTCCGTCCGGGCATCGTTGGTGCGGGCGTCTTGCCCCCCGCGCGTGCGCTGTGTCGGGGGAGTCGCGCGCGGCGCGGGGGTACGTTGGCAGTGTAGTGTCAAAGTGCGGAAGACAGATGTCGCGAAGAGCGCAGAAACAAATGTGGAATGAGAGATACGTAGTACATATAAAATGTGTCTACTTTACAATTTTTGGGTACACATTTATGACGGTATTTATCGTCAAAAAATATTTAGTAATGCGGGCTGAACATTTCAAGTCGAACATCAACTTCCACTTGTGGTGCATGCACATTTCAGGTCGAACATTTACTTCCATTTGTGGTGCATCAACATTTCAAATCCAACATTTGCTTCCATTCGAGGTATGTGAACATTAGAACCTATTAGAACTGTACAGCATGAGCTATGCTGAGCTATGCGTGGCCTGCAAATGCCCGATCAAGTATCCCATCATGGCATCATCAGGCATCATCCCAACGGGTTAGCCGATTCCAAATCAATCCCAAACCCACCAAACCGTGATCGCCAACCAACTAGCTTTCCAGAGGCACTTCCTCTCTAAGCCAGCCGGTGCCAACAGAATATCTTGACAGAGGTGGGAAGTGCCAACGAAATTGGATCAGGCCCATTTGTCTGCTCCGTCCTGAGTCTGCTAGTACCAGACATATCGTTTCAGAATGGAGATCCCTTGCATCGGCTGGCGGGTATTTTAATTCTTCAAAGAAAAATAAAGAACAGAGCGAACACGGAAAGGTATTACATATCTCAAATGCAACACTTGTACAATACACTCAGTGATCTCACCAGATCAAGCTAGGTAGTCCCGATTGACTACCACCCACTATGACTATATTTGACCCAATGAAACTCGAATTTCCTCCTCCAACCACATAAGTATGATGGCGCGTTGATGGGCTTGGCGTTGGGGATGGTTGGGAAACCCATAGTTGATGTGGTTGGGTTGCTTACGTAATATTCGTCGCGCAATGTTGGAAGTACGCGGTACAGTAATATTGTTGTGTAAGCACATCAATTGTTCACCTCGCAATGTACATATTTTATGACGAAAAAAGCTTTTATACACATTTCGCCCCTCTTAATCGAACAGAGAACAACGGTCGAAAGAAGTCTGACGGTAACATATTCAATAACTGGTCAACCTTTCAACCAAAACCTGAACTTACAATTTCAGATTTCTGCGGCCTCTTCAGTAGTCGCCCACGCCACCCCTTGTGTCATCTACAGTGTGTCACACAAAAAAATGCGCACCCCCATTCTGTCATAACTTGGTTGTAATTCGAGAACCACTTAGTATTTTGAGCCAAACTAAGATGTCACATTGTCGAGAGAGCCGGCACCAACATTTTGCATATGTTGATCGCATCATAGGATCTTGATGTGCCATCAGAAGATGCCGAATACAGAACCTGTATTATACATATTTTTTGGCGGGCTCAAACTTGATAAATAGTTTTTTTGGAGGAAATCTAAATCATCCAAATTGTAGCCCGGAATGTACTAAGCAACTTAGCCAGTCGAATCATGAAAAAATATACAGGCAATAACTCGCCACAGCGACCGCAAAGTGGCCAAAAACAGTCAAAAATGCCCAAAACAGCGAAAAAAAAAGCAAAAGTGGCCGCTTTGCGGTCTCTGTAGCGAGTTATTGCCTGTATATTTTTTCATTATTCGACTGGCTAAGTTGCTTAGTACATTCCGGGCTACAATTTGGATGATTTAGATTTCCTCCAAAAAAACTATTTATCAAGTTTGAGCCCGCCAAAAAATATGTATAATACAGGTTCTGTATTCGGCATCTTCTGATGGCACATCAAGATCCTATGATGCGATCAACATATGCAAAATGTTGGTGCCGGCTCTCTCGACAATGTGACATCTTAGTTTGGCTCAAAATAATAAGTGGTTCTCGAATTACAACCAAGTTATGACAGAATGGGGGTGCGCATTTTTTTTTGTGACACATTGTACCAGTCCCTCCCATGGGGAGAAGTTCCAATCGATAGGTGGATAGGTTAGTTTGACCTGAAGACCGGCATTTGAGGTCGGGCAGGATATCGAGCTGAATTTCCCGGCGAAACCGGATTGTGACACGTTTTAACGCGCTAAGCGCTCCAGCAGTTATCCCCGATCGGATGAAATGCAAGGGAGCCTGGTCGGAAAATGAGGGGCCCTCATTATTTCGAGGTCCTGCAGCCCGGAGAAACAGTGTGCTGCAGGCGAACTGGGAGATGCGGTGAGAGCTTCGAGGACACTGTCGTCGAGAAGGGTCGGGATCGTACGGAGAGGGGTCCTCGATGCGAAGCTTGCGGATCATTGGAAATAGACCGCGAAGGGAATCGATGAGGGATGACCTGGACAATGGGTCAAGGTTTATGGCGAGACTTTCGATGTGCGGGGCAGCAGCGAAAAAGGAGGGGGTACATATATGAAGTATCTCCATTGCCGGGGCTTGGACATACATACAGCCGGAAATGTCGCAGTTCCGGGAACGAAATCCGCGGGAACGGCTCGCGCACAGGAAAAGGCAGGCCACCAATGATCTTAAGGTCCAATGTATGAAGGAATGCACATTCAACAAGGGGTTTTCCTACCGCCCCAGTCCCGGTTCGGGGGACCATACATTTGCAACTGGCAGGTTCGCAGTGCAGGGTACTGGGAGAGCAGCTGGACGGCTAGCTCGCTCGTGATCACAGGGCCTCTGGCCCATACTGCCTTGATTGATAGGTCCACGAGGCCATTCCACCGGAGTGGCAATTTCAGGGGATTGAAGGTCGTCCCTGAAAGGGAGATAGAGGAAATGCTGGAGCCACCCAGGAGAGGGAAGGAATCAACTTGAATAACATCAGTTGTCCCCCCTTCAGATATCTCGTCTATGGTCACCGACTTCAGTGCTGGCACGTCGGCCGCGGTAAGGTGCGACCACCTCGTGAATTTGATGTGCTCCCACCGCGATGCGAATGGAAGTAGGGCCTGGAGAATAAGATGGACATGCGGGGCGATATCAGAGTCAACAGGGTGATATGGACTTTGGAGTGAGATAGAGAGGCCACATTCGCCGGATCGTGATAGCCAGCCCTTCGTGGTCTCGAGGCGCTGCAACTTCTCCCTGTATAACGTGAGATCCGAATTACCCAGGTGGGGGGGCACGGAAATGTGGAGACTCGACCAAAGGTGGGGAGCAGAGAGGGATATGGCCCGTCAGGAGCTACATATGCGCCCCAGGAGGACAGGCACCTCCGTGGCGCTCATAATACAGTTGCGGTGCGTCGGGATGCAGGCGAGGAAAATTTCTTGAATCATATCCAGCGGAAGTCGTCGAGCGGAGGAAATGAGAGCCCTGTGGCCATCGACGTATGCCCCGAGCCTGCTGCACTCTTTCTTCAGCTTGTCGAGGGCCTGCTGCAGTTCTGTAATTTCATCTTCGAGGGCCTTCAACTGAAGTACTAGCTCAACGAGGAGACCCTCGATCTATGGAATCTCTGCATCCTGGGGACAGTAATTGGCGCCTAGCTTCGAAGTGAATGGAGACGACATGGGCGCTCCGTGGAAGCAGTGTGCTGACAGCCTGACACGATAACGTGACTCCGACACGATGACGTGACTCGTCCGGTTCCTGGCGCGCTTGTAGATCCATCGACGAAATCCGGCTCCAATCACAGGCACTAGCTAGTAGCCAAGCATGGGGATTTACGAGCTTTAAAATACAAGATCTAACACGCACCCGGAATATACTTATAGGGAACCTGCTTCGCCTAACACTGCCATTCCTTTCTGGACAAAGCCTTCAAGTACGTGTCCTCCTTCCACTTCTCAAATCTGCGGACAATGAGCAGCGATGACACGATGAAATTCGACGTCAGAACAGTCCCCATGCCGTCGTGTAGCCGCCACCGAACCACCAAGAGCCGTCGGACATCAGCGCGTCGTCTCCGAGCGTGGGGGCGCGATGTGTGCAGGTCCTCCCTCCCCTTCCTTCCTTCCACTTCCTCTCCTTCTATTCTTCCCTCCCTCTGCTTCTCCGCACTCATCCCTCCTCGTCCCTCGTCTCTTCGTCCCCGCGCCGCCACCGCTCCTCCCTCGCCTGTTCTTCCCGCGCCCGCGCGAATGCCCGATCTCGGGGACGCTGCGAGCGCCCGACCACACCGAGTACCCAGGATGCTGCCGCACGACCGTCGGGGACGCCACTGTCGCTGGGCCCACCCCACAGCAGGAACATGCAGGAAGGGGAGAGATGGGCGTGGTGCGGCGTGCAGCGCGCGCACCTGCCATGCCTTCGCTGACGCACCCGTGTCCCTGCGCCCGCCTGTGTCTGTATCGGGGAGATCCGCGCGCGCCGCGGGCTACAGCGTCGTGTGGTGTAGCCGCGCGATGTCGCTCGGTAGGGGAGGGACGAGAGTGCGATCGCGGGAAGGTGGTCGGCGCGACGTGATGCAGCGGGTCGAGCTGCGCGGGGCGCAGAGGCTGCGGCGGCGGCTCTAACTCGTCTGTTTAAACCGCAGACGCGTGGCGTGGTGCGCGGCGCGGAGTGCAGTCTGGTGGAGCACGGTGCTGGTTCTTACTTTCTGTCTAGCCTTAAGCCTAGCTGGGTCAGGCGGGTGTATTTCTCAAATTTCTTCGAGCCCCACAGCGAGGCTCTTTCCCTCCACGGTAGCGATTCTCCCACCGTTTTCGTTCCCCGTATCACTATAAGCTTTGGGTCCCAATAAAATCTATTTGCGCTACGCATTCGACTGGCTACTTGTCGGGATCAGTATCGATACACAAGGACGGAATCGGCCAATCGACTCACCGACTCGAGCTCCGACTTGGACCGAGATGCTCCACCTCAGCTCCTTCTCTGATTCCAGCTGAATTTCTCCAGAACTCACCGGGACTTTCGGCCGATCAAGTTCTCAACGTTAACGCTCATGCTAAGCAGAAACACCGTGACACAACCCGCTTACTTTCTGCCGCCTGTGGCGACGAGCGCAGAATATTTCGTCGACATTCCTTTCTCGTTTTCGGCTGGTGCTGCATCCTGGACGCTCTGTCCAGGCATCCACACCTGACACCGAACATTCGTAGTCCGAAGTCCAAACCGCATTTCACTCACTTCAAGAGCTGAAGTCTCCACATCATCCGCATGCATCCATGTCCATCCAAAAAAAGCCCGATTACATCCTTTTCCGTCCGGACTCTGCCCGCGACGCTTATGCTAGCGGCGCAGATAATTTGGACTCAAAATCTTTCTTGCTCTTGGAGTCCCTTGCCGTCTGTGGAATTAAAATTGACTCGAGGCTCTCTGGTATGTTTTCTCTTCCAGCGCTATGTTGGATAAGATTTACAAGGCACTATTTCTGAAGCAACTATCCTACAATTCTCGAAGTGCTGTAAAATTGAAGGTTAGGAATCTCGGGTCCCGGGGAGTACACCCGACACTCACTCTTAAACTGAGTCCGTCTCCGAGTCAGACTCTTCAACTGACTCCGCGGCCGAGTCGAACTCTTCAAATCTTGTGTCAATGGCACCTTTCTCCAATAAAAGATCCACTATCTCGGTGTGGCCTTCTGAGGATGCCGCCTGCAACGCGCTTCCGTTTTCTCCACCGATTGCGTTCACATCCGCGCCCTTCTCGAGGAGGAGGCACACAATATCTGTGTGGCCGTACCAGGATGCCGCCTGCAACGCGCTTCCGTTTTCTCCACCGATTGTGTTCACATCCGCGCCCTTCTCGAGGAGGAGGCGCACAATATTTGTGTGGCCATACCAGGACGCGACCTGCAATGCGGATCCGTATCGTCCACTCTCTGCGTTGACGTCTGCGTCGTTCTCGAGGAGGAGGCCCACAATCTGTGTGCGGCAGGAACGGGCCGCGGCCTGCAGGGCGCCTCCATAGAATCCACCAATTGCATTCACATCCGCACCCTTCTCAAGGAGGAGGCGCACGATCTCTGTGTGACCTTCCGATGACGCAGCCTGTAACACGCTTCCAGAATATTCACCTCCTGTGTTCACATCTGCGCCGTTCTCCAGGAGGAGGTGCGCAATCTCGATATGGCCTCCCGATGACGCGGCCTGCAACGCGCTTCCGTAGACTTTACCGATTGCGTTGACATCCGCGCTGTTCTCCAGGAGGAGGCGCACAATCTCGATGTGGCCTTCCCTGGCCGCAGCCTGCAACACAGTTCCATGTTCTTCCCCTGTCGCATTCACATCCGCGCCGTTCTCCAGGAGGAGGCGAACAATCTCGATGTGGGCTCCCCGGGCCGCGGCCTGCAACGCACTTCCGTAGACCCCACTGATTGTATTCACATCCGCACCACTCTCCAAGAGGAGGCGCACAATCTCTGTGTGGCCCCGCCGGAACGCGACCTGCAACGCAGTTTCATCTTCTTCCCTCGTCGCATTCACATCCGCGCTGTTCTCCAGGAGGAGGCGCACAATCTTTGTGTTGCCTTTGTTGGACGCAATCTGCAGCGCGGTTCCATCATGTACACCGGTTGCATTCACATCCGCGCCGTTGCCGAGGAGGAGGCAGACAATCTCTGTGTGGCCTCGCCTGGTTGCGACCTGCAACGGGTTGCCTCCTCGACTCTGCAGATTGATGTTTGCACTAGTTTCGAGCAGCCCGCGCACACCTTCAATGTATCCCTCTTGGCAACACAAATGCAAAGGTGATGGGTACGGCAGCCAGACTGTCTCATTCAAAGCTTTGTACTGCTCGCTCCCATCCATCAGAAGTCGCATTGCTCCACAGAATAGTACCGTCCGGTCATGTGAATGCAAAAGATGGCAACACCAATAAGTTGCTGCATATTGCGCCAATCGATCGCTCAGGAGCCCCTCTTTTCCCAGAGAATGATCGGCAAAGTAGAGAAAATAGTCTATGCATGTCTGCGCAATGAAGGTATGGGAGAGGCCTGCGCTGAGATTATAACCAAATTCGTCCGTGAACCGTGTGGACATGAGGTAGTCCTGGACCGAGGAGTGAGCCAGGACTACATAGTAGGGCCAGTGCCCCGTGAAGGTGGCCAGCCCCTCCAACCATTTAAGAATTGCGACAGCATTGCCCTCGCGTCGACCCGGCTTGTAGATGTATTGTGTTGGGTCGGAAAAATCGAATGCAACAGCATCCGCAAGTTCCTCCAGAGTAAGTTTGTGGTGGGAGAAGACGAGCCACCGGAGAGCGGCTTGTGCATAAAGAAGGTGCTCCGGCCGAATTGCCTGCAGAAACCGGTCATAGATTCCAAACAGGTCGTTCGGGAGGTTGTCAAATGACTTGTCTACTTCATCTTCCCATAGACAATGAGATATTTCAACGATTAGACATGCAGCCATGCGGAACCTGCAAATTCAAATAAGTGACTGAGCTCCAATGTTGATTGGAAGAACAATGAACTGACATTCCGTTGCTCTTGCTCACAACTAGATCAGTGGCGCGATTGGCCCAAGGCTCCAACCTCTGAAGTTCGCTTTCAACAAAAAGTCTGATGTCCTCCTGGGTCAGATCAGACTCGAGCTTGATGCAAGCTACATCGTCGAAGGCTTCTGTGAATATCCGGCGGGGCTGGCTGGTGAACAAGAGGTGCAACGGGGTTTGAGTCCATTTCTGAAATGTTGAAACGAAGTCCACGAGTCGCCGCTGATCGCCTTCTTGACACTCATCGAGTGCGTCGAGGACGATGTAAGTGCGACCGAGTTCCAAAAGCAGTGACTCAAGGATTTCCTGAAGCTCCTGATAAGTGGGCAAGGTCTGCCCATTGGACTTTGATTTGTACTGCTCCTCCAGAGTCTTGTAGGGATTCGGAGATTGGGCGGACAGCTGTAGAATGATGCGCCGAAGTGCACTGTCGATGGCCTGCCCTTGCTTGTCCTTGAAATCAAAGTAAAAGAATGCAAGCGCTGGGGAAGGATGGGCATTCGCGAGGTCGCCGAATCCGCGTTGATTGTTAACAAGTTCACTGATCACTGTAGAGCTATTACATGGCTAGTCAGAGATAAACTGGGGGACAAATATTAGGATTATTACCTGAGCACACTCTTTCCCGCACCCGCTACCGCCATGTTAGAGCTGAATGTGACACACCACGGACAACTCACAGGGACCTTGAATCCAGAGTGATCCCGGATTGTCTTGCCATTGAATGAACTTGTCACCCACCACAGCCTGGGGGTCTTTTATAAAACCGGCTGTGATTAGAAGGCAGCCTGTGTTTAAACAATCGGGGTAATTTAGAAGGCCATCTTTTATAAAACGTTAGAGGACACCTCTCACACTTAGCACAACGATCAAACAGTGCTGATCGCTGTAAGCACAGCGATCAACTCTCGTCGTCGTCGTCCGCGGCGATCGGAGGTGTGGCACTATTTGGCAACATTGTGCTGATCACTATTCGGCAACATCCGCGTCCGGATCCGGAATGACCCAAATGATCGATCCTCTTGCAGTGTCGGAGTCTTGCTTCACGGCATTGTTCTGTACAGTAAAAATACAAGGTGCTAATAGGTGAATATATAAGGGCAGTATATCAGGGGGAAAACCAACAGGCGGCTCGACTCTGATCGGTGCGCACGCTGCGAGGGAGGAGCACCATAAACCAATCTCCATGCCCAGCCCCATTTCTCTGCGCTCCTATGGCTGCTCGCCAGTCCACCTTGCTATGCTGGGAATCCACACGGTTCCTCCGTCCATCACGCCTTTGTGTGATCTGCTCTGGATCCGCGCGCGTCATACGGGCTGTACGCGGCGCGGACGATTGAACCGGTGTAAGGCTCGTCAATCGCGCAGCCCTTCACGCCCTCGCTCACCACTGATGTATGGACACGCGCTACCGTGCTGGGTACCCGTCGCTCCTTCCGGCATTCCCAGCCTGTTATCTCTCCTCGCTTGCATTACACTGGCGTACGGACCCGTGTTACTTTGCTGCGCGCGCACCGCTCCTTACCGCATTCCAGGCCTGTTATCTCTCCTGCACCTGCCGTCACGGAGGGTCGAGCCTACACATTAAGATACGCGATGAAACATGGGTTTAGACAGCACGGCGAGAGAAGCGGCGGCGCTTGGGTGAGGTAGGGGCGGTCCGTGGCCACGGCAAACCATGCGAGGGGACACATGTACGCGCGAGGAGGAAGAGAAAGACTGATGCAGCGGGGTTTGCGCTACCGGACGGTAGGTAGGCTGGCGGGAGACGCATGTGCTTAGCGCCAGCGCAGTTCCCCGGGTTTTACCACAGCGTATATCCCGGGTGTATGCGGCAGCGGTAACGGTGAGGCTGGCACGCGCAGATGTGCCCAGACGGGGCCAACGGCAATTGGTGTACCATACCAGGATGCCTTGTGGTGGCCTCTGCATTGGTTATATTGGGACAAAGAGCGAAACAGCGCGGGCACAACGCAGCAGACGCCTCGGAGAAGACTGGGCCATTCGCAACCACACCCGAGGCTCATCAGCGTGTCTGTGTTCCTCAGGTTTGCTGCCACTTACTGCTCAAAAGGAACGTGAATGAGTACAATCTGCGGGGCGTGTATTTCGTATGCAGCGCACGGCGGTTTGCGGGCGAAAGGGGGAGGGGGGGATCGTGCACAAAACCGGCGAGATGTGGTTAAAAGGGTACAGTGGATGTGCCTACAGAGACTGGGGAGAACGAGAACGGCAGAGGTCTTCAATAATCAGGCAAATCACGCGCGCAACGAAAATTCATAGTAAACGCACCACTATCATTCAGCTGGTGATCCCAGGTGAGATAGACAGCTCAGGCTAGCTCCCGTCACCTCTCTGTCACCGCCCCCCGCTCCTCTTGAGCCGACTAATCCAACCCCTACACGTGCAGCCCCTTGCAGTGTTTCTTCAAGAACTCCGGAATTTAAACTTGTTCATAGCGCCTATGGTCAGACACAGCGAACATAGTGGTATTATTCCGGTCTTGGGATAATTTTTCTGCGCGTACGAGCTTTTACAGGTCAATGGTGTCCGAATATGCCTGTGAGGGTCTCGGCTCTGTATAGCAGTTTGGAGGGCCCCTCAGGCCAAAGGGAGTCGGCAGAGGGGACTCGTGAGGTCTGGGAATCGGGAGTGTTGATTTTCCAGTGCCAATGTTGGTTAAAGAACGAGACGCAGGAGCTCGGTGGTGGATGTCGTCTGCAAGGAGGCTTCCGGTCACATATGTAACGGCGTGACAACTTATTGATTGTAGTGTTAGGAACATGAAGAAAAGTGTCGTTTGGACCGAACACAGCAGTCTTTCACGATTCTGAACACACATAAAGTCGTCAACTTTGTCTCCAGACCCCACAGTACAGTCATCCAGTCATATCTCGGAGGATCAAAAAATCGGACCGTGAAGAACGGGCTATATTCCACGACACAAAGGCGATTTCTGGGGTCTTTCATAGTGGAACACAATAACTTTAATGTCTGAACTCGAATATATTGAAAGTTCCGAGATTGAAACTTTTTTTTTTCGTGCTCACATTTGGGCCAGTTCCGAACCTCGATTACAGAGCGTGGATGGATCCCGGTCCATAGTATGGATTTTTTTTTGAGACAAGTTATCTTGACAGTTAAAATACATCCCCTGGTGGTTTTTGATTGAGATGGGTAGCAATAGGTGAGCTCTCTCCATGCTCAGACACGTAGAGAATGTGAATGTGGTACACATCCGTTTCGGAACTTGACTGGATGGTAGCCAGTTTTAGCATCGAGTTCCAGGTTGATGGGTATTTTTCTCGAGCTCTTAGAAGCCCTAGGGCTCGCAATGTTTTATCCTCCTTCTCTAGACATGCTCGAGATGTTCAGACAACGATAAAATGCGGGGAAGACACTTTGGGGGGTGAAGTGCCGGAAATTGAGCAGTGTCATGTGTCAAGTGAGAACGAGAGATCCCGGCCAAGGCTGGAAGTAATGAATGGTCTCATATAATACTTTGCCTCGAATCCAGACCAATGGCACCTCTGGGGAGAGCAAGTAATGGATGCGCAAGATCAAGCGCCCTCGGGCGCCTAATCCGGAGGAACCGCATGTACGATAATTGGATCCAATATAAAATCACGAAAGTGAGAATGGCACTTTAGTCTGATTTGCATAGGAAGAAATCACAGGACAGCGAGAAAAGCCCGCAATGGTCAATAAAAACGGAGAAGACCGGGCCGTGAACTAGAAGGCGTGACAGAATGAACCGAGTTTACAGAGACGTGGTGGGAATGATAAGACAGGGATATTTTCCGAGTTTCCCCACACGTTCCTGGGGTGTGTAAAGGCGGCAGAAATGAGGGCGGCGGCGAGTGGCACTAACAACGTAAATGCGGTGGCACGAGATGAGAAGGCGGTGGGTGGGGAAGCATTTGGGGATATAATTGTAGGGAAATATTTCCATGAGGCGTATTGGACACACCGCCTGTCCTGGACTCGCTGCGCGTAATGGTGGCCCATCCGCGGGGTGTTGGGAGGCCGTGGGAAAGTCATCAAATCGGCGGCGCGGGGCAAGCACAGGCTAAACCCGCACATGAGAAATGGTTCAGTGATGAATGGCTGAAATATCGCATATGGAGAAGAGATCAGGGGAAAGCAGGGCAGGGCGGGCCAGGAGGGGGAGCAAGAGGTTGACACCGGGTTGGCATCATAATATGGGACAATAAGGACAAGCCCATCAAAGATCAAATGTTGACAACAAGCCATCAAATGTGCCCCGCCCTCCAAAACGGCGAGAAGCGCATCGTCTCCTCTGCCCGCAGGACGCTGCGATAAACCCCAACACTGCACAGGTGGGCTCTAGCAACTATAATGCGCTGGATAATGGATTGGTCCTTGAATTGTAACGGGCGGTGCAGCGTAGGAGGAGCCCAGGAAGCAAGGATTTTGGGTGGGCGCGACCAGGCGCGGGGAAAGGCGGAGAGCACAGCCACGCGCCTGATGGCGACGCCAACGGCGCCGCCGGATGGAGGGTGTCCAAATTAGGAAGGATGCGAGGTTCTTCTAGTGTTTTATAAAACACGCTCTTCTAGCTGACCGGCAATATTTAAATATTCGTCCCCTTCTAATCACCCTGTCGTTTTATAAAAAATCCCCACTGACGCCTGTGTCACCTTCCAGAAGCCAGTGTCCGGTGCCTTCGTGACGAAGCTCTTGGGTTTCAAGTTGCTTCTGCTTCATGTCCGGGCATACCAGCCACTCCTCAAGTTTTCCTTTGAGGCTGTGTTCAAATGAGCACACAGTATGTAAACGAAAGGAGATTTTACTGACACCGTGCCAGGAACCCCATCTAGTGTCCGTGAGTTCACCCCCTGATTTAGCACAAGATCTACCAAGCGGTTGGCCTAAAGCCGTCAGGGCGAAATCATACGGATGTGTCTGGTGCTTACCCTGAACCTGGCTCCAAGTGAGTCCAGCTCTCGATTGAGAGCACTCATTTCACTTCCTAACTCATTGCGGGCTGAAACGTGCTTGACAACCCCTTGGTTATTATATTGTTTGATGAACCTGGAGGCTCTGACGAGTAGTCTGTATCACATTACTGAGTTATTTCACGCACGTAAACGGAGAGGGAAATCTACGCAGTATATGTTTCAATATCCGCTTTGAGGCGCCCAATAAGGTCGACATGGTTCGTCGCCTCCATCCGTAAAATGGTCCCACAAAGATCACGCGTCAACTCGGTGACATTGACGAGGAGGAGATCTCGTTTCTCATCTGTATCCTTGACCTCCTGGAACAGAAAGTTAAGAAAGGGAAATCATGATACTTCAAACATACTTTGTGTACTTTCAAGAGCTCGGACATGAGAGCAGTAGCAAGAGCGATGAATGGGACCTTTTGGACAATACTTTCAACCTGTTGAACTAGGCCGAGTGCAACAGTGAGGTTGTCGCTCCTAGGTTGAGGGTGTCAATGAATGCCCCGAATGAGCAATACAAATCACATACTTTAGGGTGGTTGATACAAGAAGTGATGTGATTATTTCATGAGTTTTGGGTCGGCTTTGCCAGTCGTTACTCCAGGCAGCGTTGACGAGGGTCCACAGAGAATTCGACATGTTCGATGGTGTTGCCGGTCGTTCTCCGTTAATTACCTTCAGCATGGCTGCCATGTCCGGTTTTATTTCGGAGAACGGCGGAGTACCTGTGTACAGCTGTGCGCAGGTCAGCACATCACTCGCATCTCTCGCAATTCGGGCTTGCCTCATAACAGACACATCCAAAGGCATACACATCGCTGGCTGGAGTCCGAACAAAGCGCTCGCAGTTAAAGGCGGTTGGTGTTATGAGCTCCGGTGCAAACCAACGCGTACTTCCGGCATGGCTTGTGCTCGTCGCCGGAGTTGTCTGTGTGTCACAAATAATGTTGGCCAGCCCAAAATCGGACAGGCAGACACTGAAGTCATCCGAGATCAGGATGTTGTTCCCCCGGAGGTCGCCGTGAACGATGTTCATTGAATGCAGGTATTTGAGGCCTTCCGCGGTTTCGAGAAGCTAACAGGCTGAGTATCGCTTCACTGGAATTTGGCTACGACTTACTAAGCGATCTACCTCCCCCCGGCCGTGATTCTTGAGATATCCTAAGACAGTACCATTGCTCATCCACGGTGATACCAAGCAGAATGTGGACGGAAAAGTATTGCTATCGATTCCAAGGAGTGGCAAAATAAAGGGGTGGCGCAGGCTCTCCCACACCAGAGCCTCCCGACGAAATCGCTGCAAAGATCATCGTGAATAGATCGCAAAATCTCAACTCATGTGTAAGTTACCAAACGAGTTCGATGAGGGGCGCTATCTTCCTGAAACACACGGAGGCGCTTGAGAGCGACCGGGCGCGCTCGGTACAATGCGCGGAAAACGTCACCAAATCCTCCGGAAAAGATCGGATGCTCGCTGCGGTCGGCGACTCCAGTGATAAGGAGAGTGCTGGGGACGGTCTCGCACGCTTCGGAAAGCTTCAGCATCAATCGTCTTGCATCGAAAGCATATTGCGCCGTCGGAAGCGACCCCCTGCACAGCACCTTGACCCTCGAGATCAGACATCATTCGGGGTAATGGGGGAGAGGTGCGTACGTGGTGAACGGCGTCGAGGAAATATTGCGCATCTTGGTCGTGGAGGCACCGAGCAGAATGTCTGGCATCTGAGGAATCGAGTACATGCACGAGCAATGTCTCAATTTGGTCGTCGAGAGGTTGGATAGGGCCTCGCACGTCGACCGAGAACAATGACTGGGGTGGATGGTCAGCAGGCTCGGGCTCGGGCTCGCTCAGCACCTGTGGCAACAAAGCTAGCCGGCGTTCCCAGGATTCCAAGAGACGATCCAAAGGAGGGGCCGATATTTTGTGCTGGGGCCCAAGGAAGGCCATCTGGGGCGGTTTGCTGTTTTCGAGATATAGGTAGCTGGCGAGGGATCCACGTGGGGCCTCGGGAAATCACCGTGTTACGGCGTGCCGTGACGTGGTTGGCGTACACGCCGTGTAGCGTGCATCACTTTGTCCTCCCACCACCGTGAAACCACAGTATGCTTGTATTTTAACCTCTCTGGCCCTCATATAGGCTTATTAAAGCCAGAATAAATTACAAGTCAACTTCTCGTCAACGGCTTTTCCCCAATTTAAATTAACCGACCACTGACAACCACCGCCATTAAGTTTCAACTTTGTTTGAGCGGTTCCGCTACACCAGGAAGTCGTGGAGCCCAGGAAAAACAGACACAACCTTCATCTCCACCACAATGTCTTCAGGGTGGGCTAGACTTTTGGAGCTTACGCGAGTCCAAGTTGCAACTTGAAAAAGTTGAACATTGGTTGTCATTTGAACTCCGAGTCAAGACGTGAATTATTACTATGGAATTGATATCCCTGGTGATTTAAACCAAAACTGTGTGCTGAGAATTTCTTTCGCCACGTTTGTGCACGCCATAGAGGCGCTGCACGCTAACGGTCTGCGTGGCGTGCAGAGGCGTGCAGGTCCAAAACCGGGCTTTATGGAGAAACGGCAAGCGCCAAACAGGGCTTATTGCATCTCTCTTTCAACCAAGACAATAATTTTGCAATCTCTTTTTTGCGACACCACCTCGACCAGGATTTATCACGCACTTGGGTGAAAAGGCAATAAAAAAATCATAACTTCTGAAAGAGTGCACAGAAAAATGGGGTTGAAGACTTGAAACCACACTATATGGATCTAACAGCTTCTCTCAGTCTAATGTGTATTATATGTGGGTTTATGAATCCATTGCGAGACCATCACCTCCTCGCTTCGACCAGCGACATCGTCACGTCTGCGTGACAATACCGCTTGGATTGAGCTGTCTCGAAATGATTTTTTTTTCGGGTTTCGACACAGAGTACAGCCAATTTAAACAACAAGAGACACGGGAATTTTGCCTTTGCACTTCAATTTTAAGCCTTGGTGAGTTGAACTGTTCGTACACGTCACGCCACACCTTGCCACGGCGAAATCGGAAAAACCGGTGGCTGTATGAGGAGTCGAGGACTGCCGTACTTTGAATCCAATAATCAATTGGAAACAAATACGAGCCTGAGATTGAGCTGTCCAGAAACTAGTACCGTAGGCGAGAGACCGAGGTATGGAAGTGGCAGTTTGAAGTGGATTGTACTACAGTGAGAGAGGGCCTAGCCCGGTCGATTCTTATGTAATCGGGCCGCCAACTTCAAGCGCCCACATTTTGCGGGTCCACTCTATCTCGCAGGGTTCTCCGTGTGTGCAACTATCTCGCGGTCGCCCCGATTCTAAACAGAACCTCACTCGTCCCGCGCCCACCCGCAACTCAGTGTCAACAAACGCCCATCCGAGACGGATGCCCCGTTGACTCCCGAGCTCAGCGAAATCGCGACCTTTTCCACCCAGAATTCGTCGCATGGACGCTAGTTTTACGCTACGCCCATTCGAGGATGATCTCGCACCCCGTCTGCTCGCGGACATCCCATCATCGGCTTCATTACGACGAGGAGAGTGCGTTTTCTCGTTTCAGTTCCTCTCCTGAGCTAATCGAAATCAGAGGCAGCTCTTCCACCTCCCGCCGCCTCGAGGACACGAACTTCACCGCCCACTCCGCCTTTACCGCGCGCCGGATGCCGTACACGCCCGACGACGAAGCACCTCCTCTTCCTCGACTCCAATGTGCCTCCCTCATTGCGGGGTAGATCACAGCGGCGTTGAATGAGGCCACGCTCGCGCAGATCGTCAAGGCCCCGAACCGCTGGAGTTGGTCGTGGCGGAAACAGAGCTGGCATCCGCTCCTCTACATAGCGCATGTGGACTCGCTCGCCCTCAGCGCGTCCACCTCGACCTCCCCTGCCCTCCCTTGCACACTGCCTCTGCCCCTCTCGTGCCACGACACATGCCCGTCCGCGCTCCCAGCCATCGTGCCACTCCCATCATCAACGGGCGACACCTCATCCCGCGTCTGCATCTGCATCCGCTGCGCCCTCATCGTCGCCCCACTCTCACCCTACCCGTCCTCCGATCGCCCTGCACGTACGGCGGCAATACCTCCGCGCGTGCGTATCCGCAGCGCGACGAAGGGGAGTGCGATCCGCAGCGGGGGCGGTGTCGGGAGGCGCGCACGCCGAGTCGAGGCGGAGGAGCGTAGGTGGGGGGCAGAGGCGGTGGCTCTCGTACATCGACTGCGGCTCCGGCTTTGACTACGCACACACTAGCTCGGAGGATGAGGCGTCCTTTTTGCCTTCCCTTCCTTCCTTTCGTTCCTTCCCTTCTCCCTTCCTTTCCTTCCTTGTTTCCTTTCCTTTGCTTCCTCCTTCCCTTCGCCCTCGTTCCCTTCCCTCCCTCGTTCCACCTTCCTGGCGCTCGGCCCCTCACTTCGCCCTTGCCCCTTCCTTCCTCCCACATCCCCGCGCACGCGAATCCGTCTCCCTCCCCGCGCATCTATGGCGGACGCCGCGGCCGCGTTACCGTGGTGCTCGTGCCTGCGCGCACACGCGCATCTGCCGCCACTTCCTGCGCGCGCGCGCCTGTCCGGGGGTCGTTAATGCGGCGACCCGGGTCCCCGCGCGTGCGCTGCCTCGGGGGATTCGCGCGCTGTGTAGGACGCAGCGCGGGCTGCCGTCGGTGATGCGGTGGGGGTCTTACTACACGCGGTGGGTGCAGCGCGGACGTGGAGGGCGAGGAGGCCTCCGCGCGCTACCGCGCTCGTGTAGCTCCGGGCGTGGCGTGGAGGCGGCGCGACGGACAGCTCCGTGCCGTAGATGGGGTGCGGTGTGAAGGCCTCCGCGTGCCGCCGTGCTCGTCCTGCTCTTGTATTGAGGCGCCTTGCGCGCGCTCGTGCGGGGTGTGGAAGCGGGGAGACGAGATGGGGTGGCGCGGACGAGGCAAGATGGGGGTAGCGGTAGCGGCGAGCGGCGCGGGGCACGAAAGCGGCATATGCGCGCGCGGAAGCGGGGGGATGTGGCATGGCGCTGCTGAAGCAGGGTGTACAGCGCTGCCCGGGGAGGGATTTGTCTATGGCGTCATGGATCCGGGCGCGGGGGCGCGATGTGTGCCGCCGCTCTCTCCTTTGTCCTTATGTCCTTCCTTCCTGCCTATCCCTTCCCTCCTCTCCCTTTTCATCTCATATCCATGACGCTCCCGCCCTGCTTTTCCGCACTCGCCTCTCGTCCCTCTTGTTCCCCGCGCTCCCACTGCTCCTCCTCGCCTCCTTTTCCCGCGGACGCCCACACTCTCTTCGAGCCCGCGCGCGTCCGCAGTGCGGGGTGGCCGTGCAGCATCCTTCGATGCGCGTGCGCTCGGGAGGTCGTGCTTTCGCGCGCCGTCCCAAGATGCGGGATGCGCCGTGCACGCCTGTCATGCTGTCGCTGATGCACCTGTGTCTGCGCACGCCCGCGTCGATATCGGGGGATGCGCGCGCTGCCGCGGGCTACGGCGCCGTGTGGTGTAGCCGCGCGATATCGCTCCCTGGGGGTGAGAGCGCTATCGCACAGGGAGGCGGTGGGCATGGGGGCTGTGGCGGGCTCGAACGCGTCTGTTTAAACTACGGAGGCGTGGCGCGCAGTCTTGGGGTGCGGAGCAGTCTGCGGGCGCTAATGTCTTTACGTAATCTCCCGCACAGGCTACTTCCCTCCGCCGTAGTGATTGTTCAGCCGTTGTCGTCCGCCGTATCACTATAAGCGTTGGCTTCCAATAAAATATATTTCGGCTACACATTCGACTTTCTTTTTGTTCGACGTGGATCTTATGGTGCCAGCACCGAAATTCAAGGACGAAATCGATTGACTTCGACGTCTTGGGCCAGATGTTCGATGGCAGCTCCCTCGCTGCTTCCAACTTCTTAAGGTCTCCAGAACTCACCGGGACTTTCAGTGTAGGTACACCATCAACGCTAATGCCATGCAGAATCACACCCATTCCTGCCTTCTGCGCCGACAACCGTACAATATTTCGTCAACATTGGGTACAGAGGTTTGTTCTTTCTTATCCATGATCGGCTGGTTCTGCATCCTGGGCGCTCCGTCGACTTTAATCGGATTCACCTTTCAATCCCTCCGAGACCTGAGCTGTGACGCTCTAACTTTCGAAGGCGGCAACATCTTCTGCAAACATGGATTTCCATCCAAAGAAAGACCGCGATTATATTCTCCGCTTGAACTCGGACGGCGACACTGACGGGGTGAATGATTTAGATGCCTCGACACACTCACGGTGGTAAATCCAGATCTTTCTTGGTCCTCGGCTGACTTGCCGTCTGTGGAATTAAAATTGACTCGGGGCTCCCTGGTGCACTTTCTCTCCCAGAACGTTGGATAAGATTTACAAGAAAATACTTCGAAGCAACTACCCTACGATTCTCGAAGCACTGCAAAATTGAACGGTCTCGAGGAGCACACTTGGCACTCACTCTGAGACTGAATCAGTAGTCTCCCACTCGGACACTTCAACTGATTCTGTGTCCGAGTCAGACTCTTCAAGTCTTGTGTCAACGGCGCCTTTCTCCAATAAAAGATCCACTATCTCGGTGTGTCCGTACCGGGACGCGGCTTGCAATGCAGTTTTATTGTCTCCACCAATTGTGTTCACATCCGCCCCGTTCTCGAGGAGGAGGCGCACAATCTCTGTGTGGCCTGCCGATGATGCGGCCTGCAATGCGCTTCCAGAATATCCGCCTCCTGTGTTCAGGTCCGCCCCGTTCTCAAGAAGAAGGTGCAAACTCTCGATGTGGCCTTCCGATGGCGCGACCTGCAACACCCTTCCATCAGCTCCACCGCTGGTGTTCACATCCACGCCATTCTTGAGGAGGAGACAGACAATCTCTATGTGGCCGTACCAGGACGCGGCCTGCAACGCGCTTCCATCAGCTCCACCGCTTGCATTCACATCCGCACCGTTCTCAAGGAGGAGATGTACGATCTCGGTGTAGCCTTCCGATGATGCGGCTTGCAATGCACTTCCAGAATATCCACCTCTTGCGCTCACATCCGCGCCGTTCACCAGGAGGAGGCACACAATCTCGATGTGGCCTCCCCCCGCCGCGGCCTGCAATGCAGTGCCATCTTCCTCCCCCGTCGCATTCACGTCCGCACCGTTCTCAAGGAGGAGCCGCACAATCTCGATGTGGCCTCTCCTGGCCGCGGCCTGCAGCGCGCTTCCGGAATATCCACCTCCTGTGTTCACATCCGCGCCGTTCACCAGGAGGAGGCACACAATCTCGATGTGGCCTTCCCTGGCCGCTGCCTGTAATGCGGTTCCATCTTCTCCACCTGTTGCATTCGCATCCGCGCCGTTCTCGAGAAGGAGGGACACAATCCTTGTGTAGCCGTTCTTGGACGCAATCTGCAGCACGGGTCCATCGTGTCCACCGGTTCTGTTCACATCCGCGCCGTTCTCGAGGAGGAGGCACACGATCTCGATGTAGCCTTCCCTGGCCGCGGCCTGTAAGGCGGCTCCATCTTCTCCACCTGTTGCATTCACATCTGCACTGTTCTCTAAGAGGAAGCCCACAATCTCTGTGTGGCCTTGCCTGGATGCGACCTGCAACGGGCTGCCTCCTCGACTCTGTAGATTGATGTCGGCACCAGTTTCGAGATGCCTACGCACCCCTTCAATGTATCCTTCTTCACAACACAAATGCAAAGGGGATGCATCCCGATTCCAAACAGCCTGTTTTAACACCTTGTATGGCTCAGTTCCATCCTCCAGAAGTCGCATTGCTCCGCCAAATAGCACGGTCCGGTCGTGTGAATGCAAGAGATGGCGACACCAGCGAGTTGCTGCATATCGTGCCAATGGATGGCTCAGAAGCCCCTCTTTTCCCAAAGGATGATCGGCAAATTGGAGAAGATACCCGATGCACGTCTGTGCAAGGAAAGTATGGGAGAGGCCGGCACTGAAATCACAACCAAATTCATCTGCGAATCGCGTAGACATGAGGTAATCCTGGACCGAGGAGTGAGCCAGGACGACATAGTAGGGCCCCGTGAAAGTGGCCAGCCCCTCCAACCACTTAGGAATTGCGACGGCATTGCCTTCGCGTCGACCTGGCTTGTAGATGTATTGTTTGGGCTCGGAAAAGTCGAATGCAATGGCGTCCGCGAGGCGCTCCAGAGTAAGTTTTTCTTGGGAGAAGACGAGCCACCGAAGAGCTGCTTGTGCATAGAGAAGGTGCTCTGGTCGAATTGCCTGCATAAACCGGTCATAAATTCCGAACAGGTCTTTCGGGAGGTTTTCAAGTATCTTGTCCAGTTCATCTTCCCATGGGCAGTGAGAAACTTCAACAATTAGACATGCAGCCATTCGGAACCTGCAACATTTAGATAAGTGAGTGGCCCCCCGAATAGAACAATGAAACTGACATTCCGTTGCTCTTGCTCACAACTACATCAGCTGCCTGTTGGGCCCAAGGTTCCAACCTCTGAAGTTCGCTTTCAACAAAATGTCTGATGTCCTCCTGGGTGAGATCAGAATCGAGTTCAATGCAAGTTACATCAGCGAAGGCTTCCATGAATATCCGGCGGGGCTGGCTGGTGAGCAGGAGGTGCAGCGGGGTTTGTGTCCACCTCCGAAGTGTTGAAATGAAATCTACGAGACGCCCGTGATCGCGCTCTTCGCACTCATCGAGTGCATCGAGGATAATATAAGTGCGACCGAGTTCCAGGAGTAACTCTTCCAGGATCTTTTGGAGTTCCTGATATGTTGGCAAGGTTTGTCCCTTGGACTTGGATTTGAAATGCTTCTCCAGAGTCTTGTATGGATTTGGAGATTGGGCGGAAAGCTGTAGAATGATGCGCCGGAGTCCACTGTCGATAGCATGGCCCTGCTTGTGCTTGAAATCAAAGTAGAGGAATGCAATCGCAGGGGGGGGATGAGCATCTGCCAGGTCCTTGAATCCCCGTTGATCGTCAACAAGTTGGCTGATCACTGTAGAGCTATTATATTGCTGGTCAGAGATGAACCGGGAGACTATGCAATCATTACCTGAGCACACTCTTTCCCGCACCCGCTATCGTCAAATTAGAGCTGAGCCTCACCGACCACAGATTAACTTACAGGGACCTCGAATCCATAGCGATCCCGGATTATCTTCCCATTGAATGAAACCGTCGCCCTCCAGAAGCCACTGGCCGGTGCCTTCATGGCGAAGTTCCTGGGTTTCAAATTGCTTCTCCTTCATGTCTGGGCATGCCAGCCACTTTTCGAGTTTTTCTTCCAGGCTACATATGTCGGAATGAGCACACGGTGCTCCAAACGAAAACAAGAAGTTACTGACACCATGTCATGAACCCTGTCCAGTGTTCGTGAGCTCACGCTCTGATTTAAGGCAAGATCTACCAAGCGGTTGATCTACAGCTGTTAGTGCGAAAATATTTCGGATCTGTCTCGTGCTTACCCTGAACCTGGCTCCAAATGAGTCCAGCTCCTGATTGAGGGCACTCATTTCGCTGACCAACTCATTTCGGGCCGCAACGTGCTTGGTGATCCCTTGGTTATCATATTGTCTGATGAACCTGGAGGCCTTCCCGAGTAGTCTGTATTAAATCCCGATTGAGTTAATCACACCAGCAAACGGAGCGGAACGCTCACCCAGCATATGCTTCAATATCCGCCTTGAGGCGCCCGATAAGGTCGACATGGTTTGTGGCCTCCATCCGCAGAATGGTACCACAAAGATCGCGGGCCAACCCTGTGATATTGGCGAGAAGGACGGCTCGCTTGTCATCTGTGTCCTTGACCTCCTGGAATGAGAACCCGTTAGAAAAGGCGGAAAGGTCATAATACTTGCAACGCACTTTGTATACTTTCAGGAGCTCGGACATGAGAGCGGCGGCGGGAGCGATAAACGGGACTCTTTGGACGACATTTGTCACCTGTTGCACTAGCCCAAGTGCGACGGTGAGGTTGTCGATAGTAACGTTCGCGGCTGGGCTCGTCGCTTTCGGATCAACGCTCGGCGGCTCGCTTGCAGATGGAGGGGCGGGCTGTAGCGGGGTAGAGGCAGGAGCCGAGGCGGATGCCCGCGAAGACGGTCTGCTCTCCGGACGGAGGCCACGAACCCACTTTCTGAAGTGATCTGGCATGGGGGAGTGGAGCTGAGCGACAACGTAGATAAAGCTATGCGGATAGCAGTGATACGTTTAGTCTCGTTTCCAGACGTTATAGGGCGCCCGCTCGCTGCGCTCCCGGGCAGTGAATCAGAGAGAGACCGCAAGGGGAAGACCGGATCCTCGGAAATTGTTCCGAGGCAGCTTTTGATGAAATTTTGATGGCGATTCACTGCCCTATAACGTCTGGTGCAATTCGTATAGCAAACTTGTGCTTGAGTCACGCGGTGGTCATTTTGAGTAACGCTCCCGCCAAAGTGTGACACCTCGCGTCGCGTCAGCTTCTCGCGCCTCCGCTGTTGCGCCCGGTCACCTCCTCCGCTTCCATCTTCCCACCATGCCGCCAGTCCAGTCCCGCATGGATTCCCATCACCGTGATGCCGTGAAGCGCTCAAGGCCCGAGGATACCAATCTGCTCCCACCCGTGCCAAGCTCCGCGCAGAGTTTATCAAGCGCAACGACGGGATGGTCGCGCATGAGTGGCAGATTGACATGGGCGAGGCCCTTCATCTCGGCCTGGACTGCAGTTTGATAGCGGGCACGGGTGCAGGCAAGACCATGCCTTTCGTGATGCCTTTTTCGTGGATTCGGGGAAGATCATCATCATCATCTCCCCATTGAACGCGTTGGAAGAAGATCAGGTACGTGCTTCTTATTTCCCCGCGCGAGTCTACGCTTTGACATTTGACGTGATTTTCTCACCAGGCTTCGCGCTTTCGGAAGATGGGCCTGAGTGCCGTAGCGGTCAATGGGGACACCTACAGCGATAAGATCCATAAAGGTGCGTACTATTAAACATCCCTCAGACGCGTTTAGAAGTGTTTTGAACGCGCCCTATGCAGAAATTCAAGAATTCCAGCACCGAGTAATAATAACCTCGCCCGACATGTGCCTGAAGCACGACAAATTTCGACAGCTCCTGAGCACACCAGCCTTCGCGAAAAAAATCGCCGCTTTTGCAACCGACGAGGCTCATTGTATCTCCCAGTGGGGGGACAGCTTCCGGACCGAGTACGCGCAACTGGGTACGCTGGGGAATTTTAGGGCCTGTGGTTGCGATGGTATTGCAAATACTTCGATAGACATTGATCTCAAGCACAAGAGCCGTAGTAATTCACTGCAATAATTTACAACAAGGGTTCCAGTAGAACACTTGCCACCTCCTCGGACCAATCCTCGCCTGTTGCCCTCCCGTGTGTGCGACGTTTCATCCAGAATTCAATGGTGTTTAACCGTTCGAGATTGAACGCGCCCTCAGTGACATAATCGGGAGAGCGCGCCATCTTCAATTCCCGGCCAGCTTCCCAAGTATGAATTTTCGATTCGGCGTAGTGGGCTGTGAGATTAGCCACATCCTGCTCCTTGTCCGGGACACCGTGCCGAGCACCGCGTGCGGTAGTTTTGAATTGTTTTTCCATATGCCGTTGAACTTCGCGTAACGCAGGAATGGCTGGAGAGATCTTTCCCATATAATCCATAGTAGCTCCTGGACCCTGGGATTGATAATTAACCTGAGCCACTCATTTAGTTCAGCCGTGCCAGGACGATCGGAGAAATAAACCTTTATGTCACATATGTTCTGTTCCTGCGCAAGATCGAACGGAAGCCAAGTGTCTACACCCCCGGTCCTGCTCATCAACCAACAGAATTCCTTGATGTAGTTCCTGTAATCAGGTCAGCACGAATTCGACCACAGCTCGAACCTTGCACACCGAAGTACTTCCGGCCATTCTCGTTGCAACCCCTGTAACAATTCCAGCATCTCGATGGTGTACTTTGGATTACCACCACCTGCGAATCGAAACAATAATGTTGGAAGTAAGTCTTCCATTTTGCCGATATCGCCAGATTTGATCGCCTCTCGCAAGTGTAAATACGGGAGCACGTCCATGCAGAATGCCGCCCATTGACGATAAACATCGTCCCGGAGTGCAGGATCCATTGCGTCGATTTCGCTGAGGGCCTCCCGAGAGGCGTGTTTCCGAATGAGCTTCGCAGCAAGCTGCCGAAGCTCAGCAGGGGATTTCGATTTAAGCTCAGCCAAGGTAGCGACGTTGCCGACTTCGAGCCAGCTGGAACGGAAATGGGCCTCGCTGATGTGATGGAGGGCCTCGTCCAGATGGTGCCAAAAGGGGCCTTTTGTGGACTGGCTGATCAAGCCCTTGCGCTTCAGGAGGTCAAAGGCCTGCCGTAGACTCCCAATAGCCGATGAAACACCCAAGTACTGCTTGTGGAGCGAGTTCGCAAACGCCATGACCAAATGAAACCAGCCAAAAATGGGGATCATATAGTCGAGTCGGTCGAAGGAGTTGTGATCCTCATGGCGGTATTTCCACAACCCCCGCAGTCGCTCTATTGTCAGCTGGTCCCCGATCCATGCGATAATGCGTTCGATGACTGTCCGCATTTGTTCATCTGTACAATCCAAAAGGAGCTGCTGGAAAGTATCGCCCATGACGGTCAGCGTGCCCTCATAACTGGCCTCCTTGTGTGTGCTCGTCTCCAGAATAAACCCTTTAACTGCATTCTCCGGTCCACCTTCGAGCTGACGAACAGGGTCTGGAGCGTCGAAAAGGGTGTCTGCACGGTGAGGGTAATCGTGGAAATCCCCCAAGTCCAGGAGGACGCGCAGGACGTAGTGCTCATCGAAGGCTTGCATCCGAGCATCCGCTTCCACATTTCCATATAGAACTTCCGCGTAGTCAAAGACCTGCAAGCAGTTGGCTGCCCGAAAGACCTGGAGAATTCGATTTGTGTCGAGAGGGAGTGCCGCACGGAGGGGAAGGATCCAGACAGTGTATGCGCAGCCGCTAATGAAATGACTCTGATTGTTCATCCGCTGGGAAAATGCCTTTAACGCAACGTTCATGTTGTCGTGTGACACCGCCCATGGCAATTTATCAATAATCCGCCGCACCTCCGCCATTGCACTGCCGGAGAGAGTACCGATAGCGTTGGCAGTCCATTTATGGCTCATTAGGATGCCGAGAACATGTAAGGCGTCAAATGCGCGGGCAGAAAGGCCGCATGCTTCCATGTAGATTGACCATATTTTTGCGACTCTCCCGCGTCGATTGGACCGTGTGTATTGTGCTTGGGAGACCATGTGCAACACAACCTTGACGGCTGTTAGATTTATCGCACCACAATTGCAATAAGTCGCTCACCATGTCCGGATTTTTATGCTTGTTACGGGTTTCCTGCTCTGGAGGGTATGATGCGCGACGTAGAATGAGCCAGAGGATCGGGGCGTGCTTCTGCACTGCAAGCATGAGTACTTCAAAGTCCAGGCCAGTGAGATGCTCCTCCGAGAGCTCCTCCGGTGGCGACAGGAACAGGGGTGCTGACAGTTTCATTTCACGATCTATGGCATCGGAAATGCACTGAATCGCAAAATCCATGAGTCCTGCGACCTCCCTCTGGTCGCACCCCACCAGAAGTGCTACGAGGTGGATAATAACATCGCTGCAGTATCCCAGGGAGCTCCTCGCTCGTCATCAACGCTGTGCGGGCGTATTGCACAATGCTGTCGGAGGTGCAGTCTTGATCTCCCCAGCAGAGGGCATCCAGAAATATTGCCACATTGATTCGCTCCTTCTTCATGGTATCGAGAACGGCCCGGACCTTCCCAAGTAATTCCCCCGGGAGAATCTTGTCTCGGAGATGTCGTGAATTTGTGCGGTGAATGGGCTCATGAATGTTGTGCGGTCCATCGGGGACTGTCGGTAGGTCCGCTTCGTTCCCGAGATGGTCTTCTGAGTCGTCAGGCTCTATATGGTCCTCGTCTGCAAAGAGGAATTCGAGGTCGTCCATCGATAGGGGATGCTAGCTTCTAATTACGCGTCGCGTGCGCGGTGTTACAATGTGTTACTGATGTTACTAGTTGTGACTGATGGGAGCAAGCACAAGCCTGCTCTACGAACTGCACCAGATCTTTACGGGGTGATGTGCGGTGGGGTTTTTTTGATTGATGTGCCCCAAATTTCAGACTCCGCCCAGCGCCATCCCCGTAAAGATCTGGAGCCGAGATTAGGAGATCCAGAGCCACAACCTCGGTGGCGGAGAGTTTCGTCAACGGCGGCCGCGCATGAAGATGACGCCCAATATGATGTCTGATCACCTTCAGATTCCCCTCGTCATCCATTAGACGATAATATGTGAGCGTGGCGTCACATGGAACCTCGGTCAAGAGAGTGTGGCAGATGTGGCAAGCTTCCGTGAGTTGCTTGTTTCGAGCAGGTGCAGCACTTCGCGGCCGAAAGAACTGAGAGGAAGCGCCGTTATTGTCGGTACATGCACAGTGGAATACCCCCAGACATGTTCGTTTGTCCACATTCGTCGCGGTCTGAGGAACTCCCTTTTTTCGTGAGCCAGAGGAGTGCCATTTCCACCCTTCATCGTCCCAACCGGAAGGTTCTTGACCGGCGGTACATTCGAGTTTAACGTCTCCATCCGGCCATTGATACGACGGTGAGGCTGCCTGTACAATATGACTCTGAGCGAGAGGCACACCGACAAATTGAGGAGGAGGAGGCGGAGATGGTATGTAGTTGGCGACTCCAGGGTTTGGCAACGACCACGCTTGACCTGAGGGTAGAAAATGCGGGGGGAGCGTCTCTGAAGGCATCATTCCAGGGGGGTATAGTGGGTGATTCACGTGTGGTGGCGGGGGGAAATGCGGGTACGGATGGAAATACGGGGGCATTGGTGCGGGAACATGTGAGTGCTGTAGGGTGGTCGGAGGCGAGTACCAATACGGGGCCCACTCAGGAGGGATATTATAGCCGGGATGGGGCGCTTTGAGAGATTAAATCTCGGGGTTAACAACTTGGAACAATTCACCTACCGGGAACTACGCCCAAATTGTTAGGTACGACTGACCCCGATCCATACACTGCGTGGTCTGGAATTCGGTCAATCGTGAATGAGAGGGCAAAGGGAAATAGGTGTACCACATGGAGGCAAGTTGTGAGGCTGGGAGGGTAAAGCGGCCGCATAGGGTCGATTCCCAGGGATCGGCGGAGGGCCCGGTCTGAGAGGCACGGGTGGGGGACCCTTTCTCGCTGGCTCCGGTGGCATCGGGTGGAATCCAAGGAACATTTTGAGGGAATGAAACATGTGAGCAAACTGCGATGTGCAAGTCAAGCGGGAGAAAAAATAGCACGCACCGCCACGCACCGCGTGACCGTCGATCATTCCAGCCCCATTTAGAACAGAATTTGGAAGCCGCTGGACGTGTCGTAGGCTTCTACTCATAACACGCGGGATGATTCCAAATGAATCTGGGGCCCTGCGACTTGCACGCACACATGTTGGCTTGCATGTATACATGCTGACTTGCACGTAAGCATGTTGACTTGTGCGGGCGACAAATTGACTTGCGCACCCAAAATCCCCGCACAACTTGTGCGGCACAAGTCAATCTGCCCACGCACAACATGGGCGTAGGGAAGCATGGAGATCAGAGTGTCTAATCGGCCCCAACAGACATTTTGCAGGGTAGCTGGGCCATAATGAATGATCCCTATGTTCAAACCTCTCGGCCGAGCACACACCTGCCAACCTTGGCAGGTTAGTTAGTGGCTAGTTGCGTTAAAAATATAAAGGTACCCCATGAGCCGAGGATGAACCGAGGAATATTCCAGATCCCCTCAGTTGCTGGGAGATCACTCCGTTATACCAATCCGCCGTTACTGTACACTGCAATCAATCTTGGGACGCGCAAGTCAAAATTCAAGCTCCGTGCGGGTGTCACATGCTCACGACAAGTTGACTTGTGTACCTGAACATCCGTCCTCCAGCAACACTCGTTGAGAGTTTTATGGAATGGGTGCGGTGGTTGAAGAGAGACATGTGGGATTAAACTGTATGGTATGTCAGACAAAAGTAGATGAATCACCTCGGCAGAATTGCCGGAATTCCAACTTCGGACTGGATTCTAGGTCTCTGAGCATGGTTCTACCTTTGAATGAGGCGATCGGCGAGTTCAATTGTTCTGGGGGACCCAAGTCAGTGATCAGACTTGTTCTGTGGCCGTGAACATCACCAAGGTCTTGCGGAAGTCGAAAATGTTGCCGGTAATGCCCGGAAAATAGTAGGATGAACACACAAATTTGAGGGCAGACTCACCAAATGCTATACGAGAGCGCTGTATGACAGGAAGTGCCGCGGATGAGGGGAATGTATCCAAGTCAATGTCGACCAAATGTGCGGGGCAAGTCACAAATGTGACTTGCACGTGCACATGCTGACAAGTTGTGCGGGCGACAAATTGACTTGCCCACCCAAATCCCCGCACAAGTCAGCACAAGTCAATCCGCGCTGGCGCAAGTCAGTTTGGCAAGTCAAAAAGTGAATCCTCGCGCGGGGTACGGTCAATCGGCGCATGTGCACCATTGGAGCACGGTACCGGCTGGTATGTTGTTTTGTTCCCGCCGTTTTCTTTGCCAGTGGCACCCAGCAGCGTGGCTCCTTCCCTCTGCTGTAGCGATTCTTCACCGTTATCACCGTAATCATTGGGTTCCAATAAAATCTATTGCGGCGACACGTTCAACTATCTGCCTGTCCGACGTGGATCGTATGGTGCCAGGTTCCAGCACCGAAATACAAGGACGAGATCGATCGAGGCGACTCGATGAGCAGAAGGCTCAATGGGACTGACCGATCAGATCAACAAGACTCTTGCCACAATGCCAAGCAGAAACACACAAACCTCTTGCTCTCTGCACCCTGTGTCAATGACCCAACATATTTCGTCAAAATTCTAATTTCTCTGCCGAGGTTTTTTCTTTCTTTCTCATAACCGACTCCAGGATCATGGGCACAGCGTTGACTTTAATCGGACTCACCTACCAACCACCTACCTGTCGATTGTGTCTCTTGTACACCTGACGCTGAGCATTCGTAGTCTGAAGTCCAACCCACATTTCAATCACTCCAAGATCTGAAGTGGGACGCTCGAACTTTCGAAGGCGGCAACATCCTCCGCAGGCATCCACCTCCAGCCAAAAGAAACACAATTACATCCTTGGCCGTCCGGACCCTGCCCACGACACTTACACTAGCGGCGTGGGTTATTTCGCAGTCTTGAACTCAAAATCTTTCTTGGTCCTGGGCTGAATTGCCTTCCGTCCTCCAGCTTGAGATCGAACGTGGAATTGAAACTGGCCCCGGGCTCCCTGGTGTATTTTCCCTTCCAGCGGAACGTTTGATAAAATTTTCAAGGAATATTTCTGAAGCAACTACTTATCTTACGATTCTCGAATTGCTGCAAAATTGAACGTTAGGAATCTGGGGTCCCGGGGAGCACACTCGACGCTGACTCCGAGACTGACTCCGTCTCCCGGTCGGACTCTTCAACTCTTGTGTCAGCGGCACCTGCCTCCAATAAGAGATCTACTATTTCAGGGTGGCGTTCCCAGTTCGTGGCCCGCAACGCGCTTCCGTAGAATCCACCCGGTGCGTTCACATCAGCGCCGTTCTCGAGGAGGAGGCACACAATCTCTTTTTGTCCATTGCAGGACGCGGCCTGTAACGCACTTCCATAGCATCCACCTCCTGTGTTCAAATCCGCCCCGTTCTCAAGGAGCAGGTGCACGATCTCGATGTGGCCTCCCCCGGACGCGGCCTTCAACGCGCTTCCGTATTGTCCACCTGCTCTCTTGACGTCTGTACCGTTCTCGAGGAGGAGGCGGATAATTTCTGTGTGGCCTTCCTTGGATGCGGCCTGCAACGCACTTCCGTAGTATCCACCCGTTGCGTTCACACCAGCGCCGACCTTGAGGAGAAGGTACACAGCCTCTGTGTAGCCGTACCGGGACATGGCCTGCAACGCGCTTCCATCTTCTCTTTACTGATTGTGTTTACATCCGCACCCTTCGGAGTTAGGTTTTAGGTTAGGGTTAGACAAAGGCCCGAAGGAGCCTCCGGTGTCGCGCGACACGACCATTCAACCGCGCAGTATCAAGTTGGCCACTTTGTCGTTGAAGTTCAGCGACGGCCCCATTTCATTCATTTCATCGTCGACGAAGTTGCTGCCTGCGAATATTCCTCCTCCCGTCTACATCGACAATGGAACGCAGAAAGTGCTAGTCGACTTGAATCTTTCGGGCGGCGATCCACCAGCCCGCAGGCAATATTCCTTGGTCGATAAGCGTATTCCAGTCAATGCAGCCAGCGTTTCTCTCGAAAAACGCCCGGTTGTGCGCTCGGATGGCTGCAAGGGGACGATTGACACACCGTCCCCGCTCCCAGTCCTCACCTACTGCTGCGACTACATGCCCCATATTTGCGCATCGATCCGCGGCAGTGGATTCCTCTCGAACGAAGAAATCGTATTGATGTACGATGCCTTTACCAATGGCAAGCGCAGGACCTCTCCGTGCCCGGCCACGGTGAACGCTGAATTCCGTGAAAGTGGCGGTTGCGATCGTAGGCAACACGATCCTCTCTACTGGCTGGTTAGTGATACTTTCACTCCTGTCTGTTGGATGTTTTCACTGACTCAATTATCCCAGATCTCGTGCGACGAATTCCCCATGAACTCCGTGCTGGAAGGCGGGAAAGCAAACGGGGCGATTGTTAACGCAGTTCCCGAACGCGAGCAGCAATTCCAACGTTACACGTGTCGTGGATCTCCAAGTTGAAGCCGCCGCCGCGTCGTGTACAAAGACGAACAAACCTACCAGCACTCGAACACCGACCTCCGACGCTGCTTCCAATGCCGCCGAAGCTTCCGTTGCCGCCGCTGCTGCCGCGCAGGCAGTTCCGTTGTCATCTCATCTTTACGAACGCGATTTCTGAAATTTTACCAGTTCTAAATTCTGCCAACGAATCCGCTGCGATCACTGCCGCGGCGCAGACTATCGTCAACACCGCAAAAGCAGCCGCCATCGCTGCTGCCGCCACCGCCGCAGCGGTAAGCCCCTCGTTCATCGGTGAACGGAAATAAACTCACTGGCCAACAGGCGATCGCAAACAACTCTGCGGCAATGGCGTCCGCTATCGCGTCTGCGAATGTTGCGCAAAGTGCTGTTCAATCTGCTATTTCAACTTTGACTGATATCTTCGGGGCCGGGACCATGCCCGCGCGATTGCGTCCATCATCTCGCAGGTATGATACGCACAGTTTTTGCTTTCGATTGCCAACGGCATCCCACAGGCCAGCATAGCCGCGTCCGACGCTTCTTCTGTCCTCACGGACACTTGGAATAAAAAATCGCCGCAAAGCGACCCCGCCCCTCCTGATTCTGACCCTGCAGGCTATCAGTCTCAAATCACAGCTTTTCTGTCTCCTGGTCTTCCTGAGAAACATAGTTTTCCCACCTCGCCGTCGTCTAGTTGGTCACGAGGTCGCGTTGCGAAGTTGAACACAGCCTTACGTAATCTGTAGCCTTATATAAGTACCGCTCGCGTCCCAAACCCTTTCTCTCTCTTACCCTCAACATGAATTTCCTCGCTCAATCATTTGTCCCTTTTCACGCCCCAAATCTTGCCGCGGAGTCGGGACACCACTCAATGATCATCGGCGGCCCGATCATGTATCTTACGCAGGCGAGACTTGGCCTACGTGCACGACGTGCGCCCATCCTCTGCGGAGTGGTGTCGGCTCGAGAAGGCCTCGCGACACTGGTCCAGCTCTTTTTTTGCCCCGAGCACGACTGCTACAATACATCGACCACATATTCAACGGATACGCGTTCGTGGATCGTGTGTGTAGCCACTGTGCCAATCGCTGCGCCGCCCTCTGGCGAGCCTCAACTGGCCGAGGCGCGCACGAAGATCGAGCAAGGCCCTGGGCTCCTGCCTGCGCGTGTAGTAGAGACTTGGGTCGCGGGGAAACCGAAGACGCTGGACCAGGAGTTGGTTTGGGGCCAAGAGGACTCGGAGGAATTTTATACTGACCATGAGCCCGAGCCTGGATTGAAGCTACTCAGTCATTCCGTGCGAGGTAGGAGCCGTTTTCCTAATGGTGCTTACACTGGTCACTGAACTGAACATAAGGAAATACTACTGTTCGGACGAAGATGGATGTCGGCAAGCTGGTGCGCATGAGCATCCGGACAGGCGCGAGTTGATACAACTAGGAGACCAACGCAACTGTGAATGGGATGAGGATGAGGCGCTCGCTATGGTAAGAGTACTGGCTCTATTGCCATCCCTTAGCACTAAACATGGCTCCAGATGTCGACGATCAGGAATACGTGGATCGAGCAATGCGTCGACCATCCCGAGGTCTCGACGTTGACGATGAGCGGCAACTGGTAGATACTGATCAGGACCGACTCCGCAGAGGCGATTGCATGTCGAGTGCGTAGCCACCAGGTGTAAACGGTGCAACTTGAAATAGTTTGAAGTCTCTGCCATATGATGTAATTCTACTGTTGACGTTGAGAGTCGTCCAGACTCCATATGTTCTCTTTGATATCTAAGTTTGGTTGGATAACCGTGTCTATGCCTTGCTCGTTGTGGAGGAGGAGGGAGAGAGAGAGGTTTGCGGACAAATATTAAAATTTGGTCGCTAAAAGTCTCTCGCATGGACTCCCCGGGACAGGGAGGCCGAGCTCAAGCCGGCACAGGCGAAAGTAAGTAGTACATGAGACAAGAGGAAGGAGATAGGGTAAGCGGCACGGGTGGGAGAGAAAATTGTAGCGCGAAGTAGTAAATACTATCGAGCTGGATGTGAGATATGGGAAGATAAGAGCACGCAGAAAATACCTATCGAGCTGGATGTGAGATATAGGAAGATGAGAGCACGAAGAAAGATGGGGGAGCGATACGTAGGGTATATGTACGAGAGGGAACAATGGGACAAAGACGCGACGCGTCAGTCACGCCCTCACGTGCACATGAATATCCTTGACTGCAATCAGTGTGAGAATCAAGCAAAAAATATACGTGAGCATCTGGGTACTTGGTTCAGCGTGGTGCGTAAAACAGGGCAGGCAACCGACCATGTAAGTTTTGTGGTCATATCTTGGACCACCAGAAGTGCGCAGTACGCGGTACCCCAGCCAAATATGTGCGACAGTGAGGGTGATGGGCGCGACAGCGAGAACACCCCATACCCACAGTACCGCAATTGCGGACGGGATAGCCAGGAAAGCAATGAACCTGCGGGCAGGGACGTCCCCATACACCACCGGCAGCGTCCTTCGCCCGCGGGCGCGATCTCCGGCGACATCCCGCAGGTCCTGGATGTTGAGCACCGTTCCGACCCACAGCACGATGGCAACGATGTGATGCTGCGCCTCGGGCGTGGGAGGTGTGATGCTTCTCCACGAAGCGCTCAACAGCGCCCACGTCCCCAGCATCATCCCGAGAACGTTCTTGCCGAACCAGTGCTGTCCGGCCGAGGTGCAGCAGAGAAAGCCGGTGGTTAGCACCCAGCACGTCGACTCTGCGCCGAGGCTGGGCGGAAGTATTGCGATGGCGACAAATGCTATAAGGGCGGCCGCTGCTCTGCGCTTTGCGCCTGCAAGGGTGACTTTCCCGCAGGGAATTGGTCTGTCTGGTTTGTTGACGCGGTCCTCGGCGACGCCGGTGAGTTGGTTTGACAGGTCGAAGAAGTAGACGTAGAGGGTGAGCCAGACGACGAGGCGGAGGAAACGGTATAGGATGGAGGTGAGCGAGACATGGCCTTCCAGGGCTGCACCGATTCCCCAGATAGACCCGGGGATGATGGTTGCACTCCAGTCACGCCACGAAAATGCGAGAAAGATGTCCAGCTCGTGCCAGATATGAACAAGTGCTTTTCTGTGAACTCTGCTCATGCTGAGGAGTGGGTGGGTTGTAGAGTTGGGAGGGACGCTAGAATCGTATCTCCGACCATTCCAGATGCTACGCCCACGCACCCCCACACACGTGAGGTTGTAAAAATGTGATTCTGATAAGTTATCATTTTGAAAGTCCGGCCTACACTCCGCCCCGTACGAGCTAAGTCAAAGCTCATTGCCGGCGCTCCAAAGTGAGTCGCGGACACACGGTTTATGATCTAAAATTGATCATGACACTCTCGAATATCTGCACTCGCGAGTCCCCGGCATGTCAAGTGATTCAAGTCATCCGCGCACAGGGTCTCGTTGATCTCCGCGGGGGACACAGCGAGTCCGAATTCGAATCGAAGTCGTTCTCTCAACGTCAGCTCCATCGCCTGATTAGTTCCCTTCCAGCTCGGCAGAGGGATATGGGAGATACCGGCGGTTAGGTACGTATGCAAAGCCACGGGGATTACCCGCACCAAAGGTCGTTGATCTTCTGCCGCAAAATAAAACCAGGGACCCTTCAACTAGGAAAACGTGGAGGGACGGAACGCCACATGATAGATATGTTTAGAAGATCAGCGTAGCCAAAGCGGGCAGGTATGTTACGGAGAGAGGGGGGAGATTTAATTTGGGGCAGATCTAGAGACAGAGACAGGGAAGTGCAGTGCAGGGAGGGGGGCCGACAAGACATGCTGGGAGATGCATATTACAGTAAGAAAGGCATCACCAAATGGGAGCAGAGAGTCCAATCGGAGGTACGGAGCGGCGGCGGACGTGCCAAAGGAAAATAAATGAACTGGGAAGGATTTATGGACGTAGAATCAAGGTGGAATATTGCTGAGGCTGGGAGGAGAACGCGGGGAGATGAATAAATGGGTGGGCTTTTGCACTCTACGTGACCGCAGTTGGAGACATTATTTCTTCTGCGGCGCGGTGGGTGTAAAGAAGCATGAGAGCTGTCCATGAAAGTTGTCGATCCATTGCTAGAACGGTGCAAATTTGGATGACTCGCAGTCATCTGTAGCTTCTCGCCGACGCGGGGAGAACATAGACGGATAGGGGTGATTGCGTAGGTTCGCTGCGGGGTTAATTGGGGTGAAGGCGAGGGATGCAGAGCGACGCGGAAGGACCAAGACAATGGGCTCGAAACCAAGATATGAAAGCAAGCGTTGCAAGGGTCTTCTTTGCAGATCGCCGAGTATTGCTTCCGCCTGCCAAAAGTTCTCACAGCATCGCCGCATCACATTTGCAGACGTATTTTTCCCAGAGTCCGCCTTCCCAGGGCTATGTAGAGATACGCTAGGCCGTAGAAGTGCAGGGAGCTTCTCAGGGCAGCTGATCAAGGCGAGGAGCAGTCGCAGGAGAAAATTCGAGATAACATTGCAACCGCGGCGCTTGCGGTAGTCACCACTCGTGGCTGATCAGGATATTTAGGAGCGACAGCGAAGGTGATTTAGACAGTGCAGGGTCCTCTGTTGGAGCCAGTGGTCGTCTCTTTTTACGCAATTTAACCCGTGGCGGTGCAGAGTCGCAGACACGTGGTACCTGGGGCGCCAGCTCCCAAGCTTCGCGGCTGATCGACAGGGAGAAGCCCCGGACGACAAGCAGAGAGCGTCCTAGCAGCAGTCAGCAGAAATGTCGAGGAAGTGCACAAGCAGAGTGAAGACAGCCTGGTGTTTGTGCCTGCTTGGTTAGCCCTTCATTCTTTTCAACGCCCGACAGCGGACTCGAAGCGGACTCGCGGCGACCAAAATCCAGATACGCGCTTCTCTTGCTTCCTACCTCCATCTTCGTTTTTCTTACCTCCCTTTCGCAATGCAGTCTCCATCCTTTCCAGCTCGTTCAATCCCCCCTGGGTCATCGTGCGCATATCCACCGTCTCCAGCCAGTATCTCGCGTCTAACCCTTCTCCAGGTCCCAGAGCATCTCCTGGCTGAATTCCAGCGTGTTCTGAGTCTGACGAGCCTCTTGTGGTTGCCCATAGTCGTCCAGAAACCTGCCACGTCGCCGCCATGGTAAACGACACCCCCAAAGCTGCCGCACCAGCCGTCCGAGAGCACCCTCAAGTGTATCCTTATCCTTTTCTTTTTCCGCCTCCTACAGCGTACCCCCCACCGTTCTCACCTACCCACCCCCCGCGGATCCGACAAACCCAGACGCCAATGGCGCTGCCTACCTCCAGGGACGCCCTACATGTTTCCGTACCCGCCACCACCTGGGATGTTCTACTCCTCCCCCCTTGGATTCCCACCGCAGCCGACCCCGACGCCCTCCACCATGCGCCCGAAGCGTAACCAGGTGAAGATGGCCGTGAGTCGTGTCCTTCTTCGGCGAAAATCCACTGCTGACCAGATACTCAGTGCACAGACTGCGCGCAGGCGTGCAAGTGCTGCGACGACACGCGCCCGTGTGCACGTTGCCTCAAGTACAACATGGGCGACTCGTGCGTCGACGGCCAGCGCAAGGAGCGCAAGAAGGGCGTCAAGCGCGGGCCGTACAAGCGCCGTGCACGCGACGGCGACAGCCCGCCCGCGTCCGCAGAAGGCGCCAGCACGAGCCCCATCGCCGCCTGAGTGGACCGCCGCCCACGGCCCGCCGCCCACGCCTGCGCCGCCCGCGGTGATGCCCGCGCCGCCCGAAGGCTACCCGCACCCGTTCTATCCATCCATGGACTTCCTCTTTGTGGCGTGACGCCGTGTTTGCGCGCGCGGGGATGTGCGCTGAGACGGCGGCGACGCAGTGCCCGGGGAGCGTGCTGAGTGTGTGTGCTGGGTGTTGTGGACGCCGCGGGCTGGGGATCACGATGGATGTGTGCAGTCGTTGTCTGATGTGGACCGTATGGTGTCAGCGCCGAAATATCATTTCAGCTCCTCCGCAATTCCAACTTGAAGTCTTACTTTCCGGCCGACCACATCATCAACGCTCATGCCAAACAGAAACATGCACTTGCCTCTTGCCTTCTGTCGCCTGCATCTACAACCGCCAAATGTTTCGTCGTCATTTTATATATAAGTTTTGTTTCTTCTTTCGGCTGTCGATTGTCTCTGAGTCTCTTTGTATACTGGCACCGAACACACCTGTGCCGAAATTTGACTCACGCTAGTCACTCCAACATCTGAATATAATCCATGCAACACTTCAAGTTGAAGCTTGACGTTGGACAGCACCCCAGTCTTGTCAGCCCGAAAGCTAGACGGCGTAGGAATTAAAATTGGCTCCATGGCATATTTTGTTTTCCAGCTGAACAAATGACTCTGAAACAGCTATCCCGAGCTGCTGCAAAAAATTGAACGTTAGGTCTGGGAAGGAATGTGCATGCACTCGACGCTCACTCGGGTATTGACCCCCCTCCAACACTTCGACGGTTGTATCCGATACGGCACCCTTCTCCGATGAATGATCCACTGTCTTGATGTGGCCGTTCCGAGACACGCCCTGCAATGCACTTCCATTGTCTCCGCCGATTACGTTCGCATTGTCGAGGAGGAGCCGCGTGTCTGTCCCAGAACGCGATCAGCAACCGGTTGTGGCCATTTAACTCTTCATGATAAGTTCATGGATAAGTTAAATCCTCGGAAGCAAAGTTAAAGTAGTTCCTTCTTCTTTCCCCGCCCTACCCCACATGGCTCACGGCCCCGCGGCGAAGGCTGCACGCCTCCTCGCGCTGACTACTACGTCGTCCTACTTCCACCGCCGTCGCACCCCGCTCCTGCACCGCCCGCGCGCCCTCGTCCTCATTGCCGTCGGAGCCCTCATCCTTGCCGTCAACGTTTTCCTCGACCGCTTGGACACCTTCCTCGTCTCCGACCACGTCGCCAAGTACTACCACGGCCCGCCGCCCCCGCCCCCGCCCCCGCCCACCACGGACCCCAGCTCCCCAACCGACGTACACGGCCCGCTCGACGCCGGCCTACCACTCCTCGCTACCACCGCCTCCGTTCCGCCTCCCGAATTCCAGGGCGCCGACGCGGCCGTCTCCGCGCTCGCGGCCGCGTGCGCGCTACGCCCTCAAGACTGCGCGTGCGCCCCCGCACGGCTTCGACGCATTCTTTGCCTTCGCGCACGCGCGGGGGTGCCTCGTCGACGCGTACGGCGGCGTGTACGCCGATTTTGCGCCGTTCTAGCAGGCGGAACGCCTCGCCCCCGGTTGGTTCCGCGCGCGCGTGCGCGAGGTGGCGGAGAGGGTGCGTATCGCTTCCCCTCCTTCGGTACCCCGGATTGCCAGCTAGCTCACGGCCGGAAATCAATTTATGCAGTTTCGAAACGACACGCACGGGATGGCGGCGCTCACGATCCGGAACGGGGTGATGCACCGCCCGACCTATCAAGCGTCCTACTTTGACGGGGACTGAGAGAGGACGATTAATAAGGTGTGTGTTGCCTCCCTCTTTCCTCCATTACCTCATATAATAATTAATGTTACCCCGTTCGCAGTTCGCGATTCCCCCCGCTGACGGTCCTAATCAACGGCCGCGACGAGCCACGCGTCGCCTTTGACGCGCTCCCGCTCTTCCAGACGCAGCCCTCGCACTCGACCTCCGCCTCCGCCTCCGCCTCCGCCTCCGCCTCCGCCTCCGCCTCCATCTCCACCTCCAACGCCAACACGAACGCAAATTCAACCGGAACCGGAAACGTCCTCCCATCCCCAACGCCAGACCTCGCAGCCCTCGGCCTAACCCTCACAGACCCTACCCCCTTCGCGCTCGCCCCGCCCTCGACCACCGCGTTCTTCGTCCCACGTAAGGGGTGCGCACCGGCACCGGGCGTGGGCGTCGCGGGGGACGTGCTTTGTGCGTCTCTTTCTCCCCTTCCTCCCTTCCTGCCCTCTTACCTCGCGCTTATTCTCCTTCTCCTCCCTCCCTTCCGCCTACCAATCACTACGAATTCGCATGCTGACGCCGACGCATGGCACAGTCCTCGTCTCCGCCGCGAGCACGGAATTCACGACAGACTTCGTGCCCGTGCTCAGCATGGCGAAGCCCGCGAACGGCGCTGGGGTGACCGCGCGCGCTGGCTTTGGACTCGGGGCGCTCTCTGAAACAGCCTCGGAGGCAGCAGCAGGCGTAACTGTAGCGGCGCCGACGTGCTTCGCGGACGTGCTGGTGCCGGCGCCGGTGCGCCATCTTCCACCCTGTGAACGCTTTGTTAGGCTTTGCTGACGCATTGTAGTATTTCTACAGAGACTCGTGGGGGGGGGGGGGGGGTAGATTCACATACCCGGACAACGTGGCGTGGGGGGATAAAAAGGGGGTGTTGTGTAAGTGGTTTTCGCTTTTCTCTTTCCTTGCGTCCGACTCTCACACCCCACCCACTGGCACCCCACCCCACGCAGACTGGCGCGGCAAGTTCAACGGCGGGAATGTCCGCGACACCAACTATCGCTCCTTCCCACGCTTCCGCCTTCTTGTGCGGATTACGGGGTTGATTCCGGGGCAGTGTACCGGTGCTTCACCTGAGTCGTCCTTCGCCCAGTGCCATGATGTTGTGCGTGGGCAAATGAAACGAGCCGCTGACGCGATGGCATGACAGACGAGTGCGACGTGGAGGCAATCAAGGAGAGGTATGATATTACGAGGGAAGTCGGAATGCGGGAGGAGATCTATGGGTTGAAGAGCGTGGTTTTTTGCGAGTGGGCGCATGGGTGGATTTCGCTTTGGATGAGGGCGAGCGAGCGCGGGCGCTTCACCTCCGCTGACACGTTTTCAGGTACCTCCTCGACGTGGACGGGAACACGTTCTCGGGACGTTATCTGAACCTGCTGAGGAGCGGGGGGCTGGTGTTTGAGGTGTGTACTGTTGCCATCCCTCCTCTTGCCTTCCATTCCCCTCCCCTTTCTTCTGCTACATACATATATCATTTCGTTCTTCTCTATTTTCTCACCCCCCATTAGAGCACCGCCTTCGCAGAGTTCTTCACGCCGTGGCTCGTCCCCTACGTGCACTTTATCCCCTCGCGGCCCGACCTCGAGGACCTCCCTGCCGAGATCGAGTGGGCGCGCGCGAATGATACGGCGATGCGTTTTTCCTCCTTGTGCGCCTTTTGGAGAATTGGGTGCTGATGATTCGTTCGTTTTGTTCATGCCAGGCGCGCCGCATCCAAGAGGCGGGGCGGGTCTTCGCGGAGCGCGTGCTCACCGACGCGCAGGACGACTGCTACTGGTTCGCCGTGCTGCTCGAGTGGGGCGCGCTCTGGGGCGAGGGCAAGGGGCGATATACAGTACCTCATTGTGCTGCCTTGCTTCCGTCACTGTGCTTTCTATTCTCTCTGTCTCTCTCTTTGTACTATCTGGATAATTTATCATGTAGGTTATTGAATTTGTATGTTCCCAGTCCTTAGTTTTGGCCTCAGAGGTATCGATCTAAAATATATGCCAGAACACCTTTCAGCCGCAACGCATGGGAGTGGGACGACTTGATTAGTACTGTACCTAAAGAATGTGTCTACAATAAATGAGTACAGGTAGACGGATAAGTACAATATCAACGTACCTCAGTCGCACTGTGATAGAGAGGAACGAATGAGCAGTCGGAACGAAATAATATATGGGCGGTGCTGGAATGCGGATGAGAGAGCGCGCTTAACTGCGCGCTAAGCTCGGCGACCATAGATTCGGCAATTTTCAACCTACGTGTACCAATTTTCAGCAGTTCACTAAGAAACGGGTGGAGATTAGCACGCCAATGCAGCTCCAGAGCTGTAATTAAACTGATGGCAGTTGTGTCGGGTAAAACCTGGGTTCAATAGATCTTACCTGTCCGACCCGACCGTCTGGGCATGCTCGAAAGGCGATTCAGATGTTCAAAAATATACATACAAAGTTTGTTTTTTCGACGACCCTTACCCCCCACCCTTGGACTTCCATCTCTGATCACTTGAAATAATGGTGTTTCCTTGAGTCAATTAATGCTATTCGGGAGCTGGTGTCAAGTTGGTTTCATTACTGCCGGAATAATTGACAATATATGGGAAGAGAGAAGGCCACGAGAAGCCACACCTGATGGGATTGAGGGAGAGATAGAAGGTCAGCCAAACGAATCGTGGCCGTTGAGCACTGACATTATACAGAAAAGATGTGAACTCATCATCCCGTACTGTTCTCAGAGCCACACATCGACATCCGACTACTGTTCCCAGTAACATCACCATCCATTGGGTGATCACATTGAGTGGCCAGACACGACAAAGTATGATGGACCAGCTGGTCAAACCGAAGAAAATGGTGTAGCGGGACTTGACGGGAAATACAATAGGCAGCGTGCGTCTGCCTGCTCTCCCGTCTCCTTCACGATCTTGGAAATCCTGAACATGGATAGTTGTAGCAATGATAGCGAAGCTCAAGATAAGCGATAATTTGGCGAGTTCTCCGAAATGACGCCGGTCGCAAGCTGACTGTGGATGAGCGCCATGCGGGCTTTTGCACAATGCGAAATTACCTGCAATGAGCGTTGAACCTGATTGAAAGAAGGCATAGCCCCCGGCATTCATGAGATTTTTCGATAGCCAGTGAGTGTCGCCATGAAAGTCATGATATATGATAACCAGTATCACAAGGCCGACGTTGATCAAGAAGATTTGGGGGCCGTAGGTCGCGGACAATGCCAGCCCGAAAAAAAGAACCATCCGGCGCAGAACTTTCGTCTTCCGCAGAGTGAGGCGTCCAGAGGGGAGTGGACGAAATGGTTTGTTTTCCGAATCCTCGGTAATACCGGTTGCCGAAGTTTGATTTGCGAGGTTGAAGTGTAGTATCTGGAGCCACAGCCAAAACATGCATTCCATTGCCCTGGAAGTGGGCTGCTTATGACATGCAGGTGCACATACAAGCGCGAATAGGGTCTGAAAGAAATGTCAGAGAGAGAATGAGGAGGTGGGAGATTTTCCTGACGACAGGGACGAAGACGGTTTTGATATCGGTCCGGCTGAAGAAGTACAGTGTCAGAACATGATAATGAGCAGTGCCGCTGGCCCGAGACACGAAAGAGGAATCAAATGAGGAGGACACGGGCCCAAGCATGAACAGAACTTGAAGCAGAGAAGCCAACGTTGGCAACTTATGCCGGCTCATAAGATCCGGGACCAGCGGCACCAAATCTCGATAGCATCCCTGCTTCTGCTTTGTGGGGACGGTGAGAAGGCGGCAGATGCGAGGAACAGGGAGCTAGTCTCTCCCGGGTTCAGCAGATACCCCTTTCCCCCGCACCGCAGGCAATCCATTCGCTCCGCGGCGATAGTAGGTTCGAAGCATCGGCGAACGCCCTTGCGAGCCGAACTGGACTGAGCACGTAATGGGGAGCTACTAGACAGTTCGACCCGCATGGTCCCCGTAATACGGTTATCGACGGGCACTTTCAATGATATTCGAAACCTGTTGAACTAGCCCAAGTGCGACGCGTAGCGTTTGCTGGGCTCGTCGCTTTCGGATCAACGCCTGGCAGCTTGCTTGCCGATGGAGGCTCGGGTTGCAGTGAGTTAGAGGCAGGAACCGAAGCAGATGCCCGTCTCGGTCTCAGGCCACGAACCCACTTTCTGAAGCGATTTGGATCTGGCATGGGGAGACCGGAGCTGACCGACAACGTGGATGGGGATATTTTCAAAAAGGCTAAAGCTATGCTTAACTGATGCTTGTTCATGCGTGGGAAGACGACCCTATCAAAAGATATGCCGAGGTGGCTAGAAGCTAATGGAGCTCGTAATGAACAAGGATGTGATAAGTGGCTATCATGAACTCGGACTGACACGAACAATCATATCCTGACAGACCCCAGTGGGATTGAAGGGACGGTTGGTGGGCATGGCAAAGCTTCCTTAATTAATATCGTTCAGACTCTGTCTGAGGTCGCGACACTGCAGAACACCTTGCTTATGCAAACCTCAGAGGCGCAGTTATATCAGGATGATTCAACACGCAGGCGGTGGGAGAGAACCAGTGAAGCGGCAGAGAGCACAGGAACACAGCCTGAGGGTAGGAAAATTTAATCCACAGGCTTTTATTCTTGCCGAGTTGTTCGCCTGGAAATACAGGGTGCCTAATCCACAGAGTATGTAATCCAAGGCAGCATGTGGTTGGCATATGCATGCGGGAGTGTAAAGCGCTCCGACTTTGACAGATAGGCGGCGAGACACCTTCGATAAATCTATTTAATACCCCCCCTTATTGGCAACAACCCTCTTCACGTGTTACAGTAAGGTTCAAGTTGTCACACCTCTCGCAAATCCTCGCTTTGGCCGTTCAAATAAAGCACTGAAAGAGGACCTCAGTTCTTCAATGGTAATTATTGCGTGAAAGTACTCAGCTTTCACGCCGACTTGTTCCCTCTCGTTGATATTGAATCTTGTGATTCCTTCCGAGTCCTCCAGTCGGCTGATTGTGTATGCTTTGATAGGTATTTTTGTGTCCTGGTGGGTTTGGCTGAGGATGATTTGAAATTTCTGAGCTCCGCGGGCCAAAAGGCCAAAATATTTCTCTGCACAGGATAATTGGACTGTTGGCATGGACTACCCTACTCAAAAATTCAACCTCGGTTAATTCAGAAGCCATCTCGAATGAAAAGGACTCTGGATCCTCTGCGAGCCTCCCGGGAGGCTCCATAGTCAAACTGCATGTCCCCGAACCTCAGGACGAGTGGTTTGTGACCGGTTTATAAATAGGATCATGATGGGGTTGTTAAATAGAAACTTTCTATTCAGCAACCCGGTTGGTGCCAACAAGGGGGTTTGTTAAATAGATTTATCCAGACACCTTGCTGGCCCGGTCAAAAAGGTGACCAGAAGAGTATTGATCCTTCCAGATCCTTCCAGATCCTCCCAAACTTGAACTTGAAGTACATAGAGGATCGAGTCCGATGAGTCGTCAGCTGCGTGGAAAAAACGATGTAGCAAAACTGCAACGGCCCTGGTGTGACAGAGGTGCAGGAGAGAGAGAATCGCCGCGACTCCGAGGAGAGTTGACTCGGCTCGGAAGGTCGTTACGTCAAAAACAAATACCACGTGACGCCAATCGCATTTCTCCCCGGATTCCTCCATCATGGGCCCGGAGTGGAACTCCTTCGAGTTCCACCCATCAAGTATCATTCTGCGTATTACGAGCTTGTTCGAACAACCCCCGAGGAGACCATGCAGCTGCCGCAGATCCATCAAGCTATCCAGGGACGTTTAAGTAAAGTAACGCAACGCTGGACCTCAGTGAAGAATTTGGGGGAAACCAGACGGCGGTCGATCTCATTTCAAGGCCACCCCTTCTTATCCATTCCCCTCAAGCAGTGATACTGCCTCATGCCGACCAAATGCCGACCGAAACATCGCCATCGTGGCATCAACATGTTATGGAATAATTGATCTGGCGATAAGTACCTAAGCGTTTCCGCCCTCGTATTCCTGACTAAGCATCTCCTTATTGGGAGATCACGCTTCGAGTTCGTCAGTCAATTCAAACCCCGCCGCGGTACTGTCACACACGCGTTCCTTTCCTCCTGCCACCACGTCTCGTCGCCCGACCCCACTACGCGATTTCCATCCTCCGTCGTTGCCCCACCCCGGCTACTTGGTAAGTATGTATTCCTTCTTGGCCCACCCGGTGAATATGCATGCGAGGCGGAAGATAGACCAGGTGCCACTGACTTGTGCCACTTCAGCACACCGTCGCGCTGGTCCACCTCTATCTCCGCTGGCGTGGTCTTCCCCCCTCCTCCGCGTTCAGGCGCCGCAGCTCCAGCCGACCTCGTTCGCGCGGCTCGCCATCTCTGCGATCTCGTCCGGCCACTTCGCGGGCCGCTGTCTCCGGCGGTTACCCTTCCTTCCTTAACACGAGGGCGGAAAACTGCAAACTCTACCTACCGCGACAATTATTATGGAGGCGATGTACATAAACGACTGGTTTCCTCGACATTGGGCTCAGGTACACTTTCTCGCTCCCAAGATGTCTCTTCTGCGTGATGTCCTCAAGAGGAACCAACAGGAGACCTCTAAGGCCGGTGGATCCGCAGACTCCCTGACGCTGGCAGCGTCCTCCAAACGCAGCGTCAAAAGTTATGCCTCATCCATTAATCGGCGGGGAGCGCTTCCATCCGGTCACTCGCCGAGTTGATGCTTAGTTTCTACAGCATGATGACCTCGGGAGGAACGCGCATTCCCAAACGCAGGCATCCCGACTTCTCGAGACTAGGTGAGGTTTAGTTACTCATTGCTTTCGGAGACTGATTGAGAGCACCTTTCAGGTGTCCTGGAGTGGTACGCGGAGGATCCTCCCCCTCCGCCGCTCATGCCTGGGACAGCCCCAGCGTCCCCAATACCCGCCAATTTTACCAGGGCCATTGCGGGCGTTCTTCACGACCGGAACGAGGGCGACAAACCGTGGCTGGGACTGGTAGTCTACAGCCATGCCCGCGAGGATTCCGTCATGCCGATGTACCACAATGCAGGCAAGTCCCTTCACTTGAAAACTGCCCCCTTGTCTAATTCTGTAAGAAAGCGAAGGTCACCGGCGAAGTACGCCTCATTCTCGATCGAAAGATGAGCGTTGGAAGCGTCGATATCTGGGTCCGTCCTGTTTCCTGTCCCCCGCGTCTGTGTCCCTCAAAGTGTGTTTCTAGGTCACAATCAAGTCTGACAGCGTCCTCGATCTTTACAAGCCACCAGTTGCAGCCATGAAGGTAAACGTGTGGAATCGGGAGAAAGGCAATCCAAAGATGCCTGGCGCGCGCCCGCTGAAAGGCAAATTTCCTAAAGGCACTTTCGTATTTCCCTTCGAGTTCCCCCCATTGCTGGAAGACACCCTCGTCATTCATCCTTCTGACACCAAACGAAGAGTACGCCGTCTCGTTCCTCTTCATTAAAACCCGTCTAAATTGTCCCGGATCCCAGAACAAAGGCCGCTTACCCATTCCCCGTACGTGTCGATGTCCACCCTGAAGTCTCTCGCGCTGACTTTGCTTGCAGCGTCGTACTCCATCTCCCAGCTCACCAACATCAAGTACACCGTTGGCGTCAACATCGTGTTCGAGAGTATCACCGGCATCGACGACGAGTTGGACATGAATTTCCAGTGCCTGCCCCTTTGCAAGGCCCTCCCGCGCGTCCCGACGCCGTTCCTATACATACCCGCCCGCGAGGACTGGTCTTTCAGCCGGGAGATCATAGGCGGGTGGACGCTGACGCCCTTCGGGGACAGAGACCGACTCTGCGAGGAGATGGTGGAAGTCGAGGGCATTGTGCGTCCATCCGCCTTTCCCTCTCTCAGACCGAACTAACCATCCACGCGGCTCGGCGTGCAAGAGCCCGCGGCCAGATGCTCCGCTTCTCCCTCCTGTGGAGCACCAACCCGCTCGCGCTGGAGGCACTTGGCCAGCCGGCCGCAATCGACGTCGGTTTCTACAAGTCGGACGTGTTCGCGCACAGCGTGCTGCAGCCGCGAACATCCTCGCGCAAGAACCGGTACCTCGGCAAGCTCGCGACGGGGCGCATGTGGCGCATGTACGACGGGCGGCCTGCAGACGACGCGCCGATGTCCGAGATTCAGATGGTGACGCTGCCCGACCCACCGCCGCCGGGGAATGTATCGCCGCCGACGCTGGAGCAGTGCCGCGTGAAGGGCATGCCGTCGAAGCGTATGCAGGAGGTGTGGGCCGAAGGCCAGGAGCAGGATGAGAAAGAGAAGCGCGAGGAGCTGAATCAGAAGCGGGAGGAACGCGCTGAGAGTATCGGCTCCGCTTCCGGTGACGCCAAAGATGCTACTCTCAACAACGACCCCCCCTCCCTCGACAACGTGGATGCCGGTCTAGCAGCTCTCCAGGTAGACGCCGAAGTCACTCTCAGCATCGCTGACACGGACGACGACGCCACAGAACGCGCCCCCTCGCCGACGCCCTCTCTCGAAGACATCACCACCGACGATCATCCCGCCGAAACCGACCACTTCGTGCGCCTCGACGGCGAGGTGCGAGTCCCCGCCTGCACCCACCCCAACTTCCGCTTCTCAAATATGGGCCGCGAGGTGCATTCGCCCCGTAACTTGCATCCCCCTCACTAACTGCCTGCGCAGTACGTGATGCACCTGCTCATCCGGCACCCGCAGTACGACCACGTCTCGCCGAACGCGACGGGCTTCCTCGCGGAGTTCCCCGTCTGGTACGTCCTCGACCGCTTCGCGAAACTGCCCGCGGGCGCGGCGGAGGCGGTGAAGCCGCAGACGGCGGAGGATCTCGCGGCGCTCCCGATGAATGGGACCGCTGTTCCCGTGGGGCGGACGCCGTCCGGCTACCGCTGGCTGTCGGGGTGTACACGGAGGAGCGGCGCCTCACCGCCAAGTTCACGCGCTACTTCGCGTTCTAGCTTGCACCATACGATACTTATGTACACGACTTGTACTATACGAGTTATATGTACTGTACTAGTTGTTATCTTCTTTAGCATATATCAGCGAGTCCCACTCAACTTTCAAGCCGTTCCCCTCGCGCCCATCTAGCACATCCTGCCATCGAACCCCTCCATCCATCCATATCCCTCATGTATCCGGTATTTTCATTTACAGCCCATAGCAATATACACCTCTACGATAAAGTATCATACAAACAACGCCCAGATCCGCCAGTAGCACTCATATCATACGTAGTACATCAATACAAGCGTCCATCGCAATTGCATCGGGGTCGGGGGATGCAAACTCTATAGCCGTGCTCTAACGTAACGTAGGAAAAAAGGAATCGCAATCATAGTCGTCGCACTATCGCAGGCCGCACTGCTGGCACTGCTCACAGGTGGCTCTGCGGCTCGCCCACGAGCCCGAGCATATGGTCGACGATCTCCTGCGGCGTGGTGACGTGCCAGCTCGCGAGCGTGCGCTTGCTGCTATGCCCGACGGCGGTGGTGAATACGCAGTCGGGCTTGATGGCGAGGTCGACGGGCGGCGCCGTGTCGCCGTCCGCGTCGACGAGCGTGACGGACAGCGGCGCTTCCATCGTCGCCTTGGTCGCGCCCGTCTCGAAGAGGATGAGCGCGCGGAACATGTCTTCGTCCGTCTGCGGAAGTCGGGGATCAGCATGACGCGAGCGAGGGGGAGGGAGGAAGGGGAGAGGAGGCCCACCTTATCGTCGCCCGCACAAAACACAAACTCGGCGTCAGGGTTCTTGTACAGCAGCCGCTTCACAATCTCGCCCTGCATACCCCCGCCCGTCAGCAACGCACTCGCCACCGAGCAAGCGAGCGGACACACCTTGTTGATCGCGATCGGCCGCACCTCCAGGTTCTTCTTCCCCACCAGCACTATGACATACATGTCAGCAGGAGAGTTATGTGCGACAAGGGAGGGGGACGCACCCTCAATAGGCCGCTTGTGCGCGAGGTTGTTCTCGAGCAGGTCCTGGCACTGCCTGCACTGGAACTGCCTGAATCACATCCATCCGTTAGCACTGAAGCGTATACGGAAAAGGGGCGGGGAAAGGAGGACTCACCCCCACTCCGGGTCCGTCGCGCGATAATGCCACGTAATCGAGCTCTTCTTCATCTCAATATGACTCCCCGTCGTGCGCTGCCCCCCCACCACCATCAGCGTCTCCTCTTTGTCTCCCGCACACAAGGGCACGCACCTCAGTATAATACCGGAACACCTCCTCCACCTCGCCCATCCAGCTCATATCGAGCTTCTCCGTAAAGTTCGTCCACGGCTGCCCCACGCCCGGCGCGCGCACGAACCCGCCGTGCTCCGCGGAGAAACCCACGCGCGCGAGGTGGCCCAGGTGCTGCTCGAGGAACGCGCCATCGCGCCCCGAAATGATGTACACGACGTTGCGCGGGTCGGCGGAGAGCCGCTCGAGCGCCTCGAGCGTCGCGGGCGTCGGCACCGCCATGCTCGGCGTCTTGACGATCGGCGCGAGCGTCCCCTGCGTGCCCATTCCATCAGTCTATGTATGTACGCCGAAAGGAAGGGGGAAACGCACATCATAATCAAAGAAAAACAGCCTCTTCTTCGCAGAGTGGTACTTCGCCTCGAGCACGTCCTTGGGGATGTACGGCGTGCGCCGCGCCGTCTCCTTGCCGCCGAGCTGGCCCAGCAGCATCTTGACGAGCACGGCGGCCCACGTGTGCGAGGTGTGCGTCGTGACGACCTTGTGCAGCATCGCGTGGCGCATCTGCTTCTCCGCGTCGGACATGAGGAGGCCCTGGTGGATCGCCGCGGCGACGTCCTGCAAGGAAGGCGCGTCAGTGTCGGGGCGAGGAACGAGCCGTCGAGCGGTGAGGCACGAGCCACTCACCCCAAGATTCCACGGATTAACCATCAACGCCCCCTTCCGCCCCTCCTCATCCCCCATATGCTTGCTAATCCCCATAAACTCGCTCAGCACCACCGGGCTCTTCTTCGTGCGCCCCTGCGCGATGACGAACTCCATGCTGGTCGTGTTCATGCCGTCGCGGAGGGGCGTGATGACGGCGAGGTCCGCGACGGAGAGGAGCGCGTAGAATTCGTCTTTTTTGAGGGTTTGGTGGCTGGGGGGGTGTTAGCGGGTAAGGGGAGGGAAGGAGGGTGAAGGAGGGGAGGTAGCACGGTCGTCATAATGAGGGGCACGAGGGAGGAAGGGAGGGGCACGCGGAGAGACGCAAAGGGAGGGGAGGCAGCGCGGTCATCGTGGGGCGGACGAAGACGAAGGAGGGAGGGACAGCGCGGTCGTCAACGCGCGGTCGAGGGAGGGGGAAGGTAGGAGTGGGGCACCGGGGAAGGAAGGATGACTACGCGCGGTGAAGGAAATCGCAAAGAGAAGGGAGGCGAAGAAGGAAGGAGGAGGGAAGGAGGAGGAGAGGCGGAGAGGCGAAAAGGCGAGGGGAAGGAAAGGAGACTACGCGCGGTGAAGGGGAGGCGCAAAGGGAAGAGAGACGAAGAAGGAGGAAGGGGGAGGGGAGGGGAGGGGAGGGAACGGCTACGGCTGCGCGCGGTGCAGAGGAGTCGCAAAGAGAAGGGAGACGAAGAGGGAGAGAAGGGAGGGGAAAGGAGGCGGGAGGAAGGGGAGGGGGGGAGCGCGGTCGTCGAGAGAAGGGAGGAAGAAAGGAGGAGGAGACGAAAGGGACCGGGGAAGGAACGACTACGCGCGGTGAAGGGCAGTCGCAAAAAGAAGGGAGTCGAAGGAGGAGGGAGAGAAAGGAAGGGAGTCGCAGGGGCGCGAAGGGACGAAGGGGACAGGGGAAGGAACGACTACGCGCCGTAAAAGGAGTCGCAAAGAAGGATTCGCAGGAGGGAGGGAGGCGCCGAAAGGTAAAAGGAAAGGCAGACACGCACTAATGATGCACCGGGATAAAATCGAGACTCCCAAACTCGCCATTGATCCCCGCGACGAGCTCGCTCACCTGGCGCTCGAGCTTCGGCGAGTCCGTGAGCGCGGGCGAGGTGACCTGGATGAGCACGACCTTGCCGACCCACTCGGGGTACGTCTGGAGGAATTTTTGGAAGGCGTGGAGCTGTGCGCCGAAACGAGTAAACGTCAGTTAACGCTAAAAGAAAGAGAGGGAGGAGGGAGGAGGGAGGAAGGAGGAGGGAGGAAGAGAGGAGGGAGGAGGGAGGAAGGAGAAGGGAGGGGAAGGGAAAGAGGGAAGAAGAGCGGCACCTTCTGGAGCACGCCCTTGACGACATCGAGCTTATCGCGCCCGACGATGATCTTCTTCCCCTCGTAAAGCGCCAGCAGCGATTCGAGCTTCGGCTGGATGCCCGGGCGCAGTCTATCCTCCCCGTCAGCGCTATTAACCTACACAAGAACCGGGAAAACGCACATATCGCGCGCCACGCGCTCCGCGTCGACCCCCACCGGGCAATGCGTCACCTTCGTCACATGCCCCTCCGCGTCGATCCCCCGCGGCGTCGTCTCGTACCCACACACCCTTATGCACGTGCTCGTAAAATGCCGCGAATACGAGTACGTCTGGAAGCACACGAGGTCCGCGCCGACCATGCCGTCCAGAATCTCCTTGCGCCGGGGGAGGCAGCGGAAGACCTCGCTGCTGGGGAAGGGCGTGTGCACGAAGAGGCCGAGGACGGCGTCGGGGTGGTAGGCGCGCACGAGCTTGGGGACGAGGAGGAGGTGGTAGTCGTGCACCCAGATGAGGTCGCCCGGGCGGTAGATGGAGGCGATGCGCGCGGCGAAGGCGGCGTTGGCAGCGGCGTAGGCGGTGTAGTGCGCGTCTTGGGAGGTGTCCTCGGACGCGATGTCCTGCCAGAGGAGGTAGTGGAAGAGCGGCCATAGGGCTGCGCGCAGTTAGATAGGGTAGCAAAAAAGGAAGAGGAAGAGGAACGCACTCTGCTTGCAGTACCCGTCGTAGTGGCCGTGTGCGACCTGGTCGTCGAGCCACACGGGGACATACACGGTCTTGCGGTCGTCGTCGGGGTCCGACTCCTTTGGCTGGTAAGTCTTGAGCGCGTCCTCCAGGGCCGCGCGGTCCACCTCCGACACGCTCTCGCTCGACACGTGTTCGCCGGGAACGGTAGACTGAATGTCGCCCGTCCAGCCGATGATGAGCTGCTCGTGCGTCGCCGCGAGCGAACGGATGCCAGAGATCATCGCCGCGTGGCCATAGCGCGGCACCAGCGTCCAGATGGCCGATTCTGAGGTAGGTGCGACCTCGCTGTGCTCACTGGGGGGTGTCATTGGCGCATCCGATGGCTTGACTGGTGGAGTGGCGGGCGGACTCAGCACGCCTGGGGTGCTGTTCAGAGTTGCTGCGACCGGGAGGTAATGGCAGACGTGGAGAACGCGGCCAGATAGTGGGATCCCCGCCGCGCGGTGGTCAGCCTCCAGCGCGCGCACTTGTTGGCGGACCTCCTCGAGGGAGATATCGTCCCCTAGGCGAGTATAGGGCTCGGAAAAGCTGTCCATCTAGGTGGTAGCAGAGTGGGAGCAGAGTAGAAAGGGAGAACAGATGAAGGCAGTAGGGAAGAAGTAGCAGTCTAGTCTATCGTGATTCGTGTAATGGCCGTTCTGGGAGAAACCCACAAATTCCTAGGATGCACTTGCCCGATTAGTGACTCGCTCGTGACGTCATCAAAGACCGCTCTAGGCCCATCGGGCCCATTCCTGCTTCCTTTCAACCGAGATGACGCCGTGAACTGTCAGGAACTTCCAGGAACTTCCAGGGACATACATATCTTGCTTGCACGTCGGTCCAGACAGCAGGCATGTTTATTCTGGATCTGAGTGTACAGCAGTTGGATTGAAGGCAACGTGCGTGTGGAACGTTCACCAACGAGCGGTTGCCGAGGAGAAGCAGGAGAATAAAGTGCTTGCTGTCATGATCCGATTTATTTCCAGAGCTGACATTCTTGCGAGGGAAGAACCTCGTTCCGAAGCCCTTGGATTGATCATGGCGTAAGAAAACACTGGAGAGATATACTGTGTCTGAGATAATGGAGGACTCTGCCCTACGTTCGGCTCTGACTCCACTGGAACAAGTCAGAATAATTTTTGATCTCGTTTCTCTTTCGACCATTTTTGGCGGTTTCGTGCCGTGGGATGATCTAGGGGACGGCTTCTGTGATCCGATGTCTGCCGCTGACTCAGACGAGTTCCTCCTCTTTCTTCGCTGTCGACCACCCAACCTCGTGACTGGCTCACGGAGGAATTGCGGCACACACTACTTGCAGATACTGTACACCTCAGCCAATTCTGGCCACTGGCTCTCAGCTCCCACTGCTCAGCGGTATGCGACTCTTCAAGTTCGCGCTCCTTCGTAACCTGTTGCGTTGCGTCGGAATCAACCTGGACACAAACCTCTTGTCGCTCAAGCGGCACACGCACCAGAGGCCGAACCAGCACCCCGCGCCGCCGCTACCCTCGTGCTCGCGAACCTGCGCACATCGAATCCATGCCCTCGAACTCTCGAACGATCCTTTCCTCCCACCGCTCCTACACATCCCCCCGACTCGGATAACGAACACATCTCCAACAACCATCCGCTGAGTCTCAAACGGAGCTTCCCCCAGCACATTTCTCCGCCCCTGCTTGATTTTTGATTTTTGATACTCTACTCGCTCACCAATCGAGACTGAAACGCTGACTTCTTCTCATTAAGAGTCCAGCGTGTAATCATCGCTTGAGCTCGGTTAGGTATGTGAATCAATGGGCACTGCGCACCTCTGGGTTCGCTGTCCCCGATGCGCGCTGGTCGCCGCGGGATATCCAGACTCACGATAAGTATGTTATTGCAAGATTGCATTCGCTCCCAAGCTGAATCCAGATTTACAATTAAACACCTTCCAGGCGCTCTTTTCAACAATCCGGCCGATGCGCGCTGGGTAGCCAGGTTCCCAACGTCGCCCAAACGAAGCGTCTTCCCAGTGCAGTGGGAGAGCTTGACTCGAACCCGAGGTCCCCCAGACCCGCGCGTGCTCAGAGACAGATACCTATCAGGGGTCCTTGTTATGTATGCAACTTTAAGGTGTTAATCCACAAGACGAGTCTCTCACCTACGTACTGCCAAGCGCACCAATGACCTCAAGTATTACTTCATGCCAGTGGATCGGACTGGCCGATGACTGGGAGGACTCGGGCACTTGGCACGGACTTTTCTCAAAATGAACTTACCTTTTCAATGCTCGACACGACTGCGCGGCTAACTGGGACGTCAGGGCTCGGGACATCCTCGGTCGGATGTCAAAGGCTCAGCGCACTCAAGTTGGTTCACACCTTACGTCTTGACTAGGCCCCGAGGTGTCTCACCTCCTCTCTGTCCATGGCTCCGACGCAAGCGCTTTACGCTGTTGGTCTTAACTTCCGTATTCAAGCTGGGACTGCACGCATGTACGATATGTCGCGACACCGGGAATGAAAAACTACTGGCATTAAAACTGCCTATCTCCAGGTCTCTCTGCGGCTTCACCGGCATTGTCTGCGATTTTGATTGGGAGAGGTCTGGCCTGACCCTTCTCAAAGTCGCTGAGATCCGCTGCAACCCCCTGGCCTGAAACTCTTTTACCCGGCGCCTTCGCAGTTGTTCTTAGTGACGCTTTGCAGACAGCACTGGGGACTGTGACCACCTCAGACGGTTGAGGCACTGATCATTTTCTCAAGTTGACTTTAACATGCTTTCTCCTGATACGTATTGGATCACTCGACGTTGTCTCAGGGATATACCTCTTAACTAGGCGCGCGTACGTTCCGACAATTTACTTCCTTCCCCGCAAAGTCTCGGCGCCTATCCGTCCATTGAATTTAACTCCGACGGAAGGACGTTATGCCACTGGCGGTCTTGAATTCCATATTCAAGAATCAAGTTGGGACTGCACGCACTCTGTGTACTCCGACCTACCGACACAAGAGACGGCCAGGATTATCTCGAGGCGCCGAGAATAAACTATTTGCGTTAAAATCCCTGATATTCAGGCCTGTTTCCTCTCCTCTCTGCGATTCGTTGTAGATTTGACCGTCCGCGCTCCTCAGAGTCGCTCAGCCGCGGTGCAATTCTCCCTGGAGTCTGGACTTCATCTCTTTCCCCAGGCGCCGTTCTCTGCAAGAAGCGTGGTTTGCCCTACATTCTCTCCCGGTTTTGCGCGAGACAGGTCTGAGTCATGTCCTTGACATGGCGTGATTGATTCGCGCTGCGCGCCCGCAGCGAATCAAGTTCATCGATTTGATTCGCAGTGCATAACGAATGAGCTTTTTCAGCTGACTGTCACTCGTTTATTTGAGAATTGGCACAGACTTTTCTCAAATTGAACTTAACAACGCTTTCTCGGGATCAGTATCGATATCCCTCAACACACTCGAAGTTGGCTCAGAATGATGTACCTCTTGACTGGGTCCGAAAAATCTCTCGGCTCCCATGCATGCATTGAAGTTGCTCCGACGCAAGCGCTTCACAGCGGTCTCGAATAATAATAAAAACCGTATTCAGAAACAAGCTGGGACTGCACGCAGGCATGTACTACAACTATGCAGGGACCAAGAGACAGCCTGTATATTTACAGGTGACAACTCGCCGAGAATTTGCTTAAAATTCCATCTCAGGCTCCAGGCCTTCTTTCCTCCTGTGCTCTGCCGCTTGAATCACTGGCATGCTGTGTGATTTTGGTCTTTCCCAGTGCCCACGTGAATCGACAGCTTCCTTGGTGTCGGGATGATCCTTATCGCTTTGTCGACGATCAAAGACATTATTGGAATCAATTCAGCCCAGGCCGTGTTACTCCCGATTCGCCCGAAGGTCTGCATGAGCCAAAATGCTGCTGAACTGAGATGGCTATCGTTACGGGCAGTTAGCTCTCACAAACCTTGCCTTCCCGCTCGCGGCCTTTTCTTCTTCTCACACATGAACAACCATCAGGCAGGTATCGCTTTGAACGCATCATTGCCATCCGCATAGCTTTATAAATATCCCGATCCACGTTGTCGCTCTGCTCCATTCCCCCTTGACTCCCTCCATGCCAGATCGCTTCAGGAAATGGGTTCGTGGCCTCCGCCCGGAGAGCAGACCATCGTCTCGGGCATCTCCCTCGGTCCCTACCTCTAATCCGCTGCAACCCGATCCTCCATCGGCAAGCGAGCCGCCGACCGTTGATCCGAAAGCGACGAGCGCGGCAAACGCTACGATCGACAACCTCAATGTTGCGCTTGGGATGGTGCAACAGGTTGCGAATATCGTTCAAAAGGTCCCGTTTATCGCTCCCGCCGCTGCTCTGATGTTCGAGCTCCTGAAAGTATACAAAGTGTGTTTGAAGTATTATGATTCCCCTGGCTTTCCTAATGAGTTTTTTGTTCCAGGAGGTCAAGGACACAAATGAAAAGCGAGACATCCTTCTGGAAAATATCACCGAATTGACCCGCGATCTTTGTGGGACTATTTTGCGGATGGAGGCTACAGATCATGTCGACCTTATTGGGCGCCTCAAGGTGGATATTGAAATATATGCTGCGTAGATTTTCCTCTCCTTTTACGTGAAATATCTCACTAATTCGACACAGGCTACTAGCAAAGGCGTCCAGGTTTATCAAACGGTATGATAGCCAAGGGGTCTTAAAGCACGCTGCAGGCCGCAATGAGCTGGGAAACGAAATGAGTGCCCTCAACCGAGAGCTGGACTCGTTCGGAGCCAGGTTCAGGGTACGTACGAGACAGCTGCATATTATTTTGGCACTAACGGCTTTAGACCAACCGCTTGGTAGATCTTGCACTGAATCAAAGGGTAAACACACGAACACTGGCCAGGGTTCATGACATGGCGTCAGTGACATCTTCCTGTTGTGTGGAGCACAGTGGCTTATTGGAACACAGCCTCGAAGAAAAACTTGAGAAATGGCTGGCATGCCCAGACATGAAACAGAAGCAACTGGAAACCTTGGAGCTGTGCCATAAAGGCACTGGACACTGGCTCCTGGAGGGTCACAAGTTCATTCAATGGCAAGATAACCCGGGATCACTGTGGATCCGGGGTCCTTGTAAGTCACTCTGTGTTCCCTCACGCTCGGTTCTAATTCTATGGCAGCGGGTGCAGGAAAGAGTGTTCTCAGGTAGTAACCCCAATAGTCTTCCCGGCTTATATCTGACCGGGAATGATATAAAAGTTCTGCAGTGATCGGCGGACTCGTTGACGATAAACGGGGATTCAAGGATTTGGCAACCTCCCGTCCTCCCTCTGCCATCACATTCTTTTACTTTGATTTCAAAGACAAGCGAGGCCAGGCTGTCGACAGTGCACTCCGGCGCATTATTCTACAGCTTTCCGCCCAATCTCCAAATCCCTACAAGACTCTGGAGGAGCTGTACAAGTCAAAGTCCAACGGACAAACCTTGCCCACTTATCAGGAGCTTCAGAATATCCTCGAAACACTACTTCTGGAGCTTGGTCGCACATACATCATCCTCGATGCACTTGATGAGTGCGAAGAGCGCGATCAGCAGCGACTTGTGGACTTCGTTTCAGCACTTCGGAAGTGGACTCAAACCCCGCTGCACCTCCTTCTCACCAGCCAGCCCCGCCGGATATTCACAGAAGCCTTCACTGATGTAACCTGCATCGAGCTCGAGTCTGATTTCACCCAGGAGGACATCAGACTTTTTGTTGACAGCGAACTCCAGCACTTGGAACCCTGGGCAAGTCGCACCGCTGATCTAGTTGTGAGCAAGAGCAACGGAATGTAAGTTTCATCATTCTACTCGAAATGGAAGGTCTTCGCTTATCTGAATGTTGCAGGTTTCGAATGGCTGCATGCCTCATCGTTGAAATTTCCCACTGCCCATGGGAAGATGAATTAGAGAAGACACTTGAAAATCTCCCAAACGACCTGTTCGGAATCTATGACCGGTTCCTGCAGGCAATTCGTCCAGAGCACCTTCTCTATGCCCAAGCAGCTCTTCGGTGGCTCGTCTTCTCCCAAGAAGAACTGACTCTAGAGGAACTTGCAGATGCCGTTGCGTTCAACTTTTCCGACCCAACACAATACATTTACAAGCCAAGTCGACGCGGAGGGAACAGGCTCATGATTCCTAAGTGGTTGGAGGGGCTGGCCATTTTCACGGGGTCTTACTATGTCATCCTGGCTCACTCATCGGTCCAGGACTACCTCCTGTCTACGCGTTTTACGGACAAATTTGGGTGTGATTTCAGCACCGGCCTCTCTCATACCTTCATTGCGCGAACATGCACAGGGTATTTTCTCCACTTTGCTGATCATCCGTTGGAAGAAGATGGGCTTCCGGGCTATCCATTGGCGCAATACGCAGTGAATCATTGGTGTCACCATCTTTTGCATTCACATGACCGAACCGTGCTATTTGGCGGAGCCATGCGGCTTCTGGAGGATGGGACTGAGCCGTACAAGGTGTTAAAACAGGCCCTTTGGAGCCCACATGCATCCCCTTTGCATTTGTGTTGTGCAGAAGGATACATTGAAGGTGTGCGCAGCAGTAACCCTAGCAGGATTGCTTAATCCGGGGCTGTTGAGACAGGAATCCTGGATTAAAGCACAGATTTATGAAATTGTTTAATCGGTGGCTGAGCTGTAGTTAGCGAAGCAGCAAAAACTAAGACCGTGGCGAGGTTCGAACCCTCAAGCAGGTAATATCCGCGTCATTAACCGTTAGACTAAAGTGCTGTGATGGATGTGGGTTTTGATGGCAATATAGTATGGCTCGGTGGCTATGTACATAACCTAACCGACTTCCGTTCTTTTTCATCAAGTCGATCCATCTGTGGTGCCACTGTTATATGAGTGAAACATGAGGCTGGAATCCATCCTATATGACATCCCTGAATACTTTATGTACTTCAGTTTATGCTCAAGCCTCAATATCCCCCCACCCACTGGCCCAAGTTGAGATTTTTGTTCAGCAGTGTTTATTGAATGATTTGAATCACTGTTCAGTCTCTCGGCATTGATCCCGATTAATGAATTAATCGGTGGTAATTAATCAGCATTGCGCCCGATTATCGGTTAACATTGATCATTGCTAAGACTAATTGCTTCGGGTACAAAATGTTGTATCACCTTCAATTGTTATGAAAGGTCCCACTATTGGGGTTTGTTACAGGAGATTCCTGAAATAATCCTGAATATGCCCAGCCAAGGGTGCTGCAGTCTGTGTGGCTTTGGATCCTCACCGTATAGATGGACTGGTTGCGGATGGTTCTCGCCTATGTATATACTTGGACATAACTGCTCATCTTGGCCTAGCGGTTATGTTGTCTGGAATGTGGAAAACTCAGAGGTCCAGGGTTCGAATCTCACTCTCTCATGTGTTTTTGGTTCCTCCCTGTTTTAACCTCATTTAACCGGTTTAATCCACTCATACAACACGGCACCCGATTAAAGCAACCTCTCTAATCCGTGATTTAATCCAGGATTCATGTCTCAACAGGCGCGGATTAAGCAATCCTGCTAGGGCTTCATTGCGCAGGCTGCTCGAAACTGGTGCCAACGTCAATCTGCAGAGTCGAGAAGGCAGCCCGTTGCAGGTCACATCCAGGCGAGGCCACACAGAGATTGTGGGCCTCCTCCTAGAGAATGGCACAGATGTGAATGCAACAGGTGGAGAAGATGGAACCGCGCTACAAGCGGCAGCCAGGGAAGGCCACATCGAGATTGTGCGCCTCCTCCTCGAGAACGGCGCGGTTGTGAATGCGACGGGAGAGAAAGATGGACCTGCATTGCTGGCCGCGTCCCTCTACGGCCACACAGAGGTTGTGCGCCTCCTCCTCGAGAATGGGGCGGATGTGAACCCAATCAGTGGATACAACGGAAGTGCGTTAGGGGCCGCGTCTGCGGGAGGCCACACAGAGATTGCGCACCTCCTCCTCGAAAATGGTGCGGACGTAAACACAACAGGTGAATACTATGGAAGCGCGCTGCAGGCCGCCGCGGGTCAAGGCCATACAGAGATTGTGCGCCTCCTCCTGGAGAACAACGCGGATGTGAATGCGACGGGTGGAATAGATGGAAGTGCATTGCAGGCTGCGGCCAGGAGAGGTCACATCGAGATTGTGCATCTCCTCCTCAAAGCTGGGGCGGATGTAAACGCAAATTTTGAAACCTATGGAAGCGCGCTGCAGGTTGCAGTTCAGGAAAGCCACACAGAAATTGTGCACCTCCTCCTCGACAGCGGCTCAGATGTGAATGCAATCGGCGGAGTCTACAGAAGCGCGTTGCTGGCCGCGTCGTCGGCAGGCGACACAGAGATTGTGCGCCGCCTCCTCAAGAAGGGCGCGAATGTCAACACAATGGACGGATTCTTTGGAAGCGCGTTGCAGATCGCGTCCCGGCGGGGCCACACAGAGATTGTGTGCCTCCTTCAGGAGAACGGCGCGGATGTAAATGCGACGGGTGGAGAAGATGGAAGCGCATTGCATGCCGCGGCCGGGAGAGGCAACATCGAGATTGTTCGCCTCCTCCTGGAGAATGGCGCCGATGTGAACACAATCGGTGGAGCCCATGGAAGCGCGTTACAGGCCGCGTCCCTGTGCGGCCACACAGAGATTGTGTGTCTCCTCCTCGAGAAGGGTGCAGATGTGAACACAAGCAGTGGAGCTGATGGAAGCACGTTGCAGGCCGCCTCATCGGGAGGCCACATTGAGATTGTGCGCCTCCTCCTCGAGAACGGTGCAGAGATCAACACAGAGGGTGGACGATACGGAAACGCGTTGCAAGCCGCCTCCTGGGAAGGTCACGCCGAGATTGTCAACCTCCTCCTCGATAACGGCGCAGATGTGAATGCAACCGGTGGACAATACGGAAGCGCGTTGCAGGCTGCGTCACAGGCAGGCCTCACAGAGACTGTGCGTCTCCTCCTCGAGAAGGGCGCGGATGTGAGCACAACCGGTGGACTCTTCGAAACTGCGTTGCAGGCCGCGTCCCTGAATCGCCGCACCCACATAGTGGATCTTTTATTAGCGAACGGTGCCGTTGTCACGAGGGTTGCAAACTTCGACTCGGAGACGGAGCCATTCCCAGAGTGAGTGTCGAGTGTGCTCCCTGGGACTCCAGATTTCTAACATTCAATTTTTCAGCGATTCGAGAATCATAGGATAGTTGCTCGTAGGATAGTTGCTTCAGAAGTAGTTCCTTGTAAATTTTATCCAACGTTCAGCTAGAAGCGAAAATACGCCATGGAGGCAATTCTAATTCCAAGTTCGACCTCAACTTGGTCAGCTAGGACCAAGAATATATAGAGTTGTGGGAAGAAGAGGCGAGGGAGGAGCGATGAGCGTGGAGAAGCCGGGCGGGAGCAATATGAAATGAAAAGGAAGGGAAAGGAAGAAGGTCGGAAGGGGGGAGAGAAGGGAGGGAAGGAAGGGAAGGAAGTAGCTGATACATCGCGCCCCCGCGCCCGCCGACACCGCGCTCCACGCCCACGCACCGTGAGCCCCCGCCCGCGCCGTCCACAAAACCCAGTACACGCTCACCACGGCCCCGGGCGCCGTCCCCAGCACACATCCCGCGCGCGCAGACACAACAGCATCGCATTGCCCTCCTCGCGCAGCGCTGCAGCGGCGTCACGCCCACATCCCCCCGCAAGCGCCGCCTGAGCGCGCTGCGCAGCTCGCTACTCGCCGCCGACGCTCGCGCTAGCGCTGGCTATCTCGTCCCACCCGCGCCACCCCATCTCGCCTCCCGCCCGAGCGCGCGCAAGGCGAAAGAGAGACAAGGACGCCGCCGCGTGCCGGCATCCGGGCTCGGCGTCCCCGCTGCCCCCTTCCCCCCGTCGACGACGAGAAGGTCGCAGCGCCGCCTGCACGCCACGTCCGGGCCACACGGGCACTGCGGCGCGTGGAGGCCTCCCCGCGCTCCCCGTCTGAGCTGCATCCACCGCGCGCAGGAAGACCTCCGCGTCGTCACCGACGCCAGACCGGGCCGCATCCTAGACATCGCGCGAACGCAGGCCAGTGAGGCGCGGAGATCCCAATACAGCGCACCGCAGCGATCGAGGGCGACGCGCGACTCCCCCGACGCAGTGCGCGCAACTCCCCCGGCGCAGCGGGGCGCAAGCACGACTACTGAGGAACGCAGCCGCGGTGTCCGACCTGGACGCGCGCGGGAGGAGAAGTGGAAGGAGAGGGAGGGAGGTGAGGGAAGGGAAGCAGGGTGGGGACGCGGGGAAACAGGGGGAGGCCACGGGCGTGGAAGGGAGGCATGAAAGAATGGGAAGAAAAGGAGAGCAGAATTCAGAGAATGAAGGAGGGGAAGGAAGGGCAAGGGGGAGTGAAGGGAAGGGAAGACAGAGCTCGAAGGAAGGAGCGAGGGAAGGAGGTAAGAAAGCAATGGAAGGGGGAAGGAATAAAGAAGATGGAAGGAAATGACTACTCCTCCGAGCTGGGGTGTGCGTAGTCAAAGCCGGCAACGTACGCCACTCGCCCGCTCCTCTCCCTCCCACCCGTTCCCGTCCCCGCCTAGCCGTGCACCCCGCCCCACCGATCGTTTCCCCTTCCCCCTTGTCGCGCTGCGGATGCGGATGCGTGACGTATCGCCGCGGCGCGTGGAGGTATCGCCCGAGCAGAACAGGGGCCAGGGGCCGCAGCGGATGCAGACGAGCGCGGATGAGGCGTCGTCCGCCTGCGGTGATGGGAGGAGTGCAGCGACGCGCGGGGTATGCGTCGCGCAATGGGCGGAGCGGCGGGCGAGGTGGTCGTCGTCGAGGGCGCTGGAGTTGGTCTGTGGGGCGGGTGCGCTGTCCGAGGACGGGTCCGTCCGCTCAAGGCCGCGCTATGGATGAGGAGGCCTAGTCGAGGATCCCCTGCGCGCGCGTTAGCCAACTATATATATGCATGTACCAAAGGGAAAAGAGGGACTCACGTCGGAGTGAGGAAGAAGGGGCGCCGTCCTGCCATAGTGCTGCCCGCCAGAACTCTGCTTGCAGTGCGTGTGTCCAATCGATGCAAGTGAGGGGCTTCCCGAGATGAGCTGCGACGCATTCTGCCCGCAGTACGTGCTGCGATGACCTCGTCCAGGTGATAATGAGCTCCCCGCGAGCAGGGGGTGCATCAAGTCTACATGCAAGATTCTGAGGCGGATGGCGCGCAATTTCGTTCTGCATCGAGTATCGACCGGTCTAGGCCTTCTGATCCGAGATGACCCGGACACGTCCGCGCATTCCCGACTCCTTCCTGGTTTTCTACACTTGGCGCGCCGCTGGTCCTCGTCCTTTCTCAAGCTGTCCTTGTCGAGACATGCATAACTAAATCCCAATATCAAGACTCCGATACATTCCCAGCAGCCTCCTGTTATTACCCAAGTAAGTAGTCCCCGGCGACCGCTGCGCGCGCAACTTCAAGCCATGGTGCGACTAAATACTCACCGCGGTGCATGGAAAACACTGTCATTAACTCACGCTGAAAAGGATTGAATTATATAGGGGGATACTCGTGCTCGCATCGCCAACAACTCCCATCGCAGAGTTGGCGGTCATCCAAATTCGCTTGGCTGATGTTCGTCAAGCAAATTGAAATGCCACCGAGTATCCTATCAATATGATCCAAAATTCTCAATACTTCACGCTGAAGTGAATTACCTCGGGGGAGTACTCGTGCTTGACCTTAAGAGCTGCGCCAGCAATTCAAGTTGCAAATGTCACTTGGCTAATTTTGTCAAGTATGTACAGTACATACCACTGAAGCGCAGTTGCACAGCAGAATTGATCAGCTACCGGTGGTCGTGCGCGTCAGCGGATTCCTGATGCCTTGGGAGCGAGGGGCGTACGATAAGCGCTCCTAATTTAAATCAAGCGCACAGATGCAAAGCGCAATCGTCTGGGCGGCGTCAGAGGGAGGGAAAGGCTCACAAGACGGCGGTACAACCCACGAATCGAGACCCCCCGGAAAATTCCTTGGACAGTGTAACCAGTGGTGTGTTCGACGTGTCGTTGATCAGGATTAACGAAAATCAACGGAGTTTATCCTTGTCAAGATCTCCGGAAACTCAAAATTCTGAACCGCCGCGCAGCTGCGCAGCGAATGCGACTATCCAGACCAGCGAGGTCCGTCACGCGCTAGACTGCGAATATACATTATCAGGGTGGGTGAACACCGGATAAACTCGGTTCCAAGGCGACATGCAGCGCGGGCGATGTGGTTGGAATTTGATGGGTACGACGTTCGCGGGAACAAAGAGCGATGGAAATTGCTGATTTGACGCGACTTGATGCCTCGCGGAGGGTGCGAGGTGGCGCGGAAACTGCACAGTGGAACGAACGAATAGATAGGCGAGGTCTGGGCAGATGATCGATCCAACGGCGCGCGAAGCAGCGGGATGGCACCCGATGGAGGAGGTGATCACGGAGCTGGGAGATATATTTAAACACCCGGGTAGGGGAATGAAGTTGCAGAGTGCATACCAACTCGAGTTAATTGTTTGGGCGAATACAGTCTTGAGAGCGCCGATTTATTGGACAGAACCCAGATTTTATTTGAGCGGGAGTCGGAGTTAAAGCTTAAGCCCCGAGCGAGCGAGTACCACCGAGATATATCTGGAGTGCCAGTGGGTGAGGATGCGGAGGTTGAGCGCTATATTGAAGTCGATGATTTGGGTGAACACCTGAGTCTTGAGATGAGCCGGATTCATCGAACCAGACTTGATTTAAGCCAGGATTGGGTTAAAGAATGATGATTGAGCGAGTGAAACGCAGAGGTATCCCGAGGGGTACACATACAGTACATACATTGAGCGCACGAAGTCTGCATTAATTAATATCAATCGAAGTCGAAAACTCGGGTGGATAGAGTCTTGAGATGAGGTGGATGTATTGAACCAGACTTGATTCGAGACAGCTGAGGCACCCCAGGTCTTGCGCGTAATGTCGGAGATATATCCGGAGTGCCACTGAGGTAAGCATACATCGGTTGAGCGCTGTATCGAAGCCAAGAATTTGAGCGGAGGGACAGTAGAGTCTTGAGAGCGGTGGATGTGTTGAACCCAGAGCTGAGATTCTGATTGATTGAGGTAAGTACGATGAGGAGGGCAACGTCTTGCGGCAAATTGGAGAAATATATCGCGAGGAGGGTACGCATAGATGTGTTGGGAAAATGAAATCTGCATGTATTTAGTCAACAGTTTGAGCAGACGCAGTCTGTCCAGCTGCTGGAGAGATTCCGGCGAGTAGATATTTTTTCGATCTTGCTTCAGCCTATCGATTTGACGACCGCGGAGCATCCTGCGCTGTTCCCGAGTACGATGAGTGGGTTGGCAAGCTGTGAACGGTAGTTGAAATCGATGCGCGGAGAGGAACTTTTACATTCGAAATGACGAGGACCGCCTGGCGATCCGTTTGATGGAAAGTTCTTGCCGGGACGCATTCCGAGTCCGAGCTAGGTCGTGGCAGCGCGTGCACAGCAGGTCTCCTAGGGAGAGTGGAATTTGGAAGGGTTGAATCCGGATGGCTGAAGCTGACTCGGGCCCAGGAGGCATGAACACGACGGGAGAACTCCTCAAGCTTCAAGGTCCAGTGCAGTGCGAATTTTCAAGCGCGCGCCTCAGGCTTGGCGGGGCACAAGCAGAGCATCCTTGCGGATGTGTGTTCTGCTGTATTCCACTTAGCCTGTTAAGCAGATTTCAATAAACCCAGTTCGAGTGCTGGCAAAGGTGTGAGTGGATTCAAAGTGAATTAGAGAGTGGAGTCGGACTACCGGACCGATATAATTCCGAATAACACCGAGCGAACGCACGTGGCTGCGTTTCGATCTGAACGTCCATCATCCATCGGAGTCGCTACGGTTCTCTCTCTTCAAATTTTTTACCTCGGCACATGTGGAGTTTCTGACTAGGTCTTTCCAGACTAGGAACCGGCTCAAATCGGCCTACTTGCGGAGTATCCCAAATTTGAACACATGCTTCGGTCTTGAAGTTGGCCGGAAGACAGCTCGTCATTAGTCTCTCTTGACAGACGCTATAACGATCCTCACGCTCGTTCCTCGCTAGTTCACAAATAGAAGTTCACTTCTGTTTGTGCTCAGAGGACCGAAAATGTCTCGAAACGGCTTATATAATAGTGGTCTTAGTCATCCTTGTCTTGTGACTCAGTGGTCACTCGCTCGCAGCTCTCTGACAGTGATTCTTCAAGTTTGCGCTCTGTCCTGGAATTTTAAAGTCACCAATACATTCTGACCTTTAGCCAAACCATCTTGTGTAGCACCCCTGATTTACTTCTAGCAAACAAAACGACCAGTACTCTTCTATTCAATTTCCCAAATTCTTCGTTAACTGTGTATGTGTCATCCATTCTCCTCAGCTTTCTCACTATTTATAATCTCTTCCCCTTCCCCAGCGCGTCAAATGATGCTGTGTAAATCAAACAACACTTCGGCTGGCAATGCATCCCATCTGTTGTTCGTATTTCCAACCTTGCCCGCAAGTTTCGCTGCGGTAAGGCTTCCTTCCAGAGTTATGTATCGGTCCTCTGTTGAGTCTGTTCAGTAATGGGATCATTTATTCTTGTTGAGCCTTCTGGCACCCTTTCACTGTGGCTCCTCCCTCTCGGGACTGATTTGCTTCATGCTTCCCCCGTACTCAGTCGGTTTTTGCGCTCCAAGCACGCCTGGGTACCCCTTCCCGTTCCATGTCCTTCGCATGCTTCCATTGATATCTATTTCACGGTCGACCTTCCGACCACGCAAGCGGGCATCTTGGGGAGGGCCAAAAGGGAGACTTTTCTTTGGTATATGTCTATTGTCGTTGCTGTGCATCAATTTCTCGAGTTGTAGCCACGAAGGCCGCATACTCCTTCTGTTGAACCCTCCCTGATTTTTGCTGGCTTTAACATCACAGATTACAGCTCTTTGCAGAACTTAGGGTGCGGGCAATCTTTTGAGCGATTTTTGCTCATTTTTCAGCAGAACCGCTGTTCTGCCCTCAGTACTCAGTCCCCATCCGTTTCGCTCGGGAATAGGACTAATCGAACGGCCTCAGAAATCCGCAGTTAAAGCCGTCCTCAGATTTCCATTACGATCCCGGCGGTGACCCAGGTACTGCTTTCAGTGATAACTTTCATGAGATCTAGAACCAATTCTGCGCCATTTCCCTCGGAAATAGGGCCATTCTTGTCACGCTTTGATACCAATCTCCATGTGACAACACCGAACCTAAGCGCTGAGACATAAACACCAAAGGACACGTGACACCGGAACGGAACGATGATGTCAGGGATATGTATAGATGAAACGCCCGGGGATGATAGGACATGTTGCTATGGGACATTCGACAAAAGGTTTTCCTAACTTATGACAGGTGTAGCCCCACACACGACTACGGGCTATTGTACAGTATAAATATATCGTAGTTCACACGGTTCATAGAACAGTATTTAAGCAGTGTAGTTATTGCCTGTATTCTTTAGTCTTTTATTCGATCATCTTTTCGAGACAACCACTCGCACTCCCCAATCCGCTCTCTTGTAGAGTTGGACACGAAGTCTTGACTGTGACAATTCTCCTCGCGTGAGAGATACCTATCGCATGGCGTCCTAGGAATCCACAGGTAGGTCCAAGGGTGATTATACCAGCATACCCGAGCTGAGGTTGATTCGATCGAGGTAAGTACGATGAGGTCTTGCGGCGACTTGAAGTGAGGAGGGGACGTATGGATATATGACAGAATGAAATCTACATGTATTGAAGTTAACAATTCGGGCAGGTACAGTCTGTCTCGCCGGGGAGAGATTCCGGCGAGTACATACTTTTTTTGACCCCGCGTTAGCCTATCGAGCTCTTGACGGCGCCCGCGGCCGGAGGAGCATTGCAACCTGTTCAAGATCCCTCGCTCGAGTACGAGTGGTGGGGTGGCAAGCGGCGAACGGTAGTTGAAACTGATGCACGGGGAAACTTCAGGCATTCGAAATGACGACGCCTGGCGGACCGTTTGATGGTAATTGCGGAGACCCATGCCGAGCTTTCTTGCACTGCAGTCACAGCGCTGGCTCCTCAATTAAATAGGTATTTTAGTTAGCTACACTTTTTTAAGTATTGAGAAACACATAATACGGCCCAAAACTCAATTTAATACATCTGATTTAGGAGTTAACAAAATCTAATGCCATACGTGTTACTATACTTAGAAAAGCGTAGCTAACTAAAATGCCCACTTAACTCATTAGCAGCCAATCAGAGTGCCGGGTTGTGAGTTTAGTGGGCATTTTAGTTAGCTACGCTTTTCTAAGTATAGTAATACATATGGTATCACATTTTTTTAACTCCTAAATCAGATGTATTAAATTGAGTTTTGGGCCGTATTATGTGTTTCTCAATACTTAAAAAAGCATAACTAACTAAAATGCCTATTTAATTGAGGAGCCAGCGCTGTGAGTAGGGTGAGCTGAATCTGGAAGGATTGAATCCGACCGGTAGGATCCGAGCAGCTCTTCAAGCTTCAAGTTCCGATGCAGTGATAATTTCAAGCGCGGACTCCATGAGCGGGGCATCTGTGCGGGGGTGTGTTCTATTCTCCTGACGTGTTAAACGGAGGTTAACAAGTCCAGTCCGACTTGAGGGCTTGAACGAAGTGTGAATCAGAGTTAGTCTGTAGTTAACCGCGCGATCATGTACTGGTGGCCGCATTATTACAAATCATCGGAGTTTTAATTTGTTCCACGGCCGTTCCCTTTACTCTCCCGTCGCATCCTTGCATCTACTGGCTTCCCTCACCCTCAGCCGCCACCCATGGCACCTCGGCATCGCTGGCGCGACCCTAAGGGACGACGAACAATAACTCCAATAGTCAAAAACCTTCTTCCTCAGTGGAAAAACGGCCTCTATCCAGATCAGCACAATCTCGTTGTGCACGTCCTCGACGGGGAGAGTATTCTATGTTGTATGGCCACTGGTGGCGGCAAATCGGCACTTTTCTCGGTTCCCATTCTCATACTCCGCGAAATGGCTCGCAACCCGCGACTGTACCCGGACCTTCCGACTCGTGCTTTGCCGCAAGGAATCGTAGTTACGCCGACAAAGGGTCTTGCAGCCAACATCGTACGGTTCTCCCTGATGTATTAATCGAATATCAAACCTGTTTAGGTCTTGGAGCTCACAAAACTCGAGATCCCTGCTTTCGCTTATTGCCATGAGACCGTGACCGAGGCGCGCAAGACTGGGCGCAATCTTGTGCACGAAATCCGTGAATGCAAGACATGGAACGTAATCTGCGTTGACCCAGAGCATCTACGCGACAAAGCATGGCGAGAAATCACTGCATACGACATCTACCGCGCGGATATCGTCTACGGATGTGTCGACGAGGGTCATTTGATTAATGATTGGGGCGCCTACTTTCGTCCACAATTCAAGCATATCGGTGGCTTCTTCCGCGGTCGTCTCACATCTTCCACTTCTATCCTCGCCCTCTCTGCAACCCTTCAGCCCGGTTCTGCGACTAAATCCGTCTGCAGGAGTCTTGGCATGTTCGGCGACGATTTCTTTCTCTTCCGCAGTTCAAATGAACGACATAACACCCAATTTATCATGGAGCCTCTGCAGCACGGTGATAAGCTGGCTAAATGACCAGGCATGAAAACACACTAATTGCGTGTTCTTGTACTGTGTTATAGGCCGTTATATGTCCACATGAGAGCTAGTGCGATGCCCGAGCAGCTAGCTAGGAAGCTACGCATGTGCAGAAGTAGAAGAGCTCTGATTTGATGATGATACCACTATGGGTTGGATTCCAAGAGAGCACGGAAGCTTTAGCTAAAGATCTACTCATCCATTCTATGACCGAATTGGGGTTTATCTGCATGTATTCCGAACAAGGGTACCACATACCATCCATCTAGACTATGAGCGAGGCCAGGGAGCGTTGGTTGCAGGTTAAATTGGGTCAATAACAGTATTGAGGCAGTTGCGGGCACATACGGTTCAATTGTGACATACTCTGTCACATGCGGGCACAAGTACAAAGGAGCGGCAGGTTCTTACATAAGGATTTAATACTATCAATGGTCACTTGAGGGCAATAGAACTAGCAGCAGGCAGATCACAGATGAAACGGCAAAGGCTGATGACTCACCGGGCCGGGTGATCAGTGGGATCCCACGCTTGACAGCGGGCAGAGGGCTTCTATGATCGAGCTCGATCGTTATTTGATTAAAGAGTGATGGGAACAGGCAGAGGGTACTGTATGTTGGCCCAGGAACAGAGATGAGGCAGTGTTGGATCAGGTCTAGACCAGGGCTAGGGCACGGGGATATTATTGCTCCGCTCAGCAGGATGAGTAAGGCAGTCTGGGCACGCAATTGTGCCGGAAATATACTAATCTATTTGAAACTGACTGTTTATAGGTGGCTTTCTGGGCTAAATACTGTGGAAAGCTCCACAACCCTGGTCCTAGGGCATGAATTGTCCGTGTTATTGTTGTTCCTGTAATTTCCTAATTGAGACTTGCGGGTTTGTATAAATAGAGTAGATATCTTCGTTTTAGAGTACTGGATCCTGCCCCACTGATAATCAGTTTATACTGGTTGCCTTTGGGACCAAGCAGCTTCCTTGTCAGTGTAGTAGAACTCGGGAAGGAGTTGAATTGATTATATTGGGATTTATCGGATATTTGGCTTGTTGGAGAGCTTATTCACCTCTTTCTCACTGCTAGGACTGTCTAGGAGACGACTACGCCAGTGGGAACACCTTGAATACGCTCAGAGTACCTCAGAGAAATATATTATTGTCTTTCTGCTTGTGTATCTCTTGTTTACGGAGAAAGTGTTGAGTTGGGAATAAACCACTTGTTGCATGCATTTGAGATAAAGGAATTGGATAAAGGGTTACTGCAGCGAACAGCGGATTATTACAGCGTACATCGACAGCGTCAGCGGGCTCTAGGGACCTCACAGTCACCTTTAGCTATAACATAGTAAACGTCGGAATCACAGCGTCAGCGGTCCTACGGACATAAACAAACCACTCTGGAGTTAAATCCACCAACCCCTGTTGTAAACCCAACCTTTCCGACGCCTTTAGATCGTGTCAAAGCGCCTAGAACGGTCAGGACAAAGTCCGTATTGCAGAATTAGCACAAAGTCCGCTACATAAATTGTATTGAACCAAATTGCAGCAACCTAATACTTGGTTGGAACCCCGAACTTGCCACGTTGGAAGTGTGGATTTTGTAGTGTGATTTTGGGAGTTAGTTTGGTTGGCTTTGTCTCGCAAGAGTCAGCTTACTAAGCATCTCATTTTCACGTGCAGTTCCGCACGCCGCGCGTCAACGGCGTCAGAGGAAAGATATTTCCTCAGCTCCTGGAGTACCTCAATTCCCGTCGAAAAGCTGTCATTCACTGTCGTACCATCGACGATGTTCTCCGTGTGTTTCTCTATCTCTGGAAATCGCTTCCTGCGGGACCACATCGACTTCGACGTCTCAAAATGTACCATTCTCTGCGATCCAGCGCCGACAACAAGGAGATTCTTCGGTTGCTAGACGAGGACCTCGAATGTCAGGTCGTCATTGCGACAATCACCTTCGCTAATGGGCTAAATGTGAAGTCGTTACTGGACAGCATTTCGCTCAGGTTCCCCGAGACCGTGGACCAGCTCTGGCAGGAGAAGGGGCGTGTTGGACGGAATCCAGAGACTTCCGCTCGTGGAGTCGTCCTTTTCCAGCCTAGTGCTCTTGGCTCCGCGGAAAAACAGCTCGCGGGTGGGTCTATATTTTCTCATTCACAACGTAAATTCATTTTTGGTTCCTCTGATAGCTTCTTCTAACGCAGATTCCTCAGCACACAAACGCACCAAGGCGCCGAAATCTAAAGGGCAGCAAAAGTCTAAACCTCTCGAGCACGCGAAGGCCCTGGTTCTTGCGGAGAAGGAGTGTTATAACGCCGTAATCAACAGAATTTATGAGAACCCGCCACTCGACACCTCTGCCCTCCACTGCATCGCTGCGGGGAGACGTCTTCCTTGCTCGTTGTGTGCCGCCCGCAACAATATCTCCCTCACTTTCTCTGCTCCAGCCCTTCCTCCCAGCGTGGAACTCCCTCTATTTGTCCATCCACAAGCCGCTGATCCCATCGCCACATTGGACAAGAAGCTGAGGTTGATGAAGAAGGAGCGCGCGCATGTGGAATCTGTGCTGAAAGAGTTCGGCGAAACGGTCCGCCGTGCGGAACGTAAACTAGGCGCTCACCAACACCGACCAAAATCTGCCTTCTTTCCCACCTCTGTTATTCGCTCTATCCTCGATGTGCTTCTTACTCTCGATTCGTTGGAAAAGCTGGAAGCTCTTCTCACCTCGTGGGTCTTTGTGACAGAATAACAAGTTCGCCTTTACGCTCATATTCACACTCTTCGAGCGACAATTGCATCGCAACGGGAAACGGCACGGCTCGAGAGGAATGCTAAGCAACGCGCGACTCGGCAGAAGAAGACCGGGGATGAGTCCGAATTAGAGGATGAGGTGGAGGAGGAGGAGAGTGAGAGGAGTGACGAGCACGAGGAGTCGAGTTCCGAAGAAGAGGCGGCAAACGAACACCCGCGCTCCTCCCCCATCCCTCCTCCTCCCAAGCGCACGAGACGTGTGTTGAAGGAGGTAACCAACGAGGAGCGGCCGGCGTCTCGACCAGCAAAGAAGACCGGGAGGGCTGGATTACAAAGTGCCGCGCAGGTAACACAATCATTCTCAAATCCCTATCGAACAACTTCGCGACGGCGAGCGGCACAAGACTAACGAAATAGAATTGCGCACTAATTTAATGTTATGTATTGTACTTGTTCTGTAGAAATTGTCCAATGTTTTGTAGAAACGCACTTGCTGTAATACATTTTAATCGTCCTCCGGGTCTTCGCCCTCACTTTCTGTCTCGGGCTCATCGCTCTCCGGCTCCTCGTCTTCTGATTCCTCGCCCTCTAACTCTGGCCCACACAACCTTTCAACCAGTGCTTCGAATTCCTCCGGCTCGTACCAATCATCAGTCAAGCGGCCTGTCTCGGGGTCCACTATTACCGTCAGATCTGAACCACTGAGGAGAGGTTCGTCACTGTGATCAATGGTATCCCACTCTTCAACGCAGTCAGCAGCCACACAAGATGCGGCAGAACCAGAGCTACGAAAAGAGCGAGTGGACGACGAGCTGCTGCGGTTTGACGCAGTTGGGGAGCGGCATGAAGAGGGAGCCGGAAAATAAGAATCACGGTCTGGTACTGGAGAAGGTGGGTTGGAATGGTGATATGTTATGGGAGAGGGAATACGGTCCGGATTTCTGTGTCCATTTTCGTCAGACTCAGACGAAGGTGTTGGAGAGTTGGAATTTTCAGGTTCGGGTTCGGGAGAATGCACAGTGATGGGCTGAGAGGCGGGGATGTTGCCACGCAGAACCTCCATTTCCCGGAGAAGTTCTGCGTATTCGGCGCTATGTTGCAGGTACTCCCCCAATTTGCTGTCCTCCAATTGCTGGTAGCCTTGATCAAATTGATTCACTGCAGCGTGCCCCATGCTGCGACCCGAGCGGAAGGAATGGAGTTCTTCTTCTCGATACAATTGCAGTAGGATCTTCGTCTCATCACGAAGATGGGGTGAGGTGTGGGATTTACTCCGGCGTTTGAGCTCGAACGCGGACTCGATGTCCTCCTTGATTTGGAGAAAATGAAGCACATTGGGGGCGATCATTTTCCGATAGAACTTGTCGTCAAAATCCCCACCGCGCTGTCCAGAAATTTGCGTGAGCCACCGGTTGTTCCACTCCTGCATGAGGTCGCCCTCAATGAATTTCCCAATTTCTCCGCAAAGATTGATCAGCCAATTGTTGAGTAGCGCCTCCTTCAACTCTGGGGAGCACTCGAACTCAAGCAGAGCCTATAGGTCGAGCATGTACCTCATGTGGTTTTGGTTTGATGAACCCGCGAATGTGAATATGAATATCTGGGTGTCAAACTTAGATTCATTCCCAACGCTGAAACTCTGACGGAAAATATATACCTTTAAAATTTCAAAAAGTCTGCCAACGTCGCCCTCTGGGATAGCATAATTCAACTCGATCCACCACCCGAATTCCATCAGAAAAAGACTAACGTTGCTGAGAACGCGATCGCCGTCGAATCCCGGTGGTTCCTTGTGAACTTTAGGACCTTCTTCTACGTCGTGAGATTTTGTGTTGGACCCTTTCGGCTCCGGCGTGGTTGGGATTTCCGTGGACGGCTCTTCGCCAGCAGGAGCATTTTCTGCAGGCTCGTCGTCGTCAGAAATATCATCCAGACCGGGCATCTCGGTGTCGATGTTGTGCGCAGCTGCAGGCGCTTCGGGTCCAGTTGGCGGAGTCCACGCGGAGCCCTGGGGAAATTTCGAGCGGGGAAGCACGCCATCCTGTTCGGCCTTGTCCAACGACTGCTCGTAGGCTGTTTGGCTCGCATAGCGCTCCCGGAGGATGCTTGCTTGCTCTAAGAAATTGTGGAGGGAGGGCAAACAATTGTTGTCGGCAAGTTCATTGAAATGAGTCAAAAGATCTGAGTCGCATCCCAGCACAAGCCTTTTTGAGAGTCAGACGCTGTGTGGCCATGTAATTAATGATAAAAAGACATACCGCCAGCAGTCCAACACGCGCGCTTCCCATATCATCGTCATGCTTCAACTGGTAGGATAAAAATCGCACTTTTTGAGGTCTGTGGGGCGCTTCATGTTGGCAGCATTGGAACTGCGGGAGAGGGACAACGGGTCTGGGGATGCTGCTGGCCCGTAATGATTTGACGCCGATGAATTCAGCTTGGTGGATTTAGTATGCCATGTTTCGGGTGTGCTGAGGGCATTGCGGTAGCACGTGTAAACATCCTTAGTCGTGACCTGTATCATCTTCTGACACATCAACGTTCCGTGCCCTCCTCCATCCGCGCGATTCCGGGACAAAAGATCATCACATTTCTCGGGCTCGATTCCCATTTACTCGTCAAAGTCGCGAAAGCCAGCCTGATAGCCTTTGTTCTCCATTTGTTGCTCGGAGTTGGTACTGAGAGGTTGAAGGTATTTCTTTCACGGCTCGAGGCGATGCTTTGCGAGGGCGATACGGAAGCGAGTGGAGACTTGTGATGAAAGGGGGTTAAGACATGGGGAGAAGTCGACGAGGACGCGAACAAGTGAAGGTCGGTGACATTGTCCATGTGCTCCCAATCAATGCTGTCATATAGACTCTCCACCGTCATCATCTGTCGCTCTTGTTTAAGAACGCGGGCTATATGGTCAGAAGCCCGGAAGGCACCGGGCTTACAATCATCGAGACCAAACGCTGTGCACGCCGTTCCGTGCTTCAGCTCGTTCTCTTTACCCAAACCGTGCTCGAATACTCGTTCGTACCGTTGAACATTATCCGAAATCTTCCCATATTCAGTCTCGCCCCGCACCGTGGCATCCCGGACCTTCTCTTTCAGCGCATTAAGGCTCGCGTCGGTCAGGGTAGTGAGTGCGTTGCGAGCGGTGCTGTCGCTGACACTATAGCCAAAGCGGCAGAATACACGCTTCACGTCGGTGTGAGCCTGGCAGGCAAAAAGCCAGAGTCCGAGGGGCAGTCCGAGGTTGCCGCTAGCATAATGATTCCGACTGGTGATAAAAGAGCTGATAGCACCGACTTGAATCTGTAGAAAAAAGATGTCCTCCCATTCCACAACGTCGGCATTTTCCGTACGGCCATTGTTTGTTGCTCGTAGATGACAGCGGCTTCGGGGATCTGAGCGATTTTAGCGTGCGAGCTTGCCGACTCCTTTGTATATGCGATCGCCGACGACCCGCGTTGCCCAGGCAGCCAAGCACGGGCGGGCATAACAGATTTCTTTGAGCGGTTTGTATGGGGAAAATGCCGCAGCGCGCTGGTCAGGATGTTTCTGTTTTGGACGGCTGCTGTTGTGATTGAAAATGAGGGGGATTATATCGGCCATGGTGGTCGTGCATCGCCCTCGTAGAAACGCGCTCACGGCCTGCCTGTGACACCTGGTTCTATAATCCTTCTCTCCGCGGATACGAGGGTGGAAGAGTACGGAGAGAAGCTCTCCGAGACTGTCAAAGCCGTAGGTACGCAAGACATCATCCATTTTGCGCCATTCAGAGCGCTTTTGGGCTCGCAACGAGACCTGAGTGGATGCAGAGGAAGAAAATGGGACAATGGGACTGTTGGAGGAGGAACCAGAGCCACGCGCACGAATGGATTCAAGGGATGGGATTTCCAGCGCCGGCGGCTGTTTAGTGTACTTGCGAGCAGGTTTCACGGGTTGTTGAGAGAGATTCTCGTCCATTTACAGACACCAGTCGAGGTTCTGAGTTATTATACGCGTCGATTGTGGTGGATGCAGCTGCAAGAGATGGTAGAAACGCGAGAAGACGCGTCAGCGGCACTTGTAATGAATGTGGGAAGTTTTTTAAAACTCCGATGATTTGTAATAACGCGGCCAGCGATCATTGCCACGACCTTTGCAACAGACTATAACAAACGAGGTACGAGTTTAATTGTTATAGCGTCTGTTTATAAGAGACTAAATCAGAGTGGAGTCGGTAGCGACCATGTGGTGACCGTGGACCGAGTTCGGCCGAGGCAATGCCGGAATCCGAATAACCCCGAGAGTGGGTATCACGCGGCTGCCCATTTTCGACCTGAACGTCCATGTTCTCCGAATCGAGTCGCTGCGCTTTCTCCGTCTTCAAGTCTGTTATCTCGGCACGGTTGCATTGCTGAATAGGTCTTTCCACTGGGATTTCCCCACAGGTGCGGTCCGCGCGGACTCTATCTGACTCACAAAGTGAAAAGATGAGGCTCCCGGTGTATTGCAAGTCGGCTGGAGAACAGTCTGTTCGGTTGGGCTCTCGGCGCATACCCTATCTGTCAACCAAAGCTGCTCCGGCCGGAGGGCTTTAAACGGGCGCGCCTGCTGTCTTAATTCCGTATTCAAGGTGGGACTGCAGAGACAGCTTCTTTACATATCGCGTATTCCGAGGCGACAACTCGCCAAGAATAGAATCTTCAGGCCTTTTCTTGCTGTGCACTCTGGTGGTCCACTGGTGTGATTTTGGTCAGTCCCGGGAGGAGCATTGCCGAAATGTCGGCATCAGTAGATGGCTCGAAATTCAGCCGTCCCCGACTGTTACTGACCTCAGATGAATACGGTTACAGAAATAACGGTGTGCGAGGTAGCGTATGCATGCTCAGCTCACACAGCCGAGGTCTAGTTCTGAGTTCACAGCTTTTCTTAGCTCCTCGTGATCACACGAACGACAGGCACCACACAGCCATAGCGGTATAAATACCCCGATCCACGTTGTCGCCTTGCTCCACTCCCCCATGCCAGATCGCTTCAAAAAGTGGGTTCGTGGCCTCCGCCCGGAGAGCAGACCGTCTTCGCGGGCATCCGCCTCGGTTCCTATCTCTAACCTGCCCCAACCCGAGCCTCCGTCCGCGAGCGAGACGCCGGGCGTTGATCCGGGACCGATCGCGACCAGCGCAGCTAGTGCTACAATCGACAACCTCACTGTCGCACTCGGGTTAGTTCAACAGGTTGTAAATATTGTTCAAAAGGTCCCATTCATCGCTCCTGCCGCTGCTCTGATGGCCGAGCTCCTGAAAGTGTACAAAGTGTGTTTAAAATGTCATGATTCCCCGCCTTTTGTAACTTTTTGTTCCAGGAGATCAAGGACGCAGATGAAAAGCGGGATGTTCTTCTCTCCAATATCACCGAGTTGACCCACGATCTTTGTGGAACCATTCTGCGGATGGAGGCCACAAACCAAGTCGAACTTATTGGACGTCTCAAGATGGATATTGAAACATATGCTGCGTTAGATTTGCATTCTGTGTGCTGTGCGAATAGCTCAACCAGGATTTGATACAGCCTACTCGCCAGGGGATCCCGGTTCATTAAACAATATAATACCCAAGGAGTCGCCAAACACGTTGCCGCCCGCAATGAGTTAGGAAGCGAAATGAGTGCCCTCAATCGAGAGCTGGAATTGTTCGGAGCCAGGTTCAGGGTAAGTATGAGACAGATCCAAATTATTTTCGTACTGATGGCTTTAGACCAACCGCTTGGTGGATCTTGCACTAAATCAAAGTGTAAACGCACGAACATTGGACAGGGTTCACGACATGGTGTCAGTAAATTCTTCCCGGTGTTTAGAGCACCGCATGCTCATTTGTATATAGCCTCAAAGAAAAACTCGAAGAGTGGCTGGCATGCCCAGACATGAGGCAGAAGCAGCTTAAAACACTGGAGCTTCGTCACGAAGGCACCGGTCACTGGCTTCTGGAAAGTGACGAGTTCATTCAATGGCAAGACAATCCGGGATCACTCTGGATTCGGGGTCCCTGTAAGTCGTTCTGTTGTCTGTCATGCTCAGCTCTAATTCAAGAGTAGCGGGTGCGGGAAAGAGTGTCCTCAGGCAACAATTCTCACATTATTCCTTGGTTTCTCTCTGACCACCAATATAATAGCTCTACAGTGATCAGCGAACTTGTCGACGATAAACAGGGATTCAAGGGTCTGATGAACTCCCGTCCTCCCCCCGCCATTGCATTCTTCTACTTTGATTTCAAGAACAGGCAGAGCCAGGCCGTTGACAGCGCCCTCCGGCGCATCATTCTACAGCTTTCCGCCCAATCTCCAAATCCCTACAGGGCTCTGGAGGAGCAGTACAAATCAAAGTCCAATGGACAAACTCTGCCAACATATCAGGAACTCCAGACCATCCTTGAATCACTGCTTATGGAGCTCGGTCGCACATACATCGTCCTTGACGTGCTTGATGAGTGCCAAGAAGGCGATCAGCGGCGACTCGTGGACTTTGTTTCAGCGCTTCGGAAATGGACTCGAACCCCGCTGCATCTCTTGCTCACCAGCCAGCCCCGCCGAATCTTCACAGAAGCCTTTGGTGATGTAACCTGCATTGAGCTCGAGTCTGATCTCACCCAGGAGGACATCAGACTTTTTGTTGAAAGCGAACTTCAGAGATTGGAACCTTGGGCCCAATGCACAGCTGATCTAGTTGTGAGCAAGAGCAATGGAATGTCAGTTTCATTGCTCTATTCGGGGAGTCATTCACTTATCTGAATATTGCAGGTTCCGAATGGCTGCATGTCTGATTGTTGAAATTTTCCACTGCCCATGGGAAGATGAACTGGAGAAGACACTTGAAAACCTCCCAGAAGACCTTTTCGGAATCTATGACCGGTTTATGCAGGCAATTCGTCCAGAGCACCTTCTCTACACACAAGCAGCTCTTCGATGGCTCGTCTTCTCCCAAGAAGAACTTAGTCCAGACGAACTTGCAGACACCGTTGCGTTTGACTTTTCCGACCCAACACACTACATTTACAAGCCAAGTCGACGTGAAGGCAACACCATCACGATTCCCAGGTGGTTGGAAGGGCTGGCCACTTTCACTGGTTACTCGGTGGTCCTGGCCCACTCCTCGGTCCGGGACTACCTCATGTCCACGCGATTCACGGATGAATTTGGTTATAATTTCAGTGCAGGCCTCTCCCATACCTTCATTGCGCAGACATGCATCGGCTATTTTCTCTACTTTTCTGATCATTCTCTGGGAAAAGAGGGGCTCCTGGGCTATCCATTGGCACAATATGTAGCAACTCATTGGTGTCACCATCTTTTGCATTCACACGACCGGACCATGCTATTTGGCGGAGCAATGCGACTTCTGGAGGATGGAACTGAGCTGTACAAGGTGTTAAAACAGGCCGTTTGGAATCCGCATGCATCCCCTTTACATTTGTGTTGTGAAGAGGGATACATTGAAGGGGTGCGCAAGCTGCTAGAAACCGGTGCCAACGTCAATCTGCCGAGTCAAAAAGGCAGCCCGCTGCAGGTCGCATCCTCGCAAGGCCACACAGATCTTGTACATCTCCTCCTCGAGAATGGTGCAGATGTAAATGCAACTAGTGGACCCTTCGAGGAAACTGCATTGCAGGCTGCATCCTGGAGAGGCCACAAGAAGATCGTGCACCTCCTCCTTGAGAACGGTGCGGATGTGCATGCAAGTGGTGGAGCTGCGTTGCAGGCCGCGTCCCGGCACGGCCGTACAAAGATTGTGCGCCTCCTCTTCGAGAAAGGCGCTGATGTGAACACAGGAGGTGGATACAATGGAAGCGCATTGCAAGCCGCGTCCTGGTACGGCCACACAGAAACTGTGCAGCTCCTCCTCGAGAATGGAGCTGATGTGAATGTGGTCGGTGGACGCTATGGTGGTCCGTTGCAGGCCGCGTCCCGGTACGGTCACGCAGACATTGTGCGTCTGCTCCTAGAGAACGGTGCGGATGTGAATGCGACGGGGGAAGACAATGAAACTGCATTGCAGGCCGCGGCTGGGGGAGGCCACATCGAGATTGTGTGTCTCCTCCTGGAGAACGGCGCAGATGTGAGTGGAGACCATGGAACCCCATTGCAGGCTGCGGCCGGGGGAGGCCACATTGAGATTGCGCGCCTTCTCCTGGAGAACGGCGCGGATGTGAATGCAATCAGTGGAGACCATGGAGCCCCATTGCAGGCTGCGGCCGGGATAGGCCACATCGAGATTGTTCGCCTCCTCCTGGAGAACGGCGCGGATGTGAACACATCAGGTGGCGGCGATGGAAGCGCATTGCAGGCTGCAGCCAGGAGTGACACGATCGAGATTGCGCGCCTCCTCCTTGATAACGAAGCTGATGTGAATGCGGTCGGTGAATACTATGGAAGTGCATTGCAGGCCGCCTCCGGGGAAGGTCACACAGAGATCGTGCGCCTCCTCCTCGAAAATGGGGCGGACGTGGACACAAGCGGTGGAACCTATGGAAGTGCGTTGCAGGCCGCATTTCGGAACGGCCACACCGACATAGTGTATACTTTGTTGGAGAGAGGTGCCGTTGACACAAGACTTGAAGAGTCCGACTCGGACACAGAGCCAGTTGAAGAATTCGACTAGGAGACGGAGTCTGTCTCAGAGTGAGTGTCGAGTGTGCTCCCCGGGACCCCAGATTCCTAACCTTCAATTTTGCAGCCCTTCGAGAATCGTAGGATAGTTCCTTCAGAAATATTTCCATGTAAATCCATTTAAAGTTCAGCTGGAAGAGAAAATAAATACGCCATGGAGTTTTAATTCTAAGTTCGACCTCAAATGGGACATGTAGGACCAAGGAATATCTTGAGTTGCCGCCGTAAGTAAGTGTATCGAGGGATCGAAATAATCCGCCCCGCTGGTCTAAGTGTCGCGGGCAGAGTCCGGGATGTTTTCTTGGAGATGGATGCCTGCAGAGGATTTGGAGCGCTACCGCCTTCGAAAGTTCGAGCGGCGCACTTCAGATCTTGGAGTGATTTAAATGTGGGTTGGACTTCGGAACAGGTATGCTCGGCGCCAGGTGTACAGGAGAGCGGGGTAGGTGGTTGATGGGTGGATCCGATTAAAGTCGACGGTGCGCCCAGGATGCTGCACGACTCGGATATGGGCGGGAAAAAACTTCGACAGAGAAGGAAACATATTTTGCGGTTTTCGTTGGGTTGTCGACGCAGTGATCGGGTTGTGTGTTTCTGCTTGTCATGAGCGTTGATCATGTAGTCGGCCGAAAGTCCTAGTGAATTCTGGAGACCTGAAGTTGGAATCAGCGAGAGAGCTGAGATGGAACATCTCGGCCCGAGTCGGAGCTCGAGCCGGTGAGTCGACCGATCTCGCCCTTGCATTTCTCCTGGCGCCATACGATCCCGATAACCAGACAGTCGAGTCACAAGTGTAGACGCAACAGATTTCATTGGAACCCAACGCTTACAGTGATAACGGTGAAAGAATCGCTACGGTGGAGGTAAGGAGTCCCTGCGGCACGTGAAAGTGGGCGGGAGATTACATAACAACATCAGCTTCGCTCCACCGCCGCACCCGGGCGCCCAGACTGCTCCGCACCCCAAGAGTACGCGCCACGCGTCCGCGGTTTAAACAAATGCGTTCGAGCCCGCCGCAGCCTCCGCGCCGACCGCCTTCCTGTGCGATCGGGCTCTCCTCGAGGGATATTGCATCACCGCACCGCACCACACCACGCCGTATCCCCCCGCGGCCGCGCGCGGGTCTCCCCAATACAGACACAGGCGGGCGCGGACACGGCAGTGCGGGACACCGGGTGCATCAGCGTCGCCAGAAGAGGCGCGTACACCGCATCCCGCAGCTTGGAACGCCCGACCTCACCAGCGCCCGTGACCGCACGACCTCGAGCGCACAAGTCCCGAGGGATGCTACCGTACGACTGCCGCACGACCGCCATGCGCCCACCCCGCACCGCGGACGCGCGAACGGGAACGGGCGGCGGGCGCGCGTGGACCCGAGGAGAGATGGGCGCGCGGGGAAGAGGAGACGAGGGAGGAGAGGGAGCGCGGGAAGAAGAGGGAGCACGGGGAAGAAGAGGGAGCACGGGGAAGAAGAGGGAGGAGGGGTGAGGAAGGTGAGGAGGGGTGAGGAGGGGCAAGCGCGAAGAAGCAGGGCGGGAGCGCCATGGAAAAGGGAGGGAAGGTGAGGGAGGGAAAGGACAGAAGGAGAGGAAGGGCAGGAATGAAAAGGGAAAGGAGGGGTGGAGAGGAAGGGGATGGAGAAAAGGGAAGGGAGCACACCATGCGCCCCGGCGCCATCCACAATACCCCAGCACACATCGACTCCCCGTCCACCGCGATCCCCGAGCGCTGCCGAAGCCGTCTCAGCGCGGCTTTCGCACCCGCAGACGCCACCGCCGCCGTCACCGCCACTAGCGCTACTTTAGCTCGCCCCGTCCGCGCTACCCTGCCTTTAAACCCCGCGCACAAGGTGCCTCGGCGGGGCGGCGGAGGCCTCTGCGCACTCCACGTCCGCGCCGCACCCTCCGCCGACGACGCCCTCGCTGCCCGCCACCCTCGCTGCCCGCCCCCCGCCTGTAAGCCACGCCCGGGGGCACAGAGCACGGCGGTGCGGAGGCCTCCCCGCCTCCCACGTCCACGTTGCACCCACCGCGTGCGGAAAGACGCCCGCATCACCGAGCCCAGACCGCGCCGCATCACACACAAGACGCGAATCCCCCCAGGCAGCGCACCCCGCGGCGCGCGACTCCTCGACACAGCGCACGGACGACCGCCACGGCGCTGACCCTGGACGCGCAGGGGAGCCGGATTGGCGCGCGTGGGGACAAGAAGGAAGGAAGCGAGGACGAAGGGACGAAGGGAGGAGGGGAGGAGGAAGAAGTAGGAACGCGGCGAAAAGGGGCGGGCGCCATTGAAGTGGGAAGAACGGAAGGTAGGGAAGGGTTGAAGGACAGGCAGATTGGAAGGAATATAGGAAGAAGAGAGGAGGATGAAGGGACGAGGGACAGAAGGATAGAAGGAAAGGAAGGGACGAAGGAAAGACACGCATACCCCACCTCTCCCTCCTCCTAGCTGGTGCGTAGCCGCAGCCGACGCGACCCCAGCGTTTTCTGCCCCGGCGCCACCCGCATCCTGCCACTCGCCCGCGCATCTCCACCCTCCCACACCCGCCACCTGCTCCCGCCCCCGCCCGCGAGTAACATCGGATCCCCCCCTCATCGGGTTGCGGATACGGATGGCGATGAGCATGTCTCGCCGCCGTGCGTGCAGGGTGAGCGGAGCTCGAGGGGGACGGGCAAGACGACGACAGGTGCGCGCGAGGAGGAGGAGCAGTCGTGCGCGTGTGCTGAGAGCAGAAGGACGGCCAGGCGGCGGGGCGTGGCATGGGTCGTGCAAGGGGGCGGGGAGGAGGTGGAGATCATCTTGGCGAGTGCGGGTACGTCCGCTCGAGACCATGCTGCCCGTGAGACGGCGATGCGGCGTCTGGTCGGCGAGCGTGCCCTGCACGCGCCTCAGCCATCTCTATGCATGTTCCTGTACCAAAGGGACATACATCGCACTCACGGAGGGAGCCCTTGGTCGCGACGTGGTGCGTCGCCTCCGAGCGTAGGCAGCGCGTCGTGACAGAGGGTAGTCCATAGAAGAGCTGGTGTGAATTCGATCAACTCGCGAAGTGAAGTGAAACGAGACGACGCACTGTGCTTGCAGTACGTGTGCGGATGTTCGGCGGATGTTGGCGCATTCGATGGTTCCACTGGTGGAGTGGCGGACTCAGCACGCCCGGGGTGCTGTTCAGGGTTGCTGCGACTGGAACTCTGAGAGATACGGATAACGCGGTGGGATTCGGTGGTCCGGCTCGAACGTGGGGACTTGCTGGCGCACCTCCTCGAGCGAGATATCGTGCCCTGGGCGAGTGTAGGGCTCGGAAAGCTGTCCATCTAGCTAGCTAGCAGAGAGTAGAAAGCAAGAATTATCGACCGGTCTAGGCCCTCTGATCCGAGATGGCCCGTATGTGCCGACCTTTACACTTGATCTCATCCCGAGACTCCGCTTTCCCTTGTCACCCACAGCCATGGACACCAAGGCCTCCCTCACCGTTGCGGCGGCTGTCTTTGTCCTCTTATCCCTGCGCGCAATCATCCGCCGCCGACGGAGCACGACTGTCCGCGACATCGCTGGTCCGGAGTCCAAGTCGTGGGCATTTGGTGCGTATTACACTTTCGCGCCAATCCTGCCTCGGATTCACCTGGCGCCGACCTCAAAAGGCAATCTAGTAGAGCTTCTTCTACCGTCATCCTACGGTCAGAATGAGTTTGCGTGGACCAAGCTCTTTGGGCCGGTGTACCGCGTCAAAGGATGCTTTGGCGTAAGCCTTTTTCCCCCCTGTATAAAAGTACGCCTTGAAAAAATGCCAGCAAGACCGCCTGGTCATTTCCGACCCGGTTGCGTTGCAATATATCACGAACAGCCCGAACTTCCAGTTAGGCCCGGTGCTAGCTGTTATGCGTAGCTGGCTGTACGACCACAACAGTGTCATCACAATCCGAGGTCCGTCTAGCGCCGTCGTCTGAGTGAAGCTTACATGGAATGTCGCGCCAAGGCGAGGAGCACCGACGTCTTCGTAAGGCACTCAACGTTGGTTTTACTGCCTCCGCCGTGCGCAAGTACCAACCTACCTTCGAAAAGATCGCGCAATGGGCGAGTGGTGGATTAAATCAGGAATATTCGAACTCACGCCCACTTAGATCTCAGAACAGCTCGACGCCACGGTCGAAAAGTCAGTAGAGGTGGACGTATCTCCTATGCTCTCTGCTGGCGCTCTCAGAGCGATTACCGACGGTTCATTCTTTCACCGTGGTTGTTCTCAACTAATCTTCGTCTAGTTGTGCTGGGTTGCCCCATCGAGGACCTGGGGCCAGAGTTTCTCCCGGTTAACACCCGGTTGTTGTGCGTCGGCCAAGGTCGCGTTGTAGTCCATGCATTTATCATTGTCATTTCCACAGGGATATCGCCTCAACCCGCTCCGCAGGGCAGATCGTCTTCGACGCCATAGCCGTGCACGTTCCCAAGTCGCTCCTGCGCGCAATGATCCATCTTCCGACGTCTGCCTTCCGCGCGCTGCGTACGTCCAAGTTCCTCTCCCGGCGTGAGGGGTGGCGCATGGTGCACGAGAAGCTGCAGGCCCCGGAAGGGAGCTATGATGCGGATATCTATAGCCTGTTGCGTGCGTGCCAAATTTATTCTACTTACAGTCGCATCTCTGATGCTGATGTCCCTGGCCGCTGACAGTGCACCCGGACGAGAAAGATGGCACGAAGAAGACCCTGCGTGCAGAGGACCTAGTCGCGCAGACTAGTCTCATTCTTCTCGCTGGGCAGGACACGACGGTAGGCTGGTCTCTGGCCAAAAAATACTTCTAGTTTTGTCTGACCTGACTTCCTCCAGGCAAACACACTCGCCTTCGGCCTACTCGAGCTTGCCCGGCGCCCAGACCTTCAGAACAAGCTCCGCAATGAGATTCACGCTACCATCCCTGGTTCCAGTGACGCTGTGGCGTATGACAACATGCCTCTGCTCAACGCGTTCATCAAGGTCGGGTACAGTGCTCTGCCTTTTTCCGTGCCAAACTGAATTGCTTTCAGGAAACCCTGCGGATATATCCCGCTGCGGCGCTCTCCGAGCGTGTTGCGCTGCAAGACTCTGTCATCCCGCTTGCAGAGGGAATCACCACCAGTTCTGGGAAGAAAATAGACGCGATCCCGGTAGGCAAAGGGCAGGTCGTCATGCTGGGCGTTGCTGCGTATCAGAGGTGCGTTCTAGATGCATTTTCATGTAGGTAACTAGCTAAAAAATAGCCTATGCGTAGACATGATTCACGCTGGGGCGCGAACAGCGAGGAATTTGATCCAGACCGGTGGTTGGATGGAAGGGTGCGCCAGGGTGATGCCATTGGGCCGTATGCGAACCTGTACGTGTGTTTGAAGTCTCGGCGAGGTTTTTCTTTCAAGCTTTTTCTTCTTTCGCGATCGCAGGCTCAGCTTCTTCGCCGGCCCACACACGTGTCTGGGGTAAGCTGTCTGGACGCGCAGCAAATTTTAACAGACTTACTGACTGACCGTTCTGGTCCGCTCGTAGGTGGCGATTCGCGTGAGTTCATCTCCTCTCCAAGGACGTCATGCTCAATCACTGGCCGTGACAAATTTAGGATCCTAGAAATGCAGACCGTCTTGTGCGAGCTGGTCGCCAAGTTCGCGTTCTCCGTGCCCGAGAAGGAGAAGGGTCCGTTCCGCCTGCGGCTCGCGACGACGCTCCTGCCGCTTGACGCGAAGGGGGAGAAAGGCGCGAAATTGGGTGTCAGGCGCGTGGTATAGCAGTGTCTCTTAACTAATTCATACATATTTTTTTTTCTTCCTTTTTTTGTGACGAATACCGGCAAATATACCGATTCATCCACCCTGACTCGGTTCTCAGCTCAATCTATTCTTTGTTTCTGTGGCTAGTCATCATAAAAGAGTATGGTACCCGGAACTACCCCCCTCTTCCCCGAATGAAATCCGGTCATACCACAATCGTCACAGGTGAATTATGGATGGATGGACGAATCCGGTGCTGCCCTAATCGTCACCGGCGCCACTATCCGTTTCCGCTGCTTCCGAGAACTGGGTCGTTATTTCACATTCGCGCTGTCCCTGCGCGATAATCACGCGCTCATCACCAGCGGCCCATTCACGGGCGGTAACACAACGGTGCTTGGTGCTGCCCTCATCCTGAGGTCCGACGGCTCGTGGTGGGCCGGCGGAGGATACACGACGGCGTGGGGTCTGTTTTTGGGGCCGAACCTCATCGTGTCGCCGCTGCTCATTGTCTGCGGGTTTTTAAGAGGTGTGAAGGAGTGCATGTACTTGATGGAGAGGAATGGCGATGTCATGCAGAGCAGGTTCCCTATAGGTATATTCCGGGCGCGTGCTAGATCTTGTATGTATATGTTAAATCTCACGGTTGGCCACTGGCTGATGCCTGTGATTGGAGCCGGATCTTGTTGATCGATCTACAAGCGCGCCAGGAACCGGACGAGTCAGTGTCGTGTCGGAGTCACGTTACCGTCTCGATGGCGCAGCCCGCGCACTGCTTCCCAAGCTGCTTCCACACGGCCATGTCGTCTCCATTCACCTCAAAGCTAGGCACCAATTACTGTCCGCAGGACGCGGAGATCGAACAAATCAAGGCTCTAATCGTCGAGCCGGGGCTTCGACTGAAGTCTCTTGACGATGAAATCACAGATTTGCAGCGAACCCTCGACAAGCTGAAGAAAGAGCGCAGCTGTCTCGGGGCGTACATCGAGGACCACAGGGCACTCATTTCCCCCGTTCGACGACTTCCGCTCGATATCATCCAGGACATCTTCCTCGCCTGCATCCCGACACATCGTAACTGTGTTATGAATGCCGCGGAGGCGCCAGTCCTCCTGGGGCGCATATGCAGCTCCTGGCGAACCATATCCCTCTCCACTCCTCGCCTTTGGTCCAGCCTCCACATCCCCGTGCCAGTCAACCTGAGTGACTCGGATTCCACGTTATACAGGGAGAAGTTGTTACAGCGCCTCGAGACCACGAAGGCCTGGCTATCTCGATCCGGCGAATGTGGCCTCTCTATATCATTCCAAAGTCCGTATCACGTTTTCGACTCTGATATCGCCCCGCTTGTCCATCCTATCCTCCAGGCCCTACTTCCATTCGCATCGCGGTGGGAGCACATCAAATTCAAGAGCCGTTATTCACATTTGGTGACCTTGTCGCACCTTACCGCGGCCGAAGTGCCAGCGCTAAAGTCGGTGGTCATAAACGAGACAACTCTAGGGCATGGTATTCAAGTTGACTCTTTCCCTCTCCTGGGTGGCTCGGGCATTTCCTCTATCTCCCTTTCAGGGACAACATTCAATCCCCTAAAATTGCCACTCCGTTGGAATAGCCTCATAGACCTATCAATCAAGGCAGTATCTGTGATCACGAGCGAACTAACCGTCCAGCTACTCTCCCAGTGCCCTGCACTGCGAACCTGCCAGTTGCAAGTGTGGGGCTCCCCCGAAACCGGGACTGGGGTGGTAGGAAAACCCCTTGTTGAATGTGCATTCCTTCATACATTGGACCTCGAGATCAGTGGTGGCCTGATGTTTGCTTTTCGCGAGCTGTTCCCGCGGATTTCGTTCCCGGGGCTGCGACATTTGCAACTGCATGTATCTTCAAGCAACGACGATGGAGACATTTCATATACCCCTTCCCTTTTCGCTGCTGCCCCGCACATCGAAAGTCTCACCATAAACCTTGACCCATTGTCCAGGTCGTCCCTCATCGACTTCCTTCGCGGTCTCCCTCCAACGATCCGCAAGCTTCGCATCGAGGACCCCGCTCCATACGGTCCATACGGTCTTCGTAGCCTTTTCGATGACAGTGTCCTCGAAGCTCTCACCCCATCTCCCAGTTCGCCTGCAGCACACTGTTTCTCCGGGCTGCAGGACCTCGAAATACGCGGAGGCCCCTCATTTTCCGACGAGGCTCTCTTGCATTTCATCCGATCGGGGATGACTGCTGGAGCGCTTAGCGCGTTGAAACGCGTCGCAATCCCGTTTTTCCGTCAAATCCAGCTCGATATCCTGCCCGACCTCCAGCCTTTCATCAATGCGGGTCTTCAGCTCGAACTAACCTATGATCCACCTATCGAGTGGAGCTTCTCCCCGTGGGAGGGACTGGTAGATGACCCGAGGCGTGTCTATGACGACTGAAGAGGGCGCGGAAATTGTGAGTCCGGGTTTAGGTTGAGATGCTTAATCGACGGTTGATTATGCTATTGTCAGAATTCCCTCGCCCGCCTCTATCTGATTAAGTGGGCGAGGCATGTACCTTCAAAGAAATCGCGCACAAAGTAGATTGGCAATGAACCCGTTATGATTAAACACATGTTCCCCATCTGTATCTCAACCCCAATAGGCGAAATATAATATTATCATTCTACACAGTCAGCCACACGCTGACCTTGCCCATCGACGGCTGGAAAGAAGTATTTCCTTGAAAATTTTATCCGACGTTCAGCTGGAAGAAAAAACACACTAGGGAGCCCAGAGCCAATTTCGATTCCACATTCGATCTCAAGCTGGAGGACGGACGGCAGGTCAGTCCAGGACCAAGAAAGATTCATTAGAGCCCAAGACTACGAAACAATCTGCGCCGCTAGTGTAAGTGTCCCGGGCGGACAAGGATGTAATTGTGTTTTTTTTTGTGGCTGAAGATCGATGGTTGCGAAGGATGTGAAGCGCTACCGCCTTCGAAAATTCGAGGGGCACACTTCAGCTCTCGGAGTAATTGAAGCATGTGTTGGACTTCGAACCAAGTATGCTCGGCGCCAGGTGTACCGGGCAGACTCAGAGCAGGTGGGTTAGGTGGTCGGAATGTAGGTGGACCCAAGCTCGGCGCTGGGACCGGGAGCTACCAAAAGCCAGATATAAACATAAATGACTTATACCCGGCGCAGAGAGGTCGAAGAAGCATGTTTCGGTTGTCGACGAAGTAAGAGATTTGTGTGTTTCTGCTTGGCATGAGCGTTGATGATTTGATCGGCCGAAAGTTTTGGTGAGTTCTGCAGACACTGGCGTTCAGCTGGAATCAGCGAGGCAACATCCCCCGGAACGTCGGAGTCTCCTCGATGAGTCAACCAACCTCGACCTTGTATATCGATACTGGCACCATACGATCCCGACAGTCAGACAGTCGAATGCGTAGCTGCAGGCCCACAATATATTTTATTGGAACCCAAAGCTTACAGTGATACGGCGGACGAAGGGGGTGGAAGAATCGCTACGGCGGAGGGAAGGAGCCTCGCTGCGAGGCCCCAAAGAAATTGGCGGGAAACAAAGAACTAGCACCTTGCTCCTCCGGTGCATAGGCGCACCCCGCGCCGCGCGCCACGCCACGCGTCTGCGGTTTAAACAGACATGTTAGAGCCGCCGCAGCCTCCGCGCCCACCGCCTCCCTGCGCGCTCTCCTACCCATGCGAGCGACATCGTGTGGCTACACCACGCGGCGTCGTAGCCCGCGGCAGCGCGCGCATCCCCCGATACCGGCGCGGACGTGGGCGGACACGGCTGCATCAGCGACGGCATTACAGGCGCGCACGGCGCATCCCGCATCTTGTGACGGTGCGCGAAGGTACGACCTCGAGCGCTCGGGAGCACTGAGGATGCGGCCGCACGACCGCCGGGAGACGTGCCGCTGCGCTACCCCGCACCACGGACGCGCGTGGGCTCGAAGAGAGAGCGGGCGTGCGCGGGGAAGCAGAGGCGAGGGAGGAAAGGGAGCGCGGAAACAGGGCGGGAGCGCGGAGAAACAAGGAGGGAGCGCCATGGGGAATAAAATGAAAAGGGAGAGGAGGGAAGGGAGGGGAAGGAAGGAAGGAAGAGAAAAGAAGAGGGAGAGGCTGCACACGTCGCGCCCCCGCGCCCACCGACGCCGCGCGGCACGTCCATCCCCCGCCCGCGCCGTTGATAGCGGCCAGCACACATCGGCTCTCCGCTCACCACGCTCCCGGGGCGCTGCACCGAAGCTGTCCCCAGCGCATATCCCCGCGCCCAAACACGATTCCACGCGCCTACATCCCTCCCCGCGCAGCGCTGTACACCCCGCCCTAGCACCGCCACGCCCAGATCCCCTCGCTTTCGTGCCCCGCGCCGCTCGCCGCTACCGCTACCCCCATCTCGCCCCTTCCGCGCCACCCCATCACGTCTGCCCGCTTCACTCCTCTCCCTGCATATGTATACGAGAACTGCGACACGCGGAGGCCTCCGCGCGCCCAAGTTCGTACTCCACGTCTGCGCTGCCCCACCGCCGCCGCCGACGCGCCCCGCTCCACGCCACGTCCTACACGCGCGCAGGAGCCACACCTCCCCGCCATCCACATCCACGTCCACGCAACACCCACTGCGCACAGCCCTCCGCCGCATCACCGACGCCAGCTCGCTGCGTCCTACACAGCGGGCGAAGGCACGCCTACCGCGGCGCGCGAACTCCACGAGACCGCGCAGCACACCGTACCTCGCCGCGATTGCGGGCGGTACGACACAGAGGAAGCGGCAGCGGCCGATGCGCGCTGTGGACGCACGAGGGCCGCGGCGTCCGCTGTGCACGCGCCGGAGGGAGAGGTGTTCGCGCGCGGGGATGTGGAGGTAAGGAAGGGACAAGGGCGAAGGGAGGGAGGTAGGGCCGAGCGCCAGGAAGGTGGAAGGAGGGAGAGAAGGGAGAGAAGGAGGAAGGAGAGGGGGAGCGAAGGGAGAGGGCTAGGAAACGACTCTTCCTCCCTCGAGCTAGGGTGTGCGTAGTCAATGCCGGAGCCGCAATCGATGTATGAGAGCCCCTCCTCTGCCCCCCACCCGCTCCCGTCCCCGCCCGCCCGCGCTCCTCCGCCCTCATTCGGCGCGCACGCCTCCCCATTCAGCCCCCGCTGCGGAATCGCTCCCCCTCCTTCTCGTCGCGCTGCGGATGCGGATGCGCGCGGGAGTATCGCCGCCGTACGTACAGGGAGAGCGGAGGGTGGGCCGGGTTAGAGCGGGGCGACGATAAGGAGGGCGCAGCGGATGCAGACGCGCGATGACGAGGGGTAGTCCGCTGATGGTAGGAGTGGCGATGGCTGGGGGTGAGGACGGGTATGTGTCGTGTCACAGGAGGCGGTGTGCAAGGGGCAAGTCGAGGTGAACGTGCTGGGATCACAGGGGAGTATACACCGTATGAGTGCGAGCAAGTCCGCACGCGCTACGTAGAGGAACGGATGCTAGCTCTGTTTCCGCCACGATCAGCTCCAGCGCGGCGAGGTCTTGCTGATCTGCCCGAGCACTTGAACGCCGCTGTTATCCACCCGAAACGAGGGAGGCACAGTGGAGTCGAGGAAGAGAAGGCGCTTGGTCGCGGCATGTGTACGGCGTCCGACGGGCGATGAAGGCGGCGTAGGCGGCGTAGTGCGTGTCGTGTCGTGCCAGAGGAGGCAGTAGAAGAGCTGCCTGTGAATTCGATTAGCTCGGGAAGCAAAGCAAAAAACAGAGAGACAGAAGACGCACTCAGCTGTAGTGCATACACCCGTCTAACTGTTGTCGATGATGAGCGCAGAGCCCGCAGTGAGCGAGTAGATGGTCATCGTAGCATTGCTGTATCGATGTCGCTGGGCTCCCTGAACTTCAATAGGACCGCTTGAATGGTACAGTGGCGGGTGGACTCGGAATTCAGTACGCCTGGACTGCTGTTCAGGGTCGCTGCAAGAGCAGGAAGTTGCATTGCGGCCCGATTGGGATTATCGGCCGCGAGCAGGTCTAGACCCGCTCATCCGGGATCGTCCGGAAGCCCGAAAACATCCGTCTCTTGATCACTTCACATCGTACTGTCCTCTCCGAATTTCCTGTACTCGGCAGGAGAATTATACTCACGCCGTGACTCTATGCTCCGGAATCCCCCGGACCACACTTGCCGCTAGCGCTCCTAAGTCCTTGCGCATATCATGTGGATGCCCAAATCCAATCTTGAATCCTGCAGCTGAGTACGGGAGCGGCTCTCGGTCAGCGACAAAACAAAAATAACCGGAATATCTATCTGCATTACCCTTTGTCACGCTGGGACATACGACCAGACCTCGGACATCTGGGACCGATCCTCTAAGCTCTTCAGAGGTGGGTCTATCCGATTCTTACCCGACTACCTATGTAACGTAATTGTGGTTGAATACCTCCTCCGAACCATTCACTCTCAAGCTGGGGATTCCTCGAGTGCAAGATCTCTCAACACTCGACCTCCGTCCTAGTTTCTGCTATGTCGCGTCTCACTTGCCGCGCGGCCTGCCCTGATCCAGACGTCCCCAATTCAAGCCCCTCCCCACTCCGACACATCCCCGCAGCAGAATGACTTAAGCCATCTTCCTACTACTCACCGCCGTGCGCCGCACGAATATTTTAACTCATATACGAGTTCATCTATCGCAGCAGAGGCGCACCGATGTCGCGGCTACAGACTCCCGCAACTTGATCCCTTACTCGGGAGTAAACCACACATGCGCGCCGGACTCCAGCTCAAGTCTTCTGCTGCTGTCTCCTCGCAAGCCCAAACGGATTCGGAAGCCGTGCCGAAAATCCGCCAGATTTAATCCCGATTCCCTTCCACGCAGTGCACGCGAAACCAACGCGTGATTATTTGCGCCACAGCCGCCGCTGACTTTGAATCGGAATCGCATGCACGGCGCATTCGGAGCGCCCTCAACTAGTACTATTTAGTACTCGACCGCATGATCTCATTAACAATGTAATACCACAGACGCCGACGCAGAGGCAGATGCAGGCGCGGACTTGCACTCGGGTCCCACCGCACCCAAATCCAAACTCAATCCCAATGCGCTCCTTGTTGCATTCCACCGCGGACATACTCCCTCTTCGTAGACCCCTGAATGCAGCGGAACACATCCCATATTCGATCTCTCCGCACTCCGGTCGTCCCTCGCAGCCGCATGTCCCAACCAGCCAAATCATTGCCTCGCACGACTCGCTGCGCAAAACCTGTCTCTCTATCTACCTTGTTCGCACGTCAGGAATATCGTGCCCACACGTGAGGAATCCATGCATGTATCTCGCTTGTCCATCAAGAACCCCATGTTTATTTATCCTGGATGCTCGAAGTTCAGTTCATCCAGCGTGCGTTACCCAAGCTCAGATGGGAAAGTTGTTCTGTCGCCGACCCCAGATGCATGGTCATACAGCCTCCCCGCTCACGGGGATTTCTCGGTTCCTCGTGTTCACACACGAACGACAGGCATAGCTTTATAAATATCTCAATTCGCGTTGTCGGCTTGCTCCACTCCGCCATGCCAAATCGCTTCAGAAAGTGGGTTCGTGGTCTCCGCCCGGAGAGTAGACCGTCTTCGCGGGCATTCGCCTCGGCTCCTGCCTCTAATTCGCCCCCCACCCGAGCCTCCGTCCGCGAGCGAGCCGCCGGGCGTTGATGCGGGACCGATCGCGACCAGCCCAGCTGGTGCTACCATCGATAACCTCACCGTCGCACTTGGAATGGCGCAACAGGTTGCGAATATTGTTCAAAAGGTCCCGTTTATCACTCCTGCCGCTGCTCTCATGTCCGAGCTCCTGAAAGTACACAAAGTGCGTGGAAGTATTATGATTCCCCGCCTTTCCTCACGAGTTTTCGTTCCAGGAGGTCAAGGACACAGATGAGAAACGAGATGTCCTTCTCGCCAATATCGCCGAGTTGACCCGCGATCTTTGTGGGACCATTTTGCGGATGGAGGCCACAAACCATGTCGAGCTTATTGGGCGCCTGAAGGCGGATATTGAAGCATACGCTGGTTGGGCTTTCCGCTCCGTTTGCTGGAGTGATTAGCTCAATCGGGATTTGATACAGACTACTCGGGAAGACCTCCAGGTTCATCAAACAATATGATAACCAAGGGGTTTTCAGGCATGCTTCAGCCCGCAATGAGCTGGGAAGCGAAATGAATGCCCTCAATCGAGAGCTGGACTCGTTTGGAGCCAGGTTCAGGGTAAATATAAAACACGTCCGAAATATTTTCGCGCTGACGGCTATAGACTAACCGCTTAGTGGATCTTGCACTAAATCAAAGTGTAAATATACGAACACTGGACAGGGTTCATGACATGGCGTCAGCAAATTCTTCCTTGCGGTTAAAGAAGCACATGTTCATTCGGATATAGCCTCAAAGGGAAACTCGAAGAGTGGCTGGCATGCCCAGACATGAGGCAGAAGCAGCTGGAAGCCCTGGAGCTTCGCCATAAAGGCACCGGACACTGGCTTCTGTCAATGGAAGGCAACAAGCTCATTCAATGGCAAGACAATCCGGGATTACTCTGGATTCGGGGGGCCTGTAAGTGGCTCCGTGGTCCGTCACACTCAGCTCTAACTCAGGAGTGCGGACCTGCGACTCGGTATTGCCTTCAGAATGAGCTCAGAAGCAGCCAAATCGGTTCATAATTGACTGAATAATCAGGGATTGAAGTCAGGGTTGAAAACACCCAAAGCGAAATTTTGAAACCACTTTCTCCTAAAATTACCACCAGTGCGGGGCAGACTTGTCCGACGGGCTTGGCAAAACGGCTTGCCCCGCTTAGCGGAGTTTGAAATTGGCTGTGCGGGCTTGTGCGGCTTGGGCTTGGGCAGGCTTGGGCATGTCCTCGGCTACACTATACATTCCCCCTGTAGTAAATATCTCCATTTCCGTCCTCTCTCGCCCTGGCTTAACACCTTACATGCATTGCCGTTGTCAGAACCTCTCGGCCGTCAACGCCGACGTGATTGATGGCATCTCCGAGGCCAACAAAGTTGAAGACTGCTGTGTGGGCTTGGACGTTATTGAAACCTAGTGCCCTAGACCTCCCGCTGATTCCCGCCGTCACCATCATCGATCAAAGCTGTTTCTTAATGTACACATCAACAAAATACCCGCTGACATGACTTGCAACGCGCGAAACCCAAACATACTGGCCGCTCAGTCGGGTTTTCCGATACACCTATGGCAATTTCTGCAGCAATTAATGAAGGAACTAGCTGTATTTAATTCTCCCCGCCACGGCGCTGACTGTGGGTTTTTATACAATTCAACTCGCACCGGAAAAGGTCGGGCCTCGGCTCCAGCCGGGCGAAGAGGCCTTATGCCTTATCCGACGACGACCGGACTGGGTTTGGCTTGAATTGAAGCCCAGGCTTCAGTGAAACTCTTTCGCCGCTGTGACATGTGCTGCAGATGCCTCACCCAATATACTTAAATAAATCACGATGCGCAGCTCTGAAGACATACATAGAATAGTTTTCGGACATCGACAGCTTATCCCTATCCATGCAACATTGCGACTTTGACGGGGACTCAATTTTCAACCACCCCATTCCCAAGCAAATTTTGACGAACACAAAGGAAGTCAAGCCAAGCCGCACAAGCCCAAGCCTGCTGTATTCTCAGGGAGTCCGAATTCGAGTTCACAACTAATGCAGTCAACACAAGCCAAGCCAAGCCTCTAATCCCAAGCCCAAGGCCACTGTTCGAATCAAGTTCGAGTCATTTTGCCAAGTCCGTCCAAGCCACATTGGAGAATTTACCTAATCGACTTTCATGAATTATTCCGGGTGGAATGGTCAGCGTTAACTATTGAAATATCAACGAGATAGTGAATGGTTGCCTGATGATTTTGTGTATTATAAGCCGGGCGCAAGCCCGTTTACTTGTTGACAGCATTTGAAACCAGCCACTCTGCTCGGGCCCAAGCCCGACCCACGCCCACGACCAAACAATGTCCCATTCATGCATACAGCATTATATGACAGCAGCATGTTAGAGATAGTTATGGGAGCCATGAGTACAATGTATTGGGTTGAGTTGATTTTCATTCCCTCTGCGATGAATAGAATGGCATTGCCTTACTTCAACCGCGGTACCCTTAAAGGATGCGGAGCGAAGAAACATTCCGTTTGATCCATGATAAGGCTGTTGAAACGGGCGAGTAATGAATGGAATAGTTCCCGCCACTGGATAATGTCCAACCTGACCTTATGGGTATGTCTGGGCGCTATTCTTGGATTAGTAGCGGATCCTTGCGCTGCTTTTCATTGGATTCATGCTCGGTAACTGCTTTGCCCAAATTCACAAGCCCGAATAAGCCCGTTTGCGCGGGCGCAAGCCCATTTTGCAAGTGGTAAATGTCGCTCTCTTGCGAAACTGAACCAAAATACAATACAAGAGGTCACAAGCATTAATCCAATTGAAAATACCAGCATTCCTCCAAAAAACAACTACACTATCCACAAGCCCGTTTGTCTGATAGCATCACACAAACGGGCTTGTGTTCAACTTATCAGTCAATATCAACAAGATTTTCAAGCCTATGCACTGAAATTCTGTATCAGATCTCTTTGAGTCAACTAAAGCATCGATTTTGAGTAATAAATTATGCTCCTGACGCTCGTTCTCGGTATGAACATTATCGCGGCCAAGATCAAGCCCAAGCCCGTTTGTCTGATGCCATCAGACAAACGGGCTTGTGTTCAACTATGGCATCACGCAGTCGGGCTTGCGCGTTTATCAACTCAAGAATTTATTGCCTACACCTGAGCAGCCTCCAAATCATGTGTGACACGGGCCTTTAAGTATTCCTGGTCAAAGATGGCTCAGAAAGAATTTGGAACTGCAATATGTTCTGTGTTCAGTCCGTATTTCCTCTGCTGAAATCGTTTGGAGACAGCAGAAGGATATCTCTACATGATAGTATAGTAGAGCCTCGCTGATGTTTCCATTGGGAGTCGGCATTGGCATGATAGAATAATTTTAAGTCTTTTCAACAACTTATATTAACATGTCACAGAAAAAATGGATCCTGTAGACCAGGAATTCGAGTTACGAGAAACCCTCTGCTTGCAAGGGATCGGTAAATACAATGGGACTACACTGAGTGTGACAAGCCCGTGGTTTGGAAGTGAATTGACACTGTTGCCCTATGTCGTCCACGGCGGTGACAGCGTATCATCACATCAGTGAGCAGAATACCATAAAAAATTGCAAGCCCTAGAAGTATGTATTCACTGCACATAGTCTATGCACTCAGATTGAGAAACTATTCCGACGGGGACGAGAAATACACACAAGCCTGTTTCTCGGCTAGGCGAGCAAACGGGCTTGCCAAGCCGACAAACGGGCTTGCAAGCCGATCTGCCGGGCTTGGGCTTTGATCTACACCCAAATCCAAGCCCAAGCCCGAACAAGCCCGTTGGCGCGGGCGCAAGCCCGTTTGGCAAGCCGAAAAGTGCACTCTCCAGTGCGGGGTATGGGTCGAGAGCGCCGCTTCGCAGCTCCCGAGCCCGGCGTCGCTGTCACGAGCTGACAGTCGTCGCCACAAGCGCTCGAAGTCCTTCAAGGACATCCGACAGCGACCTCCTTGATCCACTTCTCGCCGCTGTCCGCGATGGACAGGACCAGCAATGCCGCGCTCAGAAGTCCCTGGAGAAGAAGCTTGTTGAGGGTGTGGAGAAAACGAACGAGGTTATTCGAGAGCAACCAACCAGTATGTCGCTATCTTCAGAGATATTGCCACCGCAATCAAAAAGTAGTCGAACAATTTTAATGTATAAATAACATCGCTATAGTACATCAATCATGAAAGTATTCCTCGACGTCGGGGGGTTGTACATTAAAGCGCTCGGATATGGTGCTCGGGTGGAAGCAAGTGAGCGCCTTTGTGAGCAACACTGCAACGCGGTAATAGCGACCAATTGGGGATTAGTAAATACGCAACTTCGAGAACGCATTGAGGAACGGCCAGTGCGCGAGAACGAGCCCAAATCCATTCTCCACGGACATGCGCGGTCGCGACATTTCGTGGTTCCACTCTGCCTCTTCTTCTGTCCGTTCTCCGATTCCTAACTGACGCCGTAGGCCGGATCCCCAAAGAGTTGCAGGTATTTCGCTTCCGGGGGTGCATCGTCAGGAACGCCAGGGCGAATAGCGTGTTTCCTGCATTTATCAAGTAGCCCGCTCTGTGCGAGCAAGTAATTGTCATTACGCCGCCCTTCGATCGGACCGTAGAGGTGTCCGAATAGTCTGTTTGCAAGGATAATTGCTTGGAACTTGAGTGCGTGGAACTTCTTGTGCCCGTTATACGCCACCCGCTGCCAATATCGGGGCTGGCACATCCGGCGGATGGTGCAATCAATGAATCCCCATACGGAGTTCAAAGGAGCGTCGCAATCATGAATTGCCTCGGCATAAATGACCAGGTTCTCGGGGGAGAGAACACTTTCATAATCAAAATCAAGGAGGTGCGACCATCTGTCGTCCAGGAAGCAGCAGAGGTAGTGGATATGGCCGACTGCGAACGGTCTTATTTTGCGACAAGCTCGTAGATATCGCCGGAAGATCGAAACCGTGCACATAGTATAGTCAAGGCTTCGACGCCGCTGAAGACATGGTCCGAGGTAGTCTTTATTGTGCTGGGTATGTCAAGGGCTCTGGAAAGACGAATGAGTTCGCCTGCCTTCATCCTCACACCGAAAGTCAACATGTAAGTGATTGGGAAGAGGTTATAAAAGGTACCTGAACCCCCATATGCAGTGTCGGTCCGTTTGAGAAAGTAACCACTCCTTTGTGATTCGCTCCCCACCTTGTTCTGGTCGGGGTGGGTCGTGGTCTGGTTGTAACATCGCAATCTCGAGTTGAGCGGCAGCTAATGTAAGAATGTTGGTTTCAAAACCGGATGCCGCTGCATTTTCGACGGCGGAAAGCACGGTAGCCAGGGAGGTGATAGTTAAAGGCCAGGCCAAGCTAGCCAGGAGCAGTAGAATGAGTTGTAGGACGGTCGGTATGTCCATGGTTTGGGGTTTCAAGGAGCGCGTTTGGTGACTCGGCGCGGCTGAATGGCCTCATCGCGTTCCTCAATTGGATTTATCTCCGAGCAGCTGACCGCGCTCCACCACTTGACAGCGCTTCATTTTTCAAGATCAACGATTTTGTTTTTTAAAGAAATCCGCCTGAAAAGCGGTTTCGAATAGCCTCTAGTATGAGCATTCACTCTCTCATTCAACCGTCGGTGGGCAGAACGAAGAGCGTAGTCATGCCGAACTATCTATATATCGTAAGGAAATAAATACCATCTGCCGTCTGACTGTCGGCGCGCGTACACGTAATCTCGGCTCCAGATGTTAGGGGGTGATGAGATCAGCGGAGTTTCAAGTCGGAGGAAAAAAAAGCACCCGCGACATCAGTTATAGGGCAGCGTTCCTCCATCATTTTCTCATCAATCATATTCCGATTGATCCTATTCCTCCTTAGCATACTTGGTGCTACATACAGTGAACGCCCGCGGGCGCAGCGAGCGAGCCCTATAACGTCTGGAAACGAGGCTAGCGTACACGCACCCGAACACCGCGCCAGCTTGCTCCGTGGGTAGTCCTTAACGTCTTCTGCTCCATCTGCTCTTGTTAAGGTAGTTGTTGCCTCTAAAGGCATTTTTGTAGTAATACATTTGCTATATTTTCGTTTTTGAGCTCGGTTAACTGACCCTGACTCGGGAATTTCTATAAAATGAGCCCATTCTTTCGCTCAGGGTGCCCTCATTTCTCCTTCTACCTCACACTCTTTGCGCTCATGATGCGTGCACTAGTACTCGGCTGTGGATTGTGACCGCTAAATAAGCGGCCACTGTTACCACGGCCATCTTTCGGCTTGCCCGGCTGTCATATATATATATGGTTTTCGTTCTCGTTTCTGGTAGGCGCCGAAACAGCCTAGGTTCGGATCAAGCCTGCCGTTCATTGTTTGCTGATGTGATCAGTTTGAAGGTCAAACAAATGAAGGGGCTTGTGTGCCAAGATGGGCGAAACGGGGGGACGTTCGTCGCGTTCTAGAGGTCGCAAAAGTGTGTATAGTCCCGGGATGGATTGGGGAAACTTGTTCATTTTTAATTAACTTAGATATTGGTCAACTCCACATGGGATATGACCTCAGATAGCTAGTACAGTATGCCCAACAAGAGAGCCTTCGTGAAACCCTAAACCTCATTTCTCTCGTGGTCCCCTTGGTGTCTTTTTGACCCAGGAACTTTTCTGAAGTTGCCAAATCAACACTAGACCGTACCAGACCTATCTCTCCAAGTTCAGAGGTCGAATATCAGAAGGGAGACAATAAACGAGACCAAGTAGAGCTCCAGCCAAGTTAGCCGAGTGAATTTCCATTTTGGGAATAATCGGCAAGGGCGCTTGAATTTTCTCTTCGCCTCTCAATGGCGGCGACTCAGCCACAGGCTTCGTGCAAGAAGCTTCCAGGCCATCGCAGGGAAAGAAAAGACGCGTCGCCCGTAATCGATCGCCTCGAGTCACGACCAAGTCACGATGTGACATGATGTGACACTAATTAGCGGGACTTCAGAATTTTATTCGATGCGTCGAGGAACTGTTGCAACAAATCTGAAGAGATAGAATGTGTTCATTGGTAGATTAGACTCAATTGAGCCCATAAAAACCCCAATCCGGAACAGTCAAAGTTGGTGAATGCACCAGTTCCCATTACAGCCGATGTCAGTACCGAGGGCGCGGATCGAAAATTTTCTGTTTTGGGATGTTTCCAAAGAATTCCCGATATCTCAGTCAGTTCCTCACCGATTCACATAAAAACTAGATAGATCTCCTCAGCTAATTCATGCACAATTAGTGATAGAGAGGGACTTGCGAAAATATTACGTATTAGGTAATTTCTGTTTTGGGGCTGTTTTTGCACTGAATACCGTCTAGCATGGTGAGAACATTTCCCAGTGGCCTAGAATTTTGGTAGGGACAACGTGTATATGTTATAAAACATGTGATAGAGTCAGAACTATATGAAATGTCCAGATGAATGTGATCTTGGCAATATCTCTGAATGCCAAAAACTGCCAAATGTTTTCACTGGAGCTAGAAGGACTGTAACGACATTATCCTCACTTCTGACTCTACCGCATGTTTTACCAGGTATGCACGTTGTCTCTCCCAAAATTCTAGGTCACTGGGACATGTTCTGGCCATGCTAGACGGTATTCAGCGCAAAAAACAGCCCCAAAACAGAAATTACCTAATGCATAATATTTTCACATATTCCTCTCTATCACTAATTGCGCATGAATTAGCTGAGTAGACCTATTTAGTTTTTATGTGAATCGGTGAAGAACTGATTGAGATATCGGGAATTCTTTGGAAACATCCCAAAACAGAAAATTTTCGATCCGCGCCCTCGGTACTGACATCGGCTGTAAACAGATAGCGTGGAAATCACCTGAATACCGGAGGCCAAAAAAATGGTATAATAATTGTGCGTACGGAGAATAAATCTAATGCCTATGAAGAGCATTTGGCTCCGCAACAACGAGCTGAGAAGATGCCTGGCGGTCACGGTATTCATCCTCAAAGATAGTTGGCGACTTTTCGCCCCCAACACGTGATTCTGAAACAGGCAATTCGCGTGTCGTGTTTGCTCCTCACCCAAATGCAGTATCTGTCCACGAACCGGCTCGCGAGAGCGCGAACTGCCATTGTTCTTCTCAAGTAAAACTCAAGGCGAATATGGGTACGCCGGGCCATTTCATATAATTTCAAGGCTGGATTTCAAGGCTATTTGCAACGAGCAAATAATTCATTTGACATAGGACAGATACAACAGGTATTATATTGACAATTCAGTGTCATTACAAGAAACTAGTCGAGGTGGCACGCGTTGCAAGCGGGCACGGTGGGCCGCAGGGTGTAAATGCCACCGGCAACCGGGTTGACACGTCAAATATGTGTGTTGGCGCGCCAGCTTGAAGCATGAGGCTATGTTACGCAACAGCGGCAGGCGGATGGAAGGGGGGGGCGCCCGATGTATATTCTGGCCACCTATGCCACCGCGTAATGTGGTGATGGTACTTATTAGTGAGTGGCACACGCGACGGAGATGGCCGTGGAGGTGTGGCAGAGGTGCGGGAGACGTTGGATGGAATACCAAGCAGTCAGCAACGTCGGGAGGGCGCTATAGGGTCAGAAGAGTGGCGGGGTGGTGGTGGACGAAGGAAGAGAAGGATTGTTTGTGCGGCAAACAGAGGACGAGCTGACAAGCCAGCTCAGCCAAATCGAGGTGAGGAACAAATACGATACGCGAATTGCCCGTTTTAGCGACACGTGATGGGGGCGAAATCTCAAAGACTCTCAAAGATCCTCACTATTTGGCCCAGCTTGTCCCAAGCCTCTCTCCGAGATTGGCCGGCTCGCCGGCCCAGAGACAGGCTTGCTCCGAACCTAGAAACAGCCATCGCAAGGAAGCCACACAGTGAAACAAGTGATGTATGAACACCCGTGACCAAGATAGACTGGGATATTGGGAAGAAAGACAGCAGTGAGATGGTGAGAAGAAAACGGTGAACTGGCACCTTTTTGACATCGCTTGCAGCTTGTCATGGTATCGGACTTAAGTATGTAGTGAGGTGGATCCTGAAAAGGGGAAATAAAGTAAGTTCCATGTGGGGTTCGAACATCTGACCTTCGCATTTGAAGTTGGGACTTTTTTGAAGCAAAGATTCAAAAATTTGGCGGAGACTCTATGCCATTTGGGCACTATAGGACTCACTATCAAGATAGGAGGAGGAAGCAGGTTATATAAAGCGTCTGTCAAGGGCTGGGTAAAAGTGCCGCGACTGCCGCGGCATTGCCGCGCACTGACACGGCGGTGGCTGTGTTATTGCCGCGGCGCTGCCGCGCAGCATGTAATTCAATCCACAATGGTTCCCCGGCCCTAATTTATGTTTGCGCACGCTTTTCTGGTTGTGATACATGATTTAGACACAAAAAACCCCTAGTTGAAATTTCGTTAGTCGGGCTTAGTCGGACCTGGACAAACCTGGCCCCATCGCAATGATCGCCGGTTACACTGAAATATTAGGGATATCAATCGATTGCTATCCCACTACAGTCCAATCAGTCGAAATGATGAGATGTTACTTCAGATCGACTCAGGAGTACTGATTAAAACTTGGGTAAAGATGCCGGGTTACTACGGGATCATTTTAGTCGAGTCGGCAATACTAGATGCACCCATTCTGAGGAACTTGGATCCGTGAAATTTGAGTAGCCCTCAGTGCAGTTCACTTAATGGCTGTTGTCCAGTCTTTCAGACCACTATTAAGTAAGTTGAACCTTCCATCTTTGGGAGTTACTATTTAAGGTCCTACCGAGTTGGGGGGGGCTGTGCGCCTCCCTTCTCGAAAGGGGAACGGTGTGCAGATGGAGAGATGTGCACCGAGTCCATCTCGAAACCGTCTGCGGATGCGCCCCGCGACACATTTGAATCACCACGTGGGGGACCGGCTGCCATGTCAAGTTCCGTGCCCGCGGGCCGTGAACGCGCCTCCGCTAGCCGCGGCGTGCAGACACAGAGGTGCGTGGTGTGCTGCGTCGAATATGCACCACGGAGCCTAAATCCGTCTGTGATTGTGCTCTTGACGCCACTGCCATGCACCCTCTAAATTAGATTGCACCGGACTCTTTCCACATTGTTCCGGGGTACCGGAACAAACGGGGTTTAGTCTGCATTGCACGTCTGAATCCAAGTTGACAACTTGTTCCACATATTTTCCTCCGGAATGTGGAATCGGAGATCACGCTCGGGCTATACAAAACTCTCCCATAATACGGTGCACATCTTAAGGATCATGGATTCAAATACTGCGAGAGACTTGTTGAAATAAGGAACAGTAATATATATCCTTAGCTGGCCTTATTCCTACGGTTCAATCCCTTTGGATCTGCCTCGGATTAGAGCCGTCATTGTACAGGAGTCCATGGCCTCATATAATCCAAGGGTCCCAGTAATTTTTCTGGTCTTCGTACCTTTCATTATCATGAAATTTGGGCTTCCGGCGTAGTCATCCATTCTCCTAGCACAAATCCATCGATGCAACTTGAACTCTGAGCCTGTTATCTCCTCCCTCAAGTCCCATCCTCTGAAATATTGGCCTGCCACCTTTGGAAGGACAGCTATTAATCACTGACTCCGTGTGAAATTAAATGAAGCCTGTTGGCAGCTACCTTCCTGGAGCAATCATCGGACTCTTGCAGTTGAAATTTGAACGCTCCGTTGTCCAAGTTGACGCGGCAGTGGGCATTCAAGCACAATGCACATACATCTCTAAACTGGGTCAGTGAAACCCGACGTGCTGTGAGCATGACACAGAATGATATAAATTGATGTGTAAAATGTATCTTCTCCTCTGCGTCTGGTTAGGGGAGGGGATAAAGTTGAATGTAAAAGATGTCGGCCAAAAGAGCTCGTGCAGGGTATCTCCGTGTACGTTGAAAGGGGAGCTCCTCTTGTGTGTGGGAAAACATGCCAGCAGAGGAGAATTTGTGATTTTCAACAAGTACCGCAAGATGCCGATGATTTGATCGGCCATCACAAACACGACAAAATTGAAATAAAAACAGAATGTTGGCATACCTGTGGATATGGGCCATGCGAAGAACAATGGATAGAGTGAGTACAATGGGACAGCCTAGAGTGTGCTGTGCAACGGGGACAATGGAGGAGGGACAATGCCGCTGAGGTTGAACAATGGCAATTGAGATAAAACAGAACATTGGCATACCTGTGGATATGGGCCGTGTGAAGAACAATGGGACAGCCTAGAGTGTGCTGTGCAATGGGGACAATGGAGGAGGGGCAACGCTGCTAGAAATTGAACAATGGTGTTGCAACTACGGTCACGTGACCGGAAATCGTCACCATCAAAATCGTTGAAACACGTCGCGAGTGGGCTCAAACACGCCACAGGGGGTTCTGAAGCATGTTTCAAGTTGGTACGACTCAGATGCACAGCCCTGGGTACAATGGGGCACAGAATATGTGGCGGGAGAGTGTGAATTCCACAGTGGTTGACTATTGTGCATAGCCTGGGTTGCTGAGGCACCAGTGGAATGGGAACGGAAGTTGTCCATCTCGGGTTGGATATCCCTTGAATTTGGGCGACACATGGCTGTTTCAAAGGATTCACACCAAGAGTTGCAGGTGTTATTAATTATTAGGAAGTACAAACAGTAGGGGTATAAAAGAGCGAGTTGTGAGTAGGTACAAAGGACAATTTACGCCCAGGGTTTCTCACCTGTGTCTTCTGGACTCTCGCTGTGTTTGGTTGGACTCTCGCTCACTGTACGGAATGGAACGGAAATCTATATAAGAATTCACAACGGTTTGTGTCTGACCACATAACCTGATTGGCTGGCGGTACCGTTGTCTCGAGAAAATACCTCCGAGAGCTCCAAATGATGTCATCCGCTCCACGGACCCACCGCGATGTTGGATTCCCCACCCAGATGGTGGGTTTCTAATTATAATGTTCAGATGTTCACTTTGGGCTGTATCTGTTTCTTCCCTCGGAGTCACTGTCAATATACCATGAACCTATTATAACCGTTTTTTTCGTCGTTAATATGTGATCGAGGTGTCCACTCCCCCCCTTTTTAACAAAAACATGGTATGCAGTGCAGAATCAACTTGCGACTCCAACTCGGATTGATCTCGGCTGCCGCGGCATAGCTTCGGGAGGGTGATTGCTCTCACGGTACAATGCTTCTTTGATGGCGTTCTTCGGCGCGTATATCCCGCCAGGTCCCGCCGCTCAACATTTCTGGCTTCCACATGCCAGCGCACCGGTGGAGCATCGTCTCAAAATCTACCAATTCATCAAACATGAGCTCACAGTATTTCGTCGGTTCAAGACTGGGAGATTGTCATTTATTTCACCCAAGGCTCTCCCCGGCGGCACACAAACGCGGCTACATTTTACCTTCGGGAGCATTGGGGCTACTAATCCTCAGGTGAATATTCCCAAACCATTGAATTAATGTGAAGCACCTGTTTGGCCTCAGTTGTTGTGCTATTATTTATTGCTTACCAGGTTAACCTGCTACTAAAAATTATGCTGGCGCCTCTCAGAATCAGTCACTAGATTTTACGTGTTGAGTATACTGGAAAACATCCTCCGTACTTTTCTGGGTGGGTGCTTGGGACTGTGAGGCGTGATCAGAGCTCTCCTGTGGTATTTTGGCAGGTAGCTTATTTTTCCTCACCTCACACCAGCTCATTTTCAATGAAATGCAGTGCAGTAGGCTCCTTTCATTCATATCTATTTTTTTTGGAAGCCAAATAGGTACGATGGAGCATGTTTGACATTGGTTTAACGGGAAAACCTGGGCTTCAAATAGGGCTTAGGATGTCTGTTCCCTATTTTGCTTAACGGAACAGACCGGTCCATGATGGTAAGTTGAAAGTTGACCTGGTGTTCATCACGAAGTTGGCTGTTCATTTGGCATCAAAACCACGGTGTTCCACTTGGAATTAACGACAATAATAACTGTCATGTGAACCTCACATGAGATAGGAAACACTGGAGAAGAGATCAGAACGAAAATAAACATGGTCCCAGAACTATCCATAGTATGGATTGTACCAGACAAAGCAAAGTGAAATACATCTTGGTTGAAAATAAGGTAGAGCTGTGTTATTTGAGCTGTGGATGGTCTGTAAGTGAGGCTAGCCTTACCAGACTACCAAGGTGATAAACAGAACACCTTCACACAGACATAGAGACCCTGCCTGGTGCGAACTGAGGTTCGGATAAATTTATTCACTACACTTACACGTCAATCTGCATTTAGCGGAGGACTTCAAAAAAAAAGCCATCTGAGCATTGAGATAAGAAACCAACTCTTTCTCATTTGAAATTATGAGGAGTCAAACAAGTGGGTCATTCAAACATTGGAACCATGACCACTTGGTGGACTTGATGATGATAAAATGACTGTAAGGCTCAGAATGAAACTGTCCATGAGGCTACGAGGACTCAACTAAAGGTTGACGACAAGTGGCATCTTAAAGTATCAACCTAACCACAAGGTTACTGTTTCGAACGATTTCCCAAAGAACTGCTACTACTTTGAGTTAATTTCCCGCTGGCCAAAAGACATGCAAGGAAATTACAGACTCCCGTAGCGTAGCACGGGCATACTGCTAGTCAAGGACGAAACAGAATGGTTTATTGGACAAAGTTGAATGTACAGTTATTTCGCTGAATTGCAACAGCCATATACTTTGACTGGAACCCCGAACTTGTGCACTACACATACGTGTTGAATGATTGGACTTCAAAGGATTTGGATTGGAACGGTTTAGGGTTTTGGGTTATTTGCTGCTGGTCAGCATTTGGTTGGGTTGGGTTGATTAGGATTTGAAGTTCATCGTTGAACGTGTGTCAAGTGTTTCAACGTTTTAACCACCTGATGTATCCTGCCCAATTGTTCAGTTAATAGTTCAAAGAAGACGACATATATTTGTGTTTCATTCCGACCGGTCACCGAATCGAGGGCTGATGTAAAGGTGCCACACCAGTTGTTGAGTTATTTGGTGTGTATTGAAGCGCACTGGCGTACCATGTACACAGAATTTCCACTCCAAGTTATTGTCCCTTCAACAGTTCAACATGTAGCACGGAGCACATATACATAAATCTCAGGAGAGATTACAATTATATCAACCCAAATGCTGATACTTCAGGGCATGAGAAACCCTTGGGTAAGCACATATGGACTCCACTCACCCTAGGTGTGATCCCCAACCCGCAAGGTAGACATAGGATGGTGCTAAAGAGTGCGCGGCACTGCGCCGCGGCAATTCACCCTGTGTCTATGTTGCCGCGGCACTGACGCGGTGCTGCCGCGCAGTGACGCGGACATGCCGCGGCGTGCATGCGGGTCCAAACTTGCATCAGCGACGTCCAATGTGTCTTAAAAATCATTTGAAACTGGATGTATCCTATGGGTCTCATTTTGAGGTTCAACTTGGGTTTACCATGAGAGAATCTTGACTCCCCACCCACATTTGAGTCTGAGAACAATCGATTGAAGCCTTAGATTATTCCAGTACAGCACTAAGACTTCATTCTACGGTACAAGTCCGAATTAGGGCATTTCCTAGTTGCTTAGTCAGGCATAGTCAGCATAGGGATTGCCGCGTCAGTGCCGCGGCAGTGCGCGGCAGCCGCGGCATTTTCTCCTGGCCCGTCTGTCAAGAGAGACTGGAATGCCTCGGCTTTGCTGCGGTCATTCAAGATATCGATCTCCCAAGTTTGGTGATCATTGTTTCAAAACTCCTGGGAAGTTTTTTGGCGACAGCAGGCACGAAAGCACTGCCTTACACTTCTTGGTTGCTCCCCTCATCTCTGACCACCCATGGACGATGAAACGCACACCACTTCCATCGAATTCACACCTCAGTTGGACCTGGACATTGTCAACCGTACCTAGTGACCTTTCCTCCCCCCCCCATTGAAATAAATGGTGACTAACCCTCTGGTGCCTATTATGTAGCAACGCAGCCTTCATCAATCACAGCGCGCGCGACATCAATATAAGCGAGTGTACCACCAATGTCACCTTCACAACTGCGCCCTCTCTGCCGGATGGTACGTTTGAAAAGACTACTTGGGATGATTATATGCTGAATGAGGGATAGACTTCCGAAGGATCCCGTGGGGTGATATAGATCTGCTGCACGAAATACATGTGGACTACGAGTCCTGTATTGTCAATCTTCGCCGCAAAAGGGTATGTGCACGGCGGGTGTATTCCGCGAGGGTAGAGGGCAGAAAGTCGAAAGTGACGGTGGCCATGTACGAAGGGGACGGCGCAGAAGAGGTACGATCTTCTCCCTCGATAGCGATACTCTCTTAACGAGTTTCGTAGGAATGGCAGCAAGCTATTGAAAAACAAAGGTCTCTTCGGCAAGTTTTCTATACACATTTCAGGTTTTCTTTCTAACTTGTGAACCCAGACACCCAAACATCATTCAAATTTGGTGCACAGCAAAATCGGGCAACATGCACGCTACGCTCTTCCATGATGGTGTGTCCTACGCTGTCGAAATGACGATATCAGAATCAACAATCCGATTAGATCTGATTCCTTTGCAACATATTCTGGACCTCTATGGTCATTCGCATTTTCGAACCGTTTATACTTACGTGTGCAGCGTATGTGCTTCCATCACCCGCCATCTACGGCATCTAATTCCTGAAAGATGTCAGATTTCAATGTGAGAATGTTTGACCCGGCCGTCTAGGTTCCTCACAATTGTATAGGAGGCGGACTGGTATTTTGCGTCCAAATTTCAACGAGACCTAGTAAGTTCAGTTGTCCAGATGTCCAACTCCTTATGTATTGTTTCAGGAGTCGAGTGACTGCACCTTTTGGATACGCCGCTCAACTGGTCGGCTCTGCGCAGAGTTCATCTCATCCCGGAACAGCATCGATCTGGGATACGCCTTCGACGAGGGTGCCGTGTCATTTCTCTCCGACGGACACCATCTCTTGAATGCATCGGTCGAAGATGCCATGGTCATCAAAGCGCTACCACTCGAGGTGTATCACGATATTTGTTCCCACAATCTAGGGCATTCGACACGCGTCTCAATTCCCACTCACATACCCGTGCAACCAGGATCAGTCATTCACTGGTCTCCCAGCAGCCAACACCAGGTCTGTATTGAGATCGCGTCGTTGCCTGTGTTTGTAGGCATTCTTTCTTGGAATGATTCAAACGAATTGATGGAGGATGAGTGGACACGGTATTTTGTCTTGCGTTCATCACGGGTTACTTCCGCTGATGTCGTTATTCCAAGTTTTTGTTCTGGCGATGTATCTAACACCAGTATCAAAATACAGGTATATGCCGAGCAGATATACGAAGCCTGGCTCACTCAAGCAAACAATATTTTCGGTCGCCTCGGTATCACATCCAACCTTGAAGATTATGGTATTCATTCGACTCTGGTTCACTTGATGTCTGTATTGACTTCTTTTAACAGTTCTTGTGTCCAGCATGTGGTTCACGCTCGAGATACTCCCAACAACAGAAGATCCTCCGGCGGGATTCCTATTTCTCTGCCCCAGCGAGGACTTTCGAACCGGCCCAGAGTCAGTCGGATGGCCAGACTGCCCAGCTTACTGGTCCCTCGATCCATCGGGTGTTGACCGGCTCAGTATGGAGGACGCCACGCGGCTCGGATTTCCTGCTGTTCAGCAGACCATTGAAATTGAGGGACGTTACTGGGATGATAGCGTTTACAACGGACTTCGTCAGTTCCACCGTGGCAAAGGCTTGGATCCCAACAGCCAGGATGTGGCCCTTCATCTATGGGAGCCGCTTTTCAACTTGTCCAGCGAAATCAATCCTCTATTTGCCCATGGTGAGTCCATCATCCTGACGTGGAATACGTCGCCAGCTCATAAATCCCACAAGTAAGTGAAGAAGATGTCGACGAGGATGAGGGCAAGTTTAATTTCACCCTCAAAATAGAGACATGGATGACGAACATCCAGATCCAGATGACCATGATCATGAGGAGAGTCTGTCCAGCGAAGGCAGTGTCTGTATAGCTGAAACAATTCCTGCGAAGCGCTCATTCGACGAAACCATCATGGGCACACACGAGTACATTCAATTTCAGCCCGTTTCTTTTCTTCATTAATCTGTTCTTCAGGGATATCCCGATCGAGACGGGGAGCGGTGCCCAGGAACATGACAAGCTTGCCCTACGGCGTCTGATGCTCGATGAGAAGGCGCAACTTATTGAGATGCACCGGCTCGGCATTTTCACGAAAGAAGAATTTATCGCCCGGCTTGAAAGAATCGAGGCGGAGCACGAAGAAATTGGGACGTGGCCGTCTCCGGTCAAGCGTGCGCGACTATCTAATTAAGACCAAGGTTCCTGGAAGGACGTCGAAATTCCTTTGATTATTTAATGAGCCATAGCCCTAATATATAGACTAATGCCCATGGCCCTAGCCATAGGAAGTGTTATCTAAATTCACGGCGCTAGCCAACCGGTTGGCTAGCGTCATGCCGTTGCACACACACTGGAGAACCCAAATATTCAGTGCAACCGAATCTTAAACCAAAAGCTAAAAGCTAAGGTTAGGGCTTCCTTATGAGGGTATAGATAAGATAAGATAAACCTTATAAGGAAACCCTAACCCTAGCATTATGGTTTCGGTTTAAGATTTGGTTTGACCAAATGTTGGGAATTTCTGGTGTGACAGGGGGGCTGCTCTGCCGGTTTTGGGCGAGGGGGTGGATGATTGGGACTTTTTTTGGACGGTGTATATATTTGGGGGCTGATGGATGCTAATAAATCCTTTAAAAATGTTCCCAAAACGATCCATAAAAATAGATTTCTTCCCATTGATAATTTCCTCTTTTGGTCTTAGCTGTGCTTGCGGGTACAATTGCATCCGTTCGCACGCCTCTGCTCCGCCCACATCCGACTGTCAGCTCCGTCCCTCTTTCCTCGGCAGCACTATCACATTGATTTCCACGGCTCCCCATCGAAAATGCGGGCTTTCACCCATCACACAGCGGCGCTGCGTGGCGCTATCTCGGCCATTTCAACGATGGGGCGCTGGTGGGCGGCGAGAGCAGGCAGACTTACCTATTTTGGAACCCTGCATCTGTACGTACTGCGTCTCCCGATCTCGGGATTGTTAGTACAGTCTAGGCAGAAGATAATTAGCCTCTGTTTTTTTTTAGAGCAAATGAAAGCCGCCAGTGAGCCTGTCGATGTAGGGCCAATTAGAACAAATGCGGTTTTTCGTCCGTGTTATGATTACATTCTGTACTCGATTTGGCTCTCAAACCACCCTGGCTTCTGTTCACGCTTGCACGGTCCGTATCTATCCGATGCTACCTCAATTTACTTTTTGAAGCTCCAACGTACATCCGTCCGCGGTTTTGCGACCCCGGTTCACTTTGTGCGCCTACTGCGCTCAATGTTGTCCTCGGCGCACCATGGCTTCCTCTCACGCTTGCATGCCAAGTATTAGCCAAACACCACCTTAATTTACTTGATTTCCTAATATAAATTCTTCTACGGCTTTGTGTCACGGTCCGTATCTATCCGGCGCTACCTCAATTTACTTTTTGAAGTTTCAACATACATCCGTCCGCGGTTTTGCGACCCCGGCTCACTTTGTACGCCTACTGCGTTCAATGTCGCCCTCGGCGCACCATGGCTTCTTCTCACGCTTGCATGCCAGGTATTCGCCAAACGCCACCTTAATTTATTTGATTGAGTTCTAATGTAAATTCTTCTACGACTTTGTGTCCAGAGCTCGCTCTGTGCGCCTGTTCTGCTTAATTTGCTCCCGCACTCACGGCATATTTGGTAAGATGCTAGGAATTTGATGAGATACCCCAGATTCCGCATGTCAAGCAACAGCAAGCAACGCACTTCCTCACCCCCATCTGTATGCACCAGATTCACACCATACGTACAGACATGTGCATTGCATGGCGAGCTGGAACGGGGATGGGGTTCGGGTGGAGCAGCTCTATCGAATTGCGCGCGAGGCCGTCCCGGCCCTACGTTGCACCTGTGACACAGTCCGCGTCAGTATGCGACGAGTCTTGTACCACTTTGGACGATAGTACTACTTAGTGGATATGCGATGGAAGAGAAGAAAAATCAAAGAATAATCACGGAACGAATGAATCGGTTTCTTCAAGTCGATTTTTCAGATGTGCCGAACAGCGATCCTTTGCCACACTCTGAGGCCAACCAGATTTACGGACGGGTGAGGTCGGCGGTCGCCAGCGCCATGTCAAGCTATTTCATCCCGGAGCGGAGTCGGGGGCGGAAGTTGTGTAATTGCACGACGGGTTCAGGCTGAGTCAGGAGTCACCGGGAAAACTGATGGCATCATCTCGGGCCGTTCCGAGTATCTTTTCTTGCTGTCATCTTTCGTATCTCCCACCATTAAGCTACTCTAGTCTCGAGGTAGAAAGCAGTGATTGCTTCTTGGTTCGCGTCGCGTCTCCACTTCTGCGGTTCAAGGTCGGGGGCGAAGAGGTTTGACTACGTGCCGAATATAGCTCATGGTGAACGTCATACTGGCATGGGGCGCTGTGGGGCGCTATCCGCGGGCAGCGGTGCATCTAAAGCCCGTGCGCCGGGCTGACCTTCTCGGCAATGTTTCCACAACACCAACTCCGCAGTTCACGGTGAACGTGTCACACTGGAGTAGAAAGAGACACTACCCGCGGGCGGCGGCGGTACATCTCTATAAAGCCCGTGCGTCGCGCTGACGTTCTCGGCAATGTTTCCCGAACACCAACTCCGCAGAATGTTTGTGGCGGCGGGCGTGGTCCTCTGCGCCCGAGCCCAGCCACCCATCGTAGATCTTGGCTACGCGCAATACCAGGGCACGGTCTCCCCGGCCAACATATCCCACTTCCTGGGGATTCGATACGCGGCGGCACCACGAGGTCTGTCTGTCGCCCGCTCTCCGTCCTTGGCTTGTAAAATTAATCGCAGATCTTCGGAGGCGATTTCCGCTTCCGCGCCCCACAGCCGCCGACGAATGACACTGGTCTGCAGGACGCCACAGTCCAGCCGAACCAATGCTTCCAAGCATCGATCAACGGCGTGGACGCGAACGGCCTGGCGCCGACGAACCCGCTGGAAACGCGCGCAGCTGAGGTCGTTATTTCGGCAGAAGACTGTCTGTTCCTCAAGTGCGTGCCCCTCGTGTACTGTAAACTATTCTCTGATGCGACATGTATGGCAGTGTGTACTACCCGAGCGACACCGCAGGAACTCCGGTCGAAGATCTCCCCGTGCTTGTCTGGATTCACGGCGGAGGGTGCGTTTACTTATAGCCGTCGCTTGCCGATTCCAATGAAAGTTTTGGGCAGATACGTTGCGGGCCGGGCCAGTTTGTATGACGGGGAAGATGTCATCAACCAAAGCAACCGAGGAATCGTCGTCGTCATTATTCAATACCGTCTCGGCGCCTTCGGTACGAAATTACTTTCGAAGAATAAGGCTTCTCTCCTGAAACTCTGTCTATCAGGGTTCCTCCCCGGTGCAGAGGTGAAGAAAAATGGGGCACTGAATGCTGGGTTGCGTGCGCGCGCTTACTTTCATTGTTGTGCCATTCTGACGTCGCGATCCCTCAGTCGATCAAGACTTTGCGCTAAGATGGGTTAATAAACACGTGCGTTCTGCAATGCCCGATCTTCCACCGCACGAATGTACAGTGTGGCCTTACAGATAGCCAAATTCGGGGGAGATCCGGCGAGAGTCACAATCTGGGGCGAATCTGCAGGTGTGTCTGGACGAGCTGGTGAGAACGGATTGAAACTGATCGACGGCAATTTAGGCGCGGGATCCGTGCTTCAGCACGTCGTGGCCAATAACGGAAAGACGCAACCTCAGCTGTTCAGGGGTGCGATCACCAGCTCGACGTTCCTGCCCTCGCAGTACGAGTACAACGACCGCATCCCCGAGGTGCGCGATTCACCTCTTCCTTTGTGATGTTTTCTAAACACATAATTCGCAGCTGTTATACAGCGAGGTCGTCGTGCAAGCAAAGTAAGATATCAAATTAATGCGTGTACTAATTGAATAACATGCTTTGAAGCTGCACCTCTGCCACTGACGCATTTTCCTGCCTCCAAACCGTCAACGTGACTGCTCTAGAGACGGCCAACACCCAGATCACCATCTCGGGATTCTACGGCACTTACCTATTCGTCCCGGTCGTAGACGGATCCTTCATCACACAGCGGCCGACGGCATCGCTCCTGCAAGGCGCGGTCAACGGCGTTAGTTCTTCCAACAGTTCAAACGAATCTCACCTCACTGATAACTTTCCGCGTCCAGGAGATGCTTCTCTCTGTAACGAACACGTTTGAAGGAACATCTTTTGTAAATCAGAGCACCGGCGATACGGCGAATGCGACGCAATACGCGTTAGACTTGTTCCCCAGCTTCGGCCCTGCACAGGCTAACAAAGTGGGGTCCCTGTACGCGGGCTTGGGCACGCAGCTCTTCCAGGAAAGCGCGATTATAGGAGAATGTGTGTGAATCCCCATTTATCGTGCGAGAACAGAGTTACATGTATCGGTTTGCTGTCCAGCGACTCTCATCTGCCCCACCTATTACCTGCTTCGTGCATTCCACGGCCGTGCGTTCAAAGTGGGTGGTCCCGAGCTGCCCAATTTCGTCGGATCTAATTTGCACGCACATGCAGGCCGAGTTCGCGATTCCCCCAGGACTGCACTCGTACGATGTCCCGTATTACTTTCCCAGCATCGAGACGCCGTTGTTCCAAAACACGAGTTTCATCAATGCATTCGCCCAGAGCTTCACGTCGTTCGGCATCTCCCTTAATCCGAACGTGAAGATCGACCCCACGACGATCACACCGCCGTGGAAAAAGTGGGAGGCGAGGAACACGGAGATGCTCTTCAACTCGACGGCCGCGGGGCTGCCCCTCGTCGAGCCCGTGGAGACCTCCGACGCTCTGCTCGAGCGGTGCCAGTGCGTCTCGTCCATTCATCCATGTGTTGTGACTCGCTTTTAATGAGATTTTCCGACAGGTTCTGGATCAGTGTGGCCAACCTGACGGCGCAGTAGGACTCGGCTTGAACTCCAGATTTATCACATATCGATTTCTATGTATCAGTAGCTACCACTTACCTCACGAAGGAGCGCGTTCCACTCAGATTCGCGTCCCCGCCATCGGCGCCATTAATAAGTATTGTTTTTCGATCGGCTTTCCCGCCCTACTAGTACTACTGTAGTAACCCGACAAAGTGTGGGAATTTTCCCATGATTGCCGAGAAATGAACACCTTATCCAGTGAACACTTGCGGTGACGGGACCCCATGAACAGTTGGTCGGATTACATATTACAGTACAGCTCGGCCTCGAGAACGGCGCAGATGTGAACACAACCAGTGTACACTATGGAACCGCGTTGCAGGCCGCGTCCCGGTACAGACACCCCGAAATAGTGGATTTTTTATTGGAGAAAGGTGCCGTTGATACAAGAGTTGGCGACTCCGACTGGGAGACGCGGAAGAGTCTGACTCGGAAACGGAGTCAGTTGAAGAGTGAGTATCGAGTGTGCTCCCCGTACCCCAGATTTCTAACGTTCCATTTTGCAGTGATTAGAGAATCATAAGATAGTTGTTGCAGAAGCAGTTCCGTGTAGATTTTATCCAACGTTGAGCTGGAAGAGAAAATACACGGGAGCCCCGAGTCAATTTTAATTCCATAGATGGCAAGTCCGCCCAAATGCAAGAAAGATTTTGAGTCCAAATAATCTGCGCGCTAGCGTAAGTGTCGCGGGCAGAGTCCGGACGGAAAAGGCTGTAATCAGGCTTTTTGGATGGACATGGATGCCTGCGGAGGATATGGAGACTTCAGCTCTTGAAGTGATTGAGATGCGGTTTGGACTTCGTACTACGAATGCTCGGTGTCAAGTGTGGATACTTGGACCTTTTTAAAGTCGAAGACGGCCAGATCGCACTTCCGCATGGCGCAGAGAATGTCGACGAATTATTTTGCGGTTTGTCGACGCAGGCGGCTGAAGGCAAGAGGTATGGGCATGTATGTTTCTGCTCGGCATGAGCGTTGGTGCATGATGATGTGGTCGGCCGAAAGTCCCAGTGAGTTCGAGTTAAAAGCAGCGAGGGAGCTCATCTTGGCCCCGGGTCAGAGCTCGAGTCACCTGGATCGATCTCGACCTTGTATTTCGCATAGGATCCCGATAGGCAGACAGTCGAGTGTGTTGCGCAAATAGATTTTATTGGAACCCAAAACTTACAGTGATACGGCGGACGAAGGGGTGGAAGAATCGTAACAGGGGAGGGGGAGGAGCCTCGCTGCGGCGCGTGAAAGGTGGGCAAGAGATTACATAAACATCAGAATCAGGACCGCTCGTCACGCCGCGCGTCCGCGGCGCAGCCGAACGCGTTCAGGGACCACAGCTGCTTCCGCGCCCAGTGCAGCTCGACCCGTGGCAACCCGCCTACCGCCTCCCCCGCAAGATCGCGTGATCGCCTCCGCCCCGTATCCCCCGCGGCGGCGCGTGCATCTCCCGATAGCGACACGATCGGACGCGGACACGGGGGCATCAGCGACGGCAGAGGAGAGGGAGCGCGAAAAAGAAGAGATAAGGGACGAGTAGGGGGGAGCGCGGGGAAGCAGGGAGCGCCATGGACAAGAGACGAAAAGGAGATCAAAGGGAAAGGGAAAGGAGGGTAGGGAAAGAGAGAAGGAGAGGAAGAAGGGAAGGGAGGACCTGCACACATCGCGCCCCTGCGCCCGCACTGAAAGCCCACGCATTGGGGGCCTCCGCCCGCGCTGTCCACAGCACCCAACACACGCTCACCATCCCCAGCGCACATCCCCGCGCCGGAAACCACGAGGCTCTGCACATCTCTCTCCCTGCGCAGCGCTGTACATTCCGCTCTAGTGGCACCGCGCCCACATCCCCCCGCTTTCGCGCCCGTAACCGCCGCCTGAGCGCGCTAGGCCGCTCGCCGCTCGCCGCCGCCGCTAGCGCTACCCATCTCGCCTCCCTGCCTTCACACCGTGCCCGCACCACAAGAGACGAGAACGGCGGCGCTGCACGGATGCGCACCCTCCCCGCGCTCCACATCCGCGCCGCATCCCCCGCCGACGACGCCCTCGCTGCCCGCCACCACGTCCCACGCGCGCCTGGGGACACACGAGCCCGGCGCGCGGTGCCCTCCCCCCTCCCCGTGCTCCAAGTCCACGCTGCACCCCCGCGCGCAGGACGACTCCCACGTCATCACCGCCGCCAGACCGCGCCGCATCCTGGACCGACCGCCGAGGCACGCGAATCCCCAAGACCGAGACAGCGCGCTGCATCGCCTGCGAGCACGGGGCACGCGAGCGGCCGGACCTGCAAGAAGCTGCGGCGGATATGTGTGCGGGGACGCACGGGCATGGGGGAGAAGAGGGACGAAAGGGAGGGAAGCGATGGAAGAGGGGGAGGGAAGAAAGGAAGGGACACAAACGGAGGAAGGGGAGGGGAGGGAGGGAAGGAAGCGAAGGAAGCGAACGGAAGGAAGGAGGGAAGGAGTGTAGGAAAAGAAATGAAGGAAACGACTCCGCCTGGGTGTGCGTAGTCAAAGCCCGAGCCGCAGCCGACGGTGCTTTCGCCCCCCACCCGCGCCTCACTACCTCGCCGCCTCCACTGCGAGATCGCTCTCCCTCACCCCTAGTCGCGTGCATAGTGTATCGCCGCCCTACGTGAAGGTATATGTCACCGCCGTACGCAGGGCGAGCGGAGGACGGGCAGGGTGGGACTCGGTCGACGTCGCAGCGGACGCAAGGACCCAAGAGGAGGGAGAAGCCCGCCTGCGCTGGTCCTCGAGAATGGCAGTGGGATGTACGAACTGGTGGCGGCGTAGTGCAGGCGGTGTCGTGGCATGGAAGAGCTCTCGGAATTCAATGAACTAGGGAAGTGAAGGGAAAACAGAAGTTCAAGACGCACTTTGCTTGCACATAATGCGGCAGACGGCGGATTCTGAGGCAGATGCGTGCATGACTCCCTGCCTCGCCATTCTATGGTCTGCCTCAAGCACACACACTTGCTGGCGCACCTCCTCGAGCGAGATGTCGTCTTCCCCTAGGCGCGTATAGGGCTCGGAAAAGCTGTCCATCTAGGGGGCAGCAGGAAAGCAGTAGTTGGGGGTAGAGGGTGAAGGGGAAGGGAAGACGCAAGAGGCTATTCTATCTCGATTCTTGTAATGGCCGTTCTGCGCTGTCGGACGCGATTAGTTGACCTGCCGGTGACGTCATCAAAGACCGCTGTAGGCCCATCGGGCCACCATGATCATCCTGCTTCCTTTCAACCGAAATGACGCCGGTGAAGGGAATAGAATCCGTGGAGTGTTTTGGTGGATAGAGAGTCGTAAAGAGCCATGAGGGCATGTGGTCCAGGTCCAGACAGGAAGCTGGATCTGAACAGCAGATGGAAAAGCAATTAAACGTGCGTGTGGAACGTTTACCAGCAAGCGCTTGCAGAAGGGCCAAGAGGAAGAGTGATGATCCAAATTATGCCCAGAAACTGATATTCTTGCCCAGAATTTGGATCCTTCGGAACCTTGTTGAAGTTGAACGTTGAACGAGGCTTGTTCCGAATCCATTCCGAATCCGTTGATTGTGGAGGAAAATATTGAGGGATGCAGTACTGTGCCTGAAATAATCATTCCGAAGGTCACTCAGCTCAATCCGTTCCACTGTATAATTTCTGCCCTCGTTTCTTTCCCCGCCATTTTTGCGGCATTCAACCCGTGGGATGATCGCAACACAGCTTCTGTGATCCGATCTCTGCCGCTGACTCAGACTCGACATCACGCCTTTCTCTTCGCCTTCAATTCGCACCCAAACCTCTCTACCGGCTTGCTATGCAGCTCACCCGACCTACAAATACTCCCTAGCAACCACCTCTCCTGGGAGCATCCAATTCCTCGAGTTCCGGGCGGACCCTTCAAGTTCGCTCTCAGAGGCTCTCAGGTAACCTGTAGTGTTGCGCTCCAATCACGCAATGCAGTAGTACTTGGAAGTTGGATGAGATCTCAATGGTCAATCAAGCTGCCGCGGAGTAATGGCCCAATCCGCCACCGCTACATGTAGTTATAGTATAGATACTGGTAGATACAAGCTGTAAAGGCTGTATCTCATCCGTTTGCCGAGCTAGCTCGAAGCCTCAATCAAGCGGACCAACGCGTGTGCGATTGCCCACCATCATCCGTCCTGGTATAAGCTGCACATGGTATTGAATATTTTACGCTTTCGAAGCGGACTGTACTTCTACGCGATCACTCATGGCTTCCAACACACATCCACGCGAGCCGCTTCGATCTCGCTTTACGACTCAGATGGCGATTCCTGTGTGTGCATTGCTTCATCAACGGAAATATCATCTACGTGAGAGGTGAGCATTGTAACATCGATATTCAGGTAATAGTCAAACGAAGGTGGTGAAATACCTTATTGCTGCGCGTACAGGTAGGCAACTATTGCTTCTGCACGCGGGAAGAAAATCAAGAGATTGACATCCTCGGTGGGTGACAAGTCCTCTAGATACCTGGTAACGGTTTCCTTCAGGGTTCGTGTTGCTTCGGAATCATCCAGTCATGGCAAGGCGGCCAGCTCTTGGAGGCTGTCGTCGAATAGTCGAAAACGGACAATCTGCTGCATAATTGGTGTATCCGCCTCTCCCCAAGCTTTGCGGCTGCGGCTTCATGACTGGGATCAGGTATAATGGACCAGAAATGTGAAAATCAGAACCTATACTGCTCACCAAACTCACCTCCCGCTTCTCCGATTTGCCTTTCTCCTCGTCCATTGTGGGCGTAGAACGAAGAGAGCGTCACCTCATCAAGTTGGCGACATTTCCATTTTTGGCGGCAGATGTGGCGTTGGATGCATCAAAACTCGGTGCACGGGAGTATCTACGCTGTCGCGGTGGCACCAAAAAAGAAGGACTATAAGCTGATACGAAGATACTATGACGGTATTTATCGCCAAAAAATATTTAGTAATGCGGGCTAAACATTTCGAGTCGAACATCAACTTCCACTTGTGGTGCACACACATTTCAGGCCGAACATTTACTTCCATTAGTGGTGCATTAACATTTCAAATCCAACATTTGCTTCCATTTGAGGTATGTGAACATTAAAACTGTACAGTGAGATTCACAATGCATAGAGATGAGATTATATGCAGTGCGTCTGCTATCTGCGATGTGTGCATACGTATGGCATGAGCTATGCGTGGCCTGCAAATGCCCGATCAAGTATCCCATCATGGCATCATCGGGCATCATCCCAACGGGGTAGCTCATCCCAAATCAATAAATCAATACCAAACCCAACGAACCGTGGTAAATCTATACCGCCAACCAACTAGCTTTCCAGAGGCACTTCCTCTCCAAGCCAGCCCGTGCCAACAGAATATCTTGAAGGAGGTGGGAAGTGCCAACGAAATTGAATCAGGCCAATTTGTCCGCTCCGTCCCGAGTCTGCTAGTAACAGACATGTCGTTTCAGGATAGAGATCCCTTGCATCGGCTGGCGGGTATTTTAATTCTTCAAAGAAAAATAAACAAAAGAACAGAACAGAGTGAACCCGGAAAGGTGTTACATATCTATATCTCAAATACAATCCTTGTACAGCACACTCAGTGATCTCACCAGATCAAGCTAGGTAGTCCCGACTGAATACCACGCACTATGACTATATTTGACCCAATGAAATTCGACATAGGGATAATGGCGCGTCGATGGGCTTGGCGTTGGGGATCGTTGGGAAACCCACAGTTGATGTGGGAATTGATGTGATGTGGTTGGGTTGCTTACTTGATGTTCGTCGCGCAATATTGGAAGTACGCGGTACAGTAATATTGTTGTGTAAGCACATCAATTGTTCACCTCGCAATGTACATATTTTATGACGAAAAAAGCTTTTATAAGATACCATCTCGCAGCCGAAGCCATGTAGACCAGATTATTGGGCCAAGACTTGGGAGTTGATATAGCCACCAAAGAGTGCTCAGAGTTCAGATCAGAAGGTCCTGAAGATGTATGTATGGTGGCAGACAAAAGTTCATGTCAAGCCGTAATTTTGACCCAAATATTGTAAGATTTGAGATTTAGCATGAACGTGGGGGTGTTTTATAGGTCAAATTTCATTTCAGAGGCATAGGAGTAACCCTAAGTTAGGGTTTAAAAAGCGCGAAATCTGCGAGCAAAAAATTTGAAATTTGAAAGACCTTACACTTCCCCTCTCTTCGCCTTCGCCACCCACTCTGCCATGGCAACTTCTAAATCCTTCTCCTGAACCCCACGGTGAGAGCTATATTTCTTGACAGCAAATTCTGCAATTGGTCCTGTGGCACTGAGCCGGTAAACACTGGCATACCGGTTGGCACGTCGAAAGAAGTGGCGGATTGTCAGAAGCGGGCACATTTGAAGTGCCTCTGCAACAAGATCTTTTGCCTTTTGCCAGTTTCCGTTAGATCGTTCACGGAACCAGTGCTTTACCCAGGCCCATAAGTATTCAATTGGATTCATTTCTGGGTGGAACTTGGGTAGGAAATGGCACACCATGCCCGGTGCGGCTTCAATCAGCTGCAGTTAAATAAATTAAAGTGATACCAATGACTGAACAAAAACAACTCACCAGCTCGAGCAGAGACTTCTCAGATGCAAAATCCGGCTGCAGAGAAAGCAGCCTACACATGCAGCAGTCAACAGGTCTTTCATCGCTTTCGTCATTAGTGTCATTTCCATCTTCACCAAGCATACCTGCCTCCTCATCGGCCGATGCTCCTTCAAGATGGGGTTTGCGAGCTTTCGATGTTTTGCAAGCTTTGCAATCTCCGATCGAAGCTTTGCAATCTCCGATCGAAGCCTTGCCATTGCCATCTGTCGTATATCCACGTTCAGCGAGGATTATCTTCATGCCTTTGGGAAGACCCTCGAATTGCTTGTGTGGGTGATTCTCAGGCAGACCATTGTCAAAGGTCATCTTCTGGATTTTGCCTGCATGACCATGGGGATTGTCGGCCGGAATCACTGTGTCCCGCATATCTGGAACCTTTCCGCCAGGGTTGACATTCATTTTCGAGGTCGTAAGAGCATCCTTGGCAAGACTTCCATGAGCTGATGAGTTGTCAAATACCCAATGAATAATGGTGTTGGGGTAAAGGCAGCGAGCAATAAGGATAGCCTTTATAAGCTAGCAGTACGAAAAAATGTTGAGATCAGTTCAGGGATGAGAAAAGACAACTCACCTGTTGAATCATTTGCTCCATGTTCCAATAGGAATCCCCACTGGCCTTGTTGTCAGGATAGATCACAGTTGTCAAATTTGTGATAGCCAAACGGAGTTCAGCCGCCATTTTCTCGTTTTCAGCAATCATCTCGTCAGTGAGCGCAAGGAGCCCATAACGCTCGCACAAGAAACCTGAGATCATGATCAGATGGCCGTGACCGTTCTTTTTAAGAACCTGCTCGTTCAACTTCAGCCAGTAGTGATTGTTCTGATAATCGTTGGAGTGAATTGTGGACTCATCGTGAACAATGACAACATGCTCGATTTCACCCTCGTCGAGCTCCAGCTGCACTTCTGCCATGTCTGGTTCGGCATAGAGACATCTGAGCTGTTCGAATGCTTCAAGCTCTACAAGATAGGCTTCGCGACGTTTTTTAACATCCTTCCGTTCATGGCCATTCCAGTAAACACCAATATGATGCCGCTTGCGGCAATATCCCAGCTTCCAGAGCCACTGCTGGCAAGGTCTAATAGACACCGTTGTTTTTTGAGTGAAAGCGATGGAAGTAATGTCACATTGACGTGTTGCTGCAACACTTTCGGATTGACCTGAAATGGAATATAAGCCTCTCCCGCATTTCTGAAATTGGATGCACTTACTGTCCTAACTTCAAGAGTTCTGAGCCATCGTTGAACCCCCATATAGAACCCCTCGTCGTCGAGAAGGCCATTGGACTTCTGCCGCTGGCCCTGGTGGCTGGGTTTTAGAGATCCACTGGCTTCAAAGAAGCAAGCCTGCGCAGCAAGCACCCGCTGAAAGGCAGGATCACGGCCATGGTTTTTTGCCACACAAAGTGCTGCTCTCAGTCTCCCCATACGAGGCATCCAGTGGTAAAAGTCAACCAAGGCAGCAAATAATACTGTGCTGCGATAATCCTTCTGTTTGCGTGCTGCTTTGAGACACTCAGAAGCAAGAGAACCCAACTGTTCCGGCTGAAGAGGAGCTGCATCTTCGAGCAGTGTCAACCCACTCTGTGATATCATCTGCCACGACAATGGAATCTATAACAGCATCACCATTCTTAAGACGGGCTTTTTTCTCGAGCTCCTCTGGAGGCACCTCCATCTCGTCTTGGATGTCAGATAATTCGGATTCATCAGATGATGACTCTTCCTCCTCTTCGCGCATGGGAGCGAAGGAAGGCTCGGCAGATGACGAAGGTGTAGCCACAATCTTGAGACATTTCATAAGGTGTGATGAACTGCCAGTTGGCTTAGGGATTTCCTGAATATCTTCATCAGATGAGATAGATATGGAGGGTGCACAAGGCCGTTTCTACACAGATGGTTTGCTGAACATGCTAGAGATGCTCTGTTGGTTGCTATTAGAGCCAGACTCAGATCCCTGCTTGTCGATGGTATTGAGTTGGCGGTTGAGTTCGTCTCTGGAGATGTCGAGCAAGCCTGCAGTGAATTTGTCTCGGAGTTGTTTCTTTTTCTCTTGGATGCTACTCTACGTTGGGATAGGCCACCAATGAGATAAGGACCTCGCTTTTTCCCTTAGGAGATCTCGTTAGAGAGTGAATGAACTTTATACCAAGTGGACGCACCATGCTGATTATCCATTTGTCCAGCCTCCCGTTGCTCCGCACCCCGCATCTCTGCAACTCTGTGTTTTGCCACAGCCCTCTTCTTCTTCTCAATCCTCAGCAATCTTTCTTCATATGTCCACGGCATTGGCTGGCTGTCCCAGGCCTCCAAAAAGTCGATGTCGTCCTGCTTGGGTTCTGAATCAGTCTCCCATGTCAGATTGGCATCCATGCTCCCATCTGAGTCCGATTGAGCGGTGTCAGAGAGTTGGGTGGGGATAAATGTCCCGTCGGGAGCTCTCTGCCCTCGGGAGGCATGCTGGGCGACCCGATTGATTGCGCACAAATGCAAAGTTTAGTCCGACTTGATGCTGTGTTCGTTGTTAGTACGGATGCCAAATACTATCATGATTTTAGCAGGTGTCAACGACTACAATTTGAACATTTTCAGTCGAAATGATACAGGAATATAAAACTGGGCATACTTACAAAAAAACAAAAAAGGCCTACCCAGTAATTCAACTAAACTCCCATGTGAACAAATGGGATCCAGCGCTCATAAGGGACCCCTCTCTTCTTCAGTTCGATCACAGCCACATGTAAAGCCCCCGCTGTCTCACTGGCCTCAGGTTGGCGACCCTCCCGAAACAGATGAGCATAGAAAATCTCAGCAACCAGTGTACTATCCTCGTGCTTCGTCGGCCACATGCTCCCAATCGCAGCTCGGAATCCCGCAGCAATGAACCCGCCGCACAAGTGGAACGATTCATGTGCGAGTTCGACATTGTCCATGGCGGTTTCACCCGTGGCGGCGAAGATGAACTGTGCATTGGGGAGATCCATGCGGAGAATTGTTTCCAGGTCGAGGACGCCTTCGTGGAACTCGAAATACTGTTTTGCAGGAGTTGGGAAGTTTTGAGCTCCGTGGCAGGCTAAATGAGCCCAGGTGCAGTTCTGTAGCTGCAGTTTCACAGCATCCACTATTGCTTCTTCCCCTTCGAGGACATGCATATGAGGCTCTTTGATAATGGAGATAACCTTTTGCACTTCATGCTCTGCTGCGTCATGCAATTCATTTCCAGCAGCAGTTACTCCGACAATTGAAAATGCCCTTGCAATGGTGGGGGCTGTTTGAGCATTGGCATGAAGGAGAGATTCCAGGGATGATGTGTATGAGTGGATAAATAGATGATTGGGAGGGCTTGCATGCAGAGGGAGGCCAATAAATTCCCCGGTCAGAAGCCACCATAGCCTGCCGTCGTGAATACCGTGCTGTAAAATTCACGAATAATAAGTATCAGTTCCAACCAAATATACAATACAATCTACTGACCGAAGCAAGGACCTGGTATACATGAGCAACAATGTTGGTCCAAATCCAGGCCAATACATCTGCAAAAAACTCTTGTCGGCCTTTGGATGAGGGATATTCTGTGGATAATGATTCTCCTTGAATTTCAACCTCGGTGCGGGCAAACAATTCTTCGAGTATGGCCCGCTGTCCTTCCAACAGCTCAGGTGTCACGTTCGGAAATGCAACATGAATAGGCTCCAAGGTTGGACCCAGGATTATAATTCCATCGCAGCCATCTGGGTGACTGTTGAGAATCACAACCGGACCTCCTTGCGATGCAGAGGAAAGAGCACTGTAGCTTTTCGGGAGCAGAAAATGCTCAAAGCCTGGTTGGTTGCGGATGGCGGCTAGTAGCCCTTTTCGTTCGTTGTCTAGTTGCATAGCATTTCTGGAGGCTCCACTATAGATCAGGGATGAAAGACTCTGCAATCTCTGTGCTTGATCAGGCTCAAGTCCAGTTACATCTGGCTTGAGCTCGAGCATTTGCTGAAATATCATAGCCACTCCTTGCTCTATAAATTCCACTGCAGCGGGCAGGTTAGACATATTGATGGCACTCCGTGCACCATTCGAAGTGTTTTTTCCAGTCATGAGTCCGCGGATGGAGGAGAGACGTGCAGGGATACTGTGACTCATCGGGACAATTTCCGGGAGGAGGTGAGAGGCGACGGAGTAAGCAGCGAAGGTGGGGGAATGAGGGAGTTTATTTGCAACGGAGGCCCAGGCAAGGGCTGACTGCCAAGCGGATTGGAGACTGGATGTTGGATATTCAACTGTAAAAGGACCCGCTCCCTCTTGCGTCATCCCCGGAACAGAGTGCAAGTTCTGTACAACATCCAGCTTCTGGAATTGCTCCGTAAAGGGGCTTGAGAAAGGGGCTGATTTGGCCAGCTGGGCCTCTCGGGTGAGCTTTGCGGCCTCTTGCTTCATCTGCAGTGCGGCCTGGAGATCTCGCAGGTCTCCCAATCGCTGGTGGCGATCTGTAAACAAAAGAGCAAGGGATCTCAGACGGGTAGCCCTCTTGGGATCTCCCGCCAGAGTCAAATCCACAGCTTCGTGTTTCATGTGCACTGCAGACTGGAGGTCCTGTAGTTCTCCTGATCTTTTATAGTGCTCTGTGAGACTGGTCGAAAGAATATCCAAATACCCTGCTCTGTCAGGATGACCTTGGGGAGTCACATCCACGGCTGCTTTTTGGAGCTTCAGCACGGACTGCACGTCATCTAGATTTTTTAGTCGGTTATAACGCTCTGTGAAAGCAGTAGCGAGGCTCTGCAGATTCTCTGCTCGATTGGGGTGCTCCTTCGGAGTGAGGTCTACACTGTGTTGAAAGCTCTTCATCGCAGCCTCTAGATCCTGCAGGTTTCCCAGCCTGCGGTACCTGTCAAGCAAGGCAACTCCGAGGCTGCGCAGACGGGCTTCTCGGTCAGGATGCTCATCCGGAGTGAGGCCCACCGCTTCCTGGTGCTTCTGGAGCACAGACTCGAGATCACTCAGGGCGCCCATCATCTGGAATCGGTCGTTCAATGTGATGCCAAGGTTTCGCAAGCGGGCGGGTCTGGCTGGGTGGCTTTCTGGGGTCAGATCCAAGGCTGTTTGTGAGCTCTTCAGGGCAAGGCTGAGGTCGTTTGAGTCCCGGGAGGATTTGTATCGCTGGTGGAGTGCTTCCCCGAGGGATTGGTGATATCCCGAGAGGTTCGGGTGCCCTGGAGGCGCCTGTGAGATAAGTTGATTCATTCTCAATATTGTGTCCACGTTTTGGTTCTGAGAACACCACGGTGAGGTCAACCTCTCACAGGATTTCGTGCACATACTGGATCATGTGAGGCCTGGGCGTGGGCAGCTATGTCGCTGGCCTCTGTATCTTTAGAGTCAGGAATCATCTGCCAGTGCATCAGTGAGCCCAGTTGCATAGAAGGGATTGTGAATCGGTTTACGCACCGCTTTAGCCTCAGACTGAGACATTTTAGCCTACGGTTTCCAGGGAAAGGAAAAGAGGGGACAGGTGATGGATCGATGCAGATTTATATCAGCCTGGGATAAGCGCCCACGAAGCGCTTAATATATAGCCTCCCGGAGATAAAACGACCTCCGGATATAAGCGCTCAGAATTAGACAGATAGCATCAGCAAATTGACAAAATCTTGCGGCCTTGTGGAGCTTGTTTCCTTGCGCACAAGCTTACAAGGTCAAGGTGCGCCTCCCCCGCCCCACCTTCCCACCCCCGTCCCAAAGCAGAGTCGCAGAATGTACGCCCACGGTACGCGCAGCGTGTACCTAGGCACGAGCGCCGTGGTCAGCATCCGCACGACGCGCACGGCGGTCGTCTCCGTGCGGGTCATCCGCCGCAGGACCCTCGTTCCAGATCTGAATCTGGATCTGGATCCCCCGCGCGCGGTCGCACCCCGGCGCTCCAATGGCTGGTGAGGATCGTCCCAGGCATTCTCAAGCGCTCGAAATGCACGCCTGGCGCTGGGCAGCAGCATGAGGACGAAGAAAATGCTAGAAGACGAGTACCTGAGTATAACCAAAAGAATACTACGAGTGCCTTGATATAACTACAAGAGAAAAATGCGAAAACTATCAGCTATGCCGGTTATATTGTACCTTCCAGTAATAATTATGCATAGCTTTGTGGCGAGACAATGTACCAGTTGGACTTGAATCCCGAGTGCGCTATAAGCAAACTATCCGCTAACAATCTTGGCACCGCTTTCGAGCAGCCCGCGCACACCTTCAATGTATCCTTGTTTGCAGCACCAATGCAAAGGTGATGCGGATCCCGCGAGGCTGCCCGATTGAGAGTGACCGCAACTTCAGTGAAAATAAGTCAAAAATCACTACAACTCGACCAAAGTCACTGAAATGCATGCAACTTCTTGGTGTATGCAAATTTTACCATGCAACTTTGGTTGAATGCGACCTGTATGCCCGCATTTTTTGTTGCATGCAATTTGCAGGCCTTGTTTCATACACTTTCCAAAGCCTTCAACTCTTGTCCAAAATGATATGATTTGACGCCTTATGATCCGAATCTGATGGGAACACTTGCCGAGTGGTGCCGGTTGACCAAAACGGCAATTCAAGTTCAATTTATCCCGTTTTTTGAGGTCCATGGTGTTTTACCGTCCTGTGACCTTTCAGATGGATACATCAGTTTATTAATATATACACCAGGTACATTCACATGTTTTCGGAATGAAATTAGGGGCATTCTCTGACTGAACATATGTGAAAGAAATATCAGGCTAGGTGTTTGTATATTGCAAAGTTTGGCACGCATATGACATAGATTGAATCCGTGAGGACTACATCGGTATGGCGGTCATTCAGCACTTTAATAATCGGGGACATTTATGTGTGTTTCCGGGTGTTTTTGGATCAATTTGAGGTCTCCTGCATATCGGGCTTCCACTTTAACACACTTTGAGACCTCCCAGATACCTTCCCAGTTCTGAGAAGAAAATACATATTGTCTAGCAGATCTGGCAGCATCACGTGGTTGGTCGCATTGCTTCCCCATCATAAAACAATGCCATACAACCCATGTTCAAGCCATTGGTAGTGTTCTGCGGCCTTATGTATGGCTAATAGCCACCATGGACATATAAGTGGACCATATTAGTGATTCATCATATAATGAGACAGGATTTCACTAAGTTGTCCACTAGAGGTCAAAATATCACCCCCCCTACCAAAGCCACAGTAAACTGCCAATTTAATCACTGGTCTTCCATTTTACTCACACAACTTGTGGTAATGGTCTTCCAGACAAGCTTAAATAGCTCGGAGGCCTCACAATCCCTGTATATGACACGGCGGACAATCAGCTGTCATTTATGATTTGGTGGTGTGCAGTCACTTGTACCGTCACTTGCAGTGTTATTTGCAGTTGTCATTTGTGATTCCTTTGTCCCATCTTTCTCTCTTTGAGCCACCGTGACAGTGGCCCCAATGCCTTTGTCGGTTTTTTGAACCCATTGTCTCTTTTGTGTGCTTTTTTTTTGTTACAAAGAAGTCCGCCGAATAATAAATTTACTATGAAACAAAGGAAAGGAGCAGACCAAAGGTTATAAAGTTAATGGGACAATATTAATTACAAGACAAATTTTGGTAGAAAATACACAGATTCGTCCCCGGATCCCCCAAAAATCTCCGTCCCGAGGTCGTCCTCCATTTAGACATCGTACACGACGGCAAATGCCGCTAAGTTGTCTCCCTTATTGTCTTGCTTCTCCTCTCCTCACTCCCAGATCCCTCCTCATTCTCGCCCACAACTCCCTCCAGTGATGAACAAGCCAACTCAGTCTTGTTGCCCCCAACACTCTGATCCTCGGCCTCTCACACCTGGTGTTAGCTGGACTTCTTCACCACCTCCAGGAGGTCCTGCACGATCAGCTTGTTGACCATCCGACTTACTCAATTAGTGTCTTAAGGTCACTTCCCCAGCGCAAACTTGAGCCACTTTCGTCATCGGAGGTCCCCTTGATAGATAACACGAGTCGCATTCCTTGTGAGCAGCCACATCTTTCAGGTAGGTGGCTCGGAACTTGTGGAGCTGAGAAAAATCAGTTGAAGAGTGTTAAACATTAGTTGGAAGACATACCTGAAGGTGCCCATACCAAATTGGTCCCAAATATATCTGTCCTTCCCTCCCCCGCACAATGCCCTACACTACCCACATAGTATTCGAGACATGATTCGCAAGCTTGTTCAAGGTCCCTAACCCCCGTCTTAGATCCTTGGAATTGTTTCGCTGGCTGTACTCACTCAGCCCTCCTGGGCTCCAGTCAACTCACCTGTTTCTCTGGACCCTCAGATCCACTGGATCGCGGTCCATTAATTGCTGCGTTCTGCCAAAGCTTCGGTGACAAACCAGTAGGTGCTCTGCCTACGGGTGTACGACGAACGGCCGCTCTTACCGTGCGTTCAGGTCCCTGCAGGCGGAGACAGCATCACCTGTACTTGGATCCAGACAGCAGATTTCTCGTGTGGCAATTTTCCCACTGAGACCAATTCAAATGGCGTCAATACTCTAGGCTTCGCGTCCCTATGGGGAGAATGCTGTAACATTATTATTCCCAATTTCGCCGAAGTTTACACAGGTATCTCGGAGATTTACACAGGTGCCTGAGGATAGTTTACACCACTGTTTTGATATTGAATTAGGCACATCGCGGCAATGTTCGACAATTCACCAGTGGAAGATCCTTCCAAAAGATATACAGGTCAACCCGCCACAGAAGAACACTGTCTACCGGACATCCCAAACTAACACACCCTGAGTTTGAATCAATTCAGACTACACTACTTCTTTCTTCGTTAGGAGGGCCTATCGATGATCGAAAAAGCGGAGATTGAATCCAGCTTGAATCAACGGCGCGATATTTCAGACTCCGCTCTCGAGGCCGACTCGGCCGACCGGGTCAGGTATTCCAACGATACCCTCCAGTCAATTGGAGATACTTGGAACCAAAGCCAACGCCAAGTCTCACCAATGAGTTATGGGAGGATGCTATGCATTATTTCTCTTGACAGTGGCCTGTGATTGTTTCTGCAAGAAACTATAGCTGTGTGAGCTTGTGAGGCCTCTGGAGCCTGTGCCATTTTGATACTCTTAGGTTGTGTAAACTTCTGGCAAGAGGTGCAGGCTTGTGTATAAAACCTAAAACCTCCCCTGGTAGTGTAATTCTTTTCAACAAAACCCTGGGTGGTGTTTTAAATAATAATGTCACAGTATTACAGCCATACGTCCCAATCAAACCTAGCGACATTGACCCAGGTCCCCTCCCTGGCGACATGCGAGGTGTTGACGGCAATCAACGATGAGTGTCACCACGTGCATGGGGTTCGCCTCAACACATTATTGGCTGCTCATACATAACAAAATTGGCTGACAAAGGGTTTAGCGGAAGCGCCGGGGGAAAGCTTTCTGTGTTTTTGGCAGGACCAGCCCGGTGCCCGGTGTGCAATAGCGGTTGAGTTGTGCTTCCCTTCCCAGGTCTTTGAAGTCCTACATTCGTTGCTTCCTAAGACCCAGTTTGGATGAGTTTGAACCTAAGTTCGAGTTCAACTTGTGCGCGCGGGTTGAGTAGCTGGAAGTTCCACTCCGGGGTCGTCAAAGACAGGCAACCTGCGGGTATCTTTCTCGCTTTCTTCCATTCGATACGCAGGCCACAGCGGGTTGCTGAGAGTGTCGTTTCCGGCTTGCAAAAACGGGCTTGCGCCGTGGAATTTCCAACAAAAGTCTTGGGCGGGATTTGAAAAAGGGGCGGGGTTGAGTCCGTGTTTGGGGCGGGACTTGGGTGGGACCTAAGTTTATCTTGCGAGATCATTGATTTCCCCGCAAAACACAGATGTTGATTATCCTCATCTGTTTAGCGCGGAAGGCGTCAAACCGCGCATCTGTGGCGCGGAAACTCCGACCGTACCGTATACCATTTGTACCTAACCGTACCGTATACCGTCCCGTACCCCCGAATCTGAATGGTCCGACGGTACGGTACGGGTGGAAATACGACCGTATACGGGAGGTGGCCGTAGTTCGATGTGATCTGAACTTTTCAAGTTTTTGCACCGATTCTAGCTCGAAAAATCACACCATATACCACAGTGTCCTCGGGCGGCGCAACAAGATGTTAATCTGATACGAAGCCCAAGGTTTCAAAGATTTCTGCTACAAATAAGTTTTGGAGGCTCACCATTACCGCCTCGATGACCGATATAAGTATGCACCGTGAAATATAAACTGGTTCAAAACTGGCTGATGAATGCTGACCAATTGTCTAGGCCACGCTCCGCAGCCGCGGGACTCTGCAGTAATCAGAGCTGTCTTGGAGTCAGATAAGTTAACAAATGAGCCGCAAAACTGAAAACAAAAGGTCAGATTCTAACCATATTTACCGGCCCAGGTTTTCCGACCATGAACAGCGGAAAACCTAACAGATTGAACACAAACTAATGATACGGCCGTCGATACGGTAAGACGGCCGTATTTTCGACGGGTTTCACGGTATATGGTACGGCGTATGCGGTTCCGTCGATTTGGAGCGCCAGAGGCACGACGGGACGGGACGGGTGCCGAATCAAGGAACCCGTATAACCGCCGTGTACGGTTACGGCCAGGAGCCGTAAGCCGAGATCAAGCCCAAGCCCATCACAAGCCCAAGCCGTACAAGCCCGCCCACGAAATTCAAACTCCGCTAAGGGGGGCAAGGTGTTTAGCCAAGCCGGTCGGACAAGGATGCCATTCCTATGCCTTGAAAGTCGCGACTAACACGAAAAGAGAACGTCGACGTGACTCTTGTTCTGTTGGTCGAGGGAGTCGGTCCGCTTGGCCAAGATTACTCTGCATGAAAATAATCTTCAATTTTACAACCAACGAGAGGACGCTAAGTATGTAGAAAGATTTTACAGCGTATATATGGTCCTGTATGGGAAGTTCTCCCCGACTCGACACTGTCCTCATGGAAGGCGCAGTCAGAGCTCATGGTTCACCTCACTCAACATCGTAGAAGCACCTGAAGAATTGCATCTGAGACTCCCATCCCTGTTCATGTATCTTCAAATGACTTACCTGAATGCCGAGATCGCATCGTCAAAGCCGGGTGGAAGGCTCGTGAGGTTAGCAGCCGGCGTGATGCCCCCGATGCTCGCTCCATAGCAGTCAGGATCTCTGCATCAGTATCATATTAGCAATTAATATCAGACATGCGCTAGGACGTGTAGGAGGAGGACTTGCACGAAAATGGCGCATTCGCCGTCGTCAGTGCTGAAGCTCGAGATCGCGTTATCGTACGGGGCGGCAAAGGTGACGCATTCGCCACTGCCGTGGTCGAATACGGCGCAGCCCGCCGCAAAGTTCGCGTCGAGACAGGCAAAGCTGGAGAGGAGCGATGAGTATTCATCCTTTTAGAGTCGCTAAAAGAGCGGGGCCCCAGGAGGACATACACGCCGGGTGCGCGTGGCGCGATGGCGCGGTCCATCGCAATGGCCTGCTCAGATGAATTGAATAAATGATATTGACAGAGTGGAAGAGAGAGCCACCAGAGCCGCTGAGAAGCCGAAGGAGATGAGCGCAAGCTGGCCAAAAATCATTTCGATAGGAAGCCGGAGGCAGAACCTGGGATTGATTGCGACTTTTCCTTCCACGGACGTCCCTCTCTTTATACGAGCCACGAGGCAGGGTTCATAAGCACTTGCCGTCAATATATACCTTCATCTTCAGCAGCATACATTTGTTAATATCAGTGTTGGACAGTCACTGATTTTTGGGGCAGGTCTGGTCGTCAAGTCGGTGACTAGTCGGTGACAGTCGACCACGCCGGCCTCAGCAATATATAGCCGTATTCTGGCGTATTCCTAATCGGGAAGAACAGTCAGTTACGCTGAATTACAGTCTCGCTTCGATGATGGCCTGAAAATAGCCAGCGAATCAAAATGGTCAATGCGGAACCACTGCTGGAATACATCGGATTAACCGTTCTATTAAGATTTACTGCCCTATTCGTTTGGAAGGATTTGGTTAGTGTTTCCCATGCCCTGGCTTCAAGCCAGAAGCCAGGCCAGCCAAGCCACGATTTCTTCAAGCCAGGCCAAGCCATCATGTTGGCTTGAGCTGGCCCTAGCTTCTGGCTTGAGATGTCTTAAGCCAAGCTAGGCCACAAGCAATGGCTTCTTGGTACCGGCAAACACTTTCTCTGTAGGCATATCTAGGGTTCAAACCAATTTCAAACTGCTCTTCAAAAGGCGAAAAATGACTTTTGGCTCACAACTATCCATCCTGGTCCAATCTACGCATATTCGACATAATTTTGGCACGCTCCGTCCGAATTGGGATACCAGTTCTGGATCCGCAAGTTGATTCGACCTGGTCTTCATAGGTGGCAACTCATTTCTATAGGCTCTTCGAGTGATTTAACAATGAACACACACTTGAACCTCACTCACATTGGCTCCAGGACATTTTGAACGCCCGCTATATCTTCCTGCCGAAGCCATGGCTCAAGCCACTGGCTTTGGCATGGCCCTGGCTTCTCCTGGCTTTGGCCCTGGCCCAGGATTTCCCAAGCCTGAGCCAGGTGAAGCCAAGTCAAAGCCATGGTTTCCGGCCAAGCCAAGCCAGGGAAACACTATATTTGGTCTTATCCCCTTCAGGCCCTCCCACCTTCGCTCTCTCTGCTCCGGTGCTCGAGTCTTATAGTCTTTTGAACTCATCTTTCCCACCGAAACACCATTTTTACCCACGCTGCTGGGCAAGTTATGTGATCCATGGCTTCAGAAACAGACAGCGCTCGCCCCGCAGTTGAACACCACTTCAAGACTGTAGAGAATCTCCCAAAGTGTTCAAAGCCAAGCCGGCTCGACGTGACGAATTCGTGCCGTGAGGCCCTGGCTTGCGGTAACTATTCCCAATTTGTCTCACTGAGCACGGCCGACGTGTCTCGTGGTTGTTTCACAGCCTTAGAGCTGTTGAATCCATTCCCTTCGCGTTTCTGTTTAACAGTGGCACCGGACAACGAACGCGTGCACATACCTGGCATTGTTGTGCGGCGCTGCCGTCTTAGCCCCGCACATGAGAACTTGGTTTCAATAAATCTGCAGACGACGGGTAAGCTCGATGTTAAGGACAAGTACTAGGTACGCGACGCACGCCATACCAGATCAACACAGATACCCCCCATCAACCTGCCCGCTGACGATGACGGGGCTGCGCGGAAGATGCAGTCGAGGCTGGTGTCACTGCCTGTTGGGACCGCCTTGTGAACGGGAAGAGTATGTGAGATAGAAGTAATAACATAGACGGGGAAAATATGTCAAGAACGGCTCACCCTGCCCACACGCCGCCGCGTGCACATCCCCGGCACATCACCCAAACCCCTTCTTGACACCCGAGTCAGGCTGCCAAAGAAGCATGAGCGAATCAACCATTTGCGAGTCCAGACTCGATTGGTCTTATTTTGATGGGACGTAAAAGCCGTCGCTGCTTAGATGACGGAGTCGAGTACATCTCGGGAGATCCCGGACTGGCTAAATTAAGCAATACACTGCGTTTCCGAGGTGAACAGTAGACGCGTGGGCGGGACCTCGAGAACTGCTCGCTCAGCACGTTTCTGAGTCACTGCGCGTCGATTTTCGAGGGGCGAACCTCCCGGACCGTAAGCGCCTAAATGGGCATCACGGGGCAAGATGCAAGAAAATGAATGCGAAATATAGTGCTCACGACACAGTTCCTTCTGCACGGATGGAGACGCATTGAAGGAACACGGCACAAGAGGCCCATACCCGAACTTTCGAGCTAATTCTTCGCGCTCTTCAATCGCCTGGCAGTCATTTTCGAGTAACGCGCGCAGGTAAGGGTTGTCAAACTTGTCGAGGGTGCGGAGGATCAAATGGGCCCGGTCGGTCTTTTTGCGATGCTCGCACCTGTTGACAGGTAGAGGAGGAAGATTGAAGTAGAGAAAACGTGCTGGACAACGACCTCCCATATTCATTGAGGTGCAGTTCACGCTTGCCTTTGCAAAAAGTCCGTGAAAGAGGTTTGCGCCGAGCGTCCTTTATAATTTTGGTACCGATTTCGGAATCAGTCTCCGAGTCGGAGTCACTGGATTCGGGATCCAGATCGTTGTCGTCATTGAGTGCAGTGGATCCAAGATATTCTCCGTCGGTCTGGAGATCAAACGCGCAGCCCTTATCGGCCAGAGTGTAGTAAAAGCCCAGAGTTTGAGAGAATATTTCTTTCTCGGCAGACACTGAACTGTCCAAATTCAAAGGGAGGAAGAGAACGAGTGGAGCAGTATTTCAGCCTCTTGCCTGTGACAGTTCGACATTGGCATCAGGGTGAATTTAAAGATAAAAACCTACAAGATGTTTTCTTGTGATAACAGGAAGCAGGCTGCCCGTTGCGTCCCATCAGGAGGGTGCCGCACTGCACGTAGGAGTCCCCCCTCCCTGAGAATCTCCAAGGGGATATTGGAAAGTCTCCTTTGGAGGGGAGAAATTCGCGTGGTCTACAGAAAATAGGTGCGCAATTCGAAGTCCTGTGCCGGTTCCGGTCTCCGGATATTCAACGATCGAGTCACGCGGGTGCTCGACAAGGGCATTAACATAGGTTTGCCTGTTGATATAGTCATAAACACGGTGGATTTCGTCGGCGGCGAAGACACGAACGAGCAAGGGGCGGACGATACAAAGAGCCAAGGATAGCGGGGTAGGCGGAAGTAGGTGGAAGAGCCTGCGAAATGACGCGACTGACTTCCAAGACCGAGACAGCGCCCTGCATCCGCCGCGACCACGGGGCATCGCGAGCGCCCAGACCCGTAAGAAGCGGCGGCGGAGGTGTGCGGAGACGCAGGGGGAGAGGAGCGAGGGGAGCGAGGGGAGCGATGGAACGGTAGGGGAGGGAGGGAGGGAGGGAAGGGAGGAACGAATTCGAATGAAGGGAAGGACGAAAGAGAGGAAGGAAGCGAACGGAAGGAGAAGGAAAAATTTAGGAAAGGATATGAAGGAAATGACTCCACCCGGGTGTGCGTAGTCGAAGCCCGAGCTGCAGCCGACGTCCGAGAGCCCAGTGCTCCGCCCCTCACCCGAGCCTCGCTACCCCACCGCCCCCGCTGTGAGATCGCTCTCCTTCACCCTAGTCACGGAGCGGATGCGAATGCGCGGTCTATCGCCGCCCTACATCAGGAAAACTCCCCGAAGGAATTTTGTGATATTTTTACATAAAATGCTCGAAAATTCCACCAGTTCCTTGAGTGAGTGAAATTTAGCAAAAATATGTTCCCCCGCAAGAAAATATCATAAAATTGCTACACTTGTGTGCAAAGGTTGTATGAATGGACAATCAGTTTTTGAACTAATTGTTACCAACATCGCACTCTGATGCACATATGATGGAATGAAAACATGCATTTCAAAACTATACTACTACATAATGACATATACTATCATATTTATTATCCCACTGGTCGTAAAGGCACCTATGCAGGGTCACCCGACACGTAACCCAGTGTACACAATGCAGGAGGCAACCCACGAGGCAAGGGCATGCACGGCGACACAGGGGTGTGTGTGAGGCGGAGGTCGAGGGTCATGGCATATACACTCGAGGTGTGCTCGACGGTGTGGATGGGGTCAGTGCTTTGGTGCGCATCTGGAACAAGGAGAAGGTGTCAGCACATATAGAACAAGAGGGGAGAGAGAGACGCACGCTGAGCGCAGGTGAGCTTGAACGCGGGGGGCGAGACGGCCATAATCACGTACACTGTGCCCAATCTATTAGTGGCGAGGCAAGTGAGGAGGGGATGTACGGAAGGTAGTTGATCATGGGATGGTATGCCACCTTAGCCAGCACAGACACCAGCGCTGCTCCAGCGCACAAGCGGCTGTGGGAGGGATGTGTCAGTTCTCGACGCAAAAAATAGTTGATATTACATGTACCGCAACGGGAACAGGGCCTCCTACATATTGACGGCAAAGGCACAGCCTGATAGGATATACATTCAAGGACCACCTGTATACATAGTCAGGAGAGGGCACAAGAACTCGAGAACAACCTGCGTACCGCTGGCAAGGGCAGGTTTATAGATCTGGACGTTGATTAAGACAGCGCCAGCAGTGGACTGGATAGCAGGGGATGACTGACAGGAGGTAGATGGAGCATCGAAACAGTCGTCGAGGCCGCTGTCGCGTTTGTAGATGCTCTTCTCGTGTTATTGTGAGCGCGGGCGAAGGGAGGCAGGTGAAGCATGTACATACCGTGTATGCATCTTGATGACCTTAGGAATGCTTTGGGGACCCATGGGTTTACAAGCTGGGGTCTTGAAAAGAGAGGTACGAGAGGGGACGATGGATTTGACAGGAACGAGGTGGGAGGAAAGGAAGAAAGGTGATGCGTGGTTGATCAACATTTGGCATTGCGTTGGTCTTGATCGGGGAACTCCCACAAGCGAGTCTTAGCGAAGCACGGCAATCAGCCAAGCGGAGTTTCATTAGGGCCGGTCTCGCCTAACCTTTGTGTGGAATTTCTCAACATCTAAGTAGTATCGCGCGATTCACGGTTGCCGACTGAGTACTCGGTTGGAGCTCATAGACCAGATTATCTTGGCACTTGGGTTTCTTTACCATGTCACAGTTGGATAGGAAGCTGCAGTGTTCTTGATTCTGAACTGCTATTTTCTCACAGTCGTCGTTCAACTTTGTTCAACTGTAGCTCAATTGTCCGCCCAAAGCAAAAAAAAAAACATGATTATATTTTATGAAATGTCGAAGAAATGAATGAAATTTCTCTACGTGATTGCAAAGTATGCCAACTTTCAGTCAATTCTGATCATTTCACAGAGAATATGTTCACATTTTTGTCACATTTACCAAAAATATCAAAAGTTTCCACCCCAAAAGAAACTTTGGACAAAAATTGTAAAAAATTACTGGGAAGAGTTTTCCTGATGTACGTGAAGGTATGTGTCGCCGCCGTACGTGCAGGGCGATGGAGGACGGGCAGGGCGATGGACTCGGTCGAGGCGAGGACGAAGAAAAGGGGAAGAGGCCCCCTGCGCCGGTCCTCAATGATGGCGCTGAGGTGTACGAGCTGGCGGCAGAGTAGGCAACGAAGTCCGCGTCCTGGGAGGTGCACGGAAGAGCTCTCTGCGACCTCCATCAGCTCGGGAAGCGAAGGGAAAAAAGCAGGGAGAGACGACGCACACTGCTTGCAGCACGCTCGTCCAGGCGATGATGAGCTCACAGCGAGCGAGCGGATGCCAGCGATCATGCCCCGTGGCCGGACCTTGTATTAAGAACGACTACATTCAAGTTGTGCGTGTATAAAGATACTACGCGTTGGCATAGGCGCGTAGTGCATGTCCTAGACCTGGGACGCGGTGTTAGGCCAGATGCATATGGGTAGCCGAAAAGCTGTGAGTTCGATTAGCTCGAGAGTGAAGGGAAACGAGAAGACGCACTCTGCTTTCGGTACGCGTCGTAATGAAGCTCGTCCCACAGCGAGCGAACGATGCCATAGAGGGCATCGGATCAAAGCGCATCAGCAACTTGACAAGTTCCCTTTTCGGCTCTTTTTGCGTCTTTTCTAAGAGATAAAGGCGAATAAGGGGGAAAAGACGAAAAGAGGTCATCGCTTTTCTAAGCCAGGTGCCGTTTGCGAGAAAAGAGGAAAAAAGGGGAAAAGCCGCTATAAAAGTGGATAGAAAAGCTTTTTCTCAAGTGCATATTTGACGGTGTAATCATATATATTGCCTGATTATGGACACAGAGTGGTAGATAGTATGTGCAAGCAACGGTAGAGAGCTGAAAAATAGGCACCTGTGAGCTGAATGCAGCAGTCAAGTAATAGTGGGACTTACCGATGCAATGTGCCAAGTGTGTTTGATCGTGGTCGAGTTGGCAATTGATGTGAGGGGACGATGGCGGATATAATGCTGGAGTCAAGGCGATAAGTCAACGCCCTGGATGCGAACGAGGTGAAGGGGACTTACCAATCACTTTCTACCTCCTTCGCATTGCCCAGAGGCAGTGCTCACGTTCACGACCGTAATGATCTGCAGCATCCGGCTATGAGTAGGATGAAAATAAAAAGAGGGGTACACACCTGATACGGAGATCACCGGGAGACGATGGCGTAGTACGCGGAAAGGATCCTACTTGGATGTTGTCAAGTAGTGCCACATGCGGCCGAATCGCGACGCAGCGCAGAGCCAAACATAGCCACATATGACAAAGGAGCCACGCAGGGCAGAGAAGGGAAGCACCACAGACAGCGGGAATGCGACACAGCGCGGGGAGGGGGCCAGGGCGAACAGTTAGATAGGTCTTGAGATAGGTCTTGAGGTATACAAGGAGGGCTAGCTTGACGAGGACATGGCCGGAGGATGGATTGACTTGATCCAAGGGATGGGCAACAGACCAGAGGACCAGAGGAAGGGAGGGGAGAACGGGAAAAGAGAGGAAGATGGCGGTGAAGACCAGCAGGCACCAACATCCGTTACATCGCATCACCATCAATCGCTGCCGATTGGCCAATCAAATCGACCACGTGTGTCGGACTTTGAATGACTTTGCTACAATTTGAATTCAATCTCGCCGAGAGTCAGGCTCAAGACCTCAAGCCTTTCACTCAGGCTCTGACTGACAGGTCTATCGAAATTCCAGCCCGTCCTTATACATCTGTGAAGCTCCTCCAGGTCATCTGACTGCCTCTGACCCGATTCATTTGAAGCTGCTCCGGTCGGCGGCAGGGACTACCCGGGTTGTCTGCGAAGTCAGAGAGGACCATTATGGGAGGACAATATTGAAGGTCCGATACTTAGTGATTATCGGACTTGGCACAGCGATAGAGTTCTAAGAAAGGGAAGTATGTAAAAGGGGTATAAGATGTTCAAGTGATTGGCCCGCAGAAAAGTGATCAATAAAAGCGGCAGAAAAAGGGAAAAGTGATCCCAAGTGCTGAAAAGTGATGTAAGTTGTCTGATAAGAGGTTGTCAATTTGCTGATGCGGAATCCAGTCAGGCTCCATTTTTCGTCCTTCGACGATCACAAAGTCTGCACGAGCGTATGTAGATCAGTCAAGGCTACTGTACTAAGCCGACCAAGTGTTCATGGCACCGTGTGAAGCCGAGGAACTCCATAGGAGTGACTCGAAAGCACTCTATTGGAGTGCCCGACACATTGTATAGAAGTGACCACAAGCACTCCATGGGAGGTTTTTTTGGCCAAAAACTGCCGCCCCGGGGCTGCTCGAGGCACTTCATTGGAGTGACTTTTGGTACTCCAATGAAGGTCTTCGGGCACTGATAGTGAGTGGCTCAGGCACTCTTCCTGAGGGTTAGATTCCCGTCCTCCTTCCTTGCGACTAAATGCAATAAAATATATGTATTTCCATCCATAATACACAGAAGCTGCTACGAGTAACGAGTCGTCTCCGGTAAAACCTCCAGCTGCAAGAGCGACCCTGCGATTCGGTTCTGCAGAACAATATTCCTGAGAGTTCAGTTAGAAACCATAAGAAAGATGATGAAAATTACGCACCTTCGAGAGGACCAAATCACAAGGGTATGAGGCGGCACGTTTCACAAGCGTCCTTGCGTTAAATTTGCGCCAGAGAAAGTTCTGTCCGAAATTAAGTGTTAGTTAGTCAATACAACAGCGCGCGGAGAGGCTTCGCACCCCGACATTTCGCCCCGTCGACAGCGGTCGGTGATGCCCGAGCGGACTTTGAAGGCTTGAGAACGACATAATTTCATGAAGTTAGACGTGAACATCAGACCAGAATTTACAGACAACTTACAGCTGGCCATCCGTCGCCGCAACCCATCTTAACACACAAGGGATTAGTACAAGGCAGTGGACGAGTACATCGAGACGCACGTACGGAGGTTTATGGAGGCGGTGAAAAGTGTTACTGGGCCGTGTATTCTGGGGAGCGAGCAAAATGAGAAGGCATTAGGTAGGAAAATAGGTCACGCACCGTGAATCATTCACACCTGTAGAAATCGGCCATAAGATCATATTAGCACGCGCGATCAACGGAAGAGTGCAGAGCAAAAAGGGAGCACCGCAAGGGAAACGGCGATGCCGACAACAACAACGATGAAAGGAAATGACGTGGGGAGCCCGGATGACATTGGCAGTTCATGGAATAAGCTCGGGGCGCGAGACAAAAGAGGAGACCTCCCGCAGCATCCCGCAGTTCGCGCGCAGGGCCCAGGGAGGAGACGAGGACGGGGATGGAAGAAACACTACAAACACCAGAGGAATGGGCGCACCTAAACACTCTGTTCTTCCGAGGAGGGTGAGGAGGCCACGGGCTATGATCGCTGTCGTGCTCGTCAGCTCCCACTCGCGCAACGCTGGCTCTGGCACGCACCATGGCACAGGCAACATAGCTGACCGTGTTCCACCTTTCCAACACCAACTTCCCGCGCAGCGTTGCATCTGATGTAGACCGAACCCTACCTGAGTAACAGCGTCAACGTAACATTTCGGCATGCGAGAAAGGAGCGACGCACCCATATAAAATCGACGTAGAAGCCGGCATAGCGGGAGACCAAAGACCAGAAAAGACGAGGGAGCATCCGCACCTAGTCAATGCACGCGGACCGCAAGGAAACAAAGGCGGCGAGGCGACATAAGGCATGGTACCGCATCGCGGTGCATAAGCCTTGGCAGATATCAGTAGGGGTAAGGCACAAAGGGATGAAGGGCGAGGACCCGGCGTCGGTGTCGCGGAGAGCACGTGCGATGCTGCGACGCTGGCTCCCGAGCGCCGGGATCAAGAGGGATCCAGCGATGGGGGAGAGGTGGAGAGAGAGTGATTGAAACTCGCCTAATGGTACCGAGGGAGGATATACAGAAGGCGGCAGGCAGGTACATTCACAAAGGAGTTACAGTAGGGGACAGTCAAAAACATCAACCAAAACTGACTTTCTTCAAAAAATCTGATACCTTGTCAATCGATAGATCACATCGAGTAGTCCTTCCCCAAATATTTTCAGACTTTTCTGACGAGCCGTTCGGCCGGAAATCACATGACAAGTTAAACAGTGATCAACATTTGGCCAACTTCCCCAGTTTTGCTTCAATCTGGACGAACTTCGGCTCAAATAAAAGCTCTCATTTAGGAGAGTTTTCTGGTAAAGTTTGAGAAGAAATGCACGAGCCGTTCAGGAGAATTTCGGTGTACAAAGTCACAGCATGTCACACGTGTTCCAGTCACGGATGTGTGACTGGTGGGGTCAATTTTTTGCAACCTCTGAAAATGTACACCAGAAATCAAATATCTAGGGTCTCCAAGCATCCTACAGCATCTGTAGACACAATTGCAGCATTGGCTGGAAGGGAATAGGTTCCCAGAGGCCAACAGAGGTACACCCAATTCCGTTCGAATGGGCCAAAATTTTGGCCAAACCTAATCTCTCGTCAAAAAAATCTAGAAAACTGTGTATAGGCTTATTCTAGGGTGCTGAATCTGAATCTGAAGTCCATTTTTTGATTGAAACAAAACTCCGGCCTCTAGCCGAGTTGATGTTTTTGACTGTCCCCTACTGTACATTCAGATCAAGCAAGGCACATTCCACTTGATGTGCCGCCGTTGACAGCAAAGACGGCATTTGGCATTTTGGAATGTACCGGGTGTCGGCAAAGCTCTGTTCCGTAAGCAGGACCCGTGTCTCCCGCCTTTTCCATTCTTTTCTCCTACCACCACCACTGCTCACCACCCAAACCCTCCCCTCACGCCTCGAAAGCGCATCAAAATGGCCACTCAATTCGTCTCTGATTTGGTTCGCATCAAAATCGAAGCCACGCCATTTTTGGCACCGGTGCGGAGTCCACCTATCCCGGTCAAAGCGGAGCCCCAAGTCATGGGCGTGCTCCATGCTTCTGCCGATGTCAAGATGCGCTTTAGACGAGGGCGGCTGCGAGGTTTTGAACTCTTCCGGATTCGGAACCCGAGGCCGACGACCAGGGTCAAATCTGGAGGTGATGAAGGTACTCCAGCGTCCCTCTTGATCGTCCAGCGCAATCACTCTGCCTGGTGCATCAAACAGGTTCTCGGCAATAATTCTGACTCTGCAGAGCCAGATGCATGTTCCGAGTCCTCGGATGGTACGTAAAATATTTTTGGCTTCCTCATTTTCTTTTGTTATATTGTCTGAATCCTCTAATTTACAGTGATGCATGGCTGAGACGGTGGAATTGAGCGTACAGGCATCTCCAAATCGCAAAATCTGTTACTTGACTTGCCCCCACTTTATTCTTTGCACGACTGACGGTTAGAATCGAGTTACGGGCATCCCTCCAATCACAAACTCTGTTACATTAATTGAATTTACTTTTTGAACTCATGCTAGACATGGTATGGGACAGATGGTGCGTTGCCGTGGTGAGGGGTGCCGAGCCTGGCACCGGCAATGAATGTGCCGCCCTTGCTTGCAAGCACGACACTTTCCAGACTGATGTGCCGGGCTTGGGGCCAAAGTGCCGTGCATGAGGCAGAATGTACCGCCCTTGCAATGAATGTGCCGCAGGTGTTTTGTTGATCCCGGTACCGAGGCCCTATTCCTACTCGCGGATGATCCTCGCCATGTGCGACACCACCCACCCGTACATCGAGCTGTGTAACTGAGAAAAGGCTCAGGAAAATTCTAGGGGATGTAGTGTGAAACTCATACCATTCGAGCACGAAGAACTTATGCAATGTGGCAGGGGGAGACCGGTTGCTCACCGAGGTGAAGTGCCGAGTCCGACAGAACTTGGCTGCTTTCTGAATCATCTTAGGACGTGTGTGAGGTTATCTGAGAGCCAAATGTGAGTGCGCTTAGACCATACAAGAAACGGGAAGAAACTTACGCGTCAATATTGTGGACTAACCCCTATGGTGATATGTGGCCGTTGGAAGCGGAAAACGGGGTCAGAAAGCTGGTGGAGACGTAGGAACGGTTTACACACCTCGTTTTACGCGAAATGGAGCCGTCGTTGGCACGGGAGGAAGCACTTGCAGCGCGACCATGATGGTCAAGGCAAAGGTCGGGTGGGGTAAACATCAATAAACATCGAACACGTGATCCATTTCGGCCACCCAACAAATCAAATAATCCTGCCTCAAATATCCTGCGCGACTGCTCGGTTCGCTTTTCGGGGTTGTTTATGGGGCCCCCCATGGGCTGTGAATGCATATACTGACTGAACACGATCGTCGGAGTCTTCCCAAAAATTGCTACTAAGTAGTATGATAAAAAATTATGTGTTTGAAGCTACAGCAAAGACTACAGTGAGCAGACAGTTCTTGGGTTCTAATGTATATCTGTATCAAAATCTATCAAAAGCAGAGCGCGTGCACGTACTCGTAGAGGGGAGAGGAAGAGGCACGTGAGAAAGCAGTGAGAGCAGGAGGCGCGAAAACAAGAGAGCAGGAGGCAAAGGCAAAAAAAGTAGGCTTTGTGGGAGTTGAGAGAGAGTCGTCAGGAATTAATGTTCTGAAAATACATATGATGTTCCGCACAATGAGTAGCAGTCAGAAAATGGCTCACCCGTGTTTGTGGATCCTCGAGTGCTGTACTTATGTTGGGGTGCAGTACGCGGTTGATCAGCTTTCTTCATCTTTCCTTTCTTGGTGTTCTCAGAGCCATCACGTTCTATGTTTGCATTCATCTCGGACTCGGACTTTAATGGCTCCTCATTGTCAGATGTGCTTGGTTTCTGCATCTAATATCAGCGCGTGGATAATCCAACAGAGTTGTGAAACGCACCTTCCGTCCCTTTGCCTTGGATTTGGGCTTTGGCTAAAATAACTAGAGTCAGCATCCGATCCAAAGGTTTCAAGGCATTTACCGCTGGAAAATCGTCCAGTGTGATCATTTTCTGTGGAGGAAGCTAGTGGAAACTTCAAAATGGTTTCAGAGATGGTGTCGGTACACTCACCAAGAGATTTACTGCTGCCTTTCGATGCCGCAGTGGAAGCATCGGAGCAATCTTTGGTGCATCCATGTGCTGGCGCTCGGCGGATTTTTCGGTGTTGAACAGCGTCCCGTACTCTCGACTGCCTTGCAGGACTTCAAACGACTCCTCAACACCAATTTCCAGATCATCTGATATCAGCATCAATGCGGCATGAGGAATTGAAACGAATTTGGTGAATTGGGTGACAGAGATGAGGTTGGAGCTATCGTCATAAGAATCCCATCGTTTTGGGGCGTCGATAAGCCGTGACAGCGTGTTGTATAGGTCAGTGTGTACACCGTCAATGTCGGAAAGGAGTGTGAGGAGCGTTTTCTGTATTACGACCTGTCCCCGAGGACCAAAACTGAAATTTGTAAGAGGACGCCTTAAAGTTTGTAACTGGTAAACACCACTTACTATCCGCAGCCAAGATATGCAGTGTCAAATTTAGCTGCCGACTTCGAGAATGCAAACACTTTATACCCGATCCCGTGCAAAAAATTCGTCCAGACAGGGGACTCAGCCAAAACATCGCTATCCAAGAGCAGGGCCCGCAGGGTTGGAAGCAAGTCGAGGATTTTGGCAGGTAGTTCATCAAAGTCGATAATGCGAGGCCAACCTTGTTGTCTGGCATGCTTGACACAACGCACGAGATGGGCTTCCCGCCGCAGCGCCTCACAGATTTTCTGTGTCAGCTCTTGGCATCCAGGCGCTTTCGGTCCGTCTTTGGTTACCAGATCTCGCTTGCGGGTGAACAGAGTAAGTATTGTTGGGGACAAGTTCTGGGGAATTAGGTCTTTGCATGAGGCATCTGGACAAGTATCCGGGAGATCCGCTCTTGTCAACGGTGAGAACGTAGCAATCGGAGGAGGCGGGGGAGGAGGGGGAAGAGCATTGTCTGCATGAGAGGTTTTTGCCTAGAATGTGTCAAAGTTGTCCGCATACATGTTTATAGAGAACGTACTTTTTTCGGCGGACGAGAATTATCCTCCGGAATCGGAACTGTCTTTCTCTTCTGCGGTGACAGTTAGTCCACATTTTCAGGGGAAGTATAAATATAAGGTACCAGGCCGATGAGCTCTTGGTGAATTTCAAGAGCCTCTTCGTCGTCATTCATCTTCAGTTTAGGTTTGTATTTCTGCAGTTGGTACAAATCAGGCAATCAGCCCGGATATTGTGATAAGTGAGTCACCCAACCTTTGGTCGAGCCAACGGCGTTGCTGGTTTGATTGGGGAAATATTTTCCTGTACCAGGGACAAGTTGATCCGATATGATACGTCGTGAAATAGAACATGACCGACCTTGACTCGGCGTTTACAGCCGTTGTCAGTACCGAAGGCGCGGATCAGAAATATTATGTTTTGGGACATTTTCAAAGAATTCCCGGTATCTCAGTGGGTTCTGCACCGATTCACGTAAAATCTGGATAGAAATATTCAGCTAATCCATGTGGAATTAGTGATAGAAGGAAACTTGCAAATATATTATATATTCAGTTGCATTGCTTGAGGGGCCATTTTGTGGATGAATACAGTTTACAGGCATCTAGACAAATCCAAATGATGTAGATTTTTGTCATAAAAGGCTCCAATACATTTTGAAAGATGTGATAGAGCCAGATGTGCAAAGATTTCAGCAGTGGACCCAAATATCACACTGTTTGCTGATTGCAGTAGATTGCAGTTGTCTCAATGTCATTACAAGCATGATAAACTAGGATATTGCAGATTGTGGCTCTATCACAAGTTTAAGAATGAATAAAACTCCTCCCTCGCTAAAATCTAGGTTATTTGAACAGGCCCAAATGCCGGTAAATTGAATGGACCCCGAAATCGCTCACAAAGCCAGCTCACCAACTATATATAAAGTCTTGGCAAGATTTTTCTATCACTAATTGCGCACGAATTACGCCGAATTATCTAGCTATGTTTCATCTCAATACATGTAGAATCTGTTGAGATATGGGTGAATCGGTCGCGGGGATCAGAAAATGCCCAAAATGGCATTTTTCTGATTCGCGCCTTCGGTACTGACAACAGCTGTAATCTTGACTGGGGACGGTTCTACCGGTGCCCCGAAATCTTCCAAATCCATTGCACTATCCTCGAATTCATCTAGCGCAGCGCTGTCATTGTCCTCTGGTTGTTGATCAAGATGGTGTTCGTCAGAGCTTCCTGTATTGATATCTTCTTCGTGTCCTTCAAATTGAAAGTCTACGTCGCCATCTAGATCTGCATCAAGTTCTACATCGGAGCCAGTAGTGTAGCCATCGTCTTCGTCGCCAGATTGTGACTCCTGCGAGCTGTTCGTTGTTTGAGCAGAAGCACCCCAGTTGTCAGTGTCGTCAGCCTCTGCTTCCCGTTCCTGACGAATCGCGTGTTTGTATTTATCTTGATTGTTTGCAAGATACTGCTTGATGAAGTCGCGGATGGGCCAGCCGCCTTGGAACCGTTGCAAGTACTTGACGTCTTTTTGGATCTTGGTGCTGTAAATAACCGTGTAATATTTGCTTAAGGCAATGAGACGCACTAGCTTGATGGTCTTTTCCAGCCTAGATTTCTCTTGCCCACTAATGGTCTTGGTGGTGTCCAAGAATCGCTGAGTAAAGTATCGGACGACTCTCTGAATGAGATTTTCAGCTTGGAAAGAGGTAAATGCAGGATAATGTCGTACCATTATATGATTGTAGCGTGCCTTGTTATTTCCAAGACGCATTTCATGCTGTAAGTTGTATCCAGAACCCTTGCCAGCTTGGCCCTTTGGCCGTGGGATAAGTTTCTTCGGCTTTACAGCCTGTGCGGCGAGCGCGTCCTCTGGAGACAATCAGATTGATCCTAGGCCCCAGAGAAGTGCCGTACTGAGCTTCTTCTCTGTAGCTCGCAGTTGATCCTGAGCAACTTGGAGCTGTTCTTTCAGAGTGGCTTTACATCGGGAGGGCATGACGAGCGTTTGGCGAGGAAGGTGTGATGTGTAACAGGCACGTGCCTGTGACCGACGCGTTTTCTCGTGTCCTTCACTAAATTTTATGCAAAACATGTTATTGGCGACCGGTGAAACGCTGTGTATGTAACCGCGTATGAAATCTAATGCAATATAATGACCTCAAGAGACCACTAATAACACCAATAACACAACACAATCCACTCAATACAACGCGCAAGTTCGGGGTTCCAACCAAGTATTAGGTTGCTGCAATTTGGTATGATACGGTCAAAGTAGTAAGACTTTGTGCTACGGTGGGACGGTAAACGGCTTTATACCGATCTAGGTGCTTTATGGGCGGTCTAACGGCTTCGGAAAGCTTGGTTTTTATCACAAAGTTGGTGGAATGACTTCCTGGGAGTTGGTAATTCGCTTTTATAATGCTGTCTGGTGTACTTCCGATGTTTACAAGCTATAGCTAGAGTTGACTTTTATGTCTACAATGCCTGATAATCGCTGATCCTTAATATTCCGCTGTTCGCTGCAATAACCCTTATCAATTCTCGCTGCGTACGGTCTTTGGACTATGTCCGGTTCAATGATTCTCAAGTAAACAACGAAATATCAAGCGGAAAAACAATTATTATTTCTCAGTGGTACTCCGAACGAATTCAAGTCTTTCCTAATATTGTGCAGGCTGTAATAGCTACACTTGCGATAGGAGAGGGGTGAATCCACTGGCGAACTACTGCTATTCTACTGCTATTTATACAAACCCAAGAATCTATATACGGACGCTTACAAACAAACAAACAATAAAATGAGTCATGCCCTATGACCAGGGCTGTGGAGCTTTATATGATTTATGGTCACGAAAGCAGGCTGTAAAAGGTTAGTTTCAAATACATTGGTATATTTCCTGCATAAACGATCGGTCGTGATCGAAAGACCCGACATATTCGTGATGCCATCAGCTTCCTTGGTTCCTGTCCTGGCCTAGACCTCGCCTAAGCTTGGTCACTGCCGCTTCATCTCTATTCCTGGCCGACGCGCAGCACCCTCTGCCCGTTCCGTGCCTTTTTGATTGTTCTGTATTTCACAGAACGATCGAGCTCGATCGTAGAAGCCCTCAACCGCTGCCAAGCGTGGGATCCCATCGATCACCCGCGGAACTGGTTATAGCTCCGGTCCGGTGAGTCATCAATGCTTTTTACGGCCGCCGCCGGGATCTCCCGCCGCTTGTACTATCGTCCGTCGAATGTAATCTAATCTTCAATAGTGATTCCCCAGTGTCGCATAGTCGTAGTCTAGACGGCTTTTATATATCCTGACTTTGAACAGCGCACAGAGTACTCCAATTCCGTTTGAGAATGGTAAAGTGACCCTTTAGCTATAGGTTCGTGGCTTCCCCAGACTCGAGCCCTTTGTGGTGGCCGTTATCTAGAACAAGCTACTGGCTTTAGCATGTGCTTATATCCTTAACTGGTTGCTCGGATCTCAACACCAGCCCTCTGAGACGGTGTAATAGCTTAGTTTATAGCCAGTGACGGCGACTAAGTGATGTAAAATTGAAAGATTTCACGCGTGTTCACTTAGCCAGCTTATCACCGGCGCTGTTGAATTACCCGAACATTTGATGACCTTGATTTACCACCGTATTAGGACAGGTTTCCTGTTGAATCACCCAGTGTAAATGTACAATTAAATGATTCGCTTGTCCATATTTGCCTGGTCTGACTGATCACGCCGCTTGCACATTGAATTACGATGTTTCCCCACCCCAGATTGTCTCCATCTATTTTACATGTGTTCAATGGATGCTAAGGCATGCCTGTGATTTTTTTCGAGGCACATTGCATTCAGAACTTGATGCTGGACAACCCGTGCAAACACCGCTTGTTCGTATTTGCCTGGTCTGATCATGCCGCATGCACATTTAATTGCAATGTTTCCCTACTACAAATTCCCTCCATCTATTTTACATGTGTTCAATAGATGTTAAGGCATGCCTGTGATTTTTTTCGAGGCACATTGCATTCAGAACTTGATGCTGGACAACCCGTGCAAACACCGCTTGTTCGTGTTTGCCTGGTCTGATCATGCCGCTTGCACATTTAATTGCAATGTTTCCCTACTACAAATTCCCTCCATCTATTTTACATGTGTTCAATAGATGTTAAGGCACATCTGTGATTTTTGATTCAATATGGTTGATAGATAAATTGAGGGGTGATTCAACATGATTCAACAGCCAAAAAACGAGGTTGATTCAGTCTTGAGCAAAGTCCAATGGAAGCTAGATCATGGGCAGGGTTTCTGGCAAATTGGAGCTCGTTCAATATCAAGGAGATACAAAAACTAAGGTTGATTCAAGAAGATGAAACTCGGGTGGATCAAGGATGGCCGGGAGCCGTATCAAGATCAATCAATTATTTTGATGTGCCGATTCAAGATGGCGGCGGGGGGCGATTCAACAAGCGGGGCTCAAAAAAAGCAGGGTGGATCAATACCAAAAAGGGGAGAAAAGAGAGGTCGGATCAACACGGCACAAAGTCTAGGTGATTCAACAGCCTCTGGGGTGACAACCCATATGGGTTGTCACCCGTCACCTAAGATGTTCATTTTTGCAGGTGTTCATTCTGACAAATACCATCAATAATTACCATAAATGGCGGTTCGGCGAATGCCGGCCAAAATTTTGGAGTGTTTTTAGGCCTATTTTGGCCAGGAAATCCCGCCGTCACCGTCACCCACGCCCCAAGTGTTCAGCTCACAGGTCGGTGTCACCCGTCACCTGAACACTTGGTCGGATTAGTACAGTATAGTGAAATTCTTCTCGGTAGTACGACGCTTTCCCACTGCCTGACCTCTGATGCACAATATTAATGTGGATCCTCGACGACGATCGCTTTGGCTTTGAGTCCAGGATCTTGCTTTAAAAACAATATTCTAGTTTGGACACTAGGGTTCCCCGATTGGACAGAAATCGCCACGTGCAAAAGTTGATCTCACGCGAGATCAGTTTAAATTCAGCATAGCTCTGCACTATGATGTACAGGGTCCGTGTAAATATTCCCAGAGCATCAGAGAGTATAAAAGTGTATCCTAGTAAGAAAATTCAAGCATCCAACATGATGTTAAATTGTAACCGATGAATCTAATGGAGGCTCTACAGGCCCAGCGACCACATATGTCCCTCTTCCCTCCCAAAACCACAGGCAGTGATGCTGTACGATGTGAATCATATTTAGAGGCGTATGTATAGCGCTATCCTCCTTCGGTGCGTCGAACCCCTGCAATTGTAAGTGAGATCCTGGCGCTGATAACAAGAACAAAGAACTGATGGCCAGCTTAGCCGTGGGAAGCTCCTTCCTTATTTAAGGGGGCCTAGAAATTGTGCTCAGAGGCTCGCGATATATTAAAGCTCCAGATACGCCTGAAGAGCTGCCCCGAGCTGTCCCATGCGAGGCATCCATCGGTAAAAGTCGACGAGACCCGCGAATAAGACTGCTGCGATAATCCTTTTTCTTCCTTGCGATCTTGAGACAGTCCGCAGCGAGAGCACCGAGCTGTTCGGGGCACAGATGGGCCGCATCATCGAGCACAGTATCCACCCATTCGTAAATCAGAATCGTAATCAACTTCGAGCTCAGTCTGCCTACGGCAAAATGCCGCCCAGTCCCTTTAGAAGACCAGCTACGATTCTACCGATTGAGCACCGAGCTGCGGCGTTGGGGTAAACCGGGAATCAATCTTTGTCCGTAGCACCGTCTGACTGATTTCCAACTGCAGACATTATATTGGTTCAATTCAACCGAGAACATGGATACAAGATGTAGAGAATCAACCTTACGCCCCAACGGTCTATCAACAAGACTCAGCCTCGATAAATCCAAGCCTGAATAAGTTCCGCACCTTCTCTAACTCCACTGCGGAGGATATAGAGTTCGAAACGACCGGTGCACTCTTGACTTGCAGTCCCCACTTGCTATCTACAGTTCGCGCTAGTGGTATGTCCCGGATCAGCAGAGTGCAGGCCAAGCCGAGACCACAGATCGCGGCCATGACGATCCAGATAAGCCGCATGCTGAGCAGGAAGGCGGTCTCCACCTCTCGCCTCAGGGGCGGTGCCATACCAGATATCTGCGGGATGATCTGGTACACCAGCTCGGACGCATGCGCGAATTGCGTGACGACTGAGGCGGGCAGGTGGGTTCGCAGTTGATTTTGGAGAATTGTTTGCCCAACGGCGACGCCCCAAGCTTGAGGGAACGTCCTCATGAATGTCAGTAGCGAAACTGCGGAGGCGTTCTCGGAAATCGGGAGAGGCGCCAGCACGATGAACTGACACTCATGAGTACGAACTTTGGGTCAAGCGGAAAAAATAAAATACCGTGGTTGAATAGAGGAACCCGATCCCGGCTCCCAAAACCAGCTGATAGAAAACGATGAGACCAAGCGGAGTCGACACGCCCAGGTTGATGAAGAGCCCCAGTCCCAAGATCATCAAAACCCAGCCCCCCAACGTCTGCAAAAAAAGGCCGTTAGACATATCGCCCAGAGACAACTTGAAGGATCAATGTCCTCACGATCAGTCGATAGCGGCCGGTTTTTGCGATGAGAACTCCTTCGACGATTGCGGTTGGCGAGATTGTGGCCATCATGGGGAGAAAGTAGAGGCCCGATTGAATTGGAGAGGCCACACGGACGGACTGGAACCATGTTGGCCTGTTGGGAGTCAGAACACGAGGCTAAATCGCGCCGGACGATCTTACAGATAGACTGTGGTTCAAATTTAATTTTTGAATATAAATGAGAAGGAGGAGAGTACTTACATGTAACAGCGATACTTGCGACACCATGAATGAAGGTAACAAGATACCTGCACCGTGCCAGTGAGCTCGACTGAATGAAAGAGCTGCTGCACATACCCGATCAAACTGTTTCGGTTGGAGTATAATACTTTGGGAATCTGAAACCACAAGTCAGAGCGCGGGACTTTCGACCACAGAAAGCAAACTACTCACCGTTGGCTGTGCTGCCCACTTTGCCTCGTAAATGAGGGCCACGCCGAGCCCCCCAAAACCGAGTATCAGAGGGACGAGGACCTTGAACGAGGACCACGGAACGGAGCCGCCACCGGAAACAAGTCCAAGGATGCAAGAAGCTGAAGAGGCAGAGATCAGGATGTTTCCTCTGTGAAATATGAGCGATTTGCGAGCCCGATGATTCTGAACTCACATCCAGTCGACTCTACTAAGTTTGCCCCACACGTCACCTCCCGGAGTTTGGAGATTGAGAAACAATGCCACGGTAACCAGAGTAATAGCGCAAAGTGGCAGATTGAGATCTATAAACGTTTAATAAAACGATATCGGAGGATATTCGAAACTTGCAGAATAGCCACCTCCAAGACAGCTTTTCGGAAAGAGCACCAGCGATGAAAGGCCCTGCCACACTGCCGAGGGACCATATCCTAGTCAACGGTTAGACGTATTCTAGAATAACAAGCGTTATCATTTACATCCCGGTTATTGCGGTAAACATTCCTCGTTCTCGGAGAGGAACAAGGTCTGCGATGATTATATTCACCTAGGTGTTAGTTTAAAAAGGGTCACTTTTCTAGGATAATTAGGCCTGACCAGTGACTGTGTTCCCCCTCCACCGACGCCCTGGATTGCTGCATGTTCGGTTAGGCCCAACTTGCATGATGATCAAGGTCCTTCCGTGACTCACCTCGTCCCACAACGAGAACCGTCATTGAATGAGCAGCTCCGCAGATGGCAGACCCTGCAGCAAACATGAGAACGAACAACAAGGTTATGGGTCTCCTTCCAAATATCTGGGCAAGATTTCCGCTGAGCGGGAGGAACGCCGCACTGGGTAATTTGTTAATTGTGTGGCTTTGAAAAGGCAAACAAATCGGACACTCGCCTACTCAGAGTATACGCAGAGCCAACCCAGGCGAAATCGACGCCATGGAGGTCTGCGACCATCGTGGGTGCAGCGGTTCCCACTCCGGCCTATTTTGAATTGAAATCAGTATTGGCAGGCACAGACACTCGAATGGAATTCATACCAGATCCAGCGCAGAAAGCAAAGTACAAAAGCTCAGGACTACAAAGACCAACCAGAAGCGGACGCCTCTCGGTGAAGGATCATCGTCATTAGCGACAGGCTGGGCTGCTTGTGGGTCCGAAGGCTTTAAGTCCGGCGGATAGGTTGAAAGCATCTCGAGGCTTTTCGTCTTGTCCCTCCCCTCGAGTATGGCCAAGTCACCCATAACCTGTAACTGAGGGGTCGAGGGCATATTGAATGAGGCACAATGCTCGACGATTTGGAGGCGGCTGTGGGTCCTAAAACCCGTCCAAATGCCGAGTTGCCGGTTCAGGATCAATCTGGTCGCCAGCTTCTCCCGCCCTGGACCCACCAAGTAGCTTCTCTGCTCAGCACCCGTCTGCATTCCTCTCGGGTGAGCTGAGTCGGATTACGGAGGAGCCTGCATCGCCCAGACTCTCCTAAAATACCTCGACTATCCGGGGCGAGATGGACTCGCCTGGCGTTACTGGCAATGCAACCCGTCGCAACGGTAAATGTCCTGATGAGGACCCGCTCGAAAGGAGAAAGGGAGTTCAAAGTCCCGGCAAAATGAAACGACGGCTTAGAAGAGAACATACGTGAATACAGAGGGTCTGGCCTGCGAACCAGCGTGGAACTCCTTGAGAAATTGAACCATTACGAACGGCCCGAATTTCACGGTACATTGCAACCTCAGGGGAAGTAGCGAGTGGACTCCTGAACTCCACCCGCTACATCACGACTTCCCCGGATACCGGTATGGTGCAGAAATCCTCATTCCGGCGTACATAGACTTAATAAAGTCTTTTGACGTAACAAATTCAACAGCTTCATGAGTAGTATACATACATTCTAGAAAGAACGGACCTTAGGATTTGGCATGCTAGGAGGTTACTTGGGTCATCAAGCCGTTCCTGGGATTGAATCGAACCTAGGTCAGCTATTTTTGGCCTCCTCACCCATTGGACGAGGTATCGGAGAATAGCAAAACTGTGATTCATCCGAGGTGGCTGGATCTCAATGGACTCTAAATGGTCCGTGCGTGCATGCACTGTCGATAAGCCGTGGGCGTAGTTGGTTCGGAGGACCCACTGGACCCACAATACCACGAGGACGTGGCCAAGACGTCCGCCTGGATGTTTTTTTGTGGGTACTGTCTGGCAAGCTACCACTGTAAAAATTTACAAACAGATTCCCCCGGATGGGTAGCCCCAGACTCATTAGTGCCGCCGGTCACCGTGGCCGACATGCAAGATATGAACGGAGCAAACACGGCGTACTCGGACCCAACTCGGACCAGTACCGAGCCACTTATTCCCCGCCGAATGGTCTCACTTTGCGTCTTTCTGATGGAAGCATCAGAATCCTGATCTTCCCTTCCATCTTGTGTGCCTGGCATCCGCGTGGTGAAAATTCAATGCCGTGCGCTAACGGGTTGCAAGGGAAGAACATAAGATCTCCGCGCGATCCAGTCGCACCACTCTCCATACCACTCAATCATGGGCATTTTGGGGCCGCTGTCGTGTGCGTATGATGGACAGTTAGAATAGCAGTGCAAATATGCACTACGTCCCGCCAATCGGCTTGCACGGAGGAGAGGCTGAGTTTCATTCCAGTAATAGCAAATATCCTATGCTGATAACTCCATCCAGCTTTGCATCTTCCAGTTCCGTATTCCCCTACTTCTATCATGGGCAAAAGTCCGCGGGAAGGGAACCCTTCGGTGGTATATGAATCCCCTCCTTTCTATCACCCCATGTGCAACAAAGAATGCCCCATTTTCTTCAAACTGCTCTTCCTCTGTGCGCCAAGTACGAGGCTTCACCTCTCATCAAGTGCTACGTTGGCAAACAGGGTAGCCCTGCCTGGGAGACGACAACGTACAGAAAGTATCTCGATGACCTCCGCATCGCCTCATCCTATTGGTCAAAGCGTCTCACTGAGGAAGGCGTACACGCAGGGGCCGTTGTTGGTCTTTGGTTCACAGGCACCGTCTATTCCGATCTCGTCACCCTCTATGCTATCTCAGCGGCAGGATTCGTCCCCCAGGTCTTCAGTATCAAATTTTCTCGTCCGGGGCGCATCATTACACTTGACCTTCTTGCGGCTTGTGAGGGAAAAGCTCTCATCCTCGATCCCACCTTCAGCGACGAAGTAAACAACACTACCATTCCAATCATGGAGATTCCCGCCCTCTCATCCCTTCCACCGGTAGCTCCTGGTACTTTGGAGGCGCCTAGTGCCGACAGTACTGACACTGCTATGATCTTCCACACGAGTGGAACGACGGGTGGAAAGCCAAAGCCGGTTCGTTGCACCCACGACTGGATGGTGTGGCAGGCAATCCACGTGAACAAGATCTGGCAGGGCGCATTCGAAGGGCAAGACATCATGAACAACCTAGGTTCATTCGCCCACGTGGGTACCGCTAGTTGTGCGTCTCAATTCATACAATTTCGGCGTTGTTCTGACTCCTGTGAAGCCATGAATTATCTCCCATTGAACGGTTCCTGCTTAGTGCAGACGTCGTGTTCGGATTTTTCCGCCGACGAGTTCATGGCCCTCGTCAACCAGCAGGGAATGAACCGCATGTTCATTTACGCCGACTGGCTCGTTAAGCTCGCATCCATAGCACGGAGCGACGAGAGGGTTCTCTCAGCTCTTCGAGGAATGCGCCAGATCACATATACCGGCTCCGCGATCAATCCTGAGGTGGAGAAATGGCTCGTCGAACAGGATGTCCCCCTTGCGGTGCGTTGGTTCATCAGATTCACATGCTGCGGTGTTAATTAATTCCGCCAGACTATGTATGCGACGACGGAAGTTAGTGAGTAGGCGCCTTCTCCTCGCATTTTTTTGCTCACGGGAATCCTATCGGATAGGCCCTGCTTTGGTTTCCAACCTCGCCGATCGTAGCACACTTCCAGCCATGCGGGTCATACCGGGTGTAGATTTGACCTTCATCCCTGCATCCAATATCTCCGTTGAAGACCTGGACGGGGACGCCGCTGGGAGATCCAAAGGTGGTATGCTTTATGATTTATTCATTCCGCCCAGCAGTAGACATTGTCCGCACCCAATGGTTATGTCTCGGTCCGACGGTCATATCACCGGAGATCTCTTTGAGGAAGTGCAACCTGGATACTACGCTTTTCGTGCGTCTGCTCTCAAAGCTTGAGAAATCTTTAATCTTTTCTTGGCTAGGTGGACGGAATGATGACTGGATCCACACTGGGGCGGGTCTGCTGTATTGCGACACGAAGTGAGCATCGCTTTTTCTTTTCGATTTTCGCGTCACAGACCTGCTCAACTATTGCTTCTAGATCTATCGAGGACAATATACGCGTCACCTGTCCCGACATTGTGCGTAACTGCACCGTAGTCGGACATTACAAGCCGGCAGTCGTACTTTTCGTCGAGGTTTTCTCGGACTTAACAACCGTGGATGACGTTGCCAATTTGAAGGACGAAGTGCTCCGAAGGACCGCGGCATTCAATTCTGACCTTTTCGAACACGAGCGAATCGTTGACAGGGAGCATATTGTCGTAGTGCCTCCCGGAGTTTTGCCACGAACGAAGGTAATACCCTCCTCCCTTCTGTATCGCACATGGTACTCAGTCAATGCAGGAAAAGGGCAACATTCGGCGCAAAGCAGTCGAGGAGGACTACGCCATAATTTTGGAAGAAATTTATACGACGGGGCCGGTGCACAAGGATGGAAAGAAGCCTGCTTAGTTGACCCAGTCATATGCATGCGGCTCCACGGTTAATTTGAACCAAGTTTATCGTGGGAGTGAAACTGGAATCAGTCGCGTTGCATGAAGCTGAGGAGAACTGTGTAGAATGAGACGACCACGCTACTGGATATTCTGCCACATTAATATCCCAAAGGAACCGTCCGCGTGCCGTTCTGAGTAAGGGCGCCCAGAGGTTCATGGCGAGTTACGAATAAGCACCTACCAACCACACAGCCAGTGCAGCGTTGAAGGAGCTGACATCCTTAGAAGTACGGACAGGCTCAGGCTTGTGCCTTGGCCATGGTGGGTACATACCGACCATGCTGTATACGGTTTTTTGAGGCCACACAGACTTGGAGATTGCTTTGTTAACGAGCGATATCTTACTACTTGCAATTACGGTGTGTTAGGAGCATCCAATTAATCATTTGGCCTTTCAAAAAACTAAACGAGCACGAGCTGGTGGGCCACAGAGGAGCTTGAATGGTTGCATAGGCACTTGAATTACTCTGCTTCCATTATCCCAATGTGTCCCTTCATTCCCTTGGAAAGAAGTCCTTCATATCACAGGTGTCGTTAAGGATGAACTTGAACTCTAGAAGCGGGGCGACCTCGGGCTTCGCTTCTGATTTCGACATGAGGGCGTTGTCGACGAGCTTCCCAGTCAAAGAGTATATGGTTGCCGTCTAGACCAGTGAGACTGATACTCTGGATAAGAGGGAAGAAATGGGCATGGTGGAGTTGACCAAGGAGATCGATTACGATTTCTGGGCGGCATAGGCCGAGCATGAGGTGAGTCAGAGAAGGCATCCCTTCGAGAGCTCGGAGGGTGTCGTTGTTAGTTGCAACTGCATCTTCTTCGACGAGTTTGACGGCGCAATGTTCGATGGCAGGGGCGCTCTTCAAAAAATAAAGAAGGATAGCTGAGTTGGCAGGGGGTTACTCGCAGAAAAAACAGCATTCGAGGTCTAGATTTCGGAGCGCAGGGAGGTGTAACCAACGAAAGAGTCGGAAGTGGTGAATATTTTTCGAGTCGGCGAATTTTTCTCTCGAATCCTGCGCTCAGAAAACCAGAGATTCGAGGTTCGTATGCAACAAGAGTGTGTGAGGGATCTTGAAGACTTCCTCGGCTTCATAAATAGCTAGAATAAGATGCGGAACGCGGCGTAGTAATTCGAGGCATTCGCCAGGAGTGAAATTTGTACTGGAGAACAACCTGACAAAGTAGTGGCTGGATTTTCCTTGAAATAGATCCTGAGATTTTGAGAACGAGCGTCCGCCGGAACGCCCTACCACCAAGCTGTGGGATTGCGGCAAACTGCCCGCAGATGGACTCGGATGCCAGCCCTCGACAATACGAAGAACTCGAGGGGATGAGTCTATTTCCAAGGACGACCATAATCTGGGCTCACTGATTGATATGGCCCTCCATTGCTGGCAAATACGAGTAAGAAGTATAGGTGCTATCGTTTCGTGCGGTCGGCGCATCAGGAAGGCAGTGGCCGAAGATTTCGGACGTGATTTCAACGGGGACGGTGAGGATCGGGTAGATGAAGGAATTTATTGAGTTTTGAAGATGGCTTTTCTCCTTCGTCAAGCGAACCTGCTCTTCCGAGTCCTCTCTCAAAATGAGGTCCATGAACGATGGGCTATCCTGTGCAGACTCGTCTAGCTGCATCGATTGGACATTGATGTCGGCCAGGCGGGAATGCAGGGGCGGAATCTGCATCTGGGTGTGAGAATGAGAGTCCAGTGCGAAACCTAGCGCATCGAAAAGGTATTGTCGACTTGTTGTGGCAGAAAGGGAAGAGACGGAACACGGCCCGGTGTTATATAAGCACATTTTTCTCTCTCTTCCCGCCTTCACTGAGGCTTGCCTTCCATGCTCGCGCAGCGGCTGACGCGGCCTTACTCTTGCATCTTGCGGCCTCGGGTTTTGCTCCCATGTTACTCTCTCAGTCGCTCCCTACACTGACGTATTCCTCGGCCCTGGAGCCAGCAAAAACCTAGAGCGTAGGCCGCGTGAGCGCCGCAAAATACTCGTACTTTTTGCCACAAGTCTGACTTGACCCTCAGCGCCCTAAAAATCAGACAATACTCTGATTCCGCAAAGTCTCGATACAAGAAGAGGCTATTCCGCTCCATGTACGAGCATTATGTGTTTCCTCTGCGAAAGAATACTCACATTTGACGAAGAATTCAGGGCCAACCACAGCCGGTTTACTCGGCTATGCCGCGGCCCACTGGCTCCCTCCCCCGGTAGTCCCCCCGGGCTGGAGCACAGACTGGAAACACTGGGCCTACCTGCTGACGTTCTTCGCGTACAGCCCGAACTTCCTGCGCCTCCCGTAGATCGAGAGGCTCGTCAACGTGCGATACGGCATCCCGGGCGAGGTGCGCCCCATCATATACTCTGATGCGCGCCTGTCCATCGTCCTCTCCGTCGAACTCCCGGAGCTCGCGGAATCGGAGGAAGAGGCCTTCCCGACGCAGGTCCTGCTCCTCAACTGCAAGACCTTCGCGCTGTACACGTTCGATGCCGACCGCGTGAACATGGAGCGCGCGCCGAACACGGTCGAGGAGCTTGTGCTGCTCGTCGCCCTGGCGTTGCGTGCACATGGTGCGCTTCGAGCCCGACCCCGACGGCGAGGCCGCGCTCAAGCGCATCCCCGCCCGCGACGCCACCGTGATCCCGCTGCTCCAGAGCGACTTCCTGGGGTACGCGCCGCGCGCAACTGAGCGCGCGGAGAAGCACGAGAGCGCGACGCTGCTACGCAAGATAAGCTGGCCAAGGCGATCCGCAACGTGCGCGTTATATTGCGGAGACGGAGGAGACGCTGCGCCTCGAGGAGGAGGATTTGGCGCAGCTTAGGGATGAGGACTCGGAGTTGCAGGAGAGTGAGGGGCTCCAGCACGAGGAGGCTCATCAACAGATGCTTGCAGCGATGGCCGAGGCAAAGGTTAAGCTGGCCGAATGGGAAAACATGTGGAAGGCGCGGTATGGCGACAAGCTGTTTTTTTTTCAGACGAGTCCTGCTTTCTCCAGACACTGTTAGTTCTACCCGGCTCGCGCGCTGATCAAGGCCTTCTGACGGAACTGAATCAGAACTTGGCCAGGAGATTCAATCATGACTCACAAACGGCTCTCGAGCTCGAGCATGAGCTGAGCTCCCAGCTGATTGCCATATGCACATTGTGGGTTGGAAGGAGTGTCTGATCTGTTGACAACTTACTCCCTGCTTTCCGGTATTCTTCACCAAGATCCCGTGCATGAAGTCCGACGGCGTTTCACAGTCCGCGTTTCATAGCGGCGGCGTCGGGAGGAAGTGTTGCCGTAACTTGGTCGTAACCATGTCTCGCGGCAATCTGGGCTCTCTCCGGAGCAGACATCGGACCGCTTCTAGATACGCCGTCTCAGTTTGGCTGCCACGGCACATGCGGTCGTTGGTCCAGGAATTCGTTCTTGCAAAAGTTGGCAAAGCGGTCCATTCAAATAGACTAGCCCTTTATGGCAACTAATCGCGTACTCTGAGACTCAGAGCGCTGACTGCGATCGAGCTCTCCCGGCGCTTGCACGGCAAGCTCAACGCCTACCGCCTGCATCCCGGATGTAACGTCCACCTCATCTCTCCCCTGCGCATATGCGGTTGAAGTAATTTACGGCGCAACGACAGTGATCCACACGAAAAGGGGAGCCTGGAGGAGTTCAAGGCATTTGGTGCGTTTTTTGGTGTACTTCTGCGCCGCCTCCTTTAACGGTTGTTCGGGAATGCTCGACGCTAATGGGGGTCCCAACACGAACCGGGAGTGGAAATCGATCCCCGAGGGCACTGCGACGCAAGAAGCATCATTCTTCCAGCACCGTGGTGGTGGCATTCGATCCGCACCTCTCAGGCCCGTGCCTTGACACCCAACTTTTTACATTTCTTTTTAACAGACCAACCAGGCGCCTACATGGATGACTGCAAAGCCGCGAGCGATAAAATCGCGCCCCACTCGTCTGATCCTGCGAGTCTTTTTAACAAGTCTGTGCGCGGCACAAGCGCGGCAGCTTCATTTATTGATTCAAATTTTAAGTTTTCAGGTGGATGGTGTTCGACTGTGGGAGCTTACAGAGAAAGCTGTCGGATAGTCGTTCAAGCTCTGATAGTACGGAAGGCACTTCTGATAAATAATCTGGCTCGGCAGGACAGCCCCCGGTGCATGCAACTCAGGCTGTGTTGTAGAAAGAGGAAATTCAGGACTCACAACGCCGGTTTCTTGAAGTTGACGTTGCACTTTTTCCAATGTCTCCAACTTGCGTTGAAGTGAAGTGAAGTCGCCTGTTGGGCCGCGCGAAAGTCATTTCTGGGGTGGTGTTGGATGGAAGGGAAACTTGCCTGAGGACGACGAGATGATAAAAGGTGGACCCACTGGTGTGTGACTATGCGAGGCTGCGTCGTTTCTGATTCGTCGTGATCTCGGGCGGGACACATGTATGGGTTGGGCGTCCGGAAAATGGGGAGGGGAAGCCGAAACATGGTTGAATATTACATCTTTCTGCCAAAGTCGCGACACAGAAGTAGATTTTTTAAGCCGAGTCCCTGAATACATATACAAGTGTGACGTCAATCCCTTAGTACCAACCAGTTCAATGCTGGTGGTTACACCCATACCCAGCAGCGGCGCGCGCCAGCTTGACTTTGCTCAGCTCCCGCGGCGCGGGGAGGAACTCGTGCCCGTCTAGCTCGGACTCCTCGACTAAGCCGCGCTTCTGCTCCGTCCGCGACGCCAGGATATGGCCGTCCCCTCTCTTCGCCGCGCGCTCAGACTCCTCTCCCACATCCCGCCGCGCGACGTTGGTCTCGAAGATCGTGTTGAGCCAGTTGGCAAGCCGGTACCCGCCCTTGGCGATCTGCAGCTCGACGGTGCCAATCACGCCGTTGTAGTACCCAGGGAACAAGTCCGGGAGCGCCGTCAACGCTGCCGCGCCATTGGGCATAACCACCGTGCACACGAGCTTGTTCGCGTCGCTCGCCCACCGTGTCGCGGTCGTAAGGGCATCCCCTACATTGTCCCCCGCGATCCACCCGGCCTTGGCGCTCTTGAACGTCCCCGAGTCGATTTCCGTGATCAGGGTCTTCGCCCACGCCAGCGCGTGCGGGAGCGTCGCGCTCCCCGCGAGCTGCTGCGGGATGAACGTATCCCAGTCCGAGTGCAGGTTGTCGCTGAAGCCCATGAACGTCACCGCCACGCCGTTCGCGCCGAGCTCGAACGCCTCGTCGTGCAGCGGCTGCGTGATGTCGCCCACGAAGTGCACGAGGAAGCGCAAAGCCTCCGCGACGTTGTCCTCGCTCAGCCGCCCGTCGCCCGCGCGCTGCGTGTAGTTCGCGATCGCGGATACGACGCACCCCGCCGTGCCGCAGTCGCGCGCGAAGTTGACGTTGCAGGTCGTCGGCGGGTTGTCCTCGGCGTCGATGAAGTGGAGGGGGGCGGACCATGCGCCGGCGGCTGTGGCGCGGAATTGGTCGGCCCAGGAGGAGACGTTAGCGAGGTAGTTGCTGGACGGGTCGGCGAGAATACCCTGCGCCCAGGAGGCGGCCTCGTCGGTCATGTAGTTCTGCGCGATGTAGGCGACGGTGGCATGCCCGAGGACGCCCCACGCGTGGACGCCGTGCAGAGTAGCGAGGGCCAGGAGTAGGTACGAGGTCATGTCGTCTCTTTACTAGGATGTCGTTTGACGGTCTCTCCTAGTCTCGCTTGATCCAGTTGTCTTTAAGAGGCTCCTCGCTCGATAAACGTGCGACCTAAGCTTGACGAATCTCTGATGAATGTTGGGTTTCTTCCTGTACCTTGTGTGTGCGTGTCTATGAATAGCAAATGACACGCGGAATCCCAGCAACAGTCTCCGCGTACGACGGTCCACATCAGGAGAAGGGGGCAAGCTGCTCGTGGAGAGTGCGGCCGATAGCAAAGATACTCCAGGGGCGGGTTTTGTCTTCCCAAGTCAAGTCGGAAACCGGGGCCAGCCGCCAGCATCGGATCTCGCGTCGGACTTGGAGAGTCGCAAAAGCGTCGGTGGCAGTTGCTCGAACTTCCAGGAACTCAGCCAGCCGATGAGCCGCGACGCAGAAGCAGAGGGAAGTTGACAATGTGGGAGGAAGAAGAATGGAGGCGGCACGTTTGCGCCGAGGCTTTGGTGCTATGTCCTGGCGTATATTTGAGCTGTACCTAACGAGTCTTTCGGATGTAGGCATGTGCCCTCGATCAAGGCGCTGCATGACCCATGTGGCACGCCATCAACTTCGCGTGTTTCCCTACCTCACCATGTCGAAAAAATCGAATGGTCGTTATCTGTCGCGTGGCCCTTCTCTGCCTCTCCTACATCCCTAGCGTGGTATACTACCTGCTAGGCCTCCGCTCGGACTTGGCTAGGGCCTTAGGCGCTGCAGCCGTCATCATGATCATACTCCTAAAACCTAATATGGTTACCGCTCAAGCCCTCCCCCGTTTGGCCCTCATACTTTATCGGAACCTCCCAGTTCACCCCTCTTACAAATGGGCGGGACGCCCTTATCTGCGCACGTCTTAATTGTATGGTCATCCGAATCCAAATGCCAGAAATGGGTGCATCCAGCTCAGTTTTCGATGGATTTGCTTGATTCCACTTCCCAATGAACTGGCAACTGGTCAGCCTTCCTCCACATACCCTGAGTTCTATCGGAAAAGGCTTCGACGATGCATCCGACGCCGCGACGCCCATTATCGTCTGCACGCTGACTCAGCAGGTAGCACCGCCACCCCGCCTTCAGCGGATGGACTCGCCTGGTCCCCATTCCTAGTGGGTTGAAAACCCAACCAGCCTTCCTTTAGATTCACTGAGCTGCTGGAAAGCTCTACGACGAGCCTGCGCGCCCTCAGCGCTCAGCGGTCAGCTCTCTGTAGCACTTACACTACCACCGCATTCAGTCCAGCTCTCTTCGTCCCGCTCCTCCTCAGAGCAGGCACTTCAAATTTGCTGAGAACTTCTTGACGACAATAGTGAATCTCTATCTTTTTCCTATTTCTAATAACGGTTTACGCGAGAAATATCGAACGAATATCAACCCGTTCGCTCTCTGTTGGGTACGTGAAGGTACGCGACTGGGCGCGATGGGCGCGAGCACGTGGGAAGACAGTTTATGTCGCGGCTATCCAATGTCATAATAATCCATGCAACCAACACATTTCCGTCGACATACCACTGCACTATGTGGCTGAAGTTTGCGAGACAAGAGATGGTAAGACCAGTATCGGATTGGCTTCGCAAATATGACCTTCATGTAAAGAGCCATCCAACAGATAGTCATCCAAAGCAATTGCTCATACAATCAGCCACACGCTGGCCTTGCCCATCGACGGCTGGGAGATAACCAGCATACTCTGCAGATGAATCGTCGTCGTCCCGTTCGCATTCTTGATCTTGCAGATGCCAAACCCTTCCTCAGCTTGGGAATTTGAGTTCTGCGACTACAATAAGAGAATCTTGGGAGAAATGTGGGGAATGCCCGGCGCAATTTCCCAGCATGTGCGATTTCAGTATCAAGTAGCAGTACCTACCCTGCGGTGTAATGGCCGGCGCGTGTCCGCCGAGGCGGGAATGAAAAAGAAAAGAAACATACATGGTAACCTGAATGCACCAGTGTATTAGGGTACGAGAGGAGGGATGAGCAGATTCGACACGTACGTTGATACATGATACTTCTCAAGTCGCAACGCTTCCTTAGTCCGATCTACGAAATCCATTTTGTGTAGCGAGAAAATACAGACGGCCGGAGCCTTGAAATTCTAGCTGCCTCAGTCAAGTCAACGAAATTCGGTTCGCTGTTTTTTTCCCCATCTGCTGCCTTTCATGCGAGATGGACCGATGTTGGGCACCGCGACTTTTAGCCAGGAATAGTTTACTTGCATGCCGCGAATATCCAGTTTGAAGCCCAGCGATGGGAGGCATGGCTTTTTCTTACATCTAAATAGGTAGGATCGGATCGTTTTTGCTCGCATAACATTTGGAACGGAAACGTAGTCCGTCGGCGAGACAACAGCGAGAGGATGGAAAGGCCACAATATTAATGTGTATGAGCCGGAAGGCGAGCGCTGGGCGCTTCAGAGAAAATCGGCGAGCCACAGAAAAGAGACAATCAAGGGGTAGGTTCGGTGGGTGCCATTGATATTTAGACTGTGTACCGTTTTTTAGTGGGAATGGTCCAGAGTTGATTCCTACCAATTACTGTAACTGGCATTGTAACTGGAAGTATTTATCATCCAGTCCGTGGTCTAGGCAACAGAGGAGTCTTGCGATATGGACCAAAAAACATTGGCAGTGTAGAACGTCGGGGGCACCGGCATTCAAACCGGTGACTAAGGGCTGGTGCCGAAAAAACAATTGAGCCTCCCATTTTTGGAGCTTATATCATCTCTGGAACACGTTCTAGGGTATTGTTCACTTCAGCTGATGTCTCTAGGCCCAACGGCATTCCGCAACCGCTTCTCGAATCTCGAAATTCACCTTCAGGGATCGAGACAGGCGGAACTAAAGTTCCGGACATTATTGTGAGGACACAAAGGGGTTTGAAATATATCGAAATGGGAGGGCAGCCAAAATCCTGAAGGGATTCAAGTAGAAATGAGGGCACTAAAGTTCACGATTCAGAGGGTCAAAAGGCGTTGACCGACACGGCTTTCCAAATTTAAGGGCCTGATCGGGAACTCCCGCGTGCCTCTTGTCAGAGATAAACGCTTGCAGCCCGGAAAGCATACCGGTAATACGTTGAACCATGCGGGAGGAGGCTGACCAAAGCCCTACGCGACTTGCCAAACTTGGGGAGCTTCTGTCTGTAAACTATCGCGCCGAACAATTAGCAACTCGTGGCTGCCGAGCTGTGTCTTCGGCGAGGTGATACTTATAATTGACTTATAAGCTTAACCACACCGTGGCCGATTGCACACGTCCGAGTCCCTGCCGCTTCGGTCTTTCTCCCACCTTGGCCTATGCCAGGAACAATCAGGGTAGTTGGCAGATACGCAGCCTCCTCGAGTGACACTTGGACATTGTTCGACAAGCAGAACCTCCGTTGGCAGTTAGGCGTTCCCATCGATCCATATATACGTCTCACTGTGCCTATAAAACCGGAAAATTATCTTCGATTATCCTCTCAAGTCCTCTTGATCATGCTTCCAGCTTTGACCCTCATCGCATTTATTCTCTTGCCAGTGGTAGCCTCCGTCCAATTCCCGGGCTGTCTCCCGGATGAAGATGCTACGATTTTCGAAAACCCATCCTTCCCAGTTTTTTTTCCAACCGGGCAAATCACCAACCTGACGCTCACATACTTTACGTGCCCGAGTCGTCAGGCCCAGGCTGAGCCCGAAGGTGCCCCGATTAATATATGTGGTATCATGGACAGCAGCGAGGTTTTCGCCGGCAGGTCTCCATGACGGCGTGTGTCTGATCTCTGATTCGTTGACTATAGGCACATTCAGCTGCGACCAGGCGCCCGGAGATCTGCCAAAGTTGGCGGATTGCGGCGACATCGACACTGTAGTGTTTGACAGTGAGCTTCGCATTGGGCATTAAGCCATTTAGGCCTCATCCCTCTTATTTGAAGATTTGATTCGGCCAATGTTGCTCATTGTTCCTGCTCAATCGGGATTAGCTGTATCGCTCCCCAACAACACCTGTGCGATCGTGTTTTTGAACGATGATGTTCATGACACTTACCAGACCTGTCTGGATGATGTCGTACGGAATATGTTCTTAATCTATTTTATTTTCTCTAACCATCTCGCCAGGTTCAGATCCTGGATGACCTTAGCAATGCTGGCGGATGCCCCGGACCGCTTCGAGATGGATTCGTTGGATCTGTGCGCTCACCTATTCAACCTGGGGTGCAGCATTGGGAGGTTCGGTATGTACCTGTCGCTTTTTGTTCTGACGCTGTCATATTTGTCTGACAATCCTTCTCACTCGTATTAGTATTACATCCTCGAGTTTTTTGACCAATTAATCTTCCGCCGAGTGGTTTATCACGTTGCATGGCAGTCGGTCTTCCGTTGCCTCTTACCGCTCTGTGTCTTACCTCGTTCACTCATGGATCTATACGGCCTCCCATTGTGACTCTCCTTTAGTGGGAATCATTTGGTTCATAATTCCACCAGTACACCGAGCCAGATCTTGACACAAGCGTTGGATCCGCCCGTGCACAAGCCAAGCCAAGGGGCTCATATGTCCACATCTCTACGTCTGTTCCTCACGAGATTGCGAGCTCCGTATTAAAGAATGGCGGGGAAACGTCCTGGCCGCGGTGATGCTGCCTGTCTCTGGACGAAAATTCCCCCACTACTGTACTGATCCCCATACCTGAGACGGACATTGCCATGGTTCAATCTTATCCTTAGACAATTCATTCACACTTCCATTCTTCGAACCTTCAGAGCATCGGGACATGATAAAAGCAAGGACCTGCGGCTGGTCATTTTTTGATCAAGAAGATGGTGGCGAGGGACGTACAGAGGCATATAGGCACGCCCAAAATCGAACGACTTGCTGCGGCACACAAGCGATTACTCTGTAAAAGAGGGACAGTGTCACGAAAAGCAAACGATGGCGGGCGAACGTATTCGTGCTGACGAGGGAGCAGTCCTTCCTAAAGACGTTAAGACAATAGCACAAATTACTCCTTTGCACGAGAACGTTGAAGGGAAGTGACGCACGCGTGGTTTCCGCCGCCGGCGCTACCGTGATTCGCGGGCTGTATCTCTAAGCTTGTGCGCTTGGTGGCGGCAGTTCCATTTCCCTCGGTGAGCTGGACGGCCGATCTCGTGGTGGGGGCGGTGTGCATGGCGTGCATCGTCAGGGGTGGGACGTTATAAGTCAAGCAAGTTTGGTGTGCGAGGGGAGCGTCGAGAGAGGAAAAGTGGGTTGGTGGACAAGACAAATTTATTTCCATTTTATCCATTTCCCGAACGTGCCGCAATAGGAACAGGGAGAGGATGGAAAGGCCACAATATTAATGTGTAAGTACCGGAAGGCGAACGCTGGGCGCTTCAGAGAAAGTCGGCGAGCCACAGAAAAGAGACAATCAAGAAAAACATCAGCAGTGTGCGGTCGTCAGAAAGTCGTCAACGCAGAAGAGAAGAGTGCCATCAGGAAATACGCAGTGGCCGGATTGGGACCGATGGACCGCGTGAGTTGATGGCATCTGATATGTACCTGATCCGGCCATATATGCACTCGCCAGCGCTCGCCAGCAACATGCCAGTTTTTGAGCAACGGACCAGCAGTCACCCGTCTGAAAACAATTTGCGGGGGGTTATCTGTGCGTATGATTCGAAGGTCAGACGTTCCACCACTGCCAGATATGGCTATTTTTGAGAACCGGCCGCCGTCCAGTCTAATACCTACAATACATATATACTGGAGGTAAGATGGTAGTAGGAATACATAGTCGCTGATCCCGAATTTATATTGCCCTAGACATCGATACTTCAAAGTGCCGGTTGGAAGCAGTAGAGGTTTGATTTGCCTATCAAATTGCGGGCATATGAATTTCCCCTTGGGACGTCTGCATTTGCGCTACAGGACCGTACCTCCACGGACTCTCAGCCTCCAACTCTGAGGTTTACTGCGAGTGTAAATACTGCGACGCGTAACGCAGAGGCAAAAGCACGTGAGCGGTCCGTGCGCATCAATGATCAAGTTGATCATCTCTCGCTCAAACCACCACCATCTCCCGTTCCCCCCAGCTCCCCCGTTCTTCCTTCGTGCCCCCTCTCGCTCCCGATCATCTGGTCCGCCCCAGCCATCTCCTACGCTGTATTCAAGGCCGCCTCACCTGTCGCCGACTGCATGTCAAGATTATCATTTGGTGGCATCGTTACCTATGTAATACCCGCCAATCCCTCTATGGCTCCCTGTCTTAAATCCGCCAAGCGCCTTCGGTCAAACACCATCAAGTCCACTGCACGAGCTCGGGATTCCAGTCTTCAAGCGCGTCCTTACTTCAAGCCGTTCCCATCATCGAGTTAGTTCAAGCCTCGCAACATCAAGCCTCGCAATCGTCCTCAAGATTGACCTCTCCTCAAGCCTCATTCAAGTCCCATTCAAGTCTTTCAAGTACCATCCAAGTCCTCTCAAGTCATACGGACTGCTTCAAGCTGCGACGGCAACACAGGAGGCCCGGCGCGCGCACCACGTCCCAGGGCTAGCCCTACGGCTAGCTCGTCTGCATTCGGCGTTGAATGCTGTGCTTGAGCTAGCTGTGCGTGCTGGGGTTGGGTCGTGGGTCGGGAAGAGCGTGCAGCAGCATAAGAAGCCCGTTTGGGCTCGCGAATGCCGAGTACTCTGTAACTTGAATACAATGCTAATGGATATTTTCAATCTCCAATTATCTATCAAGAATTCCAATTACAATACGGTGGCAAGGGCAGCAGCAGTGGGAAGGAGCTGGCAGTTGCTATTTGACCAGCTGGCGGCGAACTGGCCAGCGCTGGCGAAAGTCGCTATCGGCGATCTGACCGTAATGAGTCCGTGTCAGCGACCTCATCAGATTGTTAGATCTGATGCGACGGACATTGATTATCCAGCCTTATCTGCCCTCATCAGAGAAATGCATATTTCCTGATTCGGAGGCGAGTGTGTCCCTGCTTGGCAAGAGCGTTGATGACTGGCTGATTCGGCCGAAACTCCGACCCATCTTTTTCCTTCACACCAGTGATCGCTAAAAAAACCCCTAGAGAGGAGCATCTCGGAATCGACATGCATCCATCTCTGATGTTCCAAAACCTGTCCCGACTTCCCGCCTCTGTCCAGGTACGTGGTTCCCCACGTTAACTCCGACTCTCGATTTTAACCAGCAGTCTAGCCGGTCGCAATTCGAGCTGCCAATGGTTCACTCGAGGATTTGGAGCAGCTGTTCTCTCTTATGGAGGACGGGCAGCCCGAGATGGACTATATTCTCTGCCTTCCCGTGTTCTACGCAAACCTCAATCCCGCACCAGATACTCCAACGGAAGGTGGCGACCTGGCGTCGATCTCAAACACCAGGGCCATCTTGTCGCTACGAGCTCTCGGGTTGGTTAAGATAAGATTCGCACTTCCTGAACCCGCCGCCGCGGATTTGTGGCCGAGGATGTGGAAATGGTATTCTTGGCTTCACAACTACCACGACTCTCTTCCGCACGCCCCCACCGAGCTCGATGTATGCGGCGACCTCCTGCTGTTCCTGGGCTCTCGATTCAAGGATCCGTCCTTTGTTGAACTGGTTAGTTCAACCGTCGGGGTTCGAACACTGATTGCTCGGGGCTGGAAGCTGTATTTCCAGGAGGAGAATCATCCACCAATGGGTTACCTCGCTTCTATGGAGCTCGTCCTTGTAAAAATAAAGATGGCAGATCCCGCCAATCTGGACGAATTTATCGAGGGCGCGGGTGGGCGTCTCGAGGATGTGGCTGCACTCATAACGCAATCCATTGATTACTTCCTCCCGACGACGCGGACTGTCATCGACACAGCCGGGTTCCTCTTCATCGACGCCGTTTTCCACCCGCTCGACAAACTCAACGTGCTCGATGCACGCACAAGACAAGCATTTGTGGCCGCGGGAATTGTCACCTCGCTTGTCAATGTTGTCTGCTCTTTCAGCGCCTCGACGGTGTGCAACACGGCGGATCTTCTCCTGGCAGCACTCACACTATTACGGCGGGTATCCGAATTCTCTGCACGGGAAGGGGTCATCCGGGATGCAGTCGGCGCAGGGCTCCTGCGCGCCGTTGTTTCCTGTGGCATTCGTGGGGTCCAGTCAGAGTGCACGGCTGAGCTGCTGACGATCATCTTTTCTCTGAATCCCTTCACTATTTACCACTCCGTGCTCTCGCGAATAGCGCACTCGCTCCGAGATATTGAGGATCTGCTCGCACATCCATCATTCAGGACCTCGGCGATCTTCGAAGCCTGGGCAGCCTTTCGAACCTTGGCCGAAGAACGCTTGGCATTGACAAACGTCCGAAAATCTGCGGAGTATATCTTCCGCAGGCCTTGCGGCAACATGGAGGTACGTCGTAGTCTGGACATTTTGTTATCCAAACTTAAATGTCACCAGTGCGGCGAAATTCGCCAGAAAACCGTATTCGGGTGCTGCGGGGGCTGTAATGCAGTTTACTATTGTTCTCCAATTTGCCAACGGGAAACCTGGAGACGAGGCGGCCACCGCGCGCAATGTGATTTGATTCGCACATTCAGTGAGTCTCTCCGGGTGCCTAGAGGCAGACAGATATGTACCTCGGATAGACGGCGAGAAAGACGAAAGATCCCGGACAGAGGAGCAAGCCAGATTCGATTTGAAACGCGGCCTTTTACCGTGACTCCGTGAGCGCTATTAATTCTCTAGCGGGCGTAATGGCATGCGACACGAGTCACTCACTCGTTGTAGCCTCCCTCGTTCACAAGCACATCAGCCACCGCCTAATGATCACGCCGCGCATTTTTACTCGACTAATATTAACAGCGCTATTCAGAATCATCCGAGTCACTGTATCCACTCAGCGCTCCCCTTTTCTGCGCGCGCTGTGCCACATCCGCGCCTCTCACCTCTTGAAACCGCTTCAACCACGCCTCAATCTTCCGAAGATTGGTCTTCACCTCTTTCTCCGGCCCATCGAGCTCTGCTAAATCAACCCAGATCGGTCCTGGCGAGTTCGCCGCCTCCTTGCGCGCCTGATAAGCCCGCAGACGAGCCTTGACCTCCTCCACGTCCTCGAGCGGGTCGTTGATGTCCCGAATGAGCCGAATCTCGAGGCGCGCAGCGACATCGGGGTGCGTGGTCAGCGGGCCCAGGTTCTCGAGCATGATGCGGGAGAGAAACCACTTTCGCCATGCTCGCGGCTGAATTTCCAGCACGCGCAGCGCGCACTCGGGGCCCGGAACAAGGATCCGCGTTGCTGAGCCAAGGCCGCGGCCACGCGACCTTCGCGGACCGGCTCCAATGAGGCGCACGCGCTCTGCAAAGCGCATGATCAAGGCGAAGTGGGCGTCGTCGTCGTCCTGCTTCACTCCGTACTCTGGCCGCCAGCCGCTATGGAGCAAGGCTCCTTGGATGATGTAGGTGAAGTCGAGGCGGCGGAGCTTGGCGGGCAGCGGCTCGAGATCGGATGTGATGAGTTTGCATACAGAATAGAGAGCCACGGGAAGATTGAGGCGGCATGCAGGAAGGGAAGTGCGGTAAGGGATTATCTGCACGGGTGTCCGCGCAGGTGGAAAGCATAAGTTGAAGATTATCGAACGCAGTTCTGGTGGGAGCTGTAGAAGCGACATGAAGGAAGGAAACAGGGGGCGTTGGCAAGGCGTTGGCAAGGCGTTGGTCTAAGTCTCGCTTGAAGGCGCGGGACCGCATCAAACCATCATGATTAATATTTCCGAATCAAGCGACGGGCGTTTGCTTGGCACTGTGTCCGATCCGATCAATCGTGGAGTTTGAACTGTACCGTTCCTAGAACAAAATCGGTTCCTTCGGATGCTGATCTGTCCGCAATCTCTCAGTAGCGTGCACTCCTGGAGATTTCTGGAGTGTCGAGCCTGACGCATATACAGAGACTACTTTGGATCGCCTCGGGCTCCGGTTGTTCTACATTATTATTGCGCTCTATAATCTCGAGTCGGATCGATTCAACTAGGCTGTGCGACTAGTAGCATTCTGCGATATCACTCCCCCGTTCCAAAATCATCCTGCGATACGCCTCTCGCCACCAGCCCACCTCCACAAAAAGTCCCGTTTTCACGCCTCTCGTTTTCATCCATCGCTTGTTCCACCTCCTGAGGCGACAGAATCGTATCTGACGAGCTTTCAATTTCGTGGAGGAATGGCTTCACCAAGGTGTAGTGAAGGACTCCTCGTATTTATCGCAAGATTCCTATTGTAAACGTACGGGAGTCCCGCCGAAGTACAGGTTCAAAAACACTTGCTCGGCCTGCCCCAGTGGATATTCGGCGATCTCCATCTTCTTTCGCATGTCCGTTGGAAACGAGGGGCATCATCAGCGGCGGCAAATTAGCATGATCGTTATCGACGCACCAAAGACCGTGGACGACGGTCGGTAAGCAAGTACGCCTGCGTTAAACGATAGGCGAGGATCATACATCCGGGACGGCTGCGAAATTGAAGGGACTGTCGAACAGTCCGCCGAAATTTTGGCGGACCAGGTGTCTGCGTCGAGCTAGACCGCACTCTCGATGCCCATGTCGTTCAATTTCCAAATATTCAGCTTGTTGTCCTGGTCCCTGAAACGGGGGTGGATCCCTTCGCCTCCGTACGTACGGTGGAGGTATCAACGGCACAGTGTATTGCTCCCATCCAACAGCCCGCGTAATGCAGAGGGCCTTCTCTGGAACGTGGGCTTCCAGATAGGGTGGAAACAGACGGGCGCTAACGTTTGCACTCCGCACCGATTGCCCTACGACCGCCACCGCGATGGCGTACTCGTCGGAGTATAGCGTCGACAGCACTGCGCGCCGAGTTACAGCTGCGTGGCTTGCACCTTTGGAGATGGTTACGGGGCAAGGGAGTGTGCACTTGAGGAGCTAACAACTCACATATCCTAATAGCTCTCCATTGGACTATACGGAATTCGCTCCAAAGCGAGTTGCAAAAATCTGGCCGCGAACTAGATGGAGACAATGTTGACAAGGAAAAAGACAGCGCCAATGAAGACCACCACCAGGCAGACCCGCGCCGCTCTCCAGCGACTCCATTTTCGCCATCGAGAAGGTGATTAAAAATCGTTGGGTAAACGGTCATCGTCCCGCCGGTCGCAAAATCGCTGCATGAGTGCTGACAGCATTGAGAGAAATTTACAACCCATAAATTCGTGGCGGCATATATAAATCGTGTCCGAAGTTGCGGGACCGGAACAATGATCTGTGGCCACGGATTTACCAAACCATTGACATTGAAATGGAACGGCCTCCTTGGTGCTGTTTCATCCCGTATAATTACTTTTGGTGTTCAGACTAGTGTTCGGGGACTTTCGCCTACACCCGGACTAGCTAGTAGTAGATATGCGAGTACCATTGGCATGTGGACCACGGACCACTGGCAGCCCCAGCTGAGGCTGAATCTTGGTGGAAGGCCCGATCGCACAAGTTTGAAGACAAGCCTCAATAAGTTTGTTACTGCGCCTGGTCGTCTAGAAACGAATTGAATTGACCCCAGCAAGGATCCACGGTGCCTCACGATCCGGGCGACTCGGCAGTAGTGCCTACCCAAGCGTCTCGAGGTCTCTATTTGAACGCGGCCCATCCCTGCAATTCTATCCGATAACCAGTATCCAAGATCAGATCTCCGAGACGCTCGAGGTCAACATGAAATTCTTCTGGGCCAAAAATAGCTAAAGTTTTCTCCGCCGCGGCGGATTTGAACCGTCACGGCACGTCACGTCACGCTTGCCTGCGTTTCAAACAACACCTTCGATCCCGAGGTTCTGTTGTAGCTTGGTTCCCGTCCCACCCAAGGCCGACCTTAAGCAATGTACACTGCCGATGTCCAACCAACTTCAACTTCAAGAACCAAGTCAAACACAGTGCGTGACGCGTCTGGACGCGTCGGCGGCGGCAGCTAGCGGCAGCTACAAGTGTGTAAGGATGTCCGGCCACAACTCGGCCTTCGGTGGAGCTGACAGAGCCCGGCTTTAATTGAGCGCTCGCCCTCATTCGAGGCACGAGCCGCCCAATGGGTAAGTTCGAAAACGGACGTCAGCTTGTGTCCGAGTCGCAGCGGCGCTATAAAGGCGCAGGGCAAGCTTTGTTTGAACCACCAAAAAAACTCAAGCATGTTGCGCGGACTCCTCTCCTTCACCACTCTTGCCCTCCTTGCATCGTATACCTCCGCGGCGAGGTATCCGTCGTACGGGACGCTCCAGACGACGAAATCTTCGGGGGTCTTGAACGTCGTCATTAACAACACCTTCTCCGACATCAACCTCTTCGACCAGCACGTCCAGTCCGATCTCGCCAACCTCATTGAGACGCTGCAGGCAAACGACACCGACGTCCGCGTCGTGGTGTTCTCCAGCGCCAACAAGGAGTTTTTCATCGCCCACATTGACATTAATTCCTTCCTCCCTGGCTACGGTGCGTGCCAATTTCTCATTCCGTACAAGGAGCTAACCCAAACAAAAACAGAGTCGCCCCTACCGTTCTTCGATCCGGGGATGCCGGACATGACTTTCCCCGTGGCCCTCCTCTGGAACATCACACAACTTCCCCAGGCGACCATCGCCGTCATCGAGGGCGTAAGTGGCCCTACACTCTCTCGGAAGTATAGCCCTAACCGCCGCCCCACAGCGTGCGCGTGGCGGCGGAAACGAGTTCCTCATGTCCTGCGACATGCGCTTCGCCAGCAACGCCCCTTCAGTTCTGCTCTCGCAGCCCGAGACGTCCTTCGGGGCCAACCCCGGCTTAGGCGGCTCCCTGTATCTCACGCACGAGATCGGGCGCGGCCGCACGTTCGAATACGTTCTGGGCTCCCTCGACATCGACGCGGCTACGGCGGCGCGCATCGGGTGGATCAACCGCGCGTTCAACACCTCGCGTGAGCTGCACGTGTATGTGCAGGCGCTCGCGGCGCGCATCGCGCTGTTCCCCGCCGCGGGGATCGCGGGCACCAAGACTGGGATCAACGCGGTGAGCCGCCCGCCGAGGGAGGACATTATCCGCGAGGCGCAGGACATTATTCAGGTACTCTTGGCGACGCCCGCGGTGCAGATGCTCGCCAAGAAGTTACTCCAGGCCACGCATAATCAGAGCAGCGGACCATTAGAGTTGAATTATGGCGAGGAGGTCCTTGAGCTGTACAAGCAGCATGTGAGCGAGGTATTTTAGACCTCATGGATGGCTGTGTGCATAAGTAGTGTGTTCAATGTGGATGTCATTCGACGCTGAAATGTGCAGAAATCAAGTAGAAATACTACGTATTTAGAAATTTCATCCGAGTCCAATTATCAATAAGGAGAGTCTGCCCATGATCAGACCGGTCCATCGCAAGCGCATACTAAAGAAGGGCAAAGAAATAAACTGTTGACAATGGGAAGTTTTGAATGAACCAGGAGGCCGCGTATCGGCCGGAATCGTCCGGCAGGCACGTGCGGAGCGGAGTTGTCGGCTTCGTCGTTCAACTTGGTTCAGCTTCAGGCTTCGAGCTCATCCAAACCGCTTCTCTTGAAAATCTTCCGACACGGAGAAAACACGATGATTTTGAGCGATATACAGTGCAGAGAAAGGGACTGTGCGATTGGGATCACGCCGTACTACCTTCTTCGGGGGTATAAAGGTGAGTCCGAAGTACCCAATTCTTTACCCCAGTCGTATCTCCCTCGCTTATTCTATATCCTACCAAAGTTCCCCTCGATGTGCCGCTGCCCCGCGCGTCGAAAGTCTCACCATAAACCTCGAACCATTTTCGAGGTTGTCCCTCATCGATTTCCTTCGTGGTCTATCTCCAACGACCCGCAAGCTTCGCATTGAGGACCCCTCTAGATACGGTCACTCGAAAATTCTCGATGACGGTGTCCTCAAAGCTCTCATCTCATCTCCCAGTTCGCCTGCCCCCCTTTTCTCCGGGTTGCAGGAGCTCGAAATCCACGGGGCCCCCTCATTTTCCGACGAGGCTCTCTTGCATTTCATCCGATCGGGGATGACTGCTGGGGAACTCAGCCCGTTACAACGCGTCGCAATCCAGTTCCGCTGAGAAATGCAACTCAATATCCTGCCCGAACTCCAGCCTTTGATCACTGCAGGTCGAACTTATCTATACTCCACCCCCCGATTGGGACTTTTCCCTTGGGGAGGACTTGCAGATGACCCGAGGACGGCTGGCATGCGCTGAGATTAGTAATTGAGTATATTATTGTCAGATTCCTCTCGACCGCTGTTCTCTATTTTATTCAGAGGGACGAGGTGGCATGTATATCCTCCCAAAAATCGCGAAGTTGCTTACTTTGTATGGTTCAGGGGAAGAAATCTACAAATCCCACTCGACACATGCTGTATGTACCGGTTTCCATCCTATATTTACTTCCAGATTCTTCGCGACGTCTCCGTTCCCCTTCATGAGCGTCACTGCGCCGCGGGATTCTGTCACACGCTGTCGAAGGTCACCATACCGCCCGTCTTCACCATCCGAGAGCCATTCCTTCTAGTCGCGTGAGCCTCACCATGTAGTAACTCGTCCAAGAAAATAAAAACTCTCAGGATGTTCAAATATGACGGGGCGAAGGTGGATCTGCGCTCTGAGTGGCGCGGCTTCCCAAACTCATCCCTGTTACTAGCAGATGAGATAACCGCATCTCGTGTCCGTCTCCCGAGTCCGAGACCCACTCATTGTTCATCTGGTTCATCTCAACACCATAGGTCAAATAGGGAGTACATTCTCTAATTCTACATGTCTATTAGTTCGATCCACAGTACAGAGGCATCCGAAGCATAAGATCATCCAAAGCATACTCATACAGTAAGCCACACGCCCTTCGCCGGATAAAAGAGAACCATCATACTCTGGAAATGAATCGTCGTCATCCTGCTCCCGTTCTTTATCTTGCTCACGCCGAACACTTTCCCGGCTTGGGAGTTATTGACAGGAATGATGGGATCAGCGATCGGAAGGCGGCGTGATCATTTTGCCACACAAGGCCCAGCATTGCCCTTCTACCGTTTATCAATCGTTACGGGCCCCAAAGGCGATGATTTAATGTTTCCTTGCTACAGAGATACCACATGAGACTGGATGCCTGTGACTCATGTATTTTCCAACTGTTAAAGATGAATAAATTAGCATTCTCTCTCATTCACCCCTATTTGGAAAGAAAGTAGAGCCCAAAGATATAAATGGATACAACAATTACAATAGTGTTCTGTGAGCACCTAATGACACTAAAACACGGATACGGGACGTAGTGGGTAAGTGGGAAGAGTCTTGGTACTTACACATCAATGGATTGAAACTCCGCGGGGCGCCGTCGCTGCCGCCGCTTCTGATCCCGGTTGATGGCCCGGTTATCCCATAACCCATACTTTCACATTACGGCCTATCGTTCGAGTTTGCAGGTGGGAGGAAATGGGAAATGGACGCGACGAGAAAACATACTTTTTATGTGGATGTCACGCCTCACGTGGATGTGACGGGGCGCACGGACCCGTGACTCCGAGATGTTCTGATCATTCTCTTTCCTTGCTCCTTCCTGAGTTTGACCTGGTTCCTCTACTTTTCGTGGTGACGAATCCGAGCTCCAGGTGAGTCCATTACGAAGTTACCCATAATACCACCGATACCAACGAACCCCTGCGCTCGTCAAGGACCGTGTTTTACTGGAATAAAATCGACGTGAAAGCCGAGTCTGGAGTCTGGGTGTCGATTGCGCCTACACGAATAAACCCGTAGTTGAACTGCAATCTGGGAGAACCCCGGGAGAGTCTCATGCTGACGTGCCGCGTTGCGAGATCGATTTTGCGCTTTCTTCCAAACGAGGTCCTCATAGAAATCATCACGTCGTGTCCCCCTGCAGACCAGGCCGCGCTCTGTCGAGCCTCAGCACTCGGTAACACTCTCGGGACGCGCTTTGTCTATCGTTCTATATCTTTTACGACTAGTTCTGCGGTCAGAAGCTGCTGCCAAACGTTGGGCAAAAACCCGAAACTCTCACTTTTTGTCCGATCGCTCGGTCTCGAGGCGTGGGCAGTGTACATTCGAATGAGGGCTCAAAATTTCTCCCATTCCCGCCGTCCTTATTTAAAGTGCACTATAGCCTGAGCTTCGTGATCCCGCTCTCAGACGCCCTCAACCATCTCCAAAACGTAGAAATTCTGCACTTCAGATGCAGCAATGAAGTGCCAGACTACATCAATATTGTCGCTCCCAATTTTTTTCCGCGTCTCTGCTGTCTGCACATCTGCATCACACGACACTCACCAAGTTCTGCTGCCACCGGCCCGGCGCAAACGTCGACCTCTTCAGCACATCGCGGCTCACTTCCTGCTCCTCACCGTCCTTCAGATTATTGTGCCGATGCCCGCGCCAGTGAGCCCGCTGCACGATGAGGTGCGCATGCGTGTGTGCGATGGTTACCGATCCTGATCTGATCCACGCCGGTAACAACCCGGACCATCGCGGCGGCGCTCGCACAATTCACCAGGCTCCGCGTTTTCGGGTACACTTGCACGAATTGCGCGCATCAGACGGAGGACCGCACTACGGTGATGGTGTGGGGGCGCACCTGCCCGACGCTACTGCGCTGCGCGTTGAGTAAGTTTCTTCCGAATCCAGCATGGCCCATTTGCCTTTTCTGACGCGACCCAGATGTGGTTGTCTGGAGCTTGCGCGAGTCGGGCAAGTGGCGCTCACATTCGTAGGTACCTTACCAATACACTATTCTCTCCCACTCCGACCTCCAAAACCTGCCATTCTAAGTACAGTATACGCGGAATTAATTTTTTTTTTGAGGTTGCAATTGAGTCAGCCACAGATATCAATGTAACTATAATTCATTGGGATAAATCCAATTCGTGCTGCTGTTTAATCGAACAGAACCCCCCCGTCGACGAGAATCTGAAGACACATAATTCAATTGGATAAACATCTGGGACAACTCATTTTGGACGCACACTTTGACCCGTGATGAATCCAGACTCTTCCGAGGCCAAAAAAAGACACAAACCCAACGAGATCCTTGGTCTCCCCGATTCTCTTGAGCGCAGACATGGACGCCCACTGGGACCGAATCATAATTTGATGCATCGAGAGAAAATATTGAGGCTCACAACATCGGCGGGATTGACGTCGACGAGCCCCGCAGCAAGCGCAAGGGACTTCCTAAGATCCTCCACTGCACAAAATGGTGTTAATTTCATGACGACAGGATGGATATTGGATACTTACGAAGGGGAGTCACAATCATACCTGGACAATATGCTGAACGAGTTCAGGTTAATTTCCCGGCATTGAACTGAGCAGACTGACCGTTGACAGTTATTTTGTGCGGGCCCCATTCTTGCGCTATGTCAGTTGGTTCAGCTAGTGAGTCTGAAATGATGTACGAGACTGAGAGATTCACCAGCTGCCTGTGTGAGTCCGCGAACGGCAAACTTGGTTGCAGAGTATACGCTCATAAGGGGGTATCCTATAAGATCAAGAATGACTTTAGTACAGGACTTGAGGGAAGGTTCACAAGCATTCCTTTCTTGGCTGCAGACGATCCAACACCTGCAAAAACAATGAGCGCGTCCAACATAGCGGTGCGAATACAATTCGAACCAATGATACGGCCTCCCTTCCCTTGCTTGATCATTTGCTTCGCTGCGCATTGATATCCGAGCCAGACCGAGCGGAAGTTGGTGTCGAATAGGCCCTGCATTTCATCCAAGGTACCTATATAAGATCAGGAATAGAAAATTATAAGATCAGGAATAGAAAATTATAATTCTTACAATGAATAGAAACGCACAATCGAGCATGGGCTTTACCCAGCAATTCCCAGCATTGCAGATCATCTTAAACAACAGAAGTGAGCCATCAATTCACGCATACAGTTGAAGCTGTCTTAACCCATACACCCCCAAATGTATGGGTTTTCACGGAGTATGGATTGCCGCAGCTGTGGGAAAATTCTCGGCAAAAGCCGATCCCCTTCGCGGGCCTGTGCGTGAGTCGTAGTAGCGGGGGAATGGGTCATAGACAGTGTGAAATACATATATTTACTAAATAAAAGCTCATATGCTGCATTTTCTCATTGTTGAATGTCTTGGTCCAAGCGGACATCAAGGCATCCCGTTTTAGAACGTTGAGTAATCGGGCCGATTCTTGCCCAAATGCCATCTCTTTGCCTCAGATTCAGTTCCCATCAGTATTTTCATTTGCTTATTGCCAATTCTGTACCAAATCATGGACGAAGTATGCCAAAATACCCTGAAACTACATCAAAAGTATGGAGTTTTACCCTCAGAAATGTATGGTTTATGGAGTTTGTGAGAGTTATGGGTTTTTTCACATTTTTTAGTGGGAACCAACTTGGTGGACACCAAAATGTATGGAGTTTTACAGATTATGGGTTTTGGCAACTATGGGTTAAGACAGCTTCGACTGTATCAGGTAGCTCACAATATCGAGGCTGCCATAACTAGTGACACATTTCTCCACCAGATCATTGACACACTGCTCAACGCTCATATCACCCGCAAACGAAACCGCCTTCCATCCGGAGGCCTCGATCTCGGCGACCAGCGTGTTCAGGGAGGTTTGGTTGGCGAGGAGGTCATTCACAACGACGTTGCAGCCGTCGGACGCGAGCCGTACGGCGATGGCATGTCCAATGCCCCGGGCTGCGCCAGTGATCACTGCATTACGGGGAGAAGTCATTAGGGTCGGATCGTCTGGAATTCCTGTCTTCACGCTCTTAAATACGTCTTCGATGGTTCTGTGGGGGCAGACCATGCGGTTTTCATCATCCATTCGGCCCACCATCGGACATGTGGAGGAAATAACGTCAAGTTCTCACTGAAATAACGTTAAGCACCCACTGGCGCCCACAAACGAGGAAGCCGTTTCAAAAAAAAATTATGCTATTACCAGAAGGTGAAGCCTGGACCATTAACAGTACTCTGATGAGCCCCTGCATCCAAGTTTTCTGTCCGCTTCTTGACTCCACACCACAATCATCCCTAATAATTGCTGGCCCTTGCTGGCCCCACCTGACATAAATAATGGTGGGTCCAAAATCATCGAAGCACGACAGATCTGATTTCAACCACAGGACCCTGACGGCGAACTCGGTAATGGAAAACTAAACTCGACGGAACTGATTTCAGTTGACCCGGATCTACTTATTTGGTCTCGGTAGTTACCAGTATAAAGTGTAGCTGGCGACGTCAAGGACACCCCCACCCGCCTTCCTTCAAATGTCTCGAACGGAGGTTATTACACTGTATGGTTTATAATGCGTCCTCCAACCGAACAATGCTAAATCCCACATTCAGAACTGGACCGTTGGTAAGGCCACATTCTCCTGTGGTCCGCTGCGTCTGCTGAGAGAACAACCAGTTCATCGGGACAATTCTGGTGTGGGCGCTCATGGGCTCGCTGATAATTCAATTATGCAAGTGACTCACTGTTTTGGGGGATCTCCAACGTTGATGAGGTTCCTCGGGTAGATGATTACCACAATACATCCCGAAGTACCGATCGGAAAGCGATACAGGTCCTTGGTGAGCGTAATAACACCATTTGTCTACCCAATCAGCCACTCAATTTCCAATTCCATTCCACAGTTTACGCTGTCTTCCTTGTTGAAGTTTTGCAAGCATTCATGGTCACGCATACGTGTTGGACCATACTCATTGTGAATTGGGACGACATCACATCCCTGACCGTCACTCCTTGGTCCTTTTCGTCCACTCCGATCCTAAATGGAGTCGGTGAGCTCTGTCATTTGCACTGATTAAGGCAGACTGAGAAATTCTAGTGGCCACAGCTGTGCAATCCTTTTTTGCCTGGTGAGTGAATTGCGACCTCACGGCGGTGATCAAAAGAAATTACCCACGGAAATAGGGCCTAGAACTATGATGTTCCCTTTTCAGGCCCAAATTTTACCTGAGGAAAAACTATGGTAAATCTTACAATATTTCCTGTATACTTTGTGCTAGTAATAGATAAGATTTTACCATGAGGAAATTTGGTGGTAAAAGGTGGAGTTTTTCCGTGAGTCTCTCCGCAATAAAAGATGGTCTGTTACCAAGGGAAGATCCGGCGGCTGAATTTCCTGCGGTAAAAGACAATCTTTTACTACGGGAAAGATCCGGACCCGTGGGATATGGCTGAGGGAATTTTGATTCCGGATCTTTCCCATGGCAAAAGATTATCTTTTACCACAGGAAATTCAGGTGCCGGATCTTTCTGTGGTAACAGATCATCTTTTACCGTGGAGAGAATCACGGAAAAACTCCACCTTTTACCACCAAATTTCCTCGTGGTAAAATCTTATCTATTACTAGCACAAAGTATACAGGAAATATTGTAAGATTTACCATGGTTTTTCCTCAGGTAAAATTTGGGCCCGGAAAGGGAACATCATAGTTCTAGGCCCTTTTTCTGTGGGTAATTTCTTTTGATCACCGCCGTGGATGTTAACTAATGAAGACCTCAGTATGTGATTATTTCCAGGGATAGCTCGAAGCTCCTACAGTTATCTGGGATCGCGGACGCAAGTAACTCACTAGATTCTTCGACCTATTGACCTCACACCGTTTAGACTTGGCTTGCTGCTAGTTTCGTTTGCGACATAATCATCGCTGTGTCCATGATCATCGTCGTACGCCCTTCTATGCGCCATGGATTCCCCGTTGACGTGTTTTTTGCAGTTGAGCAGGGCGAAGAGCCAGTCTTCATTCAAACCGACGGAATCATTATTGAATCGTTTAATCGTCACCACCATCGAAACCGGCGTCATTACAGCAGGCTTCGCGCTCTTGACCCTTGTTCTGTTCCAAGTTTTTCCAAGAGACTACTATTTCCTCACTACGTCAGTCTCTCCCTCGATTTGCGATCGTATCATTGATCTAGCGCAGCGAGTTCATCCTCGGAAAAATGCAAGGATTTCCCGTTTGAGTCCTAACAACACCCACTGATGGATTGTCCAGGTATTCCAATGTGCTGTTCGCCACATTAAACGGCCGGACTCGCTCCCTATACATTACCTCTGGACAGCTCAATTTCGGAACAGTTAACGAGGGAAACTTTGGTACCGATTTGAATACGCTTACCTCTGTACACAACAGTAACCCCTCGAGGAATTCCAGGGCTGTCGTTATTTCAACAACAGGGGACCAACCCAGGGTAAAATCCTATTTTATCATTGTAGGTTTTCCACCCTGACGATGCACCCGATACAGAGTGATGATTATTCCAAGGGAACGAGTTTCTAAATTATCGTGTACGTGCTCTCGGGTCGTAAAAGGCGAGGTCTGGTGGGGATCGTCATCTTTGATAGGGTGTGCATATCTGAAGTCCGAGGTCACCGGAGACATGAGGAGAGATACATAAATGAATTGGATCGCACATGACAAGTAAATACGTCGTAAGTATCGTATGCACAGAAGCTCTAGGGGAGATTGCATTCAGGCTGGCGCCAGATAATCCAGAATTCTAACCTCGTGTCCGCTCCCCACCCTGGTGCGAATACACAACCTCCCAGAAAACGGACAAATGTCGAAATCAGGGGTCACCAGCTTCGAGCCAACAAAGAGACAGCCAGTGAATTTCTGTGAAGAACCGGCGTCGTCGGGGGGGAAAACCGATACGCGGGTGCGGATGTCGTTTTCGAAGTGGCCCAGACGATTTGGACACTCTTATTGACCCAGTGTAAGCAAGATGAAAGAGCACCTGGATCCATTTCCCCTGCGAGTGATGTTTCCCGTATGAGAAGAGGCAAACAGCCCGGAAGGCCGTTCCTCCCGCCGTTCTCGACTGTCCGGAGCATATAATGCATCACAGTGACATCGCCGTTGTCGTCGTGCGATTCGATGTCGAAGTGTAAAGGCACATCTGTCGTTGTTTCGAGACCGCAGAACGGTGTGCTCCGAATTGTACCTGACTTCGGGAGATGGAACCATGACAGTGAGAATAGCACTGGTTTTCTCGCGAGGAGGTACATCATCGAGGCTGCGATGGTGGAATGGTGGGCGATGCAAAATTATTTTGTTTCACTTTTAAACCAGTGTGCAACAGCATTTCATGGCGCTGCAATATATTAAATGCTGTAAACAGGAAGGACGGATGTTCTTGGAACCGCGGATCAGCCAAGCTTAACAGATGCTTAACGTGGCACTTCAAAGAGACGGGAACTCGTCGCTTAGAGTCATTGGGGCCGCCGATTCCATATGGGAAGAGGGTGGGGTATATCAAAGAAAACAGCAGACTGTCTTTCTTGAACTCATTGGCTGGTTCACGATCATGTGGAATTTGAACATACCCACCTCCACTCTTCTTAACATGACGGAGAGCTGCGGCTCTGAGTTCGTTCGAAGACGCATGGCAGTCAACATCAGCTATCATTATATTTTGAAATGGGATGGAGTCGTCAGGTTTTGTAGAAGCATCCGATACCTGGTTAGAGTCATACCGTGACGTGGCTGCATCGTTCGCAGGGTTGGATCGAATGTGTTCAACATTGAATGGCAGGACAGGATTCCTTTCCAGATATTGAAGACAGTCCTCGTTGATCTCAATATCGGAATACAGCGGATTGTGCTCTTTCAACCATCGTAGGGCATTGCGTACGCGCGTGGCATTCACAGCCAAAGGTTTAGCATGTTCACGGAGCCATTCTGGAGACGGGGGGCGAAGAACCAACGAATAGAACACAAATAGGGGCAGTTATTTCTTCAACTGGCGGGGGGAGAATTTCTGCCATTCGGGATGGCTGTTGAGGGTAAATTATGATGTGACCTTTGATGCCACGCTGCGTATTCTGCAGAACGAGATCCTGGTTCTCTTGTTTGAGTTGGATTATCCAGCACTTGGAGCGACAACGTGCGATCATGGCTTCTTCTATCACTGTGAGATTCTTCAGCTCATTGGGCACAGGCCCGAGAAACATTCTGTTAGTCAAAGACAATGCTGGTAATTATTTATTTTTCAATGATGAATGACATAGTTTGCAAAGTGACAGGATCGGTTCACCGCTCACTGAAAAAGACACACCATCTGGATCCAGGAGGAGATCATGCAGGGCACCTTCGTCAAACGTCATGGCAGGAGAGATGCAGGCTGGATGGAGCCATTTGTATTGGTCAAGTAGGTGAGCCTCGTCAGATTTCAGGTCTGGCCTTTCAAAATCTGCTTGATGCACTCATTGAGAGGAAGCGAACAATGCGAGCGAAGAAGAGTAGCTTCGGCACAGGAGGCGCAGGTGAAGGTTGAGAGTGCTTCTGAGGATGTTTGATCCCGGAATAGAAACAGGAGTTTGTTTTTCAACGACTGTGGTACAAGCTGCGGCCACGATTCACGGATCAACTTGAGCTGCTCATTATACCAGGTCAGTTTGGCAGCTGTGTCTTGATTCGACCGGTCAGCCTGTTTCCCTCTGCGTAAATGAACGATGTAGTCTTTCAACTTCCGTCGCAACTGACCGATACTATCCGAGGATTGATGTTCAATATTCAGGTTCGACAAAATTCGACGCAAGGATTTGGTAGAAGTGTTACTTCCATGAACAGCAGTCAATATATGGACCTGTAGGTCTGGATCGATTTTATTTCCCTGCCATTCATTGCATATATCAGTACAGTCTGGGAGAGATGCAGTGTCTGGCAGTGAAATGGGTGGATGTGATTGGGAAAACCGAGAGCAACGTCCAGAGATCACATGCCTTGTAATTTCGGCGCGCAGCCAATCAACTGTTGATTTTTCTGGGACTTGAATGCAATGCAGCGCAGCAATAGACAGGAGGACAGGTTTGCGATGACTGTCGAAAGAATTGAAAAAATCAGCCACGGATGCGGAGGATCGAGTTTGGACACCGGCAGACGAAATAGTTCCCACGTGACGGCGTAGAGCGGTGCGCAATTTAAAACGCACATTTCGAACACCTAAAACATGCAAATTTAATGCAGAAACTACATGGGAAAGGCTTTCCGTAGATATTTGTTTGTGATCAGCAGTAAGAATGATATTCAGAACACATTCGGACATGTATGCAGGCAACGTAAATTCTTGGGAAAGGGCACAACAAGCTGAGCGATCGGGACGAGGGGCGATAGATGCATCAACAGTGTGGTCGGCGCAGGCTCCAGTCACGATGTGGTGAATTAAAATTTGTCTGCATTCAATCAATGTAAGGTTCAAATGTGGGATCGCATGTAAATCAAGAGCGTGGTGTATTGTTTGTAAATCGGCATGGAAAACGGAAATACGAGATCGCGTGGCATGATGCCCGAGGAAGATATCACGGATAATATTCGAAGAAGTCATAGAATTCATAGTTTCGGTGCATCGGACAAAAGACGTGGAGGGACAACGGCAAACTGATGGTTCGTCGCAGTCGCAGCCCCGGAGAGAGGCTAGATTAGACGAGTGAGCCAGGAAAATTGTGGTACAGAGGAGCAATACTCACGCTTTGAGGGTGCAGATGCAAGCGTCTGGGTAACAGGCTCGGCGTCGACATCCATGGGACAGGTCTGGGAGGTATTTTGTGATGAGTCTAAGAAGAAGATTAGCTATATGAGTGTCAAGACATTGACCTACTACCTGCGTGGGATCTGAGGCGAACAATGCCGGAAGAAAGATTGAAGGACACATTTGGGAGAGTCTCGCGGCACAGAAATGCCCAATCACGGCCCAGGACAAGGTCATAGGGAAGGGCCGAGGTGACAGCGAGATCCAGGTGCATGGTAGTCGTACATCCAGAATCATTGCACGGCAGAGAAAGAGTACCAGAGGCGACGCCGTCGCGAGCCGAGATCCCAGATGAAAAGATCCACTCTAAAGCCAACAGAGATCTTTCACAGTCAGGGTTGAAAGATGTGGAGACAGGGAGATTGCAGAATGTGGCGAAGGCAGACATTGGAGGAGTAGGATGGGCGTTGGTGAGTGTGGAGGAAGAACAATCTAGACTGTTGCCACGTCGACAGATCAACGGCAGATGCGGCCGTGAATCAGCTTACGCAAAAACTGCTGACAAAAAATGTGATTTACTGCGAGAGCTGTCAAAAAGGGCGCCCTATAGAAACCCTTACCTAACGGTAGCGGGAATTTTTGATGCTTCTCAACGAGAACAGCAATTCGGAGCTCAGTTCTGGACCGTTTGCCTTGGAAATATGCTCATTCTCTCCGCAATGAAAATGCGGAGGGCATCACCGCCTTAAATTGGCCTGATGCAATCAAAACTGCCTTATTAGGCAAATATCGGCTTTTTAGTGCAGAATGGTTGGCATGATAGCTATAGGCATTCGACTGACCTAGAAATTTGAGGGGATGGTCTTGGTTGTATATGGATGGCGAGAAATGCCGGTATTTTCAATGTGTGATTTATTTTGCCAGTATTCTGTATTCTCATGGTGATGGATATTTGAGTACCTTGTATATAGGAATGACATATGATATGAAAAATCCCGGCATTTCCAGCCCTCATTAATACAACCGAGACTATCCTCTCCAATTTCTAGGTCATTCAGACCACTATAGCTATCATGCCAACAATTCTGCACTAAAAAGCCGATATTTGTCTAATAGGGCAACTTTGATTATATCAGGCAAATTTAAGGTGGTGATGCCCTCCGCATTTTCATTGCGGAGAGAATGAGCATATTTCCAAGGCAAACGGTCCAGAATTGAGCTCTGAATTGCTATTCTCGTCGAAAAGCATCAAAAATAATAAAAAATGAGCCGCGCCCTAAGTACCGCAAACAGCAGTAATATCAAAATCCGCGCCCCTTGGCTATTCCCACTCTCGCAAGTATGCGGATTTCCCTTTACCCATCTAGAGAGTGTGTCCATCATACTCACGCGAGATCTAGGGGAGTCACGTGCGACTGCTCTGCAGCAGCTCCTCAGCCTCCCTACGCTTCGCCGTGTCAAGCTCAACTGCAAATTCAAGGGTCCGGCCAATTTCTCGCGGATCTGTGAGGGCCGCTCTGCCAGCATTTGGCACGTTGAGCTGTGCTGAGGAGAAATGGAGACTGCCCCAGGTCTTTTCCCTCGTCGAGTTCCCTACCGCGGCAAGTTGTTGCACTCGAGTCACTGTGCATGGAATCTCATGGAACGTTTGACTACCAGCTGATCCAGGCACATAGTCACAAAAAATACTACATCTTGTATACTCTCGTATGAGACTACTCAACATGAGAGTCTGGCGCCATCTGCAAGCTTCAGGGAAGCGGCGCAAGCTGCCATCCACTTGGCGTAATATCAGCTTCGGTCAGAGTCCCTGGGTTCCCCGCGCTCACGAAACCCACCCGGTGGGGACCCCCGGTGCTACTCATCGCATAAAGCAACTTGCTCCCAGGCTGGACGGCGAATTGGTTTTGGGTAATACAGTCGCTGCCACAGCTCGGCCCGCCAAACCACGTCTGTCCGTTCCACCAATACTCGCTCAGGATGTTGCTAGGTGATACGAAGAACACATGGATCTAACGAAGAGAGTGAGCAGCTGGGGTTGGGAATGGCCATCGTATATTTACCTCCTGAAAAGCATTGCCGTTGAGGGTGACGGCGGCGATAGGTGTTCCAGGGAGGACCTCGTTTGCTGGAATCAGGACTTGGGTTCCTTCGAAAGTCCCGCTTGTGAACGGGCCGCTAATGCTCGTCTCCTGGATGCTGTTGTCTTGGTTCTGATAGTAGAGACGAGTGTCGCCCCCAAGATCGGTGGCTTGTACGGCGGCAACGTTGCCCACCAAGGTAAGAGGGCGACCGGTGTCTGTGGAAGATGGGACCGCTGGGTTGGCCAGGGCGCTACCCAGCACAGAGCTGAACATGAACGGGAGGGCCTGAAATAGGTAAGCACGATAGGATGCAATAAATTGGATATGGTTGGCAACTCACGAGTATGAGCTGAAAGACGAGCATCGGAGGAGATGAGATTAAAAATTGGAGAGCCTGCCTTTATACGCTAAACCCAAGCCTCTGATCTATGACGAGAATTCACTATGGGCCTGGGAATCGGAAACGCATGGGCAGCAAGAAGAAGGAATCCCGATGTTATCGCAGAGGCGATGACATGCGCCATATGCTTGTGTGCTGTCTTGTGCGTGTTTTCTTCGCCATTCAAGATGTCGAGCTAGCATACCTGACACAGGAAGATGATTAAAACCAAAAGAGGTTCCGATGAATACAGCGTTCCAAGAGAAACATGTGGGATCCGGTTACCCACTGGAGAAGGATACCAATGTTATATCTTAATGTTTCCCAATCCAATTGAACTCTGTTTGCAGGGGTTTAGCACCATGCTGAGTTCTATGTTTGAAGGGGTGCCGAAGGAATTCCACACCTGGTGAAATGTGCCGCATTTGCTGCTGATGTGTGGCACTTCAAGTTGTGTATTGTGTATGTCGCATCTGTCTCAAACGCACCATTATTGGCCTGAACTCGTGTGGACTCTGCCAACGCGAGGCAGACTTGAATGGAATGCGCAACCGGTTCTTTTGTCATCCGACGCTTCTAGCAAGTGAATAGTTGCCATTCAACCTGCCGGCATTCAGCTGGATTTGCTCCAAATATGATGCGATTCCCAATGTCACCGGGACCAAGTTATCTGTCTCGCTGCCGACTGTGGAACTGTGCAAGTCTATATGGAGCGCATATAGCATCCTTCCAATCATTCCGTACACTTCCGGCGCCCTGAATTTCCGGAATGAATTCAATTCTCATAGCTTTCTTGAATGGGCATAAGAGCGCACTGGGGAGCTTCGTGCCCCAGCACTTCCCTTGAGATCTACACGTGAAGATTTATTTCTTGAAGTTGAGGCTTTGAAACATGCTAGTACGCGGCGTCAACTCGAAGAGTAAGAGACGTTCTGTTGAAGACTTTAAGGGAGGTCTCGGCAAGTGGTGCCAGAGCGCCGATAGCGGACTTCGAAAAGGCTTCAGACGGACACGTGTAATTGTATAAATACGGCAAAAAAACGGCCGGCGGAGAACACACGGTGAGCGCAGAGGTCAGGGAAAGGTAAGATGTCGAAAGAAGTGTCAGCTGATGTTGGAGATAGAAGATTGGCAGTGGAGATTGGAAAGCTTCAGACGGTCAGACACACGTAATGTTATAAAAAGGGTGACATCGAAAGTGTACATGGATCCAAATCGGGCCGAAGGAATTATGGGTTCCCGGTTCCCGGTTCCATTCTATATGTCAGTGCTGCATTGTAAATGACCCGATAGCTCTTGTCGATAATCAAATGAACAGTAGAAAGCACGACAGTTGGAATGCCTTCGGGCTTGTTCGCTCTCCGGACCAAACTACCACCCACAGTCTCACCGCGAGGCTCCAAGTCCTGATAAATTCCTGCCTTCACCGTGGCCCTTTAAAACATTATATTTCCGTAGCATTTACCGAGAACGCAAATAATATTGGTTGCGGCGGCATGTATATTACTCGTACCTGAGTGTTGTGTATACAATCCGAGGTTCGGATCAAGCTAGCCGTTCATTGTCTGCTGATGCGATCAGATTTGTGGTCAACCAAATGAAGGGGATTCACCGGCGCGCCGGTGCGGAGAGAGGCTTGCTCCGAACCTAGTGCAATCCTGCTCGATAATTGAAATTATGGGCCCAAATTTGCGTGGAGTCTGCCGACGGGAAGCGAACTTGAATGGAAAGAACTTCCAGTTCTGTTATCACCCGATGCTTGCAGAAAGTCGGTAGTTGCCATCCAGCTTGCCAGCATTCGGTTCTATTTGCTGCGCATATTATACGATCTCCAATGTCATCGGAACCAGGTTGTATTACTCGCTGCCATATAAGACAGGATGAACTTTCCACTGATTCCATTCTTCTCCGGCACCCAGAAATCCCGGAATGAATTCAATTCTCGCAGCTCTCGTGAATGGGCAAACGTCAGGAGTGGATATGGAGACGCCCGGTTCAATTAGATATGTCAGTGCTGCGTTGTAAATGACCAGATAGCTCTTTCCGATAGTATAAACGAAAGCATGACAGTTGTCCATAGTCTCACGGGGAGGCCTCAAGCCCTGGTAAATTCTGGCCTTCGCCGTCGCCCTTTACCAACCAGGGGCATGTCCGTGGAGGGAGGATGTCCTATTTGTGAAGCTATCCTTTCAGGGTTGATTGAAAGAGCTGCTTAGCGGGTACAGTGCCCCGTTCGTTGAATTAAGTAATGAAGGAGTGTGCACCTTTGAACACAACAACACTTGTTACCCATCATGAGAGACATATTATCATTTTGCACAGTAAATAGCCGTTCATGGTACCGGCGGGCGAGACATTCAGCAGCGCATCGACCACCGTAGGTTTCCTGTTCTGTGTTGTTCTATTACTCCCGGTCTCGACCTGTAGTTCAACGGAGTGTCAATTGTTGCTACAGTCTGACACCCCAACGAGACCAACAAGTGAAGACAATGGCGATGGCTTTTCGTTAGGCCTGATCTTTCCTCCGAACACGGAAGACACAGTGATTACAGCGTGAGACGGAGCGCAGACCTGTGAGTTTACAGCAGGATTCGCCCCGAAAACCTTCCTGGTTGAAGAGTGGATGTTCGGCAAGTTTAGCATGAGCACAGCCAAAACAATCTTCTATCACATCGTACGAGGAACCTAGGGCTAGACCTTGGAGTGCATCCGAATAATTGGACGCAAGTCTTCAAGGGAAAAAAGTTTTTCAAAAAAGTATCCGAGCTTGAGAGATTAAACGCCGGAGAAAGATTGTGTTCGGACTTTAAACCATAGTAATACCTCGTATATTAAGCAGATGCCTCGTATCAGAGTGCACCTGTTTGTACTGCCGAAATTGCCCCATTCACTATCTCAGCTGACCCCCTGTATCCGCAATTAGCTTAGGCGCCTAGGCGCTTAGGCAATTTTCAAGTGCCCGATCAGGCCCTCAAGCTCCAATCAAAAGGGAGGTATCCATTGTGTCGCGTCTTCTATCCCACCCCCATCATCTCTGCCTTCCCTCTGCCCGCGTCGCCGCTTCCGTTCCTCTTTTCCATCGTACACTGCAAGAATGAGCAACATATATTCAAGACACTTGAACGATCTACCGAGGCGCGGGTACGCTTCAACGCTAGACTCTCAAAATTCCACGGACCTCAAGCACGCTATTTACCTCTTGGCCCTCCGCTACACCTCAAGACATCAATCAAGTCCTTCCTGATCTCAAACCGTTCCATAAAACCTCGCGCGTTTGTTCACTTCTGGAGGTTTCGAGCTGTAGAACTCCGCAACTCACCTCACACATCGCCCGTCAAATCCAATCAAGGTCAAGTTCAAATTCACTGCCAAGCACTGCGTTGAGGCCCCCCGTAGTCAGAGGGTGTGACTACAGACGTAGTCGCATAGACATCGGACTACATTGGACTACGTTGGGCTCCCCTTGGCCTACGTCCGACTACTGGGGTATTTCGTTCAAATCGACAGGGGGTGTGACGCGAGACTCGTTTTACCAATTCGACATTTCGACACGGGCGGAAATTTTGCGTGACACCCCCCAAAATTTCGACATTAGAGAGCTTGCGCCAAGCCACCCTGAGCGTGGGTGGTTTGAAAAGTTGAGGCTTTGAAACAGCCTCTACATGCTTTCCTAGCTTCGAGTGCACCAAATGGACATTGAATTGATGTTCTAGGATATATGGACCAGACCTGCCCTTGGTTGGACACACAAAGCTCAATCGGAAGCCACCCCACACTCAGGGTGGCTTTGCGCAAGCTCTCTATCTCCCACCTAAATTTTCACTTTTTTGTGTCTTTCAGGCAATTTTGGGTGTGCCGTGACCGACGGCAGGGCCTTCGTGACCCGTGACCGCGACCAAATTTCGACATCGACAGAGGGGGCCGTGACCCGTGACTGTCGATTTGAATGAAAAACCCCAGTACCTCTGACTACGGATGTAGTCACAGGTTGGCTTCGACTAATTGCATTATAGAGCTCAACTTTGGTGTAATTAGTTGCTGTCGAGTTATCGCGAGTTGCTAATAACGTTTGGTTCGGTGAGAATCAAGGTGAGAATGCCACAATTTCGGCATCGGAGCAATGGTCCGCAATCAAATGATCCGTGACGTAACACGAAACTTCGCTTCTAACATCGCCGCAAGGCACTCACTCGCAGATGGCAAAGAGGTTCAGGGAGTTCTTTAATGAGGAAATGAAGAAATGAAATTTAAGGAAAGGTTAGACTAGCTGTGACTACGCGGGGCAGGAAGAGGTAAGTAGGACAAAGTAGGCGGATGTCCGTACTAGGCGCAGCCTGACTACGTGCCGTAAACCGAGCTCCGTACGCGTAGTCGAAGCTTCGCCTACGACGTCTGACTCACCTAATATGCCCCAATATGTGTTCTAGTTAGAGGGGGAAGTGGGGTGGTGTTCCCCTTCTAACTAGAGCACTTTCAGAGCTATTTACGGTCTCCCATTAGCTCTCTTAAATAGCTCTAATTAGCTCCAAACAAATACCGTTAATAGCTCGAAAATAGCTCTTAGAAGGTGCTTAGGCAGCTGTTAGAGAGCTGCGTTATCTGGCACAGATAGCTCCGTGATCTCCCGTTATCTCTGGCCAGATAACAGCTTGATGCATCAATCCCATCACCCCCATCAATATCCCGCCCGTGCGCCGTCTGTCCGTGACGGTAGTGTGACGGTCACGTCTCATCACCCCCGCCCCCCTCCCCCGCCGTCCGTGGACGCCGCCCATGGTGACACAAGAAATATGGTATACCTAGTGCGGCATATCTGGTGCACAAAAACCTGAGGGGCCCCACAAAATCGAAATTGATACCCGTGGTCCCGTATGCCAAGTTGCCAACGCGCCGGTTATCTGCTCGGCGCATCAATGGCATCGCTCCCATCACACTTCGGTGATCGGATCAATGATATCTATATTACAATCGAAGACCCCCTGTGTGGGCCAGACAAGACAATTAGACAAACATACATTCGTATTGGCTGTCGGCAATGCAAATGCCGTGATCTGCTCCACTGACGCAATGAAAACTGTCGAGATCCCGATATTTCTGCAGGAGCTCCACTGAACTGTTGGATTGCTGTTTATAACTGTACAGCTCATGTCCAAACACCTTTAGCCGGCAGGCCGAGTAAATCATACAGGATTTTGGCTGCCGTTAATATAGGCCCGTTTCCCCAATGTTGAAACTTGACTTGCGAACACCAAGTGAGATTTCTATTTATAGCGGCCTTGATCGATGTCAGCAGGCTGCCGCGGGACGATAGGTAGGTAGGTAGGTAGGTAGGTTACACGGCACGGTCCCGCTGAGGAACGCCGGTTTGAGGAATTATCCCGGTGAACTACAGGCATAAGATTTTGTCCACGCAGCGACGGCCGCCGTTCGTCGGCGTTGACATCAGATTGATGCGAGCGATCTCGGGACTCGCCGGCATTGGTCAGAAGCTGCATTTTGAGCGTTTATCGCCCGCAGCAAGCCGAGAGGGTACGGTCATCTCTATCCTAATCCGTACACCTGGCAACTTGTAACCCGTAGATTTTGCTGGAAACGGGGTCGTTTACACATGAATACACCAAACTGTCTCCCACTCCAGAGTGATTCTTTGAAAACCACTTCTCATTTCAGTCGATTGTTGGAAGTAGTTTGCCGTCATTTAGGGAGCCGAGGATAGGTCACATTGAGCAAGCCGATGCCCGTTCATCAATATTTCGACCAAAATCCCATACTCCGACTACCACCCTCCGAAAGAAGAAGGTTCCAAGCACTGAACCAGTTTGAAGAGAGGACTCGCAAGATTGAATGGGTCCCAGCAATGTACATGTGTGTTCGAAGTTCGGCCAATTCCCAGCAGTGATCGGCATTTGCCGACCACTTTCCTCTGCTCTGTGGAAACCCGCGCTCTGCCATACTTTGTGGCACCATGGGCTAGGCAGGATCCCAATGCGGTGAGGGATTTTTTGAAGTGAAAAATATATGTCTTCCGAACCTTCGGCATTCAAAAGAAACTTGCAGCTGAACTCTATCCAGTTCACTTGCCCTGATGTTTGAGTGTTAGTGCGGCATTCAATGTGTTTGCCTCTTGTTTTGTCATTCAACAGCCAGATGCATGCATGGGATCGGATTGTCTGCCCATTTTTAAGTCCTTTTTCGCCAATTCTCACAGCCTTCACTCAATGTCGATTGATGTCGAGAGGCAACAGGGAGCTATAGAAACAGTCCTCCAACTATCGGATGGAGGCTGATGAAAAAAAATGTTTTCACACTGTCGATTTCAGTTTCAAATCCGTTCCTAAAGATGCCGGAGATGTCGGTGAGCAATCATTTATGTGCTGATTTGCGGCCATTGCAGGCTACCACAAAGAGTAACTGAGCCTTGGGGAACACCCCAACTGTTGTATATAGGTTATCATCATCGAGACAACCATAGACGAAACCGATGCTTTGTACAACTCAACCAATGAATTTAAAACTACACAATCCATTCTGCCGTCGGCTGGAAGTTTCAAGCTATCGGGAACATATAATTAGGGCTGTGGAGTACCTCCGATTGGCAGTTATTTCAAAGGAGAATGCCTAGATCGCGAGGAAAGCACTTACCAAGTAAGTAATTAGTTTCAATTGCAAATGAAATTCAGCATTAAAACTGCAAACTGAGGTTTGACCGAATGCACTCTGTGAAAATTCAACAATGACATTATGTAACCTGATAACTACCCGTAGCGTAGCACGGGCAAACTGCTAGTATAAAAATAAATATTCTGGTTGCTTCAACTTCCTGTAGGTTTGTGTACACTGTTTCAAGACATCATGTCATAGGCCGGACAAAATTAGGGAATTACAATTATAATTCCTCCGCAAGGTGCGAGTGAATATTGTTGTGCTTTCTGTTTATAAGAGACCTCCCATCCTTGATAATACAGCATGTGTGCTCACATATGGTGTTTTAGGGCCCGAGCCACATCCGGAGGCGATGGATGGCACCTCGCAGGTTCCCCTCAGCTGAGTCTGCATTTAAAACCCTCGCCGACATGAATCTATCCGCAAAATAGGTACCTCTAGCTGTGTCAATTGCCCTGCCGTATTGACAAATGTGAATTTCTATACCTATAATCCTATGGGGGTGCAATAAGAAGATTAATGGGACAAATCTTGATGTTTTTATTCGGAGATCCCAGAAATAATCTCAAGGGCGTGTGAGTACATTTCAAGCTTGTTGGCAGGCTTTCAGGACATCATATGTTTCATGAGCAAAACACCATGAATGATTATCTGAATGTCCCGTGCCGGTCCTATGTGATTGACCCTCAGGTCGCCAGGAATCCAGGCCAGCCCGGCCCGGCATCCCAATACCATTTGTAAAACATACTCTTAGGCCACTCCAACCCGCTCAGCCTCTGGAAATTAACCCCATTCAATTAATCCATGCAGTATCTGTCATTCAATGCCCAAAACCTATGCAGGATATATGACATCTAACTCAGTACTCGAGCTCCAAGAATGTAGTTAAGGGATGACGAGAAAAAATCAGGCTCAACACACAGAATTGTACTGTTCAGCGGCAGAATAGTTATTTAGACAATGTTGTGAACAGCCGGGAAACTGAGAATAGAGAGCTTGCGCAGAAGCCATTGGAGCCATTTGATGGCTCTTGGGGCGTGCACAAATTTGGCGGGTGAATCGCTCCACAAAGCCATTGACATCAGATTTTGGCCTGATTTTGGCTGTGGAGCCATCCAGTTGCGCACCGCAAAAATGCCATCAAATGGCTCCAATGGCTCCTGCGCAACCAGGCTAATGAACATAATCTCTTGGATTTCTCTAGTTTTTACATATTGTATACCGATACCATATTAGTATTTTTGGCCCATGAAAAGAATGACATATACACATTTCTACACTTGGGGTACCCTTGCCGAAGTGGGAATGAATATAATCCCTGATTTTACCTGGGGTGGAGGGTAAAAGAAAGAGATCTGCAACTTCCCCAGGCTCAGTCTATATGTGGAGCAATACCTATACTTTATTAAGAACATCCCAGACCCTAATCCCAGGGCACATTGCCCCAAAACTCTGTTTTGTGGCTAAATGTCGGAAATCAACTTCACCTTCTGACAGAACAGTTCTAAAAGTTAGATTTCAGTGGAAAAAGAGCTGAGAATTAAGGGCCAGATAATCCGAGTTTGGGGAAAAATCAGTGACAAGCAGTATTTTCTCCGGACTGCCACCAGGACTCTTTCCAAATTAGGAGATTTCTATGTAGTGACGTGTTGTTTGATGTTTCGGAATGATGTGCACTGACATAAAAAGACTTCCGAAGTGCAGATGATCCAATCAAATAAGACAGGATATTGATCGGGTACGGAAGTAATTTGATGGGAGTGATCTTGATGGGCGGGACGACAGGGACTGATTTTGTGACCCTTCAGGTTGTTTGCGCCAAGCTGATCAAGCCAGGTAACCGGCGCGTTGATGCACGGTATTGATTTCGAGGGAGCCCTTCAAGTTTTTGTCGCCTGATATGCCCCACTAGGTATTTGTGTGATTTTAAGGGTGTTACTGCAGGCGGCGGCATCGACATGACCGTCACCCCGCCGTCACGGACGGCGTGTGGGCGGGATATTGATGGGGGTGATGGGATTGATGCGCCAAGCTGTTATCTGGCCAGAGATAACGGGAGATCACAGAGCTATCTGTGCCAGATAACGCCGCTATCTAACGGCTTTCACCGTATCGTCTGCCGGTCAACACATCCTTGAAAGTTGAGATCTATGGGGTTCCTCTGGCAGGTAGGAAGCGCTCTCGGAATATGGCGAGCAACATCATCGGTCCCTCATTTCCTGGTTCTAAGTCTTCACAGTGGCAAAATTTACTCACCTTTATGAGCGCAGATGTAAGACGTAAACCATCGAGCGACAATGTACTTCAACGGCATTTGCAACGCTCTTCGGACCACTTCCATGGTGGCAAGAAGGCCTGGTTTGTCGATTTCTCAGTGCGCAACGCTGGAAAAAGAATATACGGGGCTCAACGCACGACTGCAAGTTACCGCGACTTCACGGAGGTCGGTGCCTACTAGCGATCCCCTATTCTCTTCAGTAAATCCTAACATGTATTCGCTGACATGCAATACAGATTTGGATTAGTTGTCTTCCTCCCGGGACGAGCATCTCTTCTGGCCGGGTCTCAAACCTCTCACGAGTTTGGGAAGGCCTGGCACCAATATGAGTACGTCCCTATTCTATACCCCACCGCCTGATACTCAGTTATCATCCGAGCGACCTTCACTCATCGAATACATCTATGACCGAATGGAACGGGCTAATCTTCGACGCCCATCGTCAGGACAACATGTGCACCAGTGGTAAGTCGCTCCTGCTTCAATGTGATAACAGAGGCTGAAAGTGAGGTTCACAGTTGACGTTTTATGACATGTAAGCCAAACTGTGGATGTCGACTTCTGCGGTAAAGCCTCAACCTTGGCAGTCCAACGTGCGACTCTGGATAAGGGCTTCTACGACTACTATTTCCAGAGCGTGAGACCTTCATTAAATCAGATGCAATTTTGTTTGTCGTACCTAGGTTCTGAGTAATGAAACTTTGTCAACCGTAGTAAATGTGCGGAGCGCTGCTTTATGAAGTGCCAAACGGAGCGTGAATTGGAGTGATATGTATTGCTGGTGCTCTCAAAGTCTTAGTTTAATGGCCCGGTGTCACGCTAACACTCAGTGGTTTGAAGACTCCGAGTGGGAAGTCGGTACTGAGTGAGCCTAAAATACGATCATTTGCGGCTGTGTTGGTAGTATGTCATTGACATTCAACCTTGCATCCCGCCCTTTACCGGTTTCACAGCACACATGTATCATGTTGAACAATTGCACAACCACACGCACTTGGAAATCACCGTAGCTTCATTCAGGTCACACTCGCTGTAATTGAGCCGAGCCCCCGAACTCGAGGCGAAAGGAACCTGAGAAAGCAATTGGTGAAAAAAATTGAACCCAGTGACTCAAGCACCGAAATGGGGCTCGATTCCCGCTGATGCATGAGATGCAGATATATTGGATTTATATCGTTCTGGTTTGTGGTATGATGGTGGAGAGACCTTGTCAAGCAATGTAATGGTCCATGTGCCGGCTACCCTGACTGCAACCGCGGTATCATTGCACTGGATGACCAACCAAAGGATCGATGGCTGAACCAGAATATTGACTGTGACCACTTCCGCGGCCCCAAAGACGGTCTTCACGCGGAACCACAGTCGAGGGCAGGCGGGGAACTATGGAACCATGCATACGAATGGACGACAGAGGTGAGAAACGGGGAACAATTCAATTGGTTATCGGGCCACGGACATCGCTTGCCAATCGAAGTGTATGCCAAGTCTGTGGAATCTCGGACATTGGAATGACCCCAAAGCGAGATTGACTCGTCTGACAAACTCCACATCTTGCTTCCGATGTCCATGCTCCTCTTCTGTCTAACCCAAGCATCGCAACCTTACTACAGCTCAAAACTCGAACTCAAGTAAGACGAAAAGGAACTGCGACCCCAATCCTCCCTTATGCTTATTTCTCTCGGCTTCGAGCTCATGCTCAGAGTGAACATATCTCCTATCCTGGCAGCCTCCTACCCAGCCGCACTTCTGGGGTTGGGGCAAGACAGAGTAGTGGGATTACAAGTGGTATCTGAGTAGTGTAATACAAAATCACAAATTTTCCTTAACCGAGACAATTGCTTCTGAACGTTTGAACCTCCACTGCCCCAACCCCTCCAGGACGGCTGGCATTTAACAAGTGTAAATAACATAGCCACATTTCACGAAAATATTTGTCTGCAATAAGAGTCCTTCCAAAAAATATGGGGACCTGCTCCAATTGCTTTCTGAGGGCTGGCGGCGCTCAACTGCAAACTTGGGGGAGGAGGGCCGTCGCGATGCGTGGCAGGACTTGTACTTATTTATTTTCATGGTCGAGTCTTGCACTTACATAGTAAACATCCAAGTTCAATAGCATCAGTGAGGGCAATTTCAAGCCCATTGTCCCAGATGGGGGGCTCCAGCAATTTTGTGCCGCATAAGGAGCAAATCTATCTACCGCTGGCCGCCCATTCATGGAAACAAGCATAACAAAATGCGTGCATGCACAAGGTTCTATTTCACTCTCAAAAAAGCGATGTTTTGGGGCTCCCAATAAAGTTCCTGATACCTTAAGTCTGGAACAATTTTGGGGTACCTTTGTGAACCTTATGCATTGGATGCCAATGCTCTGAGCCAATACCTCCCTGAGCATTGAGACCTTTACACAAATTCGCATTTTCGAAGTTTTTTCAGGGGCATGGGAAAGTAACCAAATAATAAACACTCCCCTGACTTGCTTTGTCAGCAGGGTCACTTTTTTCTTTCTTTTCTTTTTTTTCTCTTCTCTTCTTTGCTTTTCTTTTTGCCCTCTACTATCTATCTACACAACAAAATACCTCTTCTTAAGACAGTATTGTCCAGTCTCGGGAGTTGCTGGGGAGCTTCAGTAGCGTGATCCCAGACGATCCGTTATCGGAAGTAAGAGCAACCAGAGTGTTGTTGCATATGGAAACCTTGGAAAGAGTCGGACGGATTTCAAAGTTGCCAGAACATTCACACGCACTTGGTGAACATCGTCGCCCATTTCATCGCCCCATCGCACCCAGGTGTCTTGTATGAAGTTCCACGTCAAGATGAACTCATTGTCGCTAACAGATGTACGGCTCTCCGAAAAAGATCTGAGCTCTAGATAACCATCTGATACTGCAGCAGCAGCGAGCAGCGAAAATTGTGGTTTCCCTGCCGATGGAGAAAGTCGGTACACATTCAAAAATCCCGCGCTGTTCGGAAGTGAGTAAAATCGCATCGAACGAGCCGTGTACGCACTTGGATGACTGCCGAGAGATAACAAGAACCAGAATTTCCTGATGGTTGGTCGACGACTGAATGGTGGCGATCCGAGAAATGGATGTAAGTCCGACGTCGACGGAAGAAATGGGGGAAGGGGCGATCACGGCTCCAGAGTGGAAGCCGAGGTCCCAAAGGCGCACATTTCTTCTGCAGGACGTGAGCAGAAAGCGCCCACCGGGCACAAGCACCATGTTCTTGAAGCCTTCGGTTGCGGATGCGAGGCTCGAAAGCAGTCGGGTTGAGAAAGGACGTAGAGTGCCAGTTTTGAAATCATGACGCATCCGTGCGAGGAAACGATGGCTGGCCGTCGTTGAATGCTCCAGTTGCGGCAAAGTCATTTCTGGGATCGGAAAGGAAGAGAGGAAGATATTTCTCTCTGCGCAAAGTGCCCGAAGAGCTTGAATCCAGACGACGCGCTGATAGCTTGCCGTTAGCAACGATTTGCAGACCTATTAAAAAGCTGAGTTCAACAGGAGTGGCGAGACATGATGGTGAGCGAGGAATGCCTGCCTGACGAAGCGTAATGATGTCGAGAACACCGGTGTACGACATGATTCGAATCAGAACATCGTGAGGTATTATATCCTTTAACATATCAAGTCGAGGCTAGTTGCGAGTGGCAATATGGTCGGGAACAAGAAACCTTTCGGGCATCGGCAAAAAATGATCCGATTGGCGCATTTCAAACTCCACGTCTTTTTTTCTCTTGCATTTTCGACTCGCCCCGGGCCACGCCAGATGCCCCGCGCGAAAAACGACATTTAAATAAAGTCCCTCCGTCTATCGGATACTACATTCGTGGGTATACTACGCACTGCCATATTATCTAACTATCGTGAAATATACAGCTAATTTTGGGCCCGTCCGGTGCCGTTCGCTCGCCGCCCGGGCTCAGAGGATCCGTCATCGTGCGCCGGCTCACGGGCGCGCACCATTCGTAGTCAGGGTCTCGACGCGGGGGACGATGATGGCGCCGGTCATGATGCTCGAGAAGGCGAGCATGAGCGAGCTGGCGGTGAGGACCGCGCTCCGTGCGCTCGAGACGCCCGTGAGGAGGCTGACGACGACGAAGACGTTGAGTGGGACGCGGAAGAGCGACGACAGCGTCGCGCGGTGCTCGTTCGCGATGAGCGCCCCGCGCAGCATGCCCTGCACGGGGTAGTACATGCCCACGCACGCCTCAAAGACGCAGAACGCCCAGAAGCGCGCGCGCTCGTCGTGCTGCGTGACGCTCACGGCAAGCGCGAGCGCGGAGACGGCGCACACGGCACTGCTGAGCTTGGCGTGCGTGAGAAGCGACGGCTCGGCGGAGGCGGCGGAGAGGGCGGTGTAGAGGATGGAGCCGAGCATCATGGAGAGCATGAAGGAGGAGAAGATGTAACCAAGGGGGAGGAGGCCCATGAGGGAGTACTCCTGGAGAGATGGGACCCAGAGGAAGACGAAGAGGTACATGGAGCCCTCGAAGCACGTCTGGGTAAGGCCGAGGACGAGCAGGCGCGGGTCCTCCTGGACGATACGCAGGGCGATTTTGAGGCGCTGGATCTGGAACGGATCGCCCTTGTCCTCGGAGCCGCCGCCGCTGCCGTAGTTCTCGATCCAGGTCCCGCGGATAACGGCCCACGCGATGAGGAGCAGGATACCGCTGGCGATGAAGGGCGCGGCGAACGAGCCCGTGAAGCCGACAAGCTGGTTACTGAATACGCCGGCGCCGGTCGCGACGAGCCCGTTGACGAGGGTCGCGCGGCCCATGATGGTGGAGAGGTCGGCCTGCGGGAGAGCGTGCGAGGTCGAGGCGGAGATAAGCCACGACTCGAACGCGGAGAAGAGGATGGAGGTAGATATCCCGCCGAGGACACGGCCCACGAGGAGAACGGGGAGGAAGGGGACCATGATGCACACGCAGGCGGCGGTATATGTCGCGCAGAAGACGAGGCAAAGGCGTTTGCGGCCATGCTGGTCCGCCCACACGCCAATCAACGGTGCAGAAAGGCCGGCGGAGACGAAGCCAGTGACAAAGAGGATGGCCACTATTCTCTCCGGGAAGTTGTACTGGTCGTGGTACAGCGAGTAGACGTAAGGTCCCTGCAGCCAGTCGGCGCCTAATGTCGTTTCCGTTAACGTGTCAGCGCTCGGGAACACAGCGACTCACCCATTACGATGGCATAGACGACCAGGTACTGTCTCGTCAACGCGGCCAGTGCGCTGGCACTCCCTGAACCACTTAGGCCCCCCTCTGCACGCTCCTCGCGGGAATCCTTGGCCGACAGTTGCCGCCGCGACTTTGAGGCTTGTCTATCGGCAATGAGAGCCACAAAACATCCTATAGCCAGACAGAGAAGCTGTATCTCGTAGAACTCCATGGTCTAGCGTCCAAGAACCGTGTCGAGGATGGGGTAGTGGTGGACGCTGTGCAGTTTTCTGATCGCAAGTCTGAGGTACGTGATCCACGTAACATCAGTATCAGTAACGTTATCCCAACTGATACGGATACGCGCCAGAATTATTCCGGACCTGGCAGTGGAAGGTGGGCGCAGTTTTGAAGTAGTCAGGTGGGCGAATAAGTACGAGGCGGAGGTTCACAGATTCAGAACTGTTCAGGGAGGAGTAGCTGTGTCCACGTGATCCATCCGCTGCCAAATATGCGCATTGCCACTTGATTCCTTCAAACCCGGGCCCCATTGAAGATCTGACTCATATACCTCGGACGCTACAGACGAACCGCAAGTACACCAGTCCTTGTCTCAAATCAATTCATCGCTCTCCCGGGGCCCTACACATACCATCAACCGTGAACGACACTTCCGAGCCCCGTCTTTTTGGGAAGAACGTTCAAATAGTGGGAGAGCCTGCTCCCAGCATCTGGAGGCGGTTGAAGCGTCGCCCTCAACTTCTGAGAGCTCCCCAAGACGGAACAAACAATCCGATCTCGCTTTGTGAATGTCCATGAGCGTGAACCCGTTCAAAGACAACGTGAACAGATTGCGCGCGGTCTTACAATCCCCTCGGTGAAGAAAAATGTCCCCGATCCTCCTCAGGGCCTGGTGCATGTTTTCGTAGTCCTCCATCCGTCGGGAAAGCGCCAAGTGAAGCACGTAGTAGCGGAAAGCAGAATCCATCCGGGATCGTGCGTACGCGTTGTCCCCAAGCTTCTGAAAGCATTCGTTCGTCGTCTCCGCATACTGGCCCCTCGCGACGGCGAGAGACTTTTTATACAGGTTGTGTGCCTGCGGGAACTCTCCAAGGCGCTGGTAAAGGTCCGCCGTAACATTGTCGCACAAGACCGTCCAATGAACCCCGTGGTAGAGGTTCCTGAACACTTCGATGGTTTCAAGTGTCACGTCGGCACCTGTCGCCAAATCGGCGAGGCATACATTCATCAACCCCATTGCGTGCCGGGAGTTTCGCTCCGCGCCGCCACGGGCGATGTCAATAATAGCCATGTTGATCCTCCGCGCCTCATCGTATTCCGTCTTGCGAAAGTGGATCTCGCCCTGCATCAATAGCGCGTTGAGCCCGCGGTCGCCCTTTTCGACGCCGAGGCCTTTGGCGAGCAACAGAAGCTCGGCACACAGCTCCGCCCCGCGAGTGTAGTTCCCAGCGATTAGGAAGAGGGATATCCTGGCCAAGATGCAAATGAACTCCGCATCGAGATCACTAGCGGCCTGGGCGTATGCCTGCGCCTCCAGAACAAGTCCCCGTGCCCGACGGAAATTTCCCTCGTTGTGCAGGACACTCCCCATTCGCCGGAGGACCTGGGCAAGGACGTGGTGATCGTCCGAACGCCTGGCTAACGACAATGCACATGTGGATGACTCCAGCGCCTTGCCGGTGTCGCCCTCATTGAGGTAGAAGGAGGACAGGTGGTGGTATGCCATCGCTAAGAGGACGTTGAACAAATATTTCATACAATCAGGAATGAACCGCGAACCTTGAGCGGAGAGGTTCTCCGTGAGTTCAAAATAGCGAATCGCCTTCTCCAAATACAACTTCACAGGAATGTCTTGGGCGTCAGTGCAAGAAAGTGCGACGAAATATTGTCCCTGCAGATTCGGATCGGTGGACTCCTCGACGGCTCTGGAGATCGAATGGAGTAAATCCCAAGAGCCAAGATATGTAACTTGGGTAAACTGCGCGAGGTCGATAATACATGAGAGGGTCTCTGTGGATGGGGGAGTATCTGTCTCCAGGGCAATTTGTAACAGCGAGTAGATGTTGCCGAGATCAGCCGCGAGCCGTTGGACAAGCCCGCTCCCGATGCTGCGCGCCCATTTTTTGCAGAAAAGGCTGACGAGATTGAGGAAGAAACGTTGCAGACAACATACCAGCTCTGGGGATGGTGGATGGAAGGCACGCATGTGTTCGCGGATGGGAACTAAAGCTTTGAGCCGCCGGTCTTGGTCGACATACGCCAGGGACGTGCGGCAGAGTGTCACTCGGCAGAGAGCAATGTCCATGGGTGGGAGACACATCTCCGCCAGAGTTGATTCGGTAACTCCGTCCGGAAGCACCGACAACAACCCGAGCAAGGTCAAGGCGTCAGGGATGGCGGTGAGCCGGGGACTGGAGAGCGACATCATGATCGACGTGCTCAGGTTGGAGTTCTTGTCCGAGCCTTCGGAGAGCAGCGAGATGCGCTCCGAGTTCCAGCGGGCGAGAACCGAGGAAGCGCCTTCGAATGCGACGATGCTGGCCATAAGTGTTATGGCTAACGGCAAGTTGTCCGTAAAGCGCAAGAGCTCGTCGACTTGAGTTTCGCTATGGGTCTCGTCGCTAATGTCCCGGAAAACCTGTCGGGCGGCCAGGTCAGACAGCGGCGAGAGAGGACGCAGGAACGGCCGGCTCCATCGAACTTTCCCAGGCCTTTCTTCGCCGCGCATCGTAATCTAAGTGTTCGACCCGATTAGTAGATCGTATATGTCGAAGAGAGAGAACATCGTACAATTATATGCACGCTATCGATTGAAGATATATGAGACAGCAACTGCTCTACCGCCGATCGCCCTTGATGACGTTCCCAGGGGGTTTCCATGTTATCCAGGACAACAACGCACGGAGCGGAACGACCTGCAAGATATTGAAGAATCGCCTTCGTAGGATTAGTGCACCCCTGGAGAGCAAAATGACTGAACAATGCAGCGGCGATATCCTCCGCAGACTGTGACGACTCGCACGAGATGAAATGGCGCTCAGAACCAAATTTGGCTTCGACATCTGGGTGATAAAGGGCTGCCAAAGCGAGTGAACTCTTCCCAACTCCTCCGGGGCCGAGAATTGCAATTCGGCTGGGTTTCTCGGGGAGCAGGTCGGAAATGATATGCTGCAACTCTGCGTCTCGTCCATGGAAGATCTGAGGCGACCCGGGAAGTAGTGAGATATCACTCAATCTGTAATTTCACAGTTTAGTTCAGGCATCAATGGGAAAGCAGTGGGAGAGGAAACCTAGAATGGAAGGTCGCCAACTAAAACATGCATAAATGGCTGTGTATGTTCGAGCAAGTTGGGGCTCACTGTGGAGCGCGACTTTCTCGCCATGAGTAAGTGCGAGAAATAGAAATCGTTTCTGCTTGCATCGGCCTGAATTCGCCCTAATGATGTTATAGTCGTGACTTCACATTGAAGCTAAGGGGCTTGGTATACAGAAATTGGATCAAATGGAAACAGCTCACCTTGAACAGTTCAACGGCATGATCCAGAGCGAGCTGGCATTCCGATAGAAGGGACGAGTCTTCCAAGTGGCGAACCACGCGCTTGATCAGACTTTTACCAGCTTGACGCCGTACAAACGCCAGAACTTTTTGGAGCGTCCTGCGCGACAGGCATTAGTTTATATGAGGCTGATCAGTTTCAAACCGACTCTGAAAATTTGGCGATGTGAGATAGAACAGAAGTCGGAAGCTCGGCCACCGCGACATTGTTTATATTCACAAGCATCGTGATAATCGCGCCAATTTGTTCGACCATCTTCAAACACTCCTCTTTGTTTTTCCGCACGATCTGTAAGGCCTCTGAATGTTAGAAGAAAATGGAAGACAAGCGGGAACGCACTATCACGGTGTCCATTAGTAGCACACTCGCGCTAGCTATCGATTGAAGGTAAGGTGTCTTAGTATCTACTATGGAGACCCCGCGAAGTAGCTCGGCTGCCTGTTTCCCTTGTTCGACGATGTTCTGGATACGGTGTTTATTTGCCATGTTGCGGATAGGCCACAAATATGGGGAAGAACGATCCTATATAGCCTGCCCCGTCGCTCCGTCAGCGTCGGCGTCGGCGTTCAAAGTGAAACGAGCTGCGCAGCGGCGATGCCCATCATAGATTGCCGACGAGGATCTACCACCGGGTTTCACATGATGACAAAAATGCTTCAAGTTCGTCCGCTTGAGCCCAGAGCTTGAGGTGTCCTAACAAAGGAGGACGTTGAACTTGTAGATCCCAGCATGAAAACACGTGAGCTTGAAAAGAAAGGCATAGGCATACTCTCGACAACGGACATTACCCGAACCCAACCCGAACCTGACCAGAAGCGCGGCGCGCGCAGTCTCATTCTTTAACCCATTTGTTCTGTTTCGGACCGCGGGCGCCTATAATGGCAATGGACTCGTCAGAACGACGCCTGGGATTGAAGACTCTAGAAGGTACTAGCCATCGCATGCGGGATTCAATAATTAGTACGTCGGGAATGTGATGCGCTGTAAGGTTCTTATTTGGCGGAAAAGTCTTGCTGGGGGATCCGTTTCCGTCCATGTTAGATCTGCAATCGAAGTCCAGCTCAAAAAATGGCCCGCGCAGCCGCAATTTTGTAAACGAAGGTCTCGGTGACTCGGAGTCACCTTGTCCGGTTTTTTCCATCCTTTTCTTCCTATCAATGAGTCCCTGAACAGAATCAGTGTGCGACCAGGATGCCTAGCTTACTGTGTTCATGGTACTGTGAGAGGGCTTATGTTGACTTTTGTTTGGCTTGGTCTGCTTGGTAGGGCTTAATTCGGACATCAACGTGACGCAATCTCCCAGCCGACAAATCGGAATCCTCCTCCACTCGAGTCCATATGCTCAACGATACACCTCACGATGTTCTGATCCGAATCATGTCACACACGAGCGTTCTCGACATCATTGCGCTTCGTCAGGCAGGCCCTCCTTGTCATGGATCGCGTCTTGTCTTGAAGCAGGTTTCTAGGTCTGCAAATCCCTGCTAACGGCAAGCTACCAGCGCGTCCTCTGGATCGAGGCTCTTCAGGAACTTTCCACGCAAAGAAACATCTTCCTCTCGTCCTTTCCGATCCCAGAAATGACTTTGCCGCAGCTGGAACATGCCACGACGGCCGGGCTTCGTTTCCTTGCGCGCATGCGTCGTAGTTTCAAAACTTGTCCCACCTCTGTTACTATCCGTCCATTGTCAACCCGATTCCTCTCGAGCCTAGACTCGCCAACCGAGTCGTTCAAGAACATTGTTCTTGTGCCCGGTGGGCGGTTTCTGATCACGTCGTGCGGAAAGAATGTGCGCCTTTGGGACCTCGGTTTCCACTGTGGATCCGTCTTAAATCCTTTCCCCATTGCTTCCATCGACATCGGCCATGCATATATTGCACGCATTGCCATCACCCAGTCGTCGGCCAACCGCCAGGAAATTCTAGTTCTTGTTATTTCGCGGGAGTCACCAGTGTAAGTACAACGTGTTTTCGGTTCTATTAACACTGACCTTCGCCAGTGCCGGGTATTTAAATGTGTACCGACTGTGTCCATCAGCGGAACATATAGAATTCTCGCTGCTCGCTGTGGCTCCAGTAGCAGATGGATTTCCAAACCTCAAATTATTTTCAGAAAGACACATTGGTGTCACCGACAATGATTACATTTTGCTGTGGAACTTCATCGAGGACACTTGGGTGCGATGGAAAATCTTTGAAGTCCCTGCAGATATTCACCAAGTGGGTCTGATCTCCTCGATTTTCGAATCTTGACCGACCGTTTCTAGATTTCAATATGTAACGGCAACATGGTGGTTCTTGTGTCCGATGAACAATCTGGGGAAATTAGGTTGATAGATTTCTACCCCCTTCCTCCTCGTCAAACCGGTCCCCCCGGCTATGCAACGATTGGGAGTGTCCTGCGTGTCGCGACAGAACCCAACAGTTTCGCCGCATGTACAAGATTTACACCATCCTTCAACGGGGCGGAAACGGTGGGGGAATCCACTGTCCATTTTGATGTCAAGCACCACAGGCTCGACGTCGACGAAATCGCTATGGCACATTATGTACTAAGGCCGGTTGAGAATAGTGGGAAGGATGGCATGCCCGGCTGTTTGCCCGTCGTTGTGGGAATGACGCGTTCGTTGGGCATAGGCCGCGATACCACACTCTCGTCGTGTTTGCACTGGATCAACGAGGAGACCATCCAAATCAGCTGGGCCACATCGGAATACATCGCTACCAACATATCTGGCTCTTATCCCCGAACCAAGGCCGAACTTCCCGGAGAACCAATTTCTGGTGTTTTGCATGTAGGGGCAAAGATGGCGAATGGCGAGTTTGGCCTTTGTCCATTCTCCGGCAGGTTGTGTATTCGCACCAGGGCTGCGGACGGATATGAAGCGAGGATTTTAGACTATCTGGCGCCTTCCTAAATTCTTTGGCCAGAATACTGTATCTGTGCTTGCAATCCAAAGTCTGTTATCCACTTAATGTGCCATCACTAAATGATCTGTTGATTCATGACGCGCAATTTCTAAACAACTCCATTCATCCTCCTCAGTTTCGCAGCACATTATCGGATGAAAGGTTCTGAACTTACATCGTCTTAAAATCGGGTTTGTAAGTATAGTTTTGGGAACCGCGCTTGACTATTTATGTTGTGTTATTATCAGATATTTCCGAGAGGTTACAGAATGAGATTGAGCCCCCAACTCCGTACGCGGGCCGAAAAATCTGCATCCAGCGTCGATCCCGGTTGTCCCCGTCTCTACACATCTGGGGCCCCTTCCTTGAGTTCGTCACGATTATTCCCGCCCATACGAATACATATGGGGATATCTACGGAATATTAGCGCGCCCACATACATAAGTATATCATTCCACACACCAGCGTCCCGAACCATTGCCCGCGGGCCATCGGCGGAAATCTTTGGCCGAGTCTCTAGTTTCAGCTGATCTATCCATCATCTGTGCCGCACCGACACGAGTGACCTCGGAGTGGGGATTATCCCGTCTGTTTGTCGTCATGACACAGAGACAGGTTTTTCCCATGCTCCGTCAACTGAGAACATGAACAGATTTGGACCGAACAGAGGTCAAAAAAAATCAGGCGGCCAAAGCATGATAAATCAACTCAGCACAGCCCCATCACAATCTAATCGACAGGGCTGACCAATCAATCTCGTTCACCCATTAACACAACTGTGGCTGATGGATTTTTTGGTAGCAAAACACGACGTCCAAACATGTCTTCCTTTTGGGGAATATTTTTCCCGCCAGAAGAAACACTGACCCATAAATCTTTTCACTTGGAGCAATGTTCTGTTTCTAAACCCATGCAAAACATGACACATTTTTGGGCGCCGAACATCCATCCAAAAATTGCCTATTTTGAGAGGAAAAACATACTCCATTTCGAGGCCGAAACAGTGAAAGAACAAAGGAACTGCTCATTTTGGGGCCCCAAATTGAGGTCTTTTCCGTGATGAAAAGACCACGAAAAATTGGCGGTGAAAAAGGTGGCAGTGCCGTATTTTCTTGCATGACCCTGACACGTGCCACGTGCCACTTCAACCAAACTTCGACATCGGTGCTTTTGCCTCTTTTGCCTCGAAGCCTACATCGTTCAAGCTCTCCAGTGCATAAACCCCTCCAGACAAGGATGCCCATGGTTCAATTATTCTTCCAGAGTTGCCCGCCAAAGTCATCATCATGATTTTCGCTCACTGCGACATCTCCTCCGTCGTTTCCACCGGGCGTGTGCAGTCATTTTTCAACCGAACATCAGTATATGAGCTGATCCCCGTCAGACTTGCCGATATCTTCACGATCTCGCCTTCGCCAAAAGTATATGGCTCGCGCTCTTGGATGACCTCAAGCGCAGGTCAATCCTGGATTCAGCGTGCACCCCCGACCTCCAAAATCTCTCCACAAACGACCTCATAGCTCTTGTCAAACGTCTAGTAAATGGTCCCGACACCTGGTGGCCTCAAGCGTCGGGCTTTACGCCCGAGGTCTCCAAGGAAACCATCCTGCATCCTATCATGCATGACGCGCCGGGAGGGCCCACCTTCGCGTGGGACAACGAGGCCAAACTACTTCCAAGTGGGCGCTACGTAATTTTCAAAAACGCGGAAACACTCGAATGTTGGGACGTCACAGAAGACTGATTGGTGTGGAAGCATACTTCAATCCCGCATGTCCGGCTTCAACCTACAATTTTCAGCAGAGGAGGACGGCGATTCACTCGTTCTCATGATTTGCCAGCACCTCTTACCGCACGTTGTTGGCTGTGGTAGGCCTCGGCTGTGAGTCGACCTTTCCTCCAGTAGTAGGAAGGAAAATATTGACATGCGGAGTCGGCGGCGATAATATTATGGAGATTGTCGATGTGGATCTTCGGAAGGCCACGCGTAGCCTTCTCCTAATCACTCGGTGCCCGGCCGGGGCACAGAATATGAGGAGCCATTCCTCAACCCCGTTGTCCGTGGCACCCTCGCCGCCGTGGCTTTAGCGGACCGCAGCTATTTTATCGTTGACTGGAAGGCACAATCTTCGTTCGTCTTGGTTCTCCCCACGGTTAGATCGTTTTCGGTGCCTTGAGGTCGAATGTCACGGACGAAGCCGATAGTACACGGCGTCGATTGTGCTTATCCCGGGGCACCTCATCCTGAAAACTGGGGGTATTATTACAATGGCAGAAGCGGAAGGGGGAGCAAGCGGCGCCGAAGTGATTCACCTTATCATATCCAACGCCGCATTGTACGCACATTTCTCGCCCGTCGGTGGACTCGAAGATGTCGCCGAGTTCAACTCAATCGTGCCTGCCCAACTCGCGAAGCTCAGCACATTAAGCAACCCCGAGGCCTGGCGCCGGCTGTTCAACATCTGGGTGCATCCAAGTCCCCTCAAGCACGATTCATACCGCGTTTAGATCGAGGGAGAGAGATCCTCCAAGGCCGGTCCGATTGGCGATGCATTATGGTGCTATCAGCTCTCGGTGCCCACTACACGACAGCCCCGGTGGTGTTAGCGAACGTCGTTCCCCGTCTTCGTTGTGGGTATGATGTACGCCCTCGACGTTCCGTATTCTGGACACACCCTGAAATTCCGCGATTCCAAACCCAAGCCCTTCATCGCTACCCCCACTTGGCCACCCGGGGCCGGGGCGGACGTGGGTTATACATAATTTGTGCAAGATACATACCTCACGACATATTCCGGGGCAATGACTTACTCCACAGAAACCTTGATTATCATCCGGTACTTCAAATTCATAAGGCCCTCCGGGCACCCCTGGTACCTCTTAGAGATTTAGCTACATACCCTAAGTGAAAGGCCTGGAGTGAGGTCTCGGAACTTACCGCATGATCGAGAAAAACATTAAGTAGTGCTTTCTGAGGCGCCGGAAAAGGAAACGGTCTAGACCGCGATCTCGGAACTTACCGCACGATCGAGAAAAATGTATTAGCGCTTTCTAAGGTGCTGGAAAAGGAAACGGTCTAGACCGCGGTCTCGGAACTTACCGCACGATCCAGAAAAAAACATTAGCGCTTTCTGAGGCGCCAGAAAAGGGAAGGGCCTAGACCGCGGTCTCGGATCACAGGATCACAGATAACGTGATAACTGACTTTGGGAATTTTTGGACGTACAGTTGGATGGCTCATAATGCATAAGGTCGGTTCCCTGCCAAATTGAGAGGAATTTTCCCAAATCCAATGCATTATGAGCATTATGCAGTATGAGCTCACTTCTATGGTGGTGAAATGCATTTTGGTGGATCTGAAATCATATGCATTATGAGGAAATTTGGCGGGTATGCGTTATGAGCTTATGCATTATGAGCCGTCTGACTGTAGACCTGGTCCCTAAATCGGTACATACCAGGAATGACTTCTGTTTGTAGATAAGTTTAAATCCAATTAACCAGATCATATGATTTATACCGTCGGATACAACTCGGCTTCTAGATCTTCGCCTTCAGCAATCGAACTATTTGTAACATTTCCGGCCATTTAGGGTACGTGAGACCCCAACTGTGTTCTCGTGTTCTCCTTTAAAATGCGAGACACGAAGCATATGAAGAGAAGGGCAACCTGAAACCCACGTGCGCCCCTGCAACGTGTTCCCAGGCAAGTCCCAGGTGGCCTGAATCGCTGCAGAAACATCATTACCTGACGTCCTATTAATAATTATACGTCCTACGGCATTTAAGCATTTTCGCGGTCTAAATTGGTGACGCTGGAGAGGCTGAGGTCGCAAGCCCCAGTGTGGCTCTTCGAATCCCAGCGCCGCCCGGAGTTCGCCAGCGATTCAGTGAATGGTCGACATTCAAGTCCGCAGAGTGCTTGCCTTGATCCCGTTGACATCATCCGCCCAACGCCTTCTTTCCAAACTTCTCTTCAAAATTGTTCGTCTTCGGTACGTACTTACATACATGCATACGAGCAGAAAAGTCAAGAAATGAAAGGGAATATTTCGGTATTTTAGGATGGGATGGTGGGGCTGTTTGATACGATAACACAAGTACATACAGGCACTCCCCTGTGCGGCGGGATTCTCCCTTCGTACGCGCCGTGGTCGCTGCGAATTGCGGGCGTATGGCGCACGGAGAGGACAGACTAGACCATATCTGCCTGCCCCGGGCCCAGCTGCCCGCCCTTGGCCGCGGTCGGCGTGAAAGTGTGCCAGCGGTCGTTGAAGCGCACGTCTAGATGGCATAGGCAACATAAGAACGAGGAGGAATGAAGGGAGGGAAGGGGGAAACGCACCGAGGGGCCGCCCGCCGTACATGTACTGCTGGAACTTGGCTGGAAAGGCGGGAGTTAGCGTGGGCATAGATTACAAGGAGACGAGAGGAGAAGGAAGAGAAGGAAGGAAGGAAGGAAGGAGAGAGCAAGAGAGGGAAGGGGAAGGGAGAAAGGAGGGGAGCGCAAGGGGAAGGACGACGAAGGAAGGGGAAGGAAGGAGACGGAAATAAGGAAGAGGAGAAGGAGAAGGAGGAGAGAAGGAGGACGAGGAAGGAAGGGAGGCACAGAGTACGCGAAGTGAGCGCAGCAGTAAAAGGACGAGGAAGAGCGAGCGAAGAGTACGAGGGATACGAGGACAGGATGTCGAAGAGAGGGCGAGTAGAGGAGTGTACAACGGAGGGAGACAATGGAGGGAGGAAGGCGTATGTACGGGGAAGGAGTACAAGGAACGGCACGACGAAGGCGTACGAGTACGAGGAAGGGGTAGCAGAAAACGAAAGGCAGGAACACGAGTACAAGAAATCCCAACGTACCAATCGCCGTCTCCGCCTCGCCCACCTGCGCAAACTGCACGACGCCGCACCCCTTGGACCGCGCGCCGTCAAACAAGATCTCGGCCAGCTCGACCTGCCCCGTCGTCTCGAACAGCTCGACCAGGTCCTCGTTCGCCGTCGACCACGGGAGCTACAAATCAATCATTAACACTGCGACAAAGAAGATGGAGAGGGAGGCAGAGAGAAAGAAACTCACATTCCTAACCATAATCTGCTGACTCGGCTCGGGCTCCACATACCCCGCCCCGCCCACCGCCGGCCCCCCATGCCCCCCTCCTCCATGCCCACCAAATCCACCGCCACCGCCGCCACCGCCCCCATGTGCGCCAAATCCACCCCCGCCCCCACCATACGCCGCACCCGCGCCTCCCTGGTCCGGCCCCGAGTAATCCGCATACAGATCCTGGTTCGAGAAGTCGCGCCCTCCGGCGCCCGCGTACCCCCCGCCGCCGCGGAAGCCCCCGCCGCGCAGACCGCGCAGCCCGCCGCCGCGTCCGCCGAGGCCGCGGAGCCCGCCGCGCGCACCACCGCGGAAGCCTCCGGGGCCGGAGAGGCCTGCGTAACGGTCCTAGATGCGTGGGTATGTGAGCATTACGTCGAGAAGGGGGAAGGGGCAAAGGAAGGAGGAGGGACGAAGCACGGGAGGGGGACGAAGAAAGCGAAAACGAGATGGAGGGCGGGGAGGAAGGAGGGGAAGGATCGGGGAAGTGGGGACGAGGAGGGCAGGAAGTAGAGGGGAGAGATGGGGCGGACGAAAAAGGAGTAAGACAGTGAAGTCGAGAAGGAGGGAGGAGGGACGAGGAGAGCGAGGAATGGATGGGGAGGGGAAGGGACAATCGCCCAAGGATCGAAGCATGAAGGATGAAGGACGAGGAGAGTAGAAAGGAGGAAACAACGCACCTCGCGGACCTCCAGCGTCCGTCCATACCAGTCCGTCCCGTGGTACATGCCTACCGCACCGCGTCAGTAAGAATCCCACACAGAGCGAGAGGAGGAAAAGAAAAGAAACGCGACTCACTAATCGCCGCCGCCGCGTCCTTGGGCGTCTCAAAGACAACGGTGCCCGAGCCCTTAGGGCGCCCGTCCGCGCCGAGGTTGATGTCCGCGCGGATGATGTTGCCTGCGACGCGGAAGAGGTCCTTGAGGTCCTGCCAGCCCGCTTGGTAGGGGAGCTATGGGCGGAAGGGGCATCAGCGGGCGGAGGGGGAAGGGAGAGCGGCAGGGTATGAGAGAAAGAGGGCTAAGGGCGAAGGGGAGGGGAGAGGGAGCATGGAGGGATGGGAGCGAGGGAATGGGACGGGGACGGGAAGCAGAGCACAGGGGAGTGGAAAGGAAGGGAGTATGTGTGCGCAGTACAGCGGGAGGAGGGAGGAGGGGCAAGCAAGGGGCGAGCAATGGGAGAATCAGAACACAAGGGGAAGGAATTCGCCGCAGTGAGCCTCAGGGCGACGGAAACGTGAGCATGAGCGCAGGGGGCACGAATGCAGGGAACGGGACGGGGAGCCGGACGTGAAAGTGAAGGCGGAAGGGGAACAAAAACGAGAACACAATGCGAAGGGGAGGGGACGCACATTCCCGACATAAAGCTGGTTCCCCGGGTTCGCCTGCGTCCCAAAGTAGTTGTGCGACGCGGGGCGCGGCGGCGGCGCGGCGTTCAGCCCCTGGCCCGCCATCGCCATGCCGATCTTGCCCGGCACGGGCGTCGCGCCGAAGCGCGCTTCGGTCTCGCGGTCCTAAGATGCCATGTCAGCACCTCGTCGAGAAGAAAACTTAGGACGGAAGGGAGAGGATGCGCACCTCGCGGATGAAGACGGGGCGCCCGAGGAGCGGCATCTCGGACAGCTCGCGCACGGCGCGCTGCGAGTCTTCTTGCGACGCGAATTCGACGATCCTGCGCACACGTACGTCAGTCCGCGTGAACGCAAAGGAAGACGAGGGAGAGAGACATACCCGCAGCCTTTGGAAACACCGGTGGGGGTGACGAGTACTTCGGCGAACAGAACCTCACCAGCTGCCAATCCCAAAAGAAAACTCCCAATCAATATCCTCTCGACAACTCGGCCACTTCAAAACTTGAAAAAATGCACGCCACCACGCCACCACGTCCATGTCCGTGCCCGCGCCCACGCCCACGAGAAACAAAAACTTCTCCGTCCCCGCAATGGAGCCTCCCGCGCCATGACCAAGACCGAGCCAAGTGAGCGGCGTCTCCGGCGAATGCCCCACCCCCAGCCTCTCTGCCTCCCCTTCTACGGCCAAGCCCACGTCCCCAAACCAGACACCAAAGAAGAAACTAATGATCCCCCACCCACCTCCCCTCATAAACTCGATCAGATCCCGGTAGCGGACCTCGTAGCTGAGATTGCCGACGTAGACGCGGTGCTCGCGCTTGCTGACTTTGGCGAACTCGACGGCCTCCTCGTGGTCGGCGTTCATCGGCCCACCGAGCGAGCGCGCGAAGCTGTCGCCGCCCTTGCCGCGGCTGCGGCTGCGCGAGCGTGAGCGGGGCGACCGCGACCGGCTGCGTGACCGCGAGCGCCGCGCACGTCGTCTGGGTGACGCCGACCGCCGCCTCGAGCGCGAGCGCGAGCGGGACCTCGAGCGGCCCTTGCGCCGCTAACCGCAAATGCATGAGCAAATACCCCAAAGAAGAACACGTCCACGTACGTCGCCGTTCCTACTGTCGGGCTCCCAGTGGTCCCCGCCGCCGCCGCCGCCGCGCCTCGGGCGTCCTGCATCCACTTCAGTACACCGCTCACATCAGACATGGTGGAGCCACTGACCCGAGTCTCGCCCGCCACGGTCGCGGGGATCCCGCGGGGCATCCTTGTCCCTGTCGCGCCGGTCCCTGTCGCGCTCCCGGTCACGATCCCTGTCGCGCTCGCGGTCCCTGTCCTTATCACGGTCATAGTCACGATCCCTGTCCCGATCTTTGCGTTCCCGCTCCCTGCTGCTGCTCACTGGTGCGCTGGGCCCCTTGTCCTCGGGCTCCATTGGCCCATCGTCCTTGGTCTTCATGTCGACGTCCATGGTGCGGTGTGTGCGTGGCGAGCAGACGAGGTGATGAGGGAGAGAGAAAGGTCTCAGAGTCAGAAAATTTGCATCACCGGGTCATGTGATCCACTGACTCAGCCTCCACCGCAACTTCTACTATGAGTCATTATTGAGTACGTTCTGGTACGTTCCATTTCCGAATGGATCCTCTGGGTCCCTCTTGTTCCCGGTGAAAAAGCATACTTATTCCCCCACAATTTCCCATCGTTTGAATATGAACCACCTACAGCTCGAACTAATGCGTCCTCTGGGTTCTCGAACTTCGAAGGGCTAGGCTACCCGCTTAAATGAATTTGCAACTCAAGACCCCTGTCTTCCAGTTCCTCTACCTCATCATCATTCATCTAAACATCCATGGATGCACTATGACTATATTATCGGGATCTCTTCGCGAAATTACGACTCCACTCCTGATGCTTCTTCAATGCTTCTGCTCCAGGTTGCCGTTGCCTGGGACACATTTGTGTGGGCGCTACGCTCTCATGTCTTGCTATACTATTCCTGACATCCTTAATTCATTCCGTGCCCTCCCAGGCTTCATCCGCTTCTTTGCAACCGCTACTTATCGTTATCACTGCACCCGCGTGGCACCTCACTTCTAGGATGCGTCTTCGAGCGTTGGAAGGCACCCTGAAGCCCACTTCGTTCTGCATCGAAGTGATTGATATCTGACATCCATCCTCATCCCTAAACCAGCAGCCACAAAATTTTGCTGGTACGCAGAATATCAGCACCGACAGAGCATCTCCATAATACTCACCCGGTTCTTACCATTTCCTCCTGGATACACTCTCCGGCCCCACATATCCCTCATCTATGAGTCTGCCGGGCTCTGTCCTCGATACCTCGTCTGGTTCAACGCTGTCTCCGCTAGGATGTTATAATTAGATTCCTGTATCTTAGTGTCAGCCCACTGCATACAATGTAACCTTCTTTTGAATATCATGTGGCCCAACAACATACCTCTTGTTCAGTTGATTGCATTCAATTCATCCATTGTTCCAATAAATTTATACTTATCTTCTGGGACTTCAAACGGACAAAGGGGGAAGTACATATTCAAGCCCAAACTAAAATCATTGACTAGGTGCATACAAGAGATCATCCAGGCTTTGTTCCTCTTTCTTGATGTCAACAAGCCTCTCATCAACGAAACCAATTTGCTTTGCCTGCGATGACCGTTCAAACAATGGTCTTGCAGTCTTCCAAAGCTCTTCTGCTCTCGCTATATTCCCCTCCTCCTTCGAAATATCTCCCAGTCTGAGCATGCATTCTGCCCTGTTACGGTGGACATCCATCTCGGTAAATCCTTCCAATGCAACGCTAAAAAGCGTGACTGCTGTACTCTCATCCCCCAACCCAAGGAAGACATCTCCCAAAAACTGGAGAGCTTTGTGGGTTTCGAGCTTCTTTTTCAGCTTGATGCTGTAGGCCAAGAATATGATTGACCAAGTTGATGATCTGTGGTGGACATCCACAAGTCTCTCTAGGCAGTAGCTGACAATGTCATTGTCTCTCTCCCAAGCAAATTTGAGACATTTTTGGAAAAGCTTTTCTGCTGTGGTTAAGTCTCCTTTCCTAAGCCAAAGAGCCGCTTGGATAGTATCACAGAACATCATTCCCGCTGGAATCCCCACTGTGCTGAATAGAGAGTTGGCTGCATCAATATTCCTCTGCGCCTCTTCAGACACACTGATTTCCACATCAATCTGTGCAATATTGAGCAAAGCAAGGGCATGCTGATATGGGTCTTGCTTTGCAGAGACATTTCGAAGGATCTCTGTGTGAATATTACGAGCCTCCACATATTCTGATTTCAATTGGTGAACATCCGCCTGACTGGTCATGATAGTATAGTACGAGCTCCCTTCAGCCATACCACAAAGCCCAAGCAGATATTTTGCCCTGTTGGAGCAGGAGATGCTTTGGCCATAGCTGCCAAGGGACTTCAAACATATAGCTTCCATTCTGAGTGCTCCGGCTTCTCTGAACAGATTTCCTGAGATTTTGGCCTGCCTCTGGGACTCATACACAACCTCCTGGGCTGCATGGTAATCACCAGTGTGCCACTTGATCCATCCCAACGTAGTTAAAAATTCTGCCTGTCTCTTGGAATTCCCAGTCGAAATTGCTAATGTTAAGCCAGTTTGAGCAAATTGCAGGGCTCTAGCCATATCATGATACTGGGACCGATAATAGTTCGCTAGGTGCACATAAAATCTGCCTGAGATGAGATGAGTATCAGTATGTGGTAAAATGTTTTGGAAAAAACCCACATGTTAGATCAGGATCATTGAAGTGTGTGAAATGGGCTAGAGCTTGATCCACTAGATGGTCAGCATTGGGAATAGGACGATAGAGGTATCCTGCAAAGAGCTGTGTGATAAAATGAACCTGAAGTCTGTGGTCCATTGACTGAGATAGCAGATTGGAAACCTCGTCCATCAATTTACTGGCTCCATGTCCAGAGACTCTGCTAAAACCATCAAAATAGCATATGCCATATATTGTGCTGGCATAATCAGGATTATCATGATATAACCCCCAGAGGAGAATATTCTGGATGTTGGTGAAGTTTGACGTGATTCGAGCCCCTGTTCCATAGCCTGAAACAGTCCCAGAATATGTCTCATGAATCTCAAGCAGTTTGTTAAAGTATTTTAGAAAGGGTTGGACCAGGCAAGCCCTTGGGGGGTGCATCTTTTGGACATATTCTCGGATAGGTACCAGTGCCTTGAGTCGTTTATGATCATCTGTATAGGCCAGGGATGTGCGAAGCAATGCAGTTTTGCAGGCAAGGATATTGTCAATTGGCAGTTTGCTTTGGAGTAGCTCCACATCTGAAAGGCCATCTGGCAGCAGAGATAGAAGGCTCAGCAGCTCACGGGCATCTGGCAGAGCCAGGCGGGGGCTTTCAAGAGAGAGCAAAATTGATAAATCCAAATTGGATCTTTTGTCATAGCCATCTGACATGATTGAGGTTTTCTCTGTCTGCCAGCGATCCAACACACTGGGAATCCCTTCATAGTCTACCAGGTGGACTATGAGGTCAACTACCAAAGGTATGTTATCAGCCAGAAGCAGAATTTGGTCAATGTCCTCCTGAGTGTAATTATCATCAACAATGTCCATGAAGGTTTGGCGGGCAGCATTTTGAGGTAAGGGCTTCAAAGGGCCCAGAAATGGGTGGGTCCATTGAACATTGGCTGGTCTTTCCGCTCCACGCATTGTGATCTAAGACATAATTAGTCTGAGTGAGGGTAATTAAGCTCCATGCTTACGATTAATGCCAGATGATCTACATCTGTGAGCAAGGCCAGAAACTTCTCTACTTCTCCACGAGACTCTGTAGGCTCCCAGATTGTCTCAAGATTATCCAACACCAACAGACAAGGTGGATTGTTGGAGAAATAATGGATGACTGGTTGAGTGAGATTCCTGCCTGGCTTCAGTCCTACATATGCTCCGATGAGAGCAGCAAGTTGAACACTTGTGGATATAGTGTCACAAGCAATGAAAACACAGTGCTGCTCATATCTAGCAGTGATTTCAGGATGATGCAGAACAACTCTTGCAAGGCTTGTCTTCCCCATCCCACCTCCACCCAAAATTGCTATCCTGGGTCTTTTTTGATGAAAAGCTTGAAGAATCACTGAAACCTCAGATTCACGTCCATGAAATATCTTGGGTTCCGATGGTAACAATAAAAGCGAGCTCGAGCTGGAAGATGTTCAAGGTATGGTCAAGAGGAAAACAATCAACACATACCTGTTCTTTGAGGTTGAAAATACTCTGCTGATCTGCGGAAGCCAGAGTTATTTTGAGGACAGAAATCAGATAATTAATACACACAGAGGATGCACTGTCAGAGCTTCTTCCATCCAAAAGAGATGAAATCAGGTCCAGAACTTCCTGGTGAGTTTTAGAGGCATATTCTTGCATGTTTGACACATCTCTTGACAGATTAGCATCCTGAACCTAGGTGATGTTCGTTTGTGAGTATTTATGTAATGAGACTATGAATGATGAATGTACCTTGAACACCTCAAGTGCCTGTTCAAGTCCCAGATGGCAGCCCTTCAGTAGTACACTCATTTCACCTTGACGAAAGAAGTGCATGATTCTGCTTTTCTCCTGCTGTGCTTCCACAAATGTGTGGATCTTATGTAGGGTCCTACAAAAGCATAATTAAAATGAATGGTGCAAAGATGAGGTAATTTACTCAGTGAATTGCCCCAAATTTTTCAACATATTGAGCGATAATTCCCCACCAGTATCTGATGCTATATGAAGATGGATTATTGCATAGAGGAGCCTGTGGATGTGCTCCAGCATTTGTGTACATTCATCCTTCCTTTTCTTGACAGTCTGTCATGCCTGGGGTCAGAATTACAGAAATAGGTCAATCACACACATTTACCTGTACCGCATTTAATAGGGACTGCATTGTGTTTGAGATGGGTTTCAAGAATGGTGTCTCCAGGCTGTCAGCAACCACCTTGAAAGTGGCCATGGCAGCATTCAAGGCTGTTAGAATGTTCTCAAACCGAATTTGAGTGAGTGTAGACTGAAGAGGCATCTTAGCAGGGATCGAAGGGGGATTGGTCAGACAGTTCTTCCTTTATATTATCTTTGAGACCTTTCGTTATCAAAGAGTAATTTTTAGCTGGCATTCCGATGATCAACTGTATATTTACTATCACTGAACATTGGTCCCATGATATGTCTCACTCAACATTAGATCCCTCACAAGTGAAAAGGTGTCACAATGTTAATGGAGGTGATGAGTCGGGACTCTGTCTTCAGATCAGAGATTCGAAAGACAACTCCGGATTCACCGCAACTCATCTTTGGCTTATCACAGTGCTTGATGATACGAGCAGTCCGGGAAGACATGCAATGACAATCCGCAGCTCGGGAGAATGCACTACATTTAGATGAGAATGCATGTGCTGTGCCTGCCAGCTATTCTGGGATCCAGACCCTCTCCACTAACTTCAATGAAAGGCAGAGGAGATTGTTGCAGCCCACAAGGTATGTATATGCGTCCTATCCACACAGTGCATATCCTCCCCCCCCCTCATCTAGAGGGCAAGATTAACATAAATGTCAATCGGAATTCGGAGGGTAGTTGCTTCGACCAAAATTGATCCGGAGATTGAGCTGCGGGACAGTGAGAAATTTGGCACAAAGATAGACAGTGAGTATCTAGTTCTTTTTTCCGGTATATTGAGCTGACCAAGTCAGAACCGGCAATGATAAGATGTATAAATGCGCAAATAGTACTGCCTAATATTCTGTTAAGCAGGTCCGAGAGAAAACAAGGCGATGATACTGGCCAATAGGTCTGCAAACGGTGGATACATAGAAAGTTGGACTTGATAAAAAGATGAGAGTTGTCAGCAATAAATACAAATGGCTGTGGCTTGGACTCCATTGACAAACATTGCACCTTGCGCTTGAGAGTTCCGACAATTCACTCGAATTATGCTGGTGAGCGGAAAATTGACGCGACGCGGCGAGGGAACGCTCATGCCACAGCACGCATGCATGTGATGGCACGGACCTTCCGGAATGCCGGTTCTGCTTTCCTCAATCGTTGCCTGTGCTATGACCCGTTTCGGTCGGCGAAATGCCCCATTTCTCTATGAGTTCTCATCTGAATCTCTTCAGACCTTATGCAAACGAAAGCTATACATGTAGCCGTCCTGAATATAAAAAAGGTTTGAGGAAAATGGACGAAAGAAAAATTAGCGAGGACTCCGAGTCCATCAAGCCAGTGATCTCGCTCTTGAATCTCTTCAGAACGCGCTCTCCTGGCCTCAGAATTTTTCGAGGTTTTTGTGGGGGGCATACCTATATCATACTAGTATGTCACACAAGAAAACGGGGCCAAAATGGGCGGGGGACGGCTGCAGGAGGGGTGCATCGACCTCAGCGCGACAATCTCAAACTCTGACGATTGCCGAGTCTTACCAAGTAGCACGTGCATGCTGGCAGAGACGCGAAGCTGCCGGCCTTGATGGCAATCGGCAGTTGAATTTAAACAGAAGATGTGACAAACTGTGACCGGTACGCTTAATCTATCCTATCTTCATTTTCCAGAATTTTAAACACCCGCAGGGTGGACACCATCCTTGATTGGAAAAGATCTGTATATTGAAGGCTTCTTGATTGGGTATAATTGTCCAAGCACAAGAGCCACAGCATGAGATTGTTCCCGCGACGAGCGTCAATTCGGAGCGTGCGACTTCTCACAGACCACCTTGTCTGTCACGTATACTTCATTCGGGACAAAAATCTCCTCCGGAATGCAAGACGTCTCCGCGATCCTCTCACTTTTCGGGACAGAGGAATGCGAACTCCACGTCGGATCCGCCTTCCGTGGCGGGGACCCGGGGTCCAACGGAGCTGAGGCTTCCCTCCGCCCTGCAGAGTGACGAGTCTCTCTGCCTCCCTGCGTGCGATGTACTGCCCCGAGGGGGCGTCTGACACCTACGAAAGGGAGCGGTGATTAATCGCAAGCTGGCTGAGCCGCCACTGCCGAGCCATTCCATGCGTATGAGTTCGCCATAAATTCCCGCAGTATAGGTCTTCGCGGCGATTCGCTACGTGCTGAAGAATGTGCTATCGAGATTTACCGCAAGATTTTGCCGCCGCAGCTGCCCTCTTCAAGAGATTTCTTAACTCACTACAATCACTGGCGGGGGATCTGAACGCCGTCGGGCGGGAAGAAGATGTGATGTGCTCTAGTAACGATGTGATGATGCTGAAGAGAATTTACTCACAGGAGCCTGTGACCGTCGAACCAGTACGTCAGCATCCTGCAAAACATTTTCAGTGTCCCTCACCGAGTCGTAGATCGGACCTAGTGACTCGTAGACAGACACTTCACATCTTACTTACTTGAATTCAATTCCTTGTCATTTTCTATTCCAAATCCTGCAAAATCATCAGGATTCCCCCTCCAGTGCCTGGACACGTTAGTGCCCCGGGTCCCAGTTGTACTGCATAACTGCCTAATAAGGAAATTCTCTCACGCGCTTCAAGCTTATTCCGCTGGAATCTGGGCACTGGGGTTAGGGTTACATCACATGACCCGCATTCCTATTTAGGTCTAACCCTCTCATCTGTCCTTCGGTACTTACAGTCATCAACCTTGACTCTACGGATATATCTGTATCTTGACCGCCGCTCGGCCTCATTCGAGCTGTTGTGGATGGTATCAACATCTCTGTTTCCAGCGGCAATTATCTCCATTCTCTCACCGTCATCCCTGGATCCGGGTCGAAAGACCAGTTCATAGTCACGGAATGCCGGCTTGTGGAATGCCTTCCAGTGTATCTTGGGATCACATCTGGCTACCGAGTTGGTGTATATCACCGACCATACTCGATACCGGACTTTACGATGTTCTCTTTAGAGGGTCGCCGTGCAGAGTCACATCCGTTTTTCTGTGCCGACAACCACTCGCTTCACGGGAAGGGCTCCGTCGCATATTGTGCCGGTCTTCTAGAGACAATGGAGCCCGGGAGTCTGCACGTGGATGAGGATCAAGGGCGTCTAATATTATGTTGCGGTCCCATTCGAAGCCGTCCGCGAAGGTCGTTGTTTTGGAACTCATGTGACGTGGTGGTTGTGTTCTCTGTTCTCTGTACTGCCCTTGGACAATTTACTATCATGAAAAAAATTGAGGGCAGTCCATCGCTAACGTGACGCAGTGGTTAGGAAGTTTTTTTGCCACATGCATGCTGTGATTCTTGTCCAAGACTCATAAAGTACTTTTATTCATTAAAATCCATACTTGAAAAAGCGGGTATCACGAGCAGAGAAAGATGGGTGTCCAGGTGCCGCCCGTAGGGCAATTATCGAACGAATCAGTACTCAGTCTTGCAAAAAAATCGACGCGTTGTATGCGTCTGTGTACGCGCCAGTCTGTCACATGCCCACTGCGTCATGATCTACTTTACTCCTTTTCTGAGTTCTCACTCGTCCGTCGCCGCGCCGCGCGTTCTGCCCCTCAAATTCTGCCTACCTCTTGCTGCCCCTTGCCCGCGTCGGAACCCAGAGTCTCAAATTCCGTCCCGTTTGCCTATATATAAAGAGGTGTCATCATTTCGATCCTCTGAGTCACGCTAAAGGAAAGTTCGCAGCCGTTCATCGTCCTGACCAAGTTCTGACCTCGGGTCCCGGAGATTCCCTTGAAGTGGCATACTCGGAGCTCACCCGCAGCTCGTCTCGCTCAGCGCCCGCGATGTTATCAGGGTTATATCGAGAGACCCCCGCACGACTTGACCGCTCTCCTGCCAGTGTCGAGAATAATTAACGTCATTTAGCAACACTATCTCAGAGCAGTAACCCGCTGCCAAAGAGAAAGCTTGACAGCGGCGGAGACACGGTACGTCTATTGTTATTTCGATTTCTACGAATCCACACTGATTCGTAACCCATAGCCGACCGAATGTTTTTCAGATCCTGCTAATAGTGCGTTTTGGTATTGACAATTTTCCGCATCAGTGCGTGCAAATAAATTTAGCGGCTTCAATCTCGTTCGTTCTTATGGTGCAGCCTTGTGCCAATCTAATTAACCGCTTGCAATGGTTGCTTGACTTAATCAATCAGGGCGCGGAAAGTCATCAGGCGGCTCAGACATACCGTGGCGACTTGGAGCATTAGAAGCTTGGTAACCATGTCAGCGCATTTGACTCAATTCGGGCCACTCTCCAATTGCAACCATTTCAGTGGCGTCTTAGCGGCGAACGCTATACGTGATACCACGGCCTCAACACTGGCCTGATAAATGACGAAGTAACTGTAACTATCAGGCTGACATGGATGCTAACGATCCCCCACGCTGTCTTGGCACTGTCAATGGGATAAATGGACGTGGAAAATCTCCGAATGTCTCAACCACGCGATCCCTTCACGTCACCCGATTTGGCCACCATTCTCATTTTGCCTAAACGATGCAGCTGTAAGTAACTGTATAAATGCCGCGCTGCGCAACGACGAAAGCACCGCACCTCGCAGCTCCTTGAGGTCCTTCACTTATCTTCCTCTCGAATTGCAAACCCAGTCTAGTAACGTCACGATGTCGTCCCCTATCTCAAGCAGCACCTCCACTTCTGCATCATCGTCGCGGGCGTCGTCTCCGTCCTCGAGCGCCGGCGTGTATGTCCCTATCCACCGACGCAAAAACTCAGCTTCATCGAGCTGCTCCACCGAGTCCGCGAACCTCACGATTTCATGCAAGTTCATTTGATCCCCTTTACGATTGAACCCAGCTCATACTGTTGTCCATCCAGTGCCGAAATCCTACACGCCCGCGGAGCTGATGCAGCTGGCGGAATCGCCGCTTGCGACGCAGTTCTCGTGGACCATTGGTGCGGCATTGCACGAGTTCGCAGACATCGCATGGCGCAAGCGTTCGCGAGAGCACATCGATGGGTCAGAGACCACGGTAAAACAGTCGGTGACAGCTCCGCCGCGAGGCCGGCGGCCTGCTAACCTCAACTATAATCGGAGGAATGCTGGTTTGAAGACGATTACCGATGGCTCGAGTTGGAGACTTGGCGCGCAGGCACGTCAGCTGGAGGTCCCCGGGCCGTCGTTGATGACTCCCATGGCGGTTTGAGCGGAGAGCTGAGTAATGAGATACGACCGTTTTGCATATTAATATTTCAGTCGCATTGTTATAATATCTCGGAAATATCATTTTTACTGGTACCACTCGATCTGGTTCGGATTTTAATTACTTGAACTCGCCACTTGTTATGTCCAAGGTTCCTTCGCCGAGAATAAGCCGATATCTCAGAGTCGTCCTTATCAATTCTCGTTACCTGTACACTGGTACGAACCTCAGATTGTACGGTCAAATTTCGGACATGGGGAAGGGTATAAAACGCGATAGTTATATTAAGCCCATGACAATAGTAAACCACAGTGAAAAGAGATGGTTGAAAATAAGGATCCTAGCTACGCCTTGTGTTGGAAAAAAGGCACTAGTATCCGCAAGGCTTGAGGCAGTAACCGCTGCTCGAGGCTACGCTGGAGACACTGCCATCTGGCTGGGTCTGCCCTCCGGTGTTGGTTGCATCGGCAGCGGTGTGGCATCCAGCATAGAACGCGCAGGTCAACATCGTCGAGTTCTACCGGTGGGGTTAATCAGCGGAAGAGGCTCTTTGAAAAAAAATCATACCTTGGCATTGTTATCGTAGTACGCTGTATGGGGGGAATTTATGAGCGCATGAGATGAACAGTGTTGAAGAAACTCACGGTTCGCGAACGCGCATCCAGGGCGACAGGCACAGAAGCTTATGCACTCTGTTGACTAGGCGTGAGCTACTGAATGAAGAATAATCGAAAAACGAATACCGTCGACGGTGTCGGTGAGAATATAACTGAGATAGTCATCTCCGTGGACCGACGCCTTGAGGTTCTCGAATGCGACGCTATAGCAGGGAGCTGCAGTCGGAGTGCACTTTGCGGAGTACGTCGTTGACGGAGAGCTGCTTGTAGGCGAGGGGCTCAGGGTGGGTGGGGGCGTCGAGCTCGCCGGGATCGACGTCGGGAGACTCGAGCTCGCCGGGAGGGAAGAAATCGGCGGCGGAATGACGGCACCGCCGGAGCACAACACCGTCGCTTTTTGGAGAGTGACGGCGGTCTGCGCGTAGATGCAGCCATGGTCAATGGCATTGGTGCCCATCACAACGTTGGTCTTGGCGAGGATGTTGCCTTGGAACACTGCGTTGGCGCCCGCAGTAACCGTGCCCGCAACAACCCAGATAATATTCTTCGAAACTGCCCCGCCGATCAGGGTCATCTGCACGTTGGCGGCTTGAACGAGGGTTCCCGAGATTTGGAAAATCCAGGCTACCGAGTCGACGTCAGCGAAATGTAGGCCGAATTAAGTATGCACGCCGTACTGTCTGCAGGACCCCCAGCAAGGGTGATACCGGTTGAAATAGTCACTCCAGTCGTCCACTTGTACAATCCAGGCACGAGTATGGAGCCCCCGATGAGACCTATGCACATTTAATACCTAGTGAGAAATGGTATGGAGCCTCCGCACCGGCTTTTAACCCAACAAAATTCGGCCGAGGTCTGTCTGAAAATTGTGAAACATTTGGGTCAAATTTGAATGTTGAAAAAGAGGCAACGAACTCATAGCATCAGTAAACGCAGTTTGCATGTCCAACACAGCGACCGTCAGCAGTCCCGGGGTAGGAAGAGCATCGGTGGCCCCCATCAGACGGCCTTTAACCTGGGTAGAAGTCCAGAACTGCCGGCTGACATCTTGAATAAGACTGAACCCGGTCAAGGAGGTGACCGTGGCAGGGCTGATTCCAACATTTCCGGCTGTTGAGCTTTAAATCAAATGAAATATGCGTAGGAGTGGACGAATACTCACTGACGGCGGAGTTGGGGATGGTAGCCACGCCCGACCGGGCAACAATCGCAAAATTCCCAGCCGTCCTGAGCAGCACCGGGGCAGGCCCAGCAGCCATAACGCTCCCGAGGGCGGCCTGCAACGAAAGAGCACGGTTAAAACAGAGCCGGAGGATATGAAGGAGGCGTACCAAGAGTCCGAGGTATACGATGTTGGGAGCGAAAGAAGGCATATTCAATAGAATTATTTTCCGATGTCGTGTTTTTGGAGAACTGGGGAAAAACTCAATGATACCGAGCCCTTAAATAAGTTTTACGGGCGCTCCCATACGCATGCGTGTATTTATGCCGTTTCAGCTTCGATCAAGGAAGGTTACCTTGTTTTTCTCCATATCTCAGCCAATACGTGGATTGAGGATATCGTGAATAGGTTGATTATGAGCGTCTTGAAAGCGAGCAGACGACTAGACGGAGGGGTGGGTTGTGCAATGGCTTCGTATCCATGGATTCTTGGGTCTTGTTCGGCGAAGTGACAGAGATGTACGAAGGTGGTGGTAGCAATTGAATGACATTGTCATAAGGATGAGCGGGAGTCAAGCGCGAGTAGAGCGGCAAAATACAACATGGTGAATGTTGGGCCTGGATTATGTCATTCCGAAGCTGTACATCATAAAAAATTGGGTGGGCACATTCCCTCCAAGGCCGATACCCCTTGCCTCGCTGTGTTTTTGATGTGAACCCAGGGCCGAATACTTGATTTATGCAACTCCTCAAAGCTGAGCTTGAGATATGGATTTTAGACCAGGCTAAAACCACTGGCAGGCTCCTACTTCCTCGACTCGACACAGAAGCACTAGTACTCAGATGCTTCCGATGTAAGGCTGGGTCAAGTTGTCGATTTTGGGAGAACTAGGGCATCAAGGCACTCGATAGTGACGCAGACTCCGCTTCAGCGTGCCCATGACAAGTTGTGCCTCGCCGCGGGATTACAACTTACACACAAGCGCGTCGCCGGGACCTGCCAGTGTGCTGAGGGCCGAGGCCTGATGTCTGATGGAAACTTGAAGCTTGTGGAAAGTCGCCCAGGCGATACCTACAAGACATCTGAGAGATGCAAACTGAAGAGAATGATCGGGTTGGACAAGGTGGGAGGAAAGCAAAGAGAGAGTTTCGACCGAGGTTGGAAAGTGGAAAGAAAACTCCTGTGGTCACAGTACTAGTCACATTCAAGTTACGTCACGACGCAGCGGCCTTCGACTTGTTCCCTTGAAAATTGCATGGCCCGAGACAACCCCGAGATCTACGTCAACGGCGATGGTTACCACTTCACAGAGAGGATATATACGATATTCGGTGCCTGACGGTACGTCATCCGGGCACACTCTTGACTCCGTCGACCACGCTTCGACGACGTAGACGCGGTAGGATATATATGAGAATACATCAAGGGTTCCCCAAGCCAGAACTCAAATTAAACCCTCGAAGCGCCGGGGGCGGGCCGTGGGCCGTTTCTGCGTCGTAACGTGCCCCTCCTTCGTCGACAGTCGCACAGCATCCTCGCCCACGGTGATGGCGAAGCCCTTCACCGCCAAATCGGTGGTGGCGGCCTCAGCCGCACTCTCCGTCTGGTGCCCGAACCGGTTAAGCACATACCACACCGGCACCTCCGCGACGATGCCGCCCGTCGCACTGGGAGAGATGTGCGCGTGCTGCGGGTGTTTGATGAGGAGGAGCAGGATATACTGGAGCCAGCTGTGGGTCAGTCGTACGCGTACGATGGGGGAATGGACACATACCTCGCGTCCCATGTCGGTGTAGCGGAAGCTCGGATGGCTGCAGGCCGGGACACGCACCGCCCCGTCTAAGCGCACGACACGCGCAGTGTCCCCCAGGAGCGTCGCGGCGTCCGCGACATTTTCTTCAGCCCCAGAGAGCGTCGAAAGATCCACGAGTACACAATCCGGCGTAGGCGCATCCTCCGCGGGCACTGGCGCGTCCGCTAGCCAGACGCACCCACTAGCAAGCCGCTCCAGCCTGCGGTCGCTCCGGGATGTGTCCTTCGGATCGAGTGCGTCTAGCGCGTAGAGGTCGGACTTGTAGTATCCGACGTCTATAGCGCCAGGCTGGGCGAGTGCCGCGAGTGCGAGCGGACTTGTAGACCACAGCATGAGGGAGAATTCGAGCGTTTGACCTGCGGTGTATACGGCCGGCTCCTGAATCCCGAGCTGTGATGAGGAGTTAGCTATGTGTCCGTGCTGCTTCGGGAGAGAAAAGTGCACGTACGAGGCCTTCGACTTCGACGCCCTCCTGACCAAGACGCCCGCGGCCGCCAAATGGCGTGAGCGTCCACCCACCGACGACCCCGCGCTCGAAAGGCCAATCCTCGCGCGTCGGAAGATACGGGAACGGGATCTTGACACGGGGAAGCGCCCTGGACAGCGGAAGATACTGCATGACCATATTGAATTCCTCGTCGATGGAGCCGAGGCCCCCGCGGGTGATATTGACTCCAATAGTGTACTTGATATTACCAGAGAATCCGCCGACCATGCTTACGGAGTAGCTTGCTTTCCGCGTGTCAATTAACGGCCAAGAACCCCATGAGGGCGAAACTCACGAGGAAGAGGCAGTCTGCCTTTGTTCTACGACTGTGAGCGTATTGCGACGAGGGAGAAGGTCAAGGATGCGTACCTTCCCTCGTTCTTCGTATGGGTGCTTCACGAGCGTGTCTGCGGGTAGAGCAGGGAACACGAATGGGAATACAAATGTGCCCGCAGGAAATTTCCCCTTGTAGTCCCCGCCGCCCGCCCCCATCGCGCTTGGATGACCTTGCTTGCGGTTCCACAAGCAGACGGTCATCAGTACGGGCGAACTAGACACCTCGCGGAGGCTGTCCACGGTTAAGACAAACTGTCGAAACTCGTTAATCAGAAAGTTTGGAAACAGGAGCGCGAGATTTTACCCAAGCATCGATACTACTAAGGTTTGCCGGTTTATCGAGGATCATACGCACTTCCCCAGCAATCTTCGCTGTGATATCATCAGATGGCGAGTACACAGTAGACGACGAGAAGATTTTACCTCCGTTGTGGTACATCGGCACAGGCGAGGTTGCGGGAGCGTGGCTGTATAGCACGAGACCTAGCCAAGGATTAGCGGCCGCACTCGTGGCGTGCATGACCGTCGAGTGCGCCATGGTAAACGGCGGTATCTTTGAAGGTGACGCCGTGCCCGGCATCTCTGGCGCAGGCGGCGGGTCCCCGGAATACCACTCCGGTACACCTGGACTCAAATGAATGAATGAGGGCCCCATTGGAAAGGTGATGCTTCACATACCGAGTCTCGAGATATCCGGATTCCTCCGTTTCGGCAAGCGACTGGACTCATTCACAGCAGAATAAAAGCTGAAGGTGGATTCCGCCCCGGAAGACTTGATCGAAGACGCATCCGAGTCGGCAGGGCCGTACCCAGGGCCGTACCTGGCATACGTGGGCGGGTAACTATGAGCCATTGGATGCGACAATGCCCGGATCTCAAGGGATGAGTGCATATAAACGCCGCGATGCAAATGATGTTCGATACTGCGGCGGAGATGATGCGCTGTTGTGGGACATATCTGAATGGGCGGGTGGCAGGTGGTGGAAATTTGACGTGGCGGGCGTTTAGATAAGGTCCCGTGCAGATGTGTAGCCTTGTCATGAATGAGGTTCGACTTCTGGTGAGGGCTGTGGCGGGTATGGAAAGTGGGACGAGATCCTTGGAGCGAGGCTTGCAAATGGTACGCTTAGATTCAGAAAGCGCGCAGCAGGGGCAACTGCTATTATTCTTAAAATCGAAGATTGTTCATTGTGAGCTCGGCCGCGATCATGAAAGATTCAGCAAGGAGGGCCCTGAAATGACATCAAGACGGCGCGATCGAAAGCTCCAAACACGACCACACAGCGCACTGGAGCAGAAAGCTGAAGAGATGGCTCTATATGAAAATACGCTGAAAAAAGCACGCATAAGCTTGAGCATTCTTTAAACTTTAAGATTTGAAGGTGGCAAGTACATTACGTGATATTTTAATTTTGAATATTTGCCATCAAAATCTCCTCAAAAAGCGGCGACGCGCTGCGCGCGGGAAGTCGGCCGCTTTTGCGTCGTGACATGCCCCGTCGTCGCCGGCAGACGCACCGCGCCCTCGCCCACCGGGAGCTCGTCGCCCTTTACCGGTAGCGCCGCCCTCTCCGTAGCCGTCTGCGTCGCGCGGTCCTCCGTCTGTTCAAGTCGCCCGAAGCGATTCAGCACATACCACACGGGTACCTCTGCGACGATGCCCGTCGCGCTGGGCGAGATGTGCGCGTACTGCGGGTGCCTGATGAGGAGGTGCAGGACGTACTAACACGGAATTGATCAGCCCATGCCTAAACGAAGGAATGAAGGGGCATACCTCGCGGGCCATGCTCGCGTAACGGAAGCTCGGGTGACTGCACGCGGGAACGCGAACCTCGCCATCGAGGCGTACGACGCGCTCCGGGTCGGGCAGGTCGTCGAGACCCTCGAGCGACGGCGTCGGCGAGGGTACGCGCTCTTCGCCCTGCTCTGCTGGTGGTGCGATATCGCTTGTGAGGGTCCCGTCGTCCGTGAGCCCCTCTTCCGCGTCGGGAATCAACACCTCCCGCATGCGTGACGACGCTGGTGCACCCTTCACGCGGTGCGACGTCCCCGCGCCGACGCTCGCGCCGGGTGACTTGGGGCTAACACTCGGCGCGGGAAGCTCCACTAGCACACATTCCGGCGTGGGCGTATCATCCGTCGGCCGCCCCGCGTCCGTCAGCCACACCCGCCCACCCGCAAGCCGCTCTAACTTGCGGTTCTTGCGCGCGGAGTTGCGGGGGTTCAGCGCGTCAAGCGCGAAGACGTCCGACTTGTAGTACCCCACCTCGATCGCGCCGGGCTGAGCGAGCGTATCGAGCGCGAGCGGGTTGGCGGACCAGAGCACGAGGGAGAACTCGAGCGTCTGACCCGCAGTGTACACCGCGGGCTCCTGGACCCCGAGCTGTGATGGCGCGGTTAGTGAGAATGGAGCGCAGAGGAACGGGAGGCACGCACGATGCCCTCGACTTCTACGACCTCCTCGCCAAGCCGGCCGCGGCCGCCGAACGGCGTGAGCGTCCACCCGCCGACGACCTCGCGCGCGGACGGCCAGTCCTCGCGGGTGGGGAGGTACGGAAATGGCGTCTTGACGCGAGGGAGTGGACGGCCCAGCGGGAGATACTGGACGTCCACGCCGAACTCCTCGTCGATCGCGCCGATGCCCTCGCGCATCACATTGGCACCGATCGTGTACTTGATGTTCCCGGAGAAGCCGCCCAGCATAGCCAGGAAGTACGTCGCTTCGCGGGCGTTAATGAAGTCGCAAAATAAGCGGCGGGCGACTCACGAGGCAGAGGCACTCTCGCTTTGTTCTGATCGGCCGTAAGTAAGGGACCTGTGAAGGAAGCACGACACACACCTTCCTTCTTTCCTCGTCTGGATGTTTCACGAGGGTGTCTGCGGGCAGCGCGGGGAACTCGAACGGGAACACGAACGTCCCCGCAGGAAACTTCCCCTTGAAAGGTGCGCCTCCCCCCTCCGTCGCTCGCGGGTCACCTTGCTTGCGGTTCCACAGGCACGCGGTCATCGTTAGGATCGCCGGTTTGAGCGTGTCGATGACGCTGTCTGATTGCAGGATGAACTGTCCCCACAATTCGTGAAAGGCCCCGAAACGAGAAGGAGCGTAGAGCATACCCAGACATCGATACTGCTGAAACTTGTAGGCTTGGCGAGCACCATACGCACCTCCCCCGCAATCTTCGCTATTTTTGGAATCAGCCGCGGCTCGGACAGGAGAGGCCAAAACGTGCCTCTATTGTGATACATCGGGACCGGCGCCGTCGCGGGGGCATGGCTGTATAGCACGAGCGCCAGCCACGGCTCGACGCCTGCGTCAGTCGCGTGCATAATCGTCGAGTGCGCCGTCGTATACGCAGGCATCTCTGACGGCGGCGCCGTCCCCGGCATCGCTGTCGCTGGCGGTGGATCGTCCGAGTACCACTCGGGCACACCTGCATTCCAAAACTCAGAGGCAACCTAAGGACTAGTGTGTACGGGCGACGTACCGAGTTTCGAAAAATCTGCGCGCCGCCGTTTGGCTACGCGCGGCCCAGAGCCCGTCACGGCAGAGTAGAAGCTGAACATCGACTCCGCGATCGAGCGCATGGACGCGCCGCCGGAGGACTTGATCGAGGAGGCATAGCTCTTGATGTTACGCTTCGAGGATAGCGGGAGGTTGCTGTCCGTTGGGTTTGAGGGTGGTTTGCCGCGCTTCAAAACATCGCGCAGGAGAGACATGGATGGCGGGGGTGCTCAAGGAGAGAAACCATATGGCGGGATCCTTGGCGTCCCGAGATAAGCTTAAAGTGCTTAGTAGGCAAAACGCGAGCAATGATGCATTGATGATGATTGATGGGGTTGCATGCATGAGATCTGAAATTATTCATCAGCGGAATCAAGGCACCGGGGAGCTCAAATTACCGGTCGATCAATCGCCGGATGCGCACAAAAACACCAATGTAGTCTACCGAGTCTAACGGTAAGCTAGGGAAGTTTCAATGTAGCGGTGAAGTACGTGGTCGAAATCCAGGAGAGATTGGGCGGAAGTTGGCTCAGGGAGCGAGTCCGAACTAGGTCGGTCGATTAAGTTACTACTGGTTCAGCACTGCACTTTTGTCAGGCTGGTATCCGATGAACTGCAACCCTCAGAAGACATACCGTGAGCGCAGGACGCGCACCATGCCCTGTCCCGCCAACAGAGGTACCTGGGGCGCAAAAATCGCCGAGACATCGTGGAGGCGCCGGTCGCGCTCCCACTGCTCATCGTGTGGATAAAAAATGAAGGTAATGCCTGCGTACGATCGGCCAACGAGCCCAGGATCGAGCTGGCTCATTTCGGCCTCAGAGGCGACGGCGACCACGAGGGCCACGCGCTGCGGGGGAGGCAGAAGCGGCCGCAGGTCGGCAGTGTACAAGCATAGAGTGCGTAGCTGCGTGAGCACACTGAGGTCGAGCGTGCTGCGGACTACAAGGTTGCTTAGCCACTGACATCACTCGTGGAGGAGGACTCACTGTTCTTGAGCTGGAGGCGCTCGAGGGTGGATGCACAGGTGCTCAGGAGCGTCTGGACCGGAAGGTGGTCAGAGATGCTGTCGAACGTGCACGCGAATGACTTGAGCTGGGTGGCGTCGAGCGGGGACTGCGGGAGGAGGATCCACCTCGACAGCAGCTCGAGCACACGCCATTGAACGTCGATGGACAGGTGCTCCAGCTGTATCGGCGGCGAGTCCGCACACGCGGCGAGTGTCGCCGCAAAGTCGAGGTTATCGCGCTCGTCGAATGTGACCCACTTTAGCGTTAGAGACTTGAGCGCGGGGCAATTCGCGAACAGGGTGAAGGGGAGCCCGTAGAGGCCCGCAATCTCCACGCAGGTGAGCGTCGGCAAGGCGAGAGTGTCGTTGGCGAAAATGCGGAAGGTCTTTGAGATGTTAGCCCAGTGCACGGCCCCGGCGTCGATCGTGATGCAGAAGCGCTGCAGCGATGGGAGGATGCGCGATAAGTGCGCTACGCCCGGTGCCAGCTCCGGGTAGTCTTCCAACCAGCTCTGGCGGCGCATGATGTTGTCCCACAAATGAAGCGACCCTACTTGGGCCGCGAGGACGGGAGATCTCGCGAGTATTCCATGCAGCTCATCAATAGTGTGCCTCTGGTCAACCCTGAGATGCGAGAAGAGGTGGGAGCGACTGGAGTGCAGAAAACTTGAAGATACAACAGCGCAGACGCGCAAAGACTCGAGGTCATCGAACAAGTGGTCGATAACGAGGTCCAGCAGCTCTTGTGGAAGAGCTGGTCCTTCATCCATGGCTTGGGGACTCAGTGGACGTAGACACTTCCCTACGTAACGATTAGCTTGACAGTTCCGTTCAGAGCTCACAAAGGGACCTTACAGATTCCAATGGTGAAGCCTCTACTGTCCGCTTTCGTCCGATTTCCGGGCCACCGGGGCAGAAATCCTGCTGGTTTGAGCACCTCGTGCTGCGGGAAGTTGGAATAGCCTCGACGCGGAGTAAAGAGCAAGAGCGAAAGGCAAGCGATTCAGAAAGGTGGGCGGGAGGTCACACTGCAGTCACGTCGCGTCGCATTGATTGAGTCAAATCGATCATTGACGACCAACACGATCACATGGTTGGCGGAAAAACCTAGCTCCGGGCCTCCAACGCCATCGACTTCCTAGTTTATTCGCGCGCTTCAGATTCCCCGTCTTTCGAGCCAAATACCACAAAGTGAAAGGTTCTTCAAGTTTTGCATCTGCCTTGAAATCTACAATTAATATTTGCTTATCAACTTGAGCCATCCGTGGGTGCCACAGGTTTTTCCGCGTGCCAATATAGGAAAGCGCCAGTGACCCACCGAAAACAGCGAAGAGGAAATCATGTGTACATACCGCAACTGAGTACTTCCGCACTACTTCAGATCCCACGGGAGCTGATATTACATAAATACGGCTATTCGGCTGACAGGCTAGTAGGGTGAGCGCTTGGTTCGGCTGACCGGCTAGTCAGGAGAGCCAAGCGCTCAGCCCTCAACGCTGATGGTGGAGGAGTGAATCATATAAAGTGGAATTCACCTAAAAATCCACGGAACCACCAGGATGTCGACCTACATTGTCAACGAATACCTCCTCGATCGAATCAACATCGAGGATACGATGTAAGTCTTCCCGCCCTAACCAAATCTTCACCGACCAATATTCTACATAGCAATCGCATGGTTCGCCTTCAAATTAATTACACTGATAGCTTATGAATGAGGATTCAGATGGATTCCTATACCAGACTTGGTATGTCGACCGGCGCGAATGGGACAAGCTGAGCTCCCTATTCACCGACAAGATTGTCATGGATTACAGTAAGTGCCAACCTCCCTCTGCACGTCGGCGTTTCGGAGTTGGCGATTTTAAATAGCCAGTTTACTCGGTGGAGAGCTGGCTCGTGAGTCCCATGTGCACCAGATCAAATTCCGTACCTTTCAACTCGTCGCAATGAGATACCACCGGCGCCGCGCAGGCCCAAGTCTGGCGCGGGATGCTAGAGTACCTAGACAGCTCTGTCCGTGCCATCGCGCGGGTCCCCCAATCTTTATACACTCTTGACCCCGAGCTGATGGGCGGTAATATTTAAGCGGGATACTTGTCGACCTCCCGCAACCCGCCATGATTCCCCCGCCGAGAGAGGCGTCCTGCACCTGCAACTGCCTCATCACGCTCCGCCGAAATGCGGCCCACGGAGACCCGATCACTCAGAGCGGCGTACGTCCGCTTACTTCTCGCTGCCATATCCAACTCTCCATCCTCACCTTTTTTTTCTTTGGAAGGCGTACTACACATTCAAGCTCACGAGAGGCGCACCCGGAACAGGGAATCCCTGGCGCATATCGATGACGAAGGCGGACGGTATGGTATCCTTTCGACCTTCGGCAATGTGTGGACTGACTCCCTGCGGTGCAGTGACGTACATGAAGGGAAACGCAGACGTCGCGAAGAATCCGGAGACAAATGTGGGATGGCTTTGATGGGAAAGTCAAATAGTAGTACAGGCAAAGCATGTGTCGAATGGGATTTCCCCCCTAAAGCATGACGAATTCATCGCCCATTTCAAACCAATCTACGATTTTTCGAAGGCAGTAGTGCATGCCTGCGCCCCCGTTAATCACCCAGATAACCGCGGGTCAGGGATCTGACAAGAACATACTCAACTACTGCAGTGGTTGAACATTTCAACCGAGAAATTGACTCACGATTTCTTCACTAGTCATGCATGCGCATCAGAATCCTCGGGTCATCAGCAAGCCCCCACCAGGGGGAGAAGTCCCCCGCGGGGGCGGAGCGTAGGTCAAGTCGACCTGGAGACCCGTTTTGATGAAAAGCTGAAGGTCGGGCAGGATATCTGTGAGAAACCCCTCGCTCTCACGCTCCATCGGACTCTCCATTCCCGTAGTCCGCAGTCTTCTTGTTTATTGTTCTCTCCAGACTGCCAAGTCTTATTCCTGATTGTTCTCTCCATTCTTGCTCCCCACTTATTGTTCTTCTACATTCTTGAACCTTTATTGTTCTTATTGTTCAACTAGCGATAATTCAAATTCCTTTCTGTATAAATATCGCACACATATCCATAGCTACTCGTAGATCAACTTTGTCAGTAGTTGAGAATCTACCTTAGTTCATCTCGGAAATCCTCCCTCTGTTCGTCATTCGACTCACCGCTCGGTGCCAGAATACATCCTCCCGGTCTTCACCTGGATTGCCGATACTTAGGTTCTCACAAGTTTGATCTACCACCAAACCCCTCCACCGAGCATCATGTCCTACTCCAGCTTTGACACTGGTGATATCACCACTCAGCCTGTCCACCATGATCCCGACATGTCCGAGCAAGCTGAACCACAGCAGACTTGGGAATCCACGGAATACGACAATGAGGGAAATGTCCTTGATCCCCAATTCCAGTCCATTCCTGTTCCCCAATATGTCTCTGACCTCACCCACATGATGAAGCTCCTCACCGATAATTTCGGAGCTTTTCAGAATGTCATGGCAAACTATGTTCAGGGTCAAGCCAATCCTGCTCCTGCTCCAGGCACATCCGCTCCTGCAGCAGCCGTACCCTCTGCGCCTCGCGGTACCGCTCGCGTTCGCGACCCTCGCCGTTTCAATGGCAAGATCGACGAGGTTGAACCTTTTCTTAATGAAATTGAGGATTGTGTTTACATCCAGCGTTTCGCCCTTCCGACTGAAGAAGACAAGTGTCGTTACATGGGCCTCTACATGGCCGATGGATCCCCCGTTGAATGGTTCGCTCATATCAAGCGCAACCAGGTCCATCTTCTTCAGGACTTCACCCAATTTGTGGTCGATTTCCGTACCAAATTTTCCGACCCCAACATCCAGTCCACCGCTATGATGAAGCTTGACCGGCTTCGTCAAACCGGGTCCGCATTCCAGTACACCACGAAATTCCACGAGATCTGCACTCACCTCAAAATGACTGACGAGACTAAGATCGATCGTTACAAACGCGGTCTCAAGGAGTCTGTCAAGGATGCACTTGTTCCCATTTTCCCTCGCCCCACTACGATGAAAGAGTGGGAAAAACTCATTCTTGCGATCGACAACAATGTATTCCAGCGCAATAATGAAAAGAAGCATGGTGCAAACAATCCTCCTCCGGTTGTCAACCCTATTCCACCATCTGCGACTTCATCTTCCACCTCTCCCGAGGTTGTCCCCATGGACATTGATGCAGTGCGCACCGGTGGTACTTTCCGTGGCAAACTTACTCCCGAAGAGCGCCAGGCTCGTTTGAAAAATAATCTCTGCCTTTATTGTGGCAAAGCTGGCCACGTCGTAAATGACTGCTTCAAGCGCAAGTCCAAGCATGCCGACAATTCGGGAAAAGCCGCGCCGAAGACGAACTAGTTCCGCAGTCTTCGGCGACGGAAGGAACAGCTCACAGTTCTTGCCGTCACTTCGAGCCTACCCATTTCCGTGTGTTCAATGGCGCATGGGTAGCTCATTCTGTTTCTGCCCCCCGTTTCGAATTACCTGTCCATGTTCGTCCAGATCCACTAAACATAGCTCATTTCTTCATTCCTATTGAGTTGAGCTTTCCGGGACATAAAAAGATCAAGACGTTCGCGTTTATTGATTCTGGCGCGACAAACTCCCACATCTCCGACAAATTTTCCCCTCGACATTCACTTCCTCGTTCACAGAAATCTTCGCCCATCCCAGTTTACGCTATCGATGACCGTCCTCTCAATTCTGGTCTTATGACCCATGATGTCGTCACTAGCCTCAAAGTTCGCGATCACAGCGAAAAAATATCCTTGGGCATTGTTGAAATGCCTTATCCTGTATTACTTGGTCTTGACTGGCTTAAACGCCATAATCCATCGATTGATTGGGCCCGCGGCAAGCTCTCGCTGTCATGTTGTGGCGCAAATCATGATTTCCCCATCTCGGCATTTGGAAAAGGCTATGGTCTTGCACATTTGCCTCTGTCTTCCTCCCCATCTGTTTCAGCAATATCTTCTGTCGGACTAGGCCTTCGTCTAAACGGCAAATCGCTTTCGACATCTGTTCCGGACTGCATACATCGTGCAGAGCCTGTTCACATCCCATCCCGCGGTCGTCTAGCTAACATCTCCGCAATCCATTCCATCCTTCGTCCTCATCGTGCTCACACCGGCCTTAGTCGGACCGAGTTACTATCCATCTGGACCTCCCATGTCCCTTCTGCCCCGGATCCAATTCCTCCCAGTAAACCACTGGACATCTGTTTTATCAACTCCATGCGGTTCACAAAGTATTCGAAGAACCGCGAGACCAATTTAATTTGGTACACTCTGAATCAAGAGTTGAAGGCACGCATCTATGCGACTACAGCTCCGGACGTTCCTCCCGGCTACGGTGATATCATTACTCCGCCACCCGAGCCTCCACCATCTGATCCTCCAGCTCCCACTCCTGATATTCCTCCTGACTTGCCTCATGAAGAGGAACCACCCGATCCTGAGGATATTGTCAGAAAACTGATACCCGAGTGCTATCACGAATACCTCGATGTATTCCCACCCATCGAAGTCACCAAACTCCCACCTCATCGTCCCGGTGTCGATCTAGAGATCGAGATAGAGGAGGGGAAGTCTCCGCCGTTTGGACCAATTTATTCCTTGTCCGAAGCCGAACGTGCTGAAACCTTTGATTACATCGAGCGTAACCTCAAGAAGGGTGCTATTCGCCGTTCCCGTTCTGCTGCCGGTGCCCCAATTCTTTTTGCCAAGAAAAAAGATGGCGGGCTTCGACTTTGCGTCGATTATCGCGGACTTAATTCCATCACCAAGAAGAATCGGTACCCACTTCCATTGACTGCCGACCTCCTTGACCGCGTTAACGGTTGCAAAAAATTCACTGTCATTGATCTGAAGGACGCATTCAACCTTATTCGGGTCAAAGAAGGGGATGAGTGGAAGACTGCTTTCCGCACTCACCTGGGCTTATTTGAGTATACTGTTATGCCCATGGGTCTTTCCAACGCCCCCGCCACTTTCCAAACCTACATCCAGGATACTTTGCGCGACCTCCTTGACATCACCTGTGTTGTCTATCTTGATGACATCCTCATTTATTCCAAACCCGGCCAGGACCACGAGGAGTGTGTACGCCAGGTTCTCGATCGACTTCGCAGTGCTTCGCTCTTTGCCAGCGCGAAAAAAATTGAATTCTCCAAGTCACAGGTCGAATACCTCGGATACATCATCTCATCTAAGGGTATTCAAATGAACCCGAAGAAACTCGAGACCATTACCAAATGGCCGCTTCCCACCTCAGTTCGCGAGATTCAATCATTCCTTGGCTTCACAAATTTCTATCGGAAATTTGGAGTCCGTAGTAGTATATGATTATTCGATTTGGTTAGATTGGTGTCAGTACACTGTCAGTATGTAAGAGAAGTGGAAGAGTTGGCAAAAGCCCCGATGGCAAACAACCGGACCGGCGGGCCGGCTGACAGCGTCGCATCAGGCGCGCTCGTCGGAGGGCGCGTGGCAGCCACCGGCGCCGGCGAGATCGCACGTTTCGGCACGCAGGTTGAGCACGTGACTCAGGGGCTCGACCAAAATAAGAAACTTTGATTCAACTTGTCGCCACCTTAGTACTATAACAGCTACAGACAGTGTAAAGGAATGAAGCTCTGGGTCAAGGTAAACAGTTTATTTATCAGTGGCCCAAGACTAGCCTCTAGGGCCGTACTAGCATCAAATCTTTGGTTTTGGCCTTGGTTATAGTTCTCTCGCTCGCCTGCACATGTCACTGCATAGCGTCCTAAACATCGGGCCCCCTAAAATCATTCTATCATCATACTGCAATTAGATCTATGTATCTTTCGCCAGGCTCTGGCCAAGAAGTACAGGAGAGAGTAAGGCGGAGTGTGCCGAAAATGGTCATCAGATGGTTCCGGTGATGTACCATCACTGACGCCGAGAGCGCATCAAGCTGATGGCGTCGAGCGGGGTTTATTTGGCAAAGGGCTCAGACGGCGGGGCGGGTCGGCGGCCCGAGCACACATATTTACTTAAAAGAAGTATGAGTACGTATCTTCAAGAAGAGGAAGCTGACTCGGATCAGTCCGAATAATCATAAAGCACTCTTCCCTCGGAAATTTGTTCACAATTACGCCAAAATCACTCTTCCTTTGACCTCATTAACAACTAAGGAAGCCAAAATCAACTTCCCAGGTGTTACTGAATCTGCCCGACAAGCATTCGAGGAGCTCAAACTTGCTTTTACCACTGCTCCTGTCCTCCGACATTTCGATCCTACCCTCCCATCCACCCTCCAAACGGATGCTTCCGACTTTGCCCTGGCAGGTGTTGTCTTACAGCCAAATTCTGACGGTGATCTTCATCCCGTTGGCTTTTATTCCCGCAAATTTGCGCCCGCGGAAATCAATTATGAGATCCACGATAAAGAACTTCTCGCAATTGTGGAGTCCCTCCGTGACATGCGCTCCTGGCTTATTGGGACCTCCACACCTGTTTCCGTGGTCTCCGACCATAAAAACCTCGAGTACTTCATGACCACCCGCGTCATTAACCGCCGCCAAGTTCGCTGGTCGATGTTTTTGGCCGAGTTTAATTTTAAACTCAACTATCTACCCGGCTCGAAGAACCCGGCCGATGCACCATCCAGACGCTCAGACTTCGCTCCTAAAGAAGGGGATGACGTCCTCCTCGAAATGAAGCAAGCATTGCTCACCCCATACCACACTAAGCAGATTTTGCCAAGTGTTCCTGTTTCTTTTACTCCCTCCATCTCCATCTCGGCACTAGCAACATTTGCCCTCGACAATTCCGAGTCCCTGGACGAGTTTAAATTGGCCTATCGCACCGACATCGAATGGCGCGAAGCCCTCGCCTCAGGCAACTCCGATTTTACCGTTGAGACCGACCTCGTGTACCACCGAGGCCGAGTTTATGTTCCCAAATCTCTCCGTGCCAAAATCCTCCACCAACGCCATGACTCCGTGATGGCTGGACATCCCGGCCGTGCGCACACCTTTGACCTTGTGGAGCGCGACTTTTCATGGTCTGGAATGCGCCGTTATGTCCGCTCATACGTTGAATCGTGCGATCTCTGTGCACGCAACAAAGCCCCGCGGCACAAACCATACGGCCTTCTGCAACCTCTCGACATCCCAGACCGCCCTTGGCGATCCATTTCTATGGATTTCATTGTCAAGCTTCCTCTATCCCATGGCTACGATTCCATCTGGGTCGTTTGCGACCGAATGTCCCGCGCCGCACATTTTATTCCCATCCGAGAAGCTATGGATGCACCCGAACTCGCGCGGCTGTTCCTTGACCGCGTTTTTCGGTACCACGGCTTTCCCGAGTCCATCATCTCAGATCGCGGCTCTGTATTTGTCTCCAGTTTCCTATCAGAACTCATGAAACTTTGCGGTACCAAAATGAAGCCCTCGACCGCTTATCATCCTCAGACCGATGGCCTCACCGAACGTACCAACCAAACACTCGAAGCATACCTTCGCACATACTGCTCGTACCAGCAGGATGACTGGGCCGATTATCTCGCCCTCGCGGAGTTCTCTTTTAATAATGCTAAGAATGTTTCCACCCAGCAAACTCCCTTCTTCGCCAACTTCGGCTATCATCCTACATTTTCCCCCATCATTTCAGCCCGCAGTACCAACCCAGCTGCCTCTGATTTCGCCACCCGACTTGATGCCATTCACGCCGAATTACGCGCTGAGCTGGCGCACGCCAATGATTACATGTCCAAATATTACAACCAACATCATCTCGCAGCCCCCGAGTTTGAAATTGATTCTCATGTATGGCTCATGCGTCGCAACATTAAAACCACACGGCCTACCACCAAATTCGACTATCGTCGCCTTGGACCGTTCAAGATCCTCGAACGCCGTGGTCTCTCGTCATATTTGCTTCAACTCCCCACTTCCATGTCACGTCTCCACCCCGTGTTCCACGCGTCACTCCTGGAGAAATATATTCCATCTTCCAACATTCCCGACCGTGAATCACCAACCATTCCCCATGTCGAGCTAGATTGACAATTCACGAGATATCGAAACCGTTCTCGATTCACGCAAAGTCGGACGCCGTTACGATTATTTCATCCATTGGCGCAACCTTCCTATTTCTGAACGCAGTTGGATTCCGATGTCCGATATTCCGACAACACTCAACGAAAAATTGGAACAATTTCATCGTCGTAATCCTAGGCTTCCGCGCCCTCCACGCTTTAATTTCGACCGCATTACTCCACCGGTTGAAACAATTTCTATGCCTACTTCCGAGTCCCTTCCCTTGCCAATCATTCCACCCACTCGTGTTCCTACGCCGCCTCCGGACCCTCGTTCAGCTCCCTACGAGCCTCCGAGCCAAACAACTACCCGCTCCGGACGTATCGCTCGACCACCAGCATCCAAGGATTACGCACACTCCATCCTTAAGAAGGGGATGATGTGAGAAACCCCTCGCTCTCACGCTCCATCGGACTCTCCATTCCCGTAGTCCGCAGTCTTCTTGTTTATTGTTCTCTCCAGACTGCCAAGTCTTATTCCTGATTGTTCTCTCCTATTCTTGCTCCCCACTTATTGTTCTTCTACATTCTTGAACCTTTATTGTTCTTATTGTTCAACTAGCGATAATTCAAATTCCTTTCTGTATAAATATCGCACACATATCCATAGCTACTCGTAGATCAACTTTGTCAGTAGTTGAGAATCTACCTTAGTTCATCTCGGAAATCCTCCCTCTGTTCGTCATTCGACTCACCGCTCGGTGCCAGAATACATCCTCCCGGTCTTCACCTGGATTGCCGATACTTAGGTTCTCACAATATCGAGCTGAATCTTTCGACTAAACAGGATCGCGATTCGCTTTAACGTGCTGAGCGGTTGCGCAGTCATCCCCGACTGGATGAAATTTAAGCGTGCCTGATCAGAAAATGAGCGGCACCCATGGATTTCGAGCTCTTGCAGATTCGAGAAGCAGGAGGCGCGAAACACGGGAGATGTCGGATGAGGGCTACCAGAACGACATCGATATCATCAAGAACCCTCGAATCGCCCGCTCGGCGTCGAGGGGATTCGCTGATCTGGAGCTTTCGGATGGTAGGAGACAAATTGTGAAGGAAGTTGGTCAGGGACGACCTCGAAAATAGTTCGAGGTTTATGTCGAGAATGTCGAGACATGGGGCAGATACAGGCAGATATGAAATGTGATCGTCGTCGCTTGTAACCCCATACAGTTTCAAATGCCGCAGCGCCGGAAACGAAAGCTGCGTGAACAGCTGGTGCACTGTAATAGCAAGAACACCAGTGGCCTCCATGTCCAACGTATGAAGGAAGGCACATTCGATGAGGGATTTTATGACCACCCCACTGCCGGTTTCCGGGGAATCGTAAACTTGCAGCTGGCAGGTCCGCTTGAGGTCCGCAGTGCAGGGCACCGGTCTGAAATCCATCTGGTCGTCGATGTCGTGGTGCGCTATTTCCCTCCGTTCGTCATGCGCATGGCGATCCATCTCCCGACAAACCTGTTCCGCGCAGTCCAAAAAACCCGACATCCGAGCGAGCAAATCGGAGCACAGATGGTCCGCGACCGGATAGAGGCTTGGGGGTGGCAGCTTGAGATGGGCGACGATATGCTCATTGCTCACCACCTTCTGTAATCTCGCCCCCGGCGTCCATCGGACGTAACAATTCTAACCCTCCGTTCAACAAACCTCGAAAGCTGAATATCAGTGAAGAGGAGATTGTTGCTCAGATCGCTATTATCCTCATAGCGGGGCGGGATACAATGGTATTCAGATCTTAACGACCCACAAGTTCGAACCTGACCCCATCTCTAATATTAGGCAAATACACTGGCGTTTGGAATTTACGAATTGGCCAAACGCTCGCACCTCCAAACTGCGTTGCGGACCGAGATTATGCAGCTTTTGCAGAGCGCTCGGCCTGGTACGACAGTATGCCCCTTATCAATGCCTTCATAAAGGTCAGTCACCGCGGCGACATTCTCAGTTCTGTCGAAATTGAACCAATCACACGCAGGAGACTCTTCGATTTTATCCAAGCGAAGCGTTGACCGAGCGGATTGTGACCCGGGACACGGCGCTCCCTCTAAGCGTCAATATCACGACCAACGCCAGAGCTGAGCTGCGAAGTTTGACGGTTGAAAAAGGGACGCTCGTCAGCATCGCCGTTGGATCATACCATAGGTTCCGCTTGCATCCACTCTACCCAGTTTGCGCTGACACGCGAGGTAGACTGGATACGATCTGGGTGCCGGATGCAGACGAATTCAAACCGGAGCGTTGGTTCAAGGAAGCCGTTTGCAAAGGCGACTCTTTGGGTCCTTATGCGCATCTGTGGGTCTCTCCAACTGCCGCGAGTCCGTTTCTAATTTCCCGCAGGTTAAGCTTCCACGGGAGACCTCATACGTGTCTAGGTTAAGTGCGCACCCATGAAAATCAGACCAAACCGCTGAATGTAAATTCCCGCCAGCTCGCGATTTACGTGAGTTCCGGCGACTCCTGACTTCGAAAATTAAACACGCCGTGGTAGCATTCTAGCCATGTAAGTCATCATCACCGAATTGGTTCCGAAGTTCTCGTTCACGCGCCCAGAAGACGATTCAATCAAACCACGCCTTGGGCCAACGCTCATGCCAACAATTGCCAGCAGTGAAAAGGCCGCTCCGATTGTGATTACGCGCATAGAATAAATAACCTGAGTGCGAGTCTTTTGATTCCGCTACCGCCGTTCCGCTACTATCCTCGAAATTGATAGTTCCGGCTCCTTGGTAAACCCTCAGCGTAGGAACTCGGCAGAGTTGAGCGAGGGGAATTCACCTGGTAAAAAAAGCGAGCGCCAGCTTCAGGGAAGATAATCCATGACCATAACTTTGAACATCCCGCCTTCAAGTTTCCGACCGCAGCCGCGGCCAGAGAACGAGCAAAAATCAGTGTTGATTTCCCCCTGCAAGAGACCCGGTGTGGCGAGGACACCAGACAGCGAAGAAGAGGAACTCCCGTCAACATCCGACAGACAAACATGCAGCTTACGTCCCTCCAAGACAAAACTCTGTATACTCTGCGGGCCGAGCCACTCGAGGTGCAGCGACTGTGAGCAGCGGTAGGCGGCTTCCAGCAGACTCTCTCCGAGAGCTACGAGCTCGCAGGCTGCGGTGTCGTCCATTTGGGCGGCCGGTAATAATGCAAAGTGCGTGAGAAGGACCTTTGTGTCGTGCTCGCTCAAGATGTCGATGTGCAATGGTTGCTCGGGAGTGCTGGTTTCGCGACCGTGAAAAACGAGAGTGATGCCGCTGACGCAAGATGAGAGCGGTTCTGGTCGACTATAGCGGTTTAGCTGATATGTTTGAATTATGCGCAGGGGCTCGCTTTCGGGTAGGACAGCTAAATTGGAGCGAGGGAGAAGGGTGGGCAATGGCGCCAAGTAGATCTGGGCTTCGTCGGCATGCATTATCACCACGTTGTTATTACAGAGATAGAAAGTCTGGCTGGAGCTCAGCATGCGCAAGGACATAAACGGGATTCGACGTACATCATCGTATTCGGTCGGTTTTCGAGGCCAGCTGATCCAACTGTCTTCAACGAAATCCCAAAGGACAGCGATGGAGCCAGTATTGAGGGCGACATGTCTGTTAGTAATTCCGAGAATTCCCGGACAACCATCATCCATTGGAAGGGACAAGACAGGTGCCAATAGGTTGAACTGGGGAGTGGATGCAGGAGGGAAGACACTGAAGACATGTAAGCGAAAAACGCTTGGGAAGAAATCAATGGGAAGTAGAATACTAATAACGAAGCACCCACCCGTCGGATCCGGTAGCCGAAACAAAGACCAGTGCGTCAGAACTCGAATTGGACGCACGAGTCCGGACGGTCTGGATCTCAGATATATCGACAATCGGGAAGGAAGCGATCAGTTTCATGCTGCTGGCGTTTTGATGGTGTCCGAGATCCCAAAGGCGTAGGGTGCATCCCCAAACTGTGAGGAGGAATCGCCCGCCGGGGAACATGCGTAGGTGCTCAAAGTCTTCTCCCAAGGATACCGGCTCGATATACCGGATAGACCGTGGCCACACAATGCGCCGCTTCTGAAATTCGTGTCGAAGGTGGGATGTGAATCGTCGGCAAGCCGTTGCAGCATGCTCCAATTCACTGGTGCTCATTTCTGTCAGGGGGAATGAAGGGACGTAAATGTCGTGTTGGACACAGACACGTCGAAGTGCATCAATCCACACGCTTCGTTCGTGTGTGGCATCGGAGACTGATTTGGATACCTACGTGATGTCAGAATCAGAAACCTAGCAGAGCACGACGATACCTTTCGCAGGGCGATGATATCGTACGGAGCCATGAATCTCATAATGAAGATGAAGATATCAACAGGGAGATCGGACCAGCAGCTAGTACGGCGGCCCAGGTTTCCGGTGGGGGAGTTCATTGGTCTAATCCTTCGTGCAGCTGAAATCTGTGAGCGCTGGCAGGCTGCAGCTCGTAGCCCTAGAGTCCAGGGTAGGTCTTTACTGCTCGAACTTAAGGCTCCTGGATGGTACCTGTAGACACAGATCTGGATGAATAGGGTTAGAGTAGGAAGAGTCTCTCTCCCGCTCACAGTACAGTGACGATACAAGCGATGGAAGTGAGAGACAAGAGGCGACAAAGAGGCAATGAGCCCAACGGACATTACGCGGGCCGCGGCTTGACGGGACGTCACCGTGCCGACATGCCGGGCCTCCCTCTTTTGACCGGATCCATCGTTCAGTGGGCGACATGTCCGGCCAAATATAAGGAAGACCCTCGCATTCCCTTCCAGCACGCTAACGCCATGGCAGTATCATACACCTCTCCGACGCACGCGGCTCCCTTCTTCCCCGACGATTTGGCTCTTCCCCAATTCCTTCAAGTACCCGATTCGACTGCACCGTGCTCTAGATATACCCTGAGTTGTGGAGTATAGTACCGTCACTTTCTTATGCCTATCTCAACCTCGGAAATGCCCAACTGCTAGAATGCACTTGGAACCTTGCAAACGGCTTCAGTTCTCGATTCTCAATAGGTCTGCTCATTCATATTCACGCTGTATACTCATTATGATTTGGTTAGGCCAGAATTCCATTGGTGATTTCAATTTAGCTGAATCCGCTGTAACCTTCTCGGACTGTTAGTGGGGATTATCAGCGAGAATCACCTCGGTACGCAACGGTGTCTTAGTTGTGGATCAAGCGTAACTCTCAACAGATTTCCGGTGTCAATATGTATGGGCAGTACACCGATTAGGCGGCTCCGTATTGTGTGGTTGAATATTTGACGTATCACATACTAAACGCTGAACACATATTCCAGCACCGAAAATCCCACGTACACCGTGGAGAAGCTTGTCCCGCATTTAACCGACATGCGTCCTTCGCTTCTTGTTGTTCACTCATCCGCGCTTGAAACCGTACAAACTGCGGATTGTAATGTCCCACAACTCTATCGTCCTCCTCGATCCACCTTCCCTAAAACGAAATGACAACCCACTCAACCTCCAAGACCTGATCAATCAAGGACGGGGCTGCCAAGAGACCTACAAGTTCGCCGAATTCAAACTCAAACCGGCCGAAGAGAAGACAAAGCTCGCACTGTACTTCCCGTCGAGCGGGACGACCGGGGTCCCCAAAATGGTCGCGATCCCCCATGCCTCATTCATCTCGAACATCATTCAGACTGCGGCCCATGATGCCGGGGTTGACATGGCAGTTTCTGTTGTGGAGTGGAAATTCAGGCCCGGGAACGTTCCCTGCGCAGGTAAAGTGTTCACCTCTCTTACCGGCTCGTCTTTGATCGTCCTGCAAGTGCTACCCTTTTTTTGTACGTGCCCAGTTCCCTGGCGGAAAAAAAAGGCTGAATCCGCGCCAGATATCTTTGGCCTCGTTCCGCCCTTTCGCTCAGTGTAACTTGAGTAGTAAAGTAATTGAACCCGACGTCTCACGTGGTCCGGATCAGGATCAGTCCGAGTCGGAGGCAAAGCACGAGCAAATATCCGCCTTGACTTCCACTCCGAATCTCATCTGCCATGGGGCGCAGCGCTCAAGATCTCCTGCCAATCGAAGTCTGGGATCTAGTTTTCCAGGAGTTCGATCTGTCGCCCTCATTTCTTCTCAGCCTCGCTGCCCTCTGTCGCGCATTTAATCAACTCTGTATCGCGCGGTATCTCCTCAGCGCCGGTGTCTCGGCCGAATCCCTGGCCGCGGGAAACATTGAAATCGATGGGAAACACCTCTCAGCCCTCCAGCTTTCACTATATACCCCTCCCATCGAACGACTCTCGTGCACTGGATTTTCGGATGCAGGCCTGCTTCAGAATTTGAAGTCGGTCAGGAAACTGGTGGAACAATCCCCCCAGCTGCGCGAAATCACCCTTGTATTTTCGCAGGATCTTTTCAAGAGTCGATCAAACGATGCGGCGTACTCACAGAAATCTGTGATGGCTGCCTTGTGCGATGTGATGCAAATCATGGCGTACAAGCTAGTAGGCCCAGTCGTATTGATATCTGAGGAGACGCTATTCAGATGCGAATCCAAGGATATTCTGCAGTAGCGACTGCACGATGTGGAGATAAACTCTTCCATTGGCAAAGCCCGCAGCTTCTTGCGCCGCGCGCAAGGAGTATCGGGGCACTGTATCATACGCGACCAAACCGGCCAACCAATTAAAATGCGGCTCATTTCCTCTCTTTTCTCGGTCTCCGTGCGCTCCATATCCTCGATTTCAGGGCCATTCCAATCCTGCACTCTCGTTACCATCAATTCACAATCGGCGAATTGCTTGCGTTTCGGGCGTTTTGGACACCAGAATGCCAGACATTCTCTCTCCAGTTCCGAATTGACAGCCATCCTTCCGCACATTTTCCTCCCGGCCCTCCGCCGTCTTCATATCGCCACAACAACGATTGACTCTGCTGCTCTGGCGGCATTCCTCGTCCGGCACGAGGGCCTCGTCTTCCTTGCTTACGAACCCCCCGAGACCGACCTACGCCACCCCCTCCTCCTCAGCGAGCTGATTTCCCACCCTGGGATCGTGGGTATTTCCGTAGCAAACCCCATACATGTCGTCCCCGTCCTCGACAGCGTGGGTCAGTCCCCATCCCTGGAAGAGATCACCTTCAACTACGCCCGCAGCACCTCCAATTGCGCCGCGAACCTCACCTCCGCCCTCCGGCGCATCGCACGCCACCCTCGCGATGTAACTCTCGTCCTCCACCTCAGCACCGCGTCCAAACGCGCGCTGGACGCGGAGGAGCGCGCGGTCGCGGAGAGCCTCCATCGCGTGAGCCGCATCTACGTCCACTGCACGGCTGTGGCGGACTGACGCGCACTTCTCCCGTGGCTCGAGCTGTTGCCTTCGCTCCAGCGCGTGGAGTTCCGCACCGTCCGGGGGGTCTTCCAATGGGGCGGCGAGCGCCGTGACCCGCGGGGGGAGACGGTGCGTTTCTTGGAAGACGCGATGTCGAGTCTTCCGCGGGTGGCTGAAGTTGTTGTGCGCGAGAACCCGGTAGTCTTGGGCAGGGCGGGGGGCTCTTGATTGATCTATTCTACATTCGCAGCGCGGTGCATGTATAAAATTGCCATAGATGAAGAGAGATTATTGTTTTGCGCATCCACAGGCCAGACATGATCGGAGCTCCGCTCAAAGCGCTCAACCCGGGTCGAAAGAACCGGTGTTTATAGAGCTTTTAAGCCCCGAAGGGTTGAACGGCTTTGTTACCGTTAAACCTTAAAAGGTGGCTGTGCCATATCCCCGATTCAAATAGAGTTCAAACCGGTTGGGCACCCGGTTCACACCTTGCGCTCTTGTTCCCTCTTGTGCGTAACAGAGCGGTCTCCGTCACCACTAACACGTAAGATTCCTCGACCCGGCAGGCCTCTGACGCGGCGCGGCTGCGCACGGATACTTAAATACCAAATTCAAGGACTTCCAACTCACAGCGTTCCTGCACTCTTCCCATTTCACCCATGCGACCATCAATCTGGGAAGGCCTTAGAAAGCAGCTCACTAAACAACCTCCCGTCGTCAAAAGCGATCTTACCGGGAAAACTGTTTGTGTCCTCGGTGAGAAGCCGCCTATACTGTGACATCTTCACCCCACTAACCCGTACCTCATTGGAACCCTCTAGGTGCGAATACAGGCATCGGCTTTCAAACATGCAAGCACTTCGCCTCTATGAATCCCGGCAGGATTATTCTTGCTTGTCGGAGCGCAGCCCGAGGCCAAGCAGCCGTTGAAAGTGAGTGCTTTCACATTCGTACTAGCAGACAAACGTCTGAACCAACCACGCAGAACTCAGAGCAGAGGCCGGATATACCAAAGGAGAGCTATGGATCCTCGACCTCGGAGACTTCGAGTCGGTGAAACGGTTCGGAGACCAGTTCGAAAAGGACGGCGGGCGTCTCGATATCCTAGTGGCAAATGCCGCGATGGAAACTCGCCAATATACGACGACGAAGGATGGGTGGGAGACGACGTCAGTCATATACATTCCGTTCAGTTTCATCCAACACCGACTGATGCAAAATGTAGTCTTCAGGTCAACCACATCGCCACGTCTTTTGCTGTTCTCTTGCTTGTTCCCATTATGCTCAGGACAGCGACAGATCATGCAACTCTCCCAAGGATTGTACTTGTCTCAAGCGGGCTCCATTATCTTGTCAAGATCGACGAGGAAGCTCGCACCAAACCCGGCAGAATTCTTGAAACGCTCGGAAGCCCCGAGTACTGCACTCCTGGAAAGTAAGCTTATTATCAAACCATCTCAAAATATCTTCTATGAACCTAATCGGTTGAATGCGCATTTTTAGACGTCTCCGAGAACAGTACTCGATCACGAAACGTATGTTCATCACGCCCATATTTTGCTAATCTCACATAAATGGCGCTGCGAAGTCATCAACATCTTCTTTGCGCGCGCGCTGAACGCCCACCTTGGAGCCTCGGCACCCCTGATCGTCAATGCCGTGGCGCCGGGCTTCTGTGTATCCGAGCTCAGGCGCGACATCAAAGGCGCGACTGGGGTCATCTTGAAGGTGTTGGAATGGCTCCTAGCCTTCACTACCGAGGAGGGAAGCCGTCGACTCGTCTGGGCGGCCGTCGGGTTGCCCAGCGCACCGGAAACGCTACGGGGAGAATACATTGATTGCTGCGCAGTGGAGGAGGCAAGTGATTTTGTCATTGATGCGGAGGGCCACAGGGTGCAAGAGGACCTCTGGGTACGTCTCGACTCAGCGTCGCTAATAAATATTCGTCTTACTCTATTGCAGAAAGAGACCATATCCATTCTGGGGAAGCAGGATCCCAGGGTAAACACAATAGTGGAGAGATACCTGTCCGCTTAGACTTAGGCCGTCATTAAATGTCAATTTCTTTCTACCTATAAGTAACCCGATCGTCCTTTCCGTGTCAACTAATACATTATCTTCCATTACGCGCGACCCGTGCACAACCTAGAACGGTCACCAATATAAACCGAGGTCTCTTCGACCGATGGCCAGTGCCAAAGGCCTCATTTTTGAGGATGTCTCCCTCCCGCTAGCTAAAAATTTTAAGGCGCATCATCCCCTTCAACTTGTGGGTAGTCAGTCACGTTATCGTGTTCCTTGCCACATCAGACGTGCACTGCCAGTGCGCACTGCTTTCTTGCTGCTTCCACGCGGCCATGTCGTCTCCATTCACCTTAAAGCTAGGGACAAATTACTGTCCCCAAGATGCAGAGATCCCGGAGATCAAGGCTCTTCTCGTCGTGCCAGTGCTTCGATTGAAGTCGCTTGACGATGAAATTGCAGATTTGCAGCAAGCCCTCGACAAGCTGACAGAGGAGCGCCGCCAGCTTAGGGCATATGTTGACGGCCACATGGCCCTCATTTCTCCCACTCGACACCTTCCACTCGATATACTTCAAGAAATATTCCTTGCCTGCCTCCCGACCCACCGTAACTGTGTTATGAGTGCTACGGAGGCGCCTGTCCTCCTGGGGCGCATATGCAGCTCATGGCGGACCATATCTCTCTCCACCCCTCGCCTTTGGTCCAGCCTCCACATCGCTGTGCCACCCCTCCAGGGTAACTTGGGTCTCGCGCTATACGACGAGAAGCTTTTGCAGCGCCTTGAAGCCACTAAGATCTGGCTCTCTCGATCCGGCGAGTGCGCCTTGTCAATTTCGCTCCAAGGTCCCTACTATCCATTTGGATCCTCTACACCCACACAAATTCTTCTCATTCGTGCTCTGATTCCGTTGGCATCACGTTGGGCGCACATCGAATTCGCCGCCCCTCATTCAGTTTTGACGACCTTGTCGCACCTTACCGAGGCCGATGTACCGGCGCTGAAGTCGCTCGCCCTAAACGAGATATCTGAAGGGCAAGGAACTGATCATATCCAAGCCGATTCCTTCCCTCTCCTTCGTGGCGCAAGCATTTCCTCCATTTCAATTTCAGGAACGATCTTCAATCCACTGGAATTACCACTCCGTTGGAATAGTCTCGTGGACATATCAGTCAAGATAGGATGGGTCGGGGGCGCTTTGATTACGAGTAGGGCTCCGACCCGTCCCCGTCAGCGACGGCGACGGGTCCCGTCTGACGGGGACGGGACCCGTCCGACAAGCGATAAGATACTGTTTCGTGACGGACGGGTACGAGACGGGTAGACCCGTCAACGGGAACACCCGGCCCCGGCCGTCGACGGGTTGACGGGTGTCAGTATGTAATTTCAAATTTCGACAAACGTGTGCTTGTTGTTGGCGGACAGGTGCCTTGTATGCTGGCAGGCCCAACGCCATTTTCCAGACACTGTAGCAAGGAAGGTGTCAGATTTTCGCATTTTTTAGTACTGGACCCACGGCTCTCATACAATGGGTTACGGGAAGATTATGCCGACGACGCGGACCTTCTCGCAGGACTCAAGAAATCGAAGGCTGCGCTGGAGCCACATTTTAAGGCTTATTATTCTAATTCACAGCAGACGTCTCGGAATCCCGAGTCGATGAATCGCCCTCTGGTTCACCGGTGAAGTTAAATGTTTTTAAACGTTACGGGGGGCCAGTAACCTCTACCGCCATCTCGAAAAACGAGCTGGAGGATTACTTTAGACTCGCAAGTATTCCTGAGCCATTCGAGGATACAGACCCGCTGCAGTCGTGGTACGCCCGGCGCCACAAATTACCGAACCTGTATCTGCTCGCTCGGAATGTATTGTGCATCCCAGGTAATCTATGTTCTTATTTTCCATGAGAGAGGATGCTCATTTATCTCCCTAGGCTCTGCGGTCGCGGTTGAAAGGGTTTTTTCCAGTGGAAGGGACACAATCAGCTTCGCCGCGCAAGCTTGAAGGCCAAGACTATTGAAGTTCTCATGTTCGTGAAGGCACGGTTACGCTTGGCTCGGGAGGCGTCGAAGAAGCAAGAGAAGGTGAAGGTGAAGGCATTTGAAGAGTCGTTGTAGCATCCCCTGTGTGTTGAAATTATCCGGGAAAGACTCGAGAATGTCATTTTATTCAGCAAATTTCCCCGTCAGACGGCCGTAACGGGTGGAACGGACGGGACCCGTCCGTCGGCCCCTCCTGGCTGAACCCTTGACGGACGGGTGACCCCCGTTAGTTGAATATGACGGCCGTTTTCCGACCCGTCCCGTCGACGGGCCGGGCGGCTCGGAGCCCTAATTACGAGTGAAGTAACCCTCCAGCTGCTCTCCCAGTGCCCTGCACTGCGAACCTGCCAGCTACGAGTCAATGATTTCGGCGAAACCGGCAATGTGGCAGTACAATCCATGATTGAATGCGCATTCCTTCATACATTGGATCTAGAGGTTGTTGGGGACCTTTCTACCACTGTGCGCGAGTTGCTCCCACGGCTCTTGTTCCCAGCACTGCGACATTTGAAACTATGTGGACATTCCAACGACGACGACCACATTCCATATACCCCATGTTTTTTCGCTGCTGCCCCATGCCTCGAAACCCTCGACATGAACCTCGAACTATTTTCGAGCTCGTCCCTGATCAATTTCCTTCGGAATTTATCTCCTACCATCCGGAAGCTCCACATCAATGAATACCCTAGACGCCGGTTTGGCGACTCGAGTATTTTCGACGATGTTGTTCTGGCAGCCCTCATCACATCATCCAGTTTAGCCGCCCCCTGCTTCTCCAGTCTGCAGGAACTCGAAATCCACGGGTGTCAATCTTTTTCCGACGAGGTTCTCTTGCATTTCATCCAATCGGAGCTGCCAGTGACAGCTCGGCCGCCCGGTGCGTTGAAGCGCGTCGCAATCCAGTTTAACAGAGCAATGCAGCTGGACATCCTTCCAAACCTCCATCCCTCCATCGTGAAGGGGCTCCAGGTCGACCTAACTTACACGCCAGCTCTCGTTTGGAACTTCTCGCCTTGGTCGGGACTTGCAGATGACCCGAGAATCCAGATTATCATGCACAATTGATTGATAGACGCTGGCCTGTCGTTAGATAACGATGCCCTTTCTTCCCTTATATTGTTTTCACATTTCATCCGTAGATATAATCAACTCAGTTGCGCCTCGGGGCGCACTTAATCGCCGCTGCGATTTCGAACAGATCCCTGCTCCACCTTGATGATAATTCCGTTAACTCGACACTGGGACTATCCTCTGTCCCGCACTCAGATTCCTGTGTATCTACTGCCCCAGCTATCACCGAGGTTAAACAATTGCCATGAGAGATCTTATATCTGCCTCATCCACCTCTCTGAATGAGCCGCGGTACACATGCTCTCCAATGCATCCAGCATTACCCGTATTCCGTTCGGTATTTCCGCTGCAGAAAATTGTCAGATTGAATCCCAGAGCGTTTACATGACGGAACACACAGTAGGTCCGAAACTAATCTTGAGGCAGTAACTTTTGGCGGATGAGAACAGTAACTGTCTCAAGCTATCAACGGATGACGTTCAATTACAAGTTATATCATGGCAGAAAATAGCTACTTACCTCTACGAGCGAGTTGGGAATTTACACTACGTGCTCATGCACACCGTCTTTCCGGTGTTGAAAACCACGCGGTCCATCGCTGCCTGTTGTGTGCCCCATACGAACAAAAGCAGCCATCACATCTGCTGAGTGTCCCGTAAGTTGGAACATGTTCAATGCAGCCGCTTCATTTGCAGGTCCGAGGTCGTAAAACACATTTGGAGGGCAGGAAAACTGGATGACCGACAGAAATAATCCTTAATATCAAGCTCAAAACGCGTGAAGATGTATATGACCCTCCCGAATCCAGCAGCCTCCTCCTTGTATGACGGTGTCTTTGGCATTGAACACGAGCCGCTGGAGCCCCGTCCAATCCTCGTGGCTGATCTTGGACATTCCAACTGTGTTTTCAATGATAGGCCTGGCCACGCACTCCGCCTCGGCGACATGATTGAGTAGAAATGGGAAATCGAGGCCGCACTGCATCAGCAAACCCTGGGGTTGCTGGGCAGCACTGCGTAGCACTACGGCAGTGCTGTGCAGTGCTGTAGTGCGGTAGTAGGGGGTACCCTCTGTGTAGCACTGTGTAGTGCCGTGTAGTGGACCCCCTTGCTGTGTAGTGCCGTGTAGTGGGCACGTGCATCACTCCGTAGGGTTAGGGTTGCTGCGTAGCACTGTGTAGTACTGCGTAGTCAACCTGTAGCGGCTTGTAGTGAGTCAATGGCTTAGAATCTTTTGAATATCTCGCGCTCAATGCATTTACGAAGATCAAAAACAAATGGAATTACATTTCTACTAATACATGATGAACGACACAATCATCTGGATAACGAGGTCCGTCGCGAACAAATTCGGTGGCGATGTACCTGTTCGAAAAAGGTAGCCAGTCATCCAAGCAATTGACAACTCACCTACCTATACCCCCGAGCGCCGCGCTTGCGCTCAGTAGGGCATCGCCGCGAGTACGGGGATACGATGCCTCCCCGCACCGCCCGCGCCGCGCCGCGGTCGCCCTCCACCGCATCCCGTAGCACATCGCCGGGAGTACGGGGACACGACGCCTCCCCGTGCGCGCTCCCCGTACCGCCCACGCCGCGCTCCTCCTCCCCATCCGCGCGCGCCGCTCCGCCGCATTGCCGTGAGTACGGGGATATGATGCCTCCCCGCACGCTCCCCGCACCGCCCGCGCCACGCCGCGGTCGCCCTCTGCAGCATCCTGTAGCGCATCGCCGCGAGTACGGGGACACGACGCCTCCCCGTGCGCGCTCCCCGTACCGCCCGCGCCGCGCCGCGGTCGCCCTCTGCCGCATACTGTAGCGCATCGCCGCCCCGCACGCTCCCCGTAGCACATCGCTGCGAGTACGGGGACACGATGCCTCCCCGTGCGCGCTCCCCATACCGCCCACGCCGCGCTCTTCCTCCCCATCTGCGTGCGCCTCGCTCCGCTGCATCGCTGCGAGTACGGGGACACGAAGCCTCCTCGCACGCTCCGCGCACCGCCTCCGCGCGCCTCGCTCACGACATTCCCCGCGGCATCGCCGCGAGTATGGGCACTTGGTATCTCCCCGTGCGCGCTCCCCGTACCACCCACGCCGCGCGCCTCCTCCCCATCCGTACGTGCTTCGCTCCGCCGCTCCGCCGCATCGCCGCGACTACGGGGAGGATTCGTGTCGGTGGAAGTCCCCGCCGCGCAGATCTCGCAACCTGCCGCCGTGTCCGCTGAGATCGCCGCGCGCGCCGCCGCGGAAACCGCCGGGGCCGGAGAGGCCTGCGCAGCGATCCTAGATGTGTGGGTACGTGAGCACTACATCGAGAAGGGGGAAGGGGGAAAGGAAGGACGAAGGACGAAGCCCGAAGCACGGGAGGGGGACGAAGAAAGCGAAAACGAGATGGAGGGTGGGAAGAATGGAGGGGAAGGATAGGGTAGAAAGGAGGAAACAACACACCTCGCGAACCTCAAGCATCCGCCCGTACTAGTCCATCCCGTGGTACATGCCTACGCGTATCGCGTCGCCTGGCCCTCAGCACAAATACCGACACAGAGAGAAACGAAAGACTTACTAATCACCGCCGCCGCGTCCTTGGATGTCTCAAAGACAACGGTGCCTGAGCCCTTGGGGCGCCCGCGCTCGGTAGCACCCCGACGCACCCGATGCCTCGCCACGCAGATGCCCAACGCCAACGCCGCACACAGCAGCGCCACATGCCTGCGCCGCAAAACAGTCGTGAAGGAAGAAAGCGGGGCTGCGCGCCCGCATCCCCCTCCCACCCAAACACACACCCCTCCGTTTATCAGCCTGTCGGGAACTCGCAGAAAAGCTCCGCAGGAGACATATTCAAAATTTAAGTCAAGCTGGGAACACAGGCTCGAGCACTTACCATTACTAGTGCACGCGACACCAACAACTGAATGATTGCAGGTGTGGTGAGGAAGGTAGACATGATGGAGGGTCATCAGTGAGATAAATGGAAGGGAGATTTATCACACACCATTTCTACAACCCAAGAGCAGGGCGTAGCTTGCGGCTTGTGAAACGGCTCGTGGCGGCCACGAAAGAGCTCCAGCGAAATGTCGGCACAGGAGATCCATCGCGCTGCTCACAGCAGTACGAGGTGCGAAGCGCAAGGTTGAGAACATTGAGAGGCAAGTTCCGTTTGGCGACTGCGCGCCAGACAGATGGAGAAAGGAGGTGGAAGTGGACAAAGAAAACGAACAACGACCAAATATTTGGATTGTTCTATCGTCACGTGGCCATTTACCTTGTGGAATTTCTAAGTCCCTTCGAGAGCCCTGTCTTCGTCTCCTCACCATGCTCGCTGCCAATGACGGCACCCAGGGTCTCTTGTCGTCTGCTCCCCGCTGCGCTGTTGGCTAGGAGAAGAAGGACCCTATGAGAAGGACAACTGTGCGCAGCGGTCATTGTGTGCAACTCGAATCCGTGGCTTACTCACCCTGTTCACCAGCTCCACACATAAGGATGTCAAACCGGCTCGCTGCTCGTGCTCGGCCACTGAATGTGCGTGATCTCACGTCCTTGATTATTGGTTACTCACAGCGCATAGGTCTCGTTTCTTCATTTTGAATCAGAACACAGAAAACCGTGGCACATCCGCTGATTGTTGCTCTCGTGTGCCTCGCGGATGAGCCCGGGGATTTGCCGCGGCCTCAGGGGACCCAGCGGTGCTCCTGGCGATACTGGATGGTCACGGTTCTGCAGGCGCAGCCGCCGCGCGAGCACCACGCGCTTGGCTTCCACAGACTCGAGGTCAGCGGCACACAGGCGCTTCCTTCTCTTGTCCTGTGCAGGTGCCTGCTGTGCGCGCACCAGGACGACAGAGTCGCCAGCAACACCCTCGCCTGGTCGACCCCGCGCTGCTCCGCGACGCCGGCGCGTGTAGTTGTCATCACAGGCCGCCGCACGAGCACGAGCCACAGCGGCGCGCGCATCATATATGTCAACCCCGTCACAATGGACGCCGCGCGCTGGTCCGTATACATCCAGCAGACAAAGATCGCGCTCGTGCGCGGCGACGACATCAGCAACCTCTTTAGCCCCCCTCTCGTCTGGGGTTGAGCGAGGCTATGTGACAGCGCGCTGCCGAACCTCGTCGGCTCTGAGGGTGCGGAGAAATGAGTCGAGAACGCAACGCTGCAGCGCCAGGTCGCGATCATCCCGAGTACGCATCCTCTCGACCCTCCTCGAGCAACGCTGATTAACGCTGCAGAGAATCGCACCACATTGTTCGCCACGCCCCCTCGCCCGCCAGGCACCGACCATGGCAGGGAGTGCACCGGCCCCGAGGACGTCGTGATGTGGCTGCGCAGGGCTGTCTCCTCGCTGCGCTCGCGATCGTCCTCGCCCTCCCCGTATCCCTGGCCCCTCATCCGGCGGCGGTTAGGCCCGTAATCTACCTCTCGCCTTCTTCTCGCCGCCCGAGCACCCCGCCGCCGCCACCGCCATCTTTGACTCGCCCTTCATCGACACCCTCTCCCTCTTTACCCCCCGGGAACTTCCGGACTCGCCACCAACTGTGCTACAACGCACGTCCGCCGCACCCGATAATCAGCATCCGCTCGCGCTTGCGACGGGCCTCTCCCGCGTCATGCCGCATGCCGCTTATTTTTACGACGTACATGGGGCTGCGAGATGAGGGTTTGTACATTAGTGAAGGAGCGCGACCGTAGTTAAGCCAGATCATGTACTTATCCTTCAATGTATGTCTGCAGCAAAAAATACAGAAGGTTCATGGAAACCCCGTACAACTGACAAAGTCCGTTCGGCCTGCCCTGGAGCGCTCACACCTTTATTTTTATCATCCACAGACTCGTTATCAGCTCAGAATTGGTGCTTGACGCTAAAATCGTACAGATGTCCCAATTTGTATAGGGTTAGGGTTAGTTGACGCTGAATCCCTACGCAGTTGCACCGCACTACTACCAAGGACTACTGTGGAGGCACCAGGTTACGAAGTACTACATGGTGGCCCGGCCACTTCAGAGTACTATGTAGTGAGCTCGCCACTACCCAATTAGCGGCGACTACACACCACTACAGAGCACTACGCAGCACTATGTAATCAGCCCGGCTACTACCGGCACTACGGCACTACGGCAAAATCCCGGTTTTGCTGATGTGGGTGCCACAGAATTGAGCGATATGATGACGAGAAGGACGTCCTGCGAGGTCGGGATACAAGTAGGGGGCGAGTTAGACATGATGGTCACTAAGAGCACTGTAGAGCAGGGATCCTGTTGAATATGTTTTTCGACGGTTGCTGACGGAGCAGTGAAGCTTGACGACTCGGTGCCGGCCAATGCCGAATTGTGTCACAACAGCCTGTCACCGCCCGTGACGCTTCAAGTTTCCTTTCGAACGATCACCACAAAATCACATTACAGACTGTAAGCCACCGCAGACTTCTGTAAAATTCCCTTTTAATTGCCCTACGGGCGGCGCCTGGACACCCATCTTCATGGCCAAATGGTCTGCTCCTTGGAAACCCTCTAACTTCCTGCAACACCGATTTAGGGACCAGGCCTCTCTCTCAAAAAAAAATTCAAAACCGGGAACTGCACGTGATATGAAGTCCTGTGATCCTCGGGAGATCCCTAGACTTCGGTTTCCTTTCCTGGCGCCTCTGAAAGCACTACTGTACTATTTCGACCAAATGTTCATACCATGTCACCCGTCACCTAAGATGTTCACTGGCTTCGGTGTTCAAACCCCGGCCGACGGTGTCACCTCCCTCCCAGGTGTTCATTCCGTTATCCAGCCTCCGCAAGCCTACGCAAGCCTATGCACTCTGCAACCGAGCACTGGAAGGAGCTGAAGAAGCTGATGCAATATTTAAAGAATCAGGCCCTATCAGGTGGATAGCAGTAGACAAGATTTTGTGTGAGCTCACCTTCGCTTACTGAGCTCAGTGTCTCATTGGTCCCATATGCCATGAAAAATTATACAGATTGAGGGTAAAACAGGACGAACCCGGCAATATAATTTAGGCGATAGAGCGGGACGGAGTATAGTAATAGGGCTGTGAAATTGAATTTTATTCTTCCTCGCCCATTCCTTCACCAATGGACACCAGCAAAATACTCAAAAAAAAACCGACTGGATTGGCCAAGGAAAGGCATGGATGGGCCTCCGCCCCGCCAGTGGTCCGAAAATTCGCACCCGCCGTCTTTTCCATTCCTCAGGAACTACACGGCCAGCTGTTGCCATCAGCCTACCTCTCCATCGCAAAAATGCTTCAATTCACACTTCCTCTCCAAAGTACACCTTCCACTGCTCCCCAACCTGCCCAATACTTCAGCAGCGTCGCTCCAGATATCATGGACGAGGCCCTCCTTCGAGTCCGGCGTCTTCCTATTCCGGAAACGAAGATGGTTCGCAAGCTTCTCAAAAGCAGCCATCAAAGCTGGCTCGATGGAGCTCAGTCCGTGATCTACAGCCATCTCGGCGGCGTCGTAACCCACTTCCTGTTGTGGATTTTGACCTACTGGGAATCGGTGGTCGACCTTAAGCGCGATCTGTACAAATAATCCGACCCTTCACGCCGCTCTTATTTAGATGAGTGCAACCGCTGCCATCCCTGCGGCCGGGGCCGAGGACATCGAAGAAGAGCCTTATCTGGAGTCGGATGTCTACGATGACTGTGACATTCTTCTTGATGTTCTCTCCAACCATCTTCTCTCCCGTGGATTATCTGTAGCAGCCAACTTTGCTCTAGATGAGAGCGGTGGGATTGCTTGATCAGGATGCGTGGAGGATTCTGATGCTGACACTGCCGAAAAATCTGACCAAGTTCTCGGGCGGGGTCAGCGCAAGAAAGTTGTAGCCAGGCGTTACCAAGGCCCGGTTTGGGAGGAGCACTAGAATCTTTTTTCATTGTAATTTCTTTTCGTTTTTCCCCCAAAGTAAGTGAGCTTAAAAATCGTTTTTACGCCCTCTAATATGTCAAAAAAAAAGTTGTTCATTCGGCCACCGTCACCGTCACTGGTACCAAATTTGTTCAGTTCATGACCGGCCGTCACACATGACCTGAACATTTGGTCGAAATAGTACAGTAATGTTCTCCACCGAAAGCGCCTGGGTGTGTGAACCACTATGGCTCCACTGTCTGAGACTGCAGCTGTCCCATGGCAGCCTTGGTCAGATGAAGACATTGTATGTACTCCGACAGAATCGGCAGATTCACTGGCCAGAGTTAGAGCATACAACGCGGACCCAGTGCAGCAACTCACAGAGTATGCCAGAACCAGTTTTAGGCTTACCTCCTGTGGCACTGCCCCCCTCAACTTTTATGTGCTGCACACATCACCGACAGCACAAGATTACTTTCAACTGGACAGGTTGTTCTTTGGAACAAGCAAAAATAAAATCTGACTGACAGGAAGGAGTATTGCTACCGCTGCCATGTGGAAAGGAACAGTATATGTGACAAGGAGAGGCTAATCCATTTGGATACAGCCATCTTCGAAGCGTAGTCACTAAGCGGTGACCTATTATAACGACAAACCAGCACTAGGTTCACAGAGGGGGAATGGGAGCCTGACTTCAAAGATCAGGATGTGCATCCCAATGCATAAAATCGGGATTGGACCGACCATCAAAGGGGAGGAGACCATATCATTACTGGATGCTGGACGGCCAAGGCCAAAAAAGGAGAACAGAACCAACCTATTGAGGCAGAGAGTGTTGTCAGAAATGGGAGGAAGCGGAAGGCAAAGAGGAAAGTGCCAAAAAAAGGATAACATACACGAAGGACGAACTTGCCGTGACCACGATCGAGGTGTAGGATAGGGATTAATGTGGCAGTGCCCCCATCGACCCCTATCTATATCATCAAATTTTCACATCCATGAGTTTTTACCCGTTTGAGTTCTTTTTTGTTGGATTATGTATGCATGAACCATAGCTCCTGCCCTGTTCCTAGTATCAGGACGGGACGCTGGCCAAGCGGAGTCTGTCACGTGATCGGTACAGAATTGAGTTGCTTTATTATTTCGCCAGCACAGCTTATGACCCTTAGTGGCTGTACAGTGTATCCTATATTACTATATATGGAAGAAACAGGCAACCCCTATCTACATTGTCAGACTTCCACATCCATGAGTTTTTCTCCGTTCGACTTCATTTTTTTTGGTTTGTGGATGTATGAACCATAGCTCCTGCCTTGTTCCTAGTACCAGGACGGGACACTGTCCAAGCGTAATCTGTCACGTGATCGGTACGGAATTGAGTTGCTTTATTATTTCGCCGGCACATCCATGTCCCATGGTGGCTGTCCCCAAAATTACTATATATGGAAAAAAAAATGTCCACAAGAACCCGGAACACTAAAGTGTCCAGGCATACTGAAATCGATGCCGCTCAGTGCTCAAAACTGTTGTCCTTAAGCCTGGATGCCCCGAGCCTTCCCACCATTGGTGGCAACTTTTGCCTCAGGATCGCTTCAGTAAGTACTAGACCCATGCTTAAACGTCAACTCAAATCAACCTGAACAAACTCCAAAGCGACGTCCTCGATACCAATTATCCGCCCCTGGAGTCAGATACATTTTTGATTTCAGAGGCAATATCCAAAGCACAGAGCAAGTTGGCGCGTTTGGATGCAAGAATCACCCTTCTTATGCCTGTGATGGAGCAAACTTTCCAGGAACGGTCTAACTTGGAGATCCTGATCTTAAAGCATGAAACGAGTCCCGCCGACGAAGTCTTCGTCTCCGGGGGAGGCCTACACTCCGACGACGATATCTCCTGTGCCTGTATCTTGGAAGTCTGCTCCCGATATCGGGCAAAGCTTTTCCGTCTAGATACGAAACTCGGCCTCATCATGTCGTCTCTCGAGAACACGTCCCTCGAACGGTGCGATTTGGCCGTTCAGATACGGAAGCACCGTGGAGCTCTTTCCGTGCTTCGTCGGCTGCCGGTGGAGCTCCTATCTCTGATATTCGAGTTCGCAAATTTCCGATCGCCTTCCACGTCGCCGTCGTGGAATCTAGGCCAGGTCTGCGCTCGCTGGCGCGGCATCTCGTTGGCACTGCCCACTCTGTGGCGTTCCATCTACGTCGGGTCGGAGGACTGGCGCCAGACAAAGTTTCGGGTCGAAACCCAAATCCAACGCTCCGGGACGCTGCCGCTTGATGTCACATTTATCCTACACAAGGAGGAATCCTCGGACGCAGCTATAATAGAGATGCTTGAGAGCGCAGCCAAGCATTGCGCTCGGTGGCAAAAATTCATACTGGCGTGCCCAGCTGAGGTGTATCCTACTCTGGCGTGCATCCGACATGCACTGCCGATTTTGACAGAGCTGCGTCTCCAAATTTACGCTCCAGTGGTCCCGGACGATGGGCAAGTCACAGCCTCGCTGGCGGCCTCCGCCGATATATTTCAAGTTGCGCCTCGTTTACAGACAGTGTACATCGACGTACCTGAAACGACGAGCATCTTGCTCCCTACTTCCCAACTGCGGCGCTTCAGAGGGCCTTGGAACGGATTCATCGACGTACTTGCGTCCAGCGCCAATCTCGTCGAGTGTGCGCTGGGAATAAATCTTTCCACCGAGCTCGAGGCGCCGGAGGAGATTATTTCCTTACCACACCTCCTGTCCCTCTCTCTATCGGACACCAAATTCCTGGACCACCTCCACCTTCCCGCTCTCTAAACACTGTATTGGGAGCCCCCGGGTGACCACGTTTCCGCCCTCCTCCCGTTTCTGGAGCGTGTCCCTTGCAAGCTGCAGAAACTCGTCATCTCCCAGATGGATATCACCGACAGCGAAGACTTCGAGGAGCTATTTGCCGCGGTGCCGACCCTCACGCACCTAGGCATAAACGCTGTCGCATCGGACTTAGTCCCCAACCTGTTCACTGCTCTGTGCGGCATGGACGTACTCCCGAAGCTCGCATCCCTCGTGGTCTCTCTCTCCCCCAACGACTCTGCCTTCGACCACGAATTGTTTGCGGACACTGTGGCGCTTCGGTGGCTCAGCTGCCACCTGCGCACTGTTGAGCTGTGGGTTTGGGCCGGTGGTAATTTCCCGCCTGAGACCCTCGCGCGGATACAGCCCTTTGCAGCCCAGGGGCTACAAGTCACCCTATGGGACTGGGCGGTGATCTACAATGGAAATAAATGGCGAGACTTGGAGGCGGCGATGAAGTGGCAGCAGATAATCGGCCCTCATAGGTGGACTATGCTGTCGTGGTAGCGATAAATGAGGGGGAGGGCCCTATCTCCGCCACAAGCTTGGTCTGGTGATTGAGTTTACGGAGATGTATGTAGGATCTGAGCAGGTGCTGAGTACATAATCTTGTGGAGATTACAGGAGGCATTTGAGCCCAGGAGACATGTTATACACTGTTTAGACATACTACAAATGCTCTACACCAAAGCCAAAGCACACCCGGTGAGAGGTGTAAATGTGCGGACCCCACCAAGGTATCATCAAAACGCGGTACACCCTCCGCTATAAATACATCGTCGACCCCACACTTCGCTTCGGGAAGAGCACCTCCACCAGCGGCACCGCCGCGGGCTCCACCGCGACGTCCGGGAAGAGGCGCTTCAGCTCGTCCCACCGCGCGTACCCCATCAGGAGTTGCACCAGCGCGCAGTGCGGGAGCGACACGTTTGGCTCTGGAATGGGATTGGTGAGCTCGTGTGCGACAGTATCAAGGGCAAACGACACACTGGTGTGCGCACCCGAGTCGGCGGGTGCGACGGAGACGGCCCCATCCGCGATGTGAAGCACGACGCCGCCGGCGATGTGCAGCGTGGTGGCGTAGTTTGCGCCGAGGATGTGCGTCGCGTGGGCGAGGCGCGCGTTGAACACGGCCGTGAGGGCCGTGAGGAAGTCCAGCACGGAAGGGATAGCGACCCACCTGCGCCCAGTGCGCCCGCGTCAGCTCAGAAGTACAGGGTGGTGGAGAGGGATATGACGCACCATGTCGTGGACTCGTAGCGCGACGGCGCAGACGGCTGGACGGCGAGCTCTTCCGCAAGGAGCCAGCGGCGCAAGGGGTGCGCGTCGGCGAGCATCCATCCGAGGCGCGCAAGACTGTGAAGGCTGGGTCAGCTCACGTCATTGTGGGAGCGGGTGTACGGACCTGCTCGGCGCGCCGCCGTCAGCGAGTATGGCGTCTAGGGCGCGAACGAGCTCGAGCGCAAGGGCCTTCGCTACGGCGGACGCGTTTTCCACGCCGTCCCAAAGCAGGGGGTGCACCGTCGCGACCGGGTGGGGCGCGTTCACGCTGGGGGTGTTAATCAGGCCCGCGGCAGCAACAACGCGCGGGGGTGCCTCCGGTGTGTCGCACTTCTCGAGGACGAAGAACGGGTGGACGGGGTAGAATGCTGCGGCGCCGTACGCTGCGGGGCGGTTACCGAGGAGCCACCGCAGCTGCGCCTGGAGCATCGCAGGGGGAGAACCGGTGAAGAGCTCGGAGGTCGCACGCGGAGCGTAGACAAGGCGCTCCAGGGCGGGGAGGTCGTTGAGCGTTGCAGGGCGGAGGGAGAACGAGGAGAGGAGTGTTAGGCCTGCGGAGCCAAGCAGAGAGGTGTGCGTAACCAGCCCACAGCCGATATCGATAGCGTATTCGTATCCGTGGTGTCGATCTGCGCGCGCCTGTTAGATACACGACGGCGGGAAATGAAAGCAGAGTGAAGACGCACAGTAACCGGGAATGCCGGATGTGATCATGAATGCGCAATTGGTAGACTGCACGCGGGCATTGACCATGTCGAAGAGGGCCTTCATGATGTTCTCGTCGTTTCTCTGTCGGTACGCTGCTTTGCAGGCGACTATCTGCGCCTTCCCCACAGCCACGCGCGCTGCGTCACCGTCGAAGGCAAACTCCGCCGGAAGAAAGTACACGAGCGCGACGACTCGCTCTTGCGCCGACGCAGCTGCCGCGCGCACAGATTCCGCGTATGACTCGGTGCTTGTAGCCGTGATTTCAGTGGGAGTGGTATCGACACAAAGAGCCCAGTTTGTGCTACAGTCCTGTCAACACAACCAGAGACGATTGGGAAGCGCACGCACGAGCTGCCAGCGTTACGGCAGCGTAGAACGCTTCGTCCGTATATGGCTCAAAATACCGCACACCAAAGCCTGACTCCTGCCCTTCCTCTTGTCCCGCTGCGAGGCACGCCAGGAGAACGCATCCTTCCTTGTCTTCTGGAGTCGACCAGCGCAGAACCAAGCCTCCGTCCCCCAGAGTACGTCGATATGCTGGATCCCCAGGATTCGGTGAAGACGCGGCGATTGACATGGATATATTGCCGATGCCCACATACCGCCTTTTATAGACCAATTTACGGATTCAGGGAGCTAAAGAGCGCCTTCTGCGCAGGCCGCGCAATCCAAGCGCAGCGAGGCATGAATGCGGCGTGCTTTCTCCGGGTACTTTTTGAGCAAGAGGTGATTTCGGAAACGTGACATCCCCCATCTTGCTTTCCACCTCCACCAGGCTCGCACTGACTCTGGACAATACAGCAGCTGGGGATTCACAGTTTCAAACTTGCGAGTCTCGGGAATTCCGAATTAAGTTGTCCGTTCATGGCCGGTATGCCGCGGCCAGTGGCTGCGGGACTGCGATCTGTCGTCGTCTAAGCATTTACACCGCTAGCTGGTTCAAGCATTCGATATTCCATACTCCAATGGACCACTAAACTCTGTCCCTAAATTTTTCGAGCACACGGCGGGCTGGCTCTCTTTCCGAACTTCCATGGCGAACCTGTTGCGCGCCAACCAACTCCACTTGAATCCTTCCTGGTTAACTATCAACTATGCTATTTTATTGTCCGACGATCGTAGATGCCATGCTGTGCCGAATTATGGATCCAAGTCCTCTCCGACGACTAATCAAGGCAACAAGTTAGAAAGACAATGCAGCAAAAGAAAAAGAGGAGATACGTACGTCATCTCTTGTTGACGGGGCTCCTCCGTTATCTGCGACTGAACGGCCTCTATTTGCCGTAGACGTGTGCCGAGCGACAAACGCCAATTCCAATAGCAAGCAGATATCTACGCCGGATGGATTCGCCCTTTCTGAACGCAATAGGGACCATGTCGGATACCGACGTAGAGCCAGGACCGCCGGTGAGGTTATTCACAATAGAATGAACTGGGGTTCGCTGGTCTGGCCGTACGTTTTATTATTCAGAACCAGTGATACTCTTACTCAGTATATGTTCAGATGGAGCGCGAGCTCGTGCAATCATCTTCTTGGTAATCGACCGGCGCCGACGCCAGAGAACTGAGAATCACTCGTTATAATGTATATTGGTCAGAATTCAACCGTCGTTATGCAGCTAAAAAGATTTAGGCAACAAAGTGAGCGCCAAGCAAATCACCAGTTATAATTTAGAGAGTTCATCTTATTTACCAATGGTTTGCCTTGTGGCCGAGTTGCCGTTCCGATTTAGGGAAGCCCCGTATTTAGCAGCTTTGTGCGGCGATAGTCCATTGGCGCTTACCATCATGTCCCACGGGAACACCCCCAAACCTATCCAGATCCAGCATGCGATACACCCCGGTAACGCGGCGCACTTCAAAGCGCTTGCGGCTTCATCCAAGGACATACGCACCGCGCGGAGTGGCGTGCACACAATTTGCACTACTTGTCTGAAGTCTGAAGGACCGGGGCTTGATCTTCGCCGCTGTGGCAAGGTGCGTGCACCGCGCATGTAGTACTTCGGCCCTGGCTCATGACTTCCTAGTGTAAAGGTGCTTGGTATTGTTCCAGGGAGGTACGTATCTGCGGGCGATTGGATCGAGCAGACCAGTTCTCATGAGAATTCGGATATGATTAGTGCCAGAAGCAAGACTGGTATGTAACAACCTACCGCATCGAAATTCCTTCCAATTGTAAATGTTCGGATAGGCCAAAGCACAAAAAATCCTGCACCTTAGTCGATGGGTCCGGAATGATGAAGCTCGTGGAGACCCTCTTCTCGATCCCCCTTGTCAATCTTTACCTCCAGGCGTGTTTGATCCTCGACTTCGACCTCCTTCGCCGCCCCCATCTCGACAGACCTTTTATGGCGCGGGTGGACATTGCGATCGAGCCAGCGAACGCAGTCGACTTCTGCAACATCTTCCTCGGCCAAGACACGCCCGGCGAACAGATTATGGGAATGGTGCAAGTGAACGGATTTACGCCCGCAACACCCGTATTAATGGCGGATCTCACGTCGACGCGTCAAGACATCTGGCGCGAAGCCAGGGAGTCCGCTAATAAGGAGGGAAGGCGTTCGGAATCTGTCGGACTTGTGGAGATAGCGAACGCCGGGGACAGCGAGATGACGATCACGTTCCCTGTGTATATTCAGCGGGGGGCGATCCAAATGGTGGAGCAATCTGCACCTTTCGAGCAGATTTCCGCGATCACAGGGAAGCAAGCATCCCGACCGTTTAGTGTCGAAACATGCATGGAGTTTGTCGTTCCTTCATTTCGTCGTTCAACGCTGATTTTGACAGGTTCATCAACATGCACATCCGAGCTGACAAGAAAAACCAGCTCCTGTTGCGTACCGAGATGCGGCCCTCCGATATTCAGACAATCCGCGACGCGGCTGTCAATTCGGATAATCTCCCCGCGCGAATATTAAAGGAAAAACTGGCCAGGGAGCAGATATTCAAATCATTGGTAGCGGGGCGGTTCCACTAAGCTTTGGCCACTAGGTCGGGCGCGACGACTGGAATAGTGAATTTGTATACCATATGCTGTTCTGAACTAGCCGGACCGTCGTTGTCAACTTGCGGGGCCTGGTGGCCGGGGCTCGGGAGGTCAGAGAAACCTGCCCAATTGCTCTGGTGGCAGTTCTATGTAGGTTCATCTGGCTCGCATTGATTGATACTCCGAACGGTAATGCTATCTCCTCTGACCATAGACTCAATATTATACTCCGTTCAAGGACTTTTGCGGTAAAAAAATTGGATTTTCCGACAAAGCTACATATTCAGGCAAAAGCCCTATAGAAAGAACGGTGCCACCGAATCTTTAATGACCGCGCCCATTTTAGTAGCCGTGCATGACCGCCGGGAAGCTCGGGTCATCTGCAAGTCCCGCCCAAGGGAAAAAGTTGCAAACGAGAGGCGGAAGATAGGTTAATTCGATGTGAAGACCCGTGTCGATGATATGTTGGAGGTCTGGGAGAATATCGAACTGCATTTCCCGATTGAACTTGATTACCAGGCGCTTGAACGCGCCGAGCGCTGGAGCCGTCATCCCCGATTGGATAAAATGCAGGAGCGCCTCATCGGAAAAGGCGCGGCACCCGTGGATTCCGAGCTCCTGTAGATTGGAGAACCACGGGGCAGGCAAACTGGGAGCTGGGATGAGAGCTGCCAAAACATCGTCATCGAGAATGCTCGAGCGATATCCAGACGTTTCCTCAATGCGGAGCGTGCGGATTGTGGGAGATAGACCACGAAGGAAGTCAATTAGGGATGACTTGGAAAATGAGATGAGGCTTATGGTGAGCCTTTCGAGGCATGGGGCAGTGGCGAAGAAGCAGGGGTTATACGAAATGTCGTCGTCGTCACTTGAATGTCCGTATAGTTTCAAATGTCGCAGTGCAGGGAAAGAAAGCCGTGGGAGAAGCTCGCGCACAGTATCAGCGAGGTCTCCGACAACCTCAAGATCCAATGCATGAAGGAATGCACCTTCGATTATGTGTTTCATCCCGCTGCCGGTGTCGGGGAGGTCATTCACTTTCAGCTGGCAAGTCTGCAAGGCTGGGCACCGGGAGAGAAGCTGGAGAGCTACCTCGCTATTGATGAAAGGTTCTCCGAGTTTCCCCCATCCTGCCTTGATTGAGAGGTCGACAAGATTATCTCAACGAAGTGGTAATTCCAGTGGACTGAAAGCGATTCCTGAAAGAGAAATGGAGGAGATGGCTAAGCCACGGAGGAGAGGGAACGAATCGGACTGACTAGCATGTTCCTGCCCGTCAAATATCTCGTTTATGGCGAACGACTTGAGTGCTGGCACATCGGCCTCGGTGAGGTGCGACAAGGTAGCTAAAACAGACTGAGGGGCCGTGAGTTCGATTCGCTCCCAACGCGACGAGAGGGGAAGAAGGGCCTGGAGGAGAAGAACTTGTGTGGCTGTGGAGGGTGCAACTGCATAGTATGGACCTTGGAGCGAAATCGACAAGGCACACTCGCCGGATCGAGCTAGCCAGGTCTTGGTGGTCGCAAGGCGCTGCGACAACTTCTCCTCGTATAGAACAAGACTCATGTCGTTCTGGTAAGGTGATAACGTGATGTGTATCGTGGACCAAAGACGGGGAGTGGAGAGGGATATGGTCCGCCAAGCGCTGCATATGCGCCCCAGGAGGACCCTCCATGGCACTCATAACACAGTTATGGTGGGTCGGGATGCAGGCGAGGAAGATTTCTTGGATGATATCGAGCGGAAGTCGCCGAGCGGGAGAAATGAGAGCCATGTGGCCCTCAATGTACACGGCTATCCCATCAGCCATCGGAATTTGATAGGAATTGATGGCCATTGAAATCCAATGGATTTTTGCTTGAATTTATGAGGGACAATCACTGGGTACCGTCAAATCTGCAAATTGGCGGAATCCAATGGGTTCATGGTCGCATTCCGATGATCCATCTCCCGGCGTTAAAATTCCCTTTGAAAATCCAATGGCGGCTACACGTGACTCCTTAGCGCGCATCATTATTGCTGTGCAGTGTGACCGCCGTGAGTCGGCGCGCTTTGACGCGACATCTTCGCGCCTGAAGTGCCCAAGCGCAGATGCGCCCCATCATTCTCCTCCTCATTCTTCTTTCCCTCGGGCCTTTTTTTTTCTTTGATCCTACTGCTTGGCAGGCGCGTGCATCCCAAATGTCGTCGCAATTGGTCAAGGCACAGTGTGCGTCTGAGTCCCTTCCAGTTGGATCAAGGTTCTAACTATCAAAGCAGTGTTCACGAAAAGTCGGTCCAACCAGTATTTATGTCTTATTTGCCCGAATAGCAAGTACCTCGCACTGTCCAGGGCGGTGATCCATGAAGACCTCCAGGCCCATGTAGACCGTGTCCGAAGTATGGACCGAGCACCGGTCGCGATGTCAAGTCCATTGCATACTAGCTTGGATTTGGACTCCGAATCCGAATCTGGTTCTTCGACCCCATCTGGATCACCTTCTCCTCGTCGTGATCCCCTGGAAGACTCCTTTGATCTCTTTGGCGGTAGACCCTCTGTGCATGGCCCGGCCCTGCCTTCGGACAATCCCTATCAAATATATGATGATTTTGCGGGAGAAATTGCACTCAACAGACCCTCTCCCGATGACGACTCTTCCACGTCGAGCGATGATGAAGAGTCCTACAATAATTTCCCAGATCCACCAAGTGACGGAACTATCCCCGTGGAGCAGCCAGAATCCGACGGATTGTTGGACCATTACGATGGGCAATTTGCCGAAGAGCAGCGACGTGTGTTTGCCAATTTTTAACTAAACTGTTCTGATGGAGATGTGCACGTAGTTCTTGCCCCGCATAACTCATTGGTAGCTGCAGAGGACGGAGATTGGTGGTGCTGGCGCAGTAAACAGGTATGTATGTCTTTTCATTGTTCCGTCTCAGTTCAATTATTGGTGACATCCAGGAATGTCTTCTCGATATCATGTCCGGATTTCCGCGAGCCTGTTTTTCCGAGAAGGAACTCAACGCAACTCGATGGTATACCAAAAAAAATGGTGTATCTGGCCAACCGACTATAAAACAAGTCAAGAATCATCGCGAGGATATCCTGAATGTGGCGGGGCTCGATACTAAACTAGTCGACGGTAAGCTAGGCAACTGTTTTGCTGTCAACGACTGGTTTAAGATTCTCAAGCATGTGAGAACACCGTGACACACTTATATATGTTCTAACGGCTGAATAGGAGTTTGCCAACCCGCTGGTTCGTCCAAAGCTTCAGCTGTATCCAGAAGACAGCGGCGAAAGGCTTGAAGAAGCGCGGCAGGCTGCCAAATGGAAGCACGAGGTCGACGGAAATATTTCAGGCCCGATGGCTCGAGGTAACGGTGGAAAGGACTATTACGTTGAAGAAGTATGCTTTGCCCGATTGGGTAGCAAGGGAGTTGGCCCAGTCATGCCAATGCGGTGGTTTACACGCGACGGCGAATTGTGGTCCATTGCCCATCCGTTACACCTCACTCCGTCAGGATCGGCATTTGTAATTGATGCCAGAGCCAGCGCCTGCATCGAAATTCCTCTCGAGAACTATTTTCTCAACGTTCGAGATCTCGAGGAATCGGACTGTCAAGTGCGCTACAATATTCCGCCACCATCTGAAATTGCAGGTAGGTTTTTCAGTATCCACTTTGTGCGTGGTGTTGCTGACATTTTTATAGGAATCTCTCGTGGTTCTATGCTTCCCTTGGAGGCTTGGAACCAGCCAACTGTGAATCCATGGCGGATCAAGGCGGCGGGACGACGCGTGTTCTCGGTCCCCCTTTGGACGTACTGTGACGATACCTCCGGAAACGTGTCGAAGAAATGGAATAAACATAACTCCATCCTGTTTACTCTTGCAGGTTTGCCGCGCGCCTTAACTCAGATGTTATACAACATACATTTCATCGCGACATCAAATCTTGCACAGCCACTGGAGATGATAGAGGCCGTTACTGCTATGCTACAGTAATTTTTTTCCTTGCTGAAGAGTGAGACTGATTTATCTGAATTTATCTGTACAGGGAGGCACGAAAAGATGGAATCGAAGTCTGGGACTGTGTATACAATGAATGGGTTTTAATCATCCCATGGTTCTTGGCCTTCCAGGGCGATAACCCCATGTCAAGTGAATTCGCGTCCCATATTGGAATGAAAGGGAAGTATTTCTGCCGTGTCTGTAAAGCGAAATCGGACAAAAATAACCGTGCGCCGGGTCATGCTGGCGAGATCGACCGATTAAAGGAATTCATGACGGTGAGCGTGCTTATGTGTTTCTTACTTCTGATACTCAATAATTTTACAGGTGGGAGCACCCCGAACCACGGAGGAAACCATCACGGACCTCACCGCTCAGCTGAACCGTGCCATCGATGGAGCCCCCAGCGCCGTGGACGACATGGCAACCGAAAGCGGCTCGAAAGACAAATATTTCCAACATTTTCTCGACAAACTCCAAGCCGCAGCTTCCAAACTCCGGGAGGAGCACAAGGAACGTGGTCCTGGTCCGTCCGATGACGGTGTCTCGAAGGCAGAAGAGATAAAAAACATGCTTCACCAGCTCCGAGCTGAAATGCCCGATAATATATTTAACCCGATTCTTTCTATCCTCGGCACGTTCTTTTTCGTTGTCTGCTGCAGTGCCAGACTGAGAGAAAAAATAGACTTCGACGCAAATAGTGACACCCCGGTCGAGATTCTTCATGTTGTCCTTCTCGGTGTTGTTAAGTACTGGTGGCGAGATGCAGTCTCAAGGCAAAATTCGAAGGGCAAGGAAGAGCTCAAGGCCCGTTTATCCAGCGTCGATGTATCCGGCTTAAACACTCCCCCGATACGTGGCCACACCTATATGCAGTATGCTGGATCTCTTGTCGGTCGTGATTTTCGGGTTATTCTTCAAGTTGCGCTGGTAGTGTTGCATGGCCTCATCCCACAGTCCCACTACGATGGATGGGTTGCGCTGTGCGAGCTTGCTCCGCTGTTGTTTCAGCCTGCTATTGAGCACCTCCCTACCTATCTTGTGCGCTGTTCTTCTATTTTGGTGTATGAATTACTGAACACTTTATGCAGGGAAAATTGGAGGATGCAGTCTTCGACTTTCTCACGGCGACTGCCCTTTGGAATACCCAGTGATTCAACAAACCGAAATTCCATCTGTTCGTCCATCTCGTGGGGCACGTCCGTCGATTCGGGCCCCTGATTCTCTATGCAACGGAGAGCTTCGAGTCATATAATCTGGTCATCCGACTTCGGAGCATCCATTCGAGCAAGCATGCCCCTAGTCTCGACATTGCAACTGCTTTCAGCCACTTACACGCAATTCGAGACCTTGTTAGTGGTGGCTACGTTCTCGCAGATGAGGATGGCAACAAGATTGCACCGCGCCAAGCAGGTGCAGAGGTGCTCGCACTTTTGAACGATCAGCAGTTCACAGAATTCATGTCAATGGATGGCCTGCAAGATAAACCGAAAGCTGGTGAGCTGTCGACTTTGCGCAGTTTATTCTAGCAAAAGTTCACCGAGCGCCAGGACCGCACATGCCAACAGTGGGCAGTAAACCGTGTCCCTGGAGCAACACAAAAGCCGGAAGGCTCGGTATCTCGAGCCTGCTTCGACAGGGAGACAAGGTACAATTGTGTCGAAGCCTGGTTCTTCTCAATGGGGACATGGCCCTAATATCGAAGTACGTGATTTATCGTAAAGACGCGACATGTCATGTTGGGCGCGTCGACGAAATCTTGGTTGAGGTTGAGACTGACACCGTACTTGGGGTACTGGTATCTCGTTGCCGCATTGGTGCAGATGTGATGCCATACAGACTTCCGTCGTGCACCATCCAGCCCGACAAGCATCTTCTCATTGCATTTACGGTCGGTTCTCAGCAGTTGAGTCCATGGTATCAATGTTAACTGACTATGATCGTCTAGGAGCTTATTTGTGCTGTTAATGTTAACCACAACTGTGCTGCACATCACTGCAAGACAACCCTCACTCGTCGGATTGTTCAGGAGCGTCAGCGAACCGATTACTTCGAAAAGAAGTTACCCATTCAGTCGAGCCGAATGACTGTGTCCTGAACCTGGCGCAGCTCCGCAGCGCTACAGATGTGCAGAAATTCCGGAGCGGCGCACGGTTCCCAGGTCTCTCGCTCGCGGAAGCCATCGAAAGATCGATTCAAAACAAGGAACAACTTGAACGGGACACCAAAGAAGCCGAGGAAGCCAAAGAAGCCGAGCGGCAGGAAAAGGCGGAAAAGGCGCAGGCCAAGCGAGTAAAAACAGCAGAGGCGCCACGAGAACGAACTAAAACGAACGGTGGAAAAAAAACTGGGACCCAGGCTGTGAAAAGTGCGGGCGGTGGTGGAGGCAAGCGCAAACGAGTGGAGGTTGATAGAGACTTTGCTGAGGGGGGTGAAGACTTGCAGTATCACCCCCGTCCTTCAAAATCGCGAGCAGTAGTCGAGAATTAAGTAGATGTGTATAAAATTGACTGCGTGTACGAGCACAGCATTGCGCAACGGAACGACATCATCAGACATTGATCCCCTTCCTCTCCTCCACATCCGATCTCAACCCATTTTCTTCGTAGTATTGACGCCACTCCTCCTCTTCAACAGGCTGTGAAACGTCATCAAAGGCCACAGTGGTCTCGTCAGGATCAAAATCAGATGATTGCCAGCTGCGATGATCTGGCAAATGCTCGACGATTTGGTCAACACGACATTCCACTCGATATGTTCGAAGACCCAAGTCTCCGAAGCGGGACTGGTATTCTCGGACATTGGCCAGAGCGCGTTCGCATTTGAGTTGCAAGTCGTGGATGAGATGCTCGGTGGCCACCTGATTCGCCTTGTTCTCGTCCCGGAGTCGAGCAATCTCTTGCTCGAGCTGGGAGATCCGAAGGGAATTGTTTACACCCTCCGCTGTAGGGACTCGTCGGCTGGATCCTCGGCTTTCAACTGGCTCCTCGACACGCACTCGTTTGGCCGGAGGAAGTCCCGCGTCAGGCCGAGTTTCGGTGGATGCTGGGGGTGGTGTCAATACATATTCAGAGACCAGTGAGTCAAACTATACAGTGCAGTGACACATTCTCTTTTTCAATTTTGACAATCCCTGGCTTGGTTTCTGTAAACACGATACCGGCATCGAAATCCTGGTTTTCAGAGAGAGCTGCTCTGTTCTGCGACAACTCTTGAAGCTCAAATTGAGTCTGATCCCCAGCCGCGGCACCCAGATAATGTCTGAAGGCATTCTTGTCCGGGACTTGAGAATTCAAATAGCCGAAGTCAGGATTGACCGCACTGCAAGACAGGTAAGTTTTTTTTTCAAAGGCTCACACTAATATTTAGCTCACTACGATGACCTAGCGATAGCCAGGTGTTTCGTTTTTCTTTCGTGGCGATTGGTGTGCATTGTGGCGCCGAATTGGAAGAGCACAGTTTGTTTGTATGTCTTTTGCTTTCCTACTTTTTTCACGCCACGTCGTCTACCAGAATGTCAGGGAGCAGCAGCCCAGATTCATCTGGCCCCCAGCGCACTTATCGCTCGCCACGGCGGCACTCTCCCTACAGCCATAGCGATCGGCATTCACGAAATGGCGAAAATGTGGATCCTAGACATCCCAGTCAGCCAGAGGATTTCCATTCCCGATATCTCCCATACAGCGGCAGCTCCAGCACAGGCTATGACCGCACCCCATTATCTGCAGCCTCCAACTACGACACGCCGAGGAGATTGCCAGCATTAACTACCATTGTGAATATTGACGAGCTCAGCACCGAGTACGGCCTCGATAATGCACAACGCAAGGCCGCCCACGGCTTTTCCAGGGTACACCCTCATCCCTTGAATACTGTGTACCTACTGATTCGTGTCTTCAGCTCGGCAGCAACGATCGCGCAGTGACATTGTTCCTGCGGCTTCTCCAGACCGAAAAACAAAACAACCTGGTCCTACAAGAAATACAGGGCTTGAAGGTCCACGTTGACGCCATCGGCGCTTTCTGCACGCAAAACTGGAAGCCATCTAAAGAGCAGATAGTAAGTTTCTACATTCTCTCGGGTGGGAACGCTATTAACTGTCATCTAGAAACTGATCAAGTCCCTTATGAAACACTACATTATTCGGCCCATCACGTCGTACGGAAACTTGGTCGCCATAGTGGAGGTACATCATCCATATTGCTTGACACGTATACAAGTCTGAAAGTATTGTAGACTTACATTCATGACCACGCCAAGCGGCTCCATCTCGAGCTATACAAGCAGGATCCAACGGTCAAATCTGTCGTGCGCGAGCTCCTTACAACGGAAAACAACGCCGTCAGAAGTGCCTTGCGCAAACTGGTACGTCGTCCATCATTTTATATCAAGCATCCAGGCGTTAATTCGGCGGCCCTAGGTCTTTGCATCTGTCAAGGATAAGACACCCTTGAAGACCTTCAGTATGAAAATTATCAACATGTACCATTTGCCGACAATCCCGACAACACCCTCCAAGGACATTATGTCGTGCCTAGCCCTCATGGTGAGTGACGCAGACACTCCTGAAGGCCCTCGCTGATAGCATTTGGACAGCGCGACATCGCCCGGCCATTGATCGTTAAGGACACTGTCCGTGGTGGGGATACAGACTTCTGGATCAAACTTGAACGGGAGCTCGACACGCTCTTTGAGAGGAACGGCAATGAGCGGGAGGCTCCCAAGTGGCAAGAGTGAGTACAGTACTCCTGTGAACTACGACATGACTGACCATGACCAGATGGGAGCAGGAAATCATTGATGCAGATGATAGTAGGTATCGTCGCAACGGTGCCGAGAGCAGTGCTCGGACACGCGAGGAGATCAACGCAGCGATACTTCCGGCACCTGTGGATGCTAGTGGCTCTGGCCCCGTTGCCCCCACCAGTGGCGAGGAGGAGAACGACGAGGACACACCCGAGGAGCGGGACGTACGTGTGTGCCAATTGGGTAATCTCGCAGCCTTGAGCGTCGGCCCCGTTGTTCGAGTTTAGGACATTATAATACTACCATATCATTTAGAACGAGCCATTCCCTTGAGTCCTTACTTCCGTAACTCATAGATAGCGACAATACACTGCAATTGATTATTTATTTGCCAATTTTTATTATTATTCCATATGCCAAAATATCCTATACCACAGGCCCGCAAGGCTAGCTAGTAGCCATCGAATTGCTCGAGTCCTGACCATTGAAATCCAATGGGCTGCATATTTGACGGAATCCAATGAAAACCCATTGGATTCCGACGGCCATCAAACCCGTCAAAATTTGATAACACCCGGGATAGCCGTGTACGTCCCAAGCCTGCTGCGCTCTTTCTTCAGCTTGTCAAGGGCCTCCTGCATATGTGCGATTTCATCGGCGAGACACTTCAATCGAAGCCCCGGCTCGACAATTAGAGCCTTGATTTCTGCGATCTCCGCGTCCTGGGGACAGTAATTGGTCCCAAGTTTTGAGGTGAATGGAGACGACATGGGCGCTCCGTGGAAGCAGTGCGCGGGCTGTGCTGACACGATAACGTGACTCTGGCACAATAACGTGACCCGCAGCCACCGCGACCTTCCGAGCGCGATTTAAGTCGAACCATACACCGACCCTCGCACCACATGATACTAGTGGGATAAATCCCTGGAATCTTTACAATCTCTCAATAGTGCCATTCAAAGTTTCCCTTTTTGGCTCCTATTTGCGCTCCTGGTTCGTTTCCTGTCAGGAGAACAACCAGGAGACACAGAAAGGGATCAAGTAGAGAAGACTTTGCAGCCAGGAAATACAGGTGTCCCTTTTTGCAAAGTTGTCCCTACTTGGTCCCTTTTTGTGTTTTCTGCTCGGTTTCCTACTCAACCCCAATCGATCTCCGCTTCGGCAGACCCTTCCCTCGAGCCCTTTCCCCGAGAGTTCCTATTCCCTCACCACACGGCACACTTCATGGATTGTGCACCCTAACTTTTTGACCTACCGCTCCGTATTCTCTTCAGACTTGAGTTAGAACATTAATGTATGCCGAGCTATGCCGAGACCCAGTCCGAGTCCGATAACGCGATACCCCGCGACCCCGCAATTTAGCCTCCCACGGGGTAGTAGGGAGCACATTGCGTCTACAACTCTATGTTCGTTTGGACCGAAGGCAGCCGCCGCTGCGTTGTGAGGACGCGGAGCAGTGGCGGCGCGTGAGCCGCCTGATGTGAATGAGCTAAGTTTGAACTCGTCGAGAGGTCGCCGACACATGCCGAAGTGTCGCTTCAAGTAGGAATACTCTCCTACTTGCTTCCTGGTTCAAAAATCCCAGCCCTAGGTTTCAAACATGCTTCTTTTTAGCTCCTGGTTGAGTTCCTACTTCGTCCCTTTTTACCCATTTTACTGCCAAAAGTAAAAAAAAAAAAGGAAGCAATCAGGAGCGCAAACAGGAAGTCAAATAGAGCCAATTTTGAACAGCACTAATTATCCCGGTGCCAAGTCCTGCCCATTCCTGTTGACTTCGCCAGGCTGAAAGAGAAACGTTGCATAGCTTTATTCACATCTGCCGCGGTCATCGAATCCAGTAATTTTTTTCTGGAATAGGTGCGACATTGATACTATTCGCCGTCATTCACTTCGGAGACAAAAAAACGACTCAAGTTGGCCAGATCCCGACCGAATTCAAGTTAAACTCCTGATTAAAAGTATCTCTCCGGCTGTTTCAACACATGAGACATCAGCAGAAAAAGCCCTGGTCGAACTGGCAGTCAGCGCAAGTGCATGGAGCACTTGAACCAGCTATGGAGATGTCAGTGTACAGAGGAAGAGCGACAAAAATGATACACACGGCAGTACCCAGTGAAGACAATGCAGTTCAACCCCACGCGCAGCTCGTACGACTCCGACACGGGGTTTTGGTAGGTCATCGGGAGGGGACCGGCGACGGGGTTGTCGTTGTAGTCGAAGTGGAGGTTGAGTGTTAAGTCTGACGGTTGATGTGGAGATTGTATACTGTCTGTGCAAAAACGCGATTCCGGTGATTTTCTTCCGCAATATCCACCGGGGCATGCGCTCATACCATGCCTTACCCTTCGCCTGAACTTTCGTCCTCTGTAGCTCGCTCACACAGAAGAAAATGGCACAAGAGGAACCAGCGTAGAATATACATACAGATAATTTGCAGCCCCAACTCGAAGGAGTCTGACCGGTCAATTTACGAGACATAAGAGGATCTGCGGTTCGTGTAACGTAGAGAAGCACACTGCCCAAATTCAGCGGCGAGTTTCAAAAGAAAAGACGTGCATACCGCTCAGAGTTTCGATCTGCGCCGGGAGATGACACCTTCAGCGATGATCCTCGCTCTCGTGGCCATAAATTCCGCCGTATCGTGGTCCTCAAGAGGAATACTCAGCGGTCCCTTGAGCTCCACGAGATGTCTAGACGCCCTATTCAAAAAGCGCCAGTCCCTTCCCAGCAGCGCCCGAAATCGAGCGTAGCGCCCCTCCTCGATCACTGTGTCGGAAACATACCGGAACGCGATGGGAGGTACATCACGCGAGAGGGGGAGGTGCGTACGAATATCCGCGTGCAGATGCGAGAGACTGCGAGGGACGTAGCTCTGTGCGCCCGCGCGCACGACACCGGTGATTCCATGCACAGGGTGCAGGAGAATGAGGTTCGCGACGACGTCAACGGGGATCTCGTCCACGATGTTGGAGCCCGAAGTATGCTGGAGAGGGACGTGGACGACGCCCGAGTCTGGGGCCTCCATGTATGTGCGTGTATACGTAGACATGGGACATGATCCGGGCGGCATAATATGGGAATGGGTGGTTCATGGCCGGCGCGATAATTATTGGGCAAACGATCAGGAGTGGAAGCTAGGGGTTCCGTGACAAGAGAAGACGCTCCGCGAGATAATTGACAAAGGAATACGGCCAGAGAAATTCGGGTGCGCTCCCTGGCGAGACGGAGCCTGTCTCCAAGATCTCCGCCAGTTGGCGCTCCGCGCCGCCATGTGAGAACCGAATCCCAAAGAGGAAGACGGGAGAATGGAATTGGACGCCGAAATAATCGGGAAGAGGATAGCGAGGAAATCAAGGATGGGATTCAATCTCAACTACTGACAAAGTTGATTGAACGAGGTATCCTAGAGATTCAAGCCTGTATTTATACAAAAAGGAATTTGAAATAAAGACGAAAAGGGCATGTGAGACACATGGATCGAAATGATAAACAAGAGGATTGGAACAATAAGGACAATAAGAATTTGGAACAAGAGGATAATAAGAGAATGAAGATCGAAGTGAGACTTGATGAGGAATGGAGAATAAATGAGTAGAATGGAGGATCGTGGGAGCGAGGGATTTCTCACACCGTCTCGTTAATTCACGGTTGACGGCCGTCTGTTTGCCGTCCCGTCCCGTCTCGGGGTCGGAAAATGGCAGATACGGCAGCGGGCCGTACCCGTCTCGGCCTCACAGATTGACGGCCGTCCCTTTAGCGGGACGGTGGGCAGCCCTACTCACCCTTCCCTCAGCGACTATGGACAGGATCATTCACTGATGGTACCTCCGCTTCTCCAATGCGCCTTCCTATAGCCCGCCCAGATTACGACGCCCATCACCTAAACGGACACGGAGTGTCTACATGGTCAGGGGTCTCGGACGGGAGGTCGAAAGCTCGGAATTAACCCCTATGTTTGTTCTGCTCCTGTCCATCAGCTTAGATCCCGCCCCCATGCAGATTATTTCCCTCGCATCCCTCGCCTCTGCATTCCTGCTCGTCTCCATGACATGCGCTGCGCCCGCATTGCCCTGCGAGCTCAACGCATCGTACTCAACGCTCGAGACTGGTGCGTCGATCCGACCGGCGAGCAGCGCCACGCCGGGTTACTGACCGTCGTGCATAATTCCAGGTGGACAAGGTTGCAAATACGTGCCGGAAGTCTGCCGAGGTCTTCCTGAGCAACTGCTTGCGGTGAGCCGCTAGGCCTCTCCACGCCATCTGCGGAGCTGACGCGGTGTGAATTTCAGCGATGCTTGCAAACGTTTGGGACTCAACTGAGCTAGGAAGGATGTGGATGGCGGATGCGGCGGGCTACAGATTTATTTTCACTGGGACGTTGGGCCGGACTTGGACGGGACACATGGCGGTAAACTGGGATCGTTGAGGGTTAAGATACAAGTCTTCATGAGTAACCGATGGGAAATATTAGGGACTCCGGGTGTGTTGCCATGGCTTTCCAAGCCCTGCTTTACAGTGCACTGGGAACGGGGGAATTTTAATCGCTGGCAGAGAAAGCAAAGGACATTCACCTCGTGGGCATGTCTCGGGATCAAGGAAAGAATTGGCCGAGGTTAACGGCGGAGCTTGTGGAAGCCCGTTAGGCCTGTCGCCTGGGCAGTTGCTATCGGCGAATTGCCCGTTCGAGAGAGTACATTTGCCGGGTCCGCGATCGGATGGGAACCGCCGCGATCTTAGAATCTTAGAAGTGCCATCGCGCGCTGATCGGATACCGACCTGGTACAACCGGAACACGGACATATGGAAACCAAAGGTAAATGTCCCTTCGCAAATTATATCCGGATCTTAATCCGCTCACAAGCTGGATCCAGTCAACTCTGACCCCATTATTTGTGGGACGCGTCCCTCTACAGGCAGAGCTTTGTTGTGAGACACCTGACACACTGATTGTTTTTTGCGAGGCTAATACTGGCAGAATAATTTCCGCATGCTCCGAACGGACCGCAGTAATGGCAAGCCACTAAGACCAGGGGGAAGCGGATGGAGGCCACAGATTATCGACTTGCGCTCAAAGGAGTTCCCGGCCGCGCTTGCGGCCTGTTTTACCCTCTCTGCGAACGCCAAGGCCGCACGGCCATGGTCCAAACGTGACCTGCCAGCTTCCATTTGTTCTGTAGACAGGGAAATTCTGCACCTCGGTTTAAAGCGGGGCCGGATCTAGGGCTCATTCACTTAGTCTCTTATAAACCGACGCTGCAGTATTCTCACTCGTACCTCGCGTGTTGTATTCCCATTGTTCATGGGCTTTCTACGCATCATCCCAAATGGAACCGGCCGTGAGCTACCTCCGCCTGTAATGTTACCTGTCTCGCCGTTGATAAGTCTTCACGTACCCTTTATCCCCCCGTCCTTGAATCCATACGCAGTTTACAGCGGTGCTATCTTGTGGATCATTTTGCGACCCACCTTACAACGTAACATAAATAAAATAAACATAAATAAAAGAGAATGTCCGGCTTCCACAAGGCTTCCATGGGATTCCATCATGTCAGTATTATGGCCAATTTGGTATAAATTCGGTACACGATGGGATTTCCCACAGCGCCGCTTCCATATATAATAGGTTACTTACTGGCGGCGTCCCCATTGCCCCGCATAAATTTTTATTCCTCTGGTTACAAAGTTGAAGCACAAGCATCCCTCATGAATTTCTCTCTCACCGCATTCGTCGTCTCAGCTCTCCTCCTGGTCGGCATGGGGCACGCCCTCCCGTGCGAGCTCAGCGCGCCGTACTCGACGCTGGAGACCAGTGCGTCACTCCCCACGGGCCACACATGGCGACAGTGCGACCTACTGACCGGGATGGATAATCTTCCAGATGGCCAAGGCTGCAAATACGTGCCGGAAGTCTGCCGTGGGCTCCCTGAGCAGCTCCTCGCTGTGAGTTGCCCGGTCCTGTAGAAGTGGTCTGTGATCTAACATGCGGACAATAGCGATGCCTGCAAACGTTCGGAAGTCAGCTGGACTAGATAATGTGTACGCGGCGGGGCCGTTATGTTCACTTACTCAGGGATAATTCATTCGTGCAAGGCAGTCCTGTATAGTGGTCGGTGGTCCGGAGTGAGACGAGTGGGATCATGTCGAGTCAACTCAAGTGCAGCGGCCAGCCCCGGCTTCATCCTTGCCCCCCCCCCCCCGCCCCTTGTTTTTAAGACAATCTTTTTGACTCTGCCTGCTCGAAGTGTCCCACAAGCCATCGGTTCCAAGGGAATATTTTATTCAGACCGCTAGTGAAGACATTGGGGGCGAGAAAATTAAAGTTGGTTCGCCTTCAATGGATGTTTGGATGGAACTGAAGCGCGACTGGCCCACACAAGTGACAACGATAATGTAGAGACTAGAGACTTACACCCAATCAATGTGATGTGCTGCTTCGACTTGAGGTTTGGGATATTCATGTTGATGAAATGCCGTAAGCGGCGAACGCCCGGGCGGGTAGAAGCGGTGTTGTTCTACGGTGTTCCTGCCCCGGCATGTTTACGAACCTGTGTCTGATAGTGTCTGATGTGATTTTCGGTGGCTTCAGGATCCGAATCAGGACCAAATGCGGCCTGACAAAAAACGGGCATTACAGCTGCTTGCGGAACTTAACAAGTACATCTATCACTAGAGCGGTTCTGCGTAGAAGCCTCGAATTTTGCCGAAAAAGGCAATTCTCACGCTCCCACTTGATTCCGGGGTGCAAAGCCCTCCGGAATAAAAATACGAATCGAATGATCATACTTTCAAGTGAATCGGAAGGGAATTGAGCCCGTAACAGTGGTTCTCGTGAAAACATCAAAATTTGATGAAAAATCGGCTGCGCCCTAAGTTCCGTAAGCAGCTGTAATTCTAGGATCAGTCAGATTTGTACGGAAAGTCTGCCAAGCAAATATTGGTCCTCGTCAGATAATTAGCGCCCAATCGGGGCTCACACACTCATGCCTTCCCATCACCATGGTGTGAGAACCAGTCATAGATCACACTCGCGGTGTCGCCCGTGTCACCTTGCTTGAAAAGCGGTCCCACAAGCTGGAAATTCCCCCGGTTAACCCCGAAATCTGCCAAAGTACTGTACTATTTCGACCGAGTGTTCACCCCACTAGGTGAAGGCTCCGAGCCTTCTGCAACCTAGCTTTAGCTTGTTATTTATCATTGGGCCTTGAAACCTTCGCATATAAGTATTGTAGCAAATAGAAAAATTGGTATTCATAAAATATATTTAAGTACGACAATTAGGCTACGCCTGAGAGGGGCCTAGGGCAACGGCAGCGCCGGCATTAGTTTTAGAGGGGCCTGGGGCGACGGCAGGGACGGGCTTAGCCGTTCTTCCGTGCATCAGATTCAACGTCGCCGGAGGCCGGGCGCTTCATTCCACATTCTGCGCCTTCATTCAGCGGTAGAAATGTTGCATCGAAAAAATATGTACCAGTAGCGTCCGCACCTTCAAACACCGCACCCTATTGAAGTCCGCTGTCGCCGCCTTTGGGAACGGGCATAGTTGCCGCCGGGTTGGTCATTGTACCGCCGATTGCGAGGGCCCCGAACATCCGGTGCAGGGGGGACATCCGGGGCCCACCCGTATGGGGCACAGGCGATTGGGGCACGGATTCGTCGACGTCGAGCGGGGCAGAGGCATCCGGCACCAATGCGCAGATGGGGGCAGGGTAGTTTAACCCCCTGTCTTAGTCTATCTCGACGTATGTGCGCGTAAAAGGAATCAGACGAACGCGAGGGAGATATAAAATGAGAACAAATATATGAATCATAGCATATAATATACGCGGGCTCAGCACAATGTCATATCATCAGAGGCAGGCTGGTGGAGCGTCAGGATGAATAGCGGCGAGAACGATCTACGTACTGAGTCTGGGGCAGGCAGAGTAGGCAGCGCAGCGCGCTTGACGAATTTCATCCTGGTGTAATCCTGCAGAGAGGGTGGTATGAGAGTCATGAATGACATGCAGAAGTACGCACCCATTTGTGGTCCGTCGACGAGAATGTACTTTCAGATAAGTGGAGGGAAACTTCGAGGACAACGGAGTGTCCGAGACTGTAAAGAAAGCACCGGGGGTCGTCGGCCCCGGCGAGGGGGTGAAACTTGCTGCCGTCAGGCGTGACGAGATACTCTGGATAACGGTAGTATCCACCGAGGTCGAAGATCATATCCGCGTTTTTTGTCCAGGCATGCACATCCGGTGACTAAAGGCATGAGAAAGAAGATATACGCAAGCGAAAGGCACATACCAGGTTGTTGTCGAAGTCAGCATTGGTATCATCGTGTGCAGCGTCAATGAGGGGTCAGAGCTGAGAGTGATAGAGGGAGCCGAACTCAATTCCAACCGAGCGCGACCCAATTGGGGAGGCGAACGGTGAACCAGACATGGTCCCAGGCGCGAACCTGACAGCAGAATATTAATGAGCACGGTGCAAAAGATTGAAGGAAAACATGCACAGGCGGAGTAGCAATCTCCCCGAAAACAACAGCGCGGAAAACGGCGTGAGGCCAGATCTCGGTAGGCGAGATGATGAATGTGTCATGGTTGATGTTTTGTTGACGAGAACGATAAAAGTGGACACCGAGAGACGCAGACACAAGAAAGCGTGTATCATGACCTTGAAGAACAGCAGTGAGCACTAGTGAGTTGCGAGGGAGTCATTGCGGCGTCTGGGCACAACGGAGGAGGAATCACAGCAGGCGGTAGGCTTGGATCTACGAGTACGGGCGAGTACGAGCTGCCTCGGAGTTTCAAAATAAAGATCCGAACAAAACCCGAGCGCCGAGCCATCACTCTTTCATCACTACATCAATTGGCCCTCCAAGAAACCTGCGCAATAAATGCCTTGTGCACCTTCCAATCCATAGGAAATGGTACCAGAAAAACATCTGAGCTTCATGCTAAACACCTCAGAAACCCTGAGCCAAAAAACCGCTGTCTCAATCATCATCCAACACCAAGCCATCACTAATTTCAAACTCCGAGGCAGCTCGTTGAAACGGTGCACCTGCGTACGGCTGTGACCTAACTGACTGACTCGAGGGATGCTGTGAACACCACTCAAACAACCGACACACACACACCACACAACCAATACACAGTGCTAATGATTTGAGTTCAGGTCTACGCCGAAATATACGACTAAGATTGAATCCTCTCAGGAAATGTTGAAGAAACCGTTCGTAGGGAGTCTTATTAGGACATCCTCGGAACTACAGATAGTTTAGAACTACCTAAAGATAGGCCTCGGAGATACCAGGATATGGTTTTAAAGGGTGTAAATGAGTCCGAGGACACCAACTGTATGGGCTCGGCTCGACAATACTCACTGCACAACCGTCTGCAGTTCGAGGGGACAATGATCAGGCAACTGTATGCTCTGATAGGACAATACTCGATGCACAACCGTCTGCAAGCGAGGGGACAATGGCTAGGCAACTGTATGCGCTAGTAGGACAATAATCGCTGCACAACCGTCTGCAGTTCGAGGGGACAATGATCAGGCAACTGTATGCGCTGATAGGACAATACTTGGTGCACAACCGTCTGCAACCAAGGGGACAATGACTAGGCAACTGTATGCACTAGTAGGAGTGGCTTAGATGAACCTTAAAGCTTAGATGTGGCCAACAATCGAACTTTCTTGTTAATGAATCTACAACAACAGATGTGCTTATTACAACAAATCTCCGCGGACGATACAGAGTCACAAATGCCTTGGGAATAAGCTTTCGACGTCAGTCTAGGTGAACTGGGCTATAATGTGCTGCTTGAACATCGCGTTCTGGCTGGTCTTTTATACTAATTTGGCTACTATGTGACAGTCCGAGGATATGTGACAGGAACAGAGAAATTGAAAATGAAAAAGAGTAATTGGAAAATGAAAAAGAGTAATTTGAAACTGAGAGAGGAAAATGCGACGATGCCGCTCTATTTTGGGGAGGTCCGGCCGCAGACAACTGGTGCCTGGAACCTCTTTTGGTGTATATTTAGCGAGTCCTCGGACGGCCGTGCTTTGCCGTCTGCGCCCTCGCGCTTGCTCTGCCTCGGCATGGCGGTAAATAGCTCATGCTATGCCATTATCCTGGCCGACGGAGACAGTTCGGCTGTTGGTATCCACTCCGTGAAGTCGCTTTAGCTGTGTCAGAGCTGAAGTATTCACCCATTGCCTGTTTAGGACTTTCATTGTACTTGTTAGGGTCCTCGGACGCGACGCGCACATTGTCGAGTGGAAATTTTGTTTTCCTTGAGGTTCTCGGAAATAGCTTTATTCAGAGAAATTCTCAAGTGTCCGTGTCCACGAATAAAATTCCCTTTCTTGGAATCTGGCGGTGAATCTGCTTCTGTTCTGATCTGCTAAAAATATCTACACGGGGCCTTCGGCGCTAACTAAGTACCGTACTTAGGGAACACGTTGAATCAAGCAGCGTGCAGCGGGCACAGAAGTTCTTGCTGCGGACGGTCTGGGCGAGGAACGAATATGCCTGATCACACTAAGGAGATCAAGCACACGAATGAGCAGTAGAAGTAAATTTATTTTTACTATGTAGTACAAAACGTGGGGTGCTTAAAAAAAACTTCTTCTGCCGCGATTCAGCTGTTCTTATATATCTCTTTCTTGCACAGCCACCCACAGTCCGCAGCGACTGCGCCCGCAGTCTGCAGTCTGCATAACCACTGATCGGATCATTTCGGAATACCCTCCGACTTTTCCCGTATTTTACTCAAAAACATAATTTGGTGAGTGCCTGGTTTTTATGGCTAACACTTTTCAGGCATCATATCCGCGGCGAACGGGGTAATTAGGACTGTCCTCAGTCCATTAAGCAATAAAAACCAGGCAGTCATACTTTGGGAATACTGCTAAAGAAAACGACCATACATGAAACGGAAATTTGTAGTAATTACTCATTTTTTGACCTGAATGAATTGCGGAAGCGATGGGTTTCGCTGATCAGTAAAGATCTGGGAAACGGTCCGAAAAAGAGTTTTAGCCTGCGTGAGAAAATTGGGTGTAACGGCGTAGCGGTGTGGGACGTGAACCACTGTCCAGAGTCGTGTCTCCGTGTTGATCCACAACATCATGACCCAGCGGCCGTACCAATGCCTCCACCCTGCAATCTTCCAACTGTTGACCATCGCACCATAGCATTCTATGATCATTCCTTCCCCGAGTTTCATATAGGGAACGCTTGACATCTTGAATCCCAGTTGATCATTGGGAAGGATTACGGTGCGGATGATAACGGTTTCGTGTCCTGCTGTAGGCTGATTGTTGGGTGCTGGGAAGGTAGCAACAGGTGGTGGGGCTCCTGAATGCAGGCTGGCAAGTCTGCTACGTTTGTGGCGATACTGGATCATATTGTTGACGAAATTAATGGCGAAGCTTGGTTCGCTAGGATCTGGGAGGTGTGGGCAAAGAAACACATAGGGAATGGTGTTTGATAAGACCTCGCCGAGCGGGACCCGCTCATGCACTATGGCCATTGCGCTGGGGTCGAGAGTTTCGGTAGCAGCCAAGAGTACACTCCCATGGTATTCATGCAGGAAGAATTCGGATGACGGGCGAGCTGGTGTCATGGTAGGTGCCTCCTCCGTGGACACGGTGGCAAGCTCGTCATAGTATGGGGGTTCAATGAATATGGTGGGCCCGAATCGATGAATGCGACGAGTACGGCGAAGGCGGTGTTGTTCTTGAGGAGAGCGATACTCCTGTCGTTATGATCATAAAGTCATGAATAGAGATGTTTTTGAATTAGTAAGCGCTTGTCTGTCTTACCTCGTCGGAATCTCCAGTTTCGAAAGCGGGCTCGTTCCTAGCTGTTCTCTGCATGTACAAGGTCCTTGGGTCGGGTGGTTTGGGTGCAATAGATTGAGACATGGCGGAGTGATTGAAAAGAGAGATAATTTGGTAGCTTTTGGAGAGCGACAGGGTGAACGGGCAAGAAATCCCCACATTTCTTACTAATACTAGCTCCCCTTTCTTGTATTCGTCTTTTTGTAGTTTCTTAATGAATCTTCTTTCGAACTGCTGCTTGGATCGGAATCTGGCTTTTCGCAAGGTCTCCACTGCGCGCTTGATATCTCTGTCATGTTTGGATAATTGGTGTATGCGCAATGTCAAAAGCTCAGCAGTAGCCATTCCTGATCTGAATCCATTCACCATAAACGTAGCTTCCGCTAGATCAAAAGGAAGAACAGGATCTGCAGCGTGCAGTAGTTGAAAAGGGGAGAATCCCATGACTCGACTTACGGTCACGCGATCTGCTAACAACGCCACAGGCAACTTCTCTGGCACAACTCAATTTTTCCCCCACAGGACTTTACAATGGCTTCACGTATGGTATAATGTCCTTGTTCCACAACTCCATTTGCGTGCTTGTTATAGGGAGAAATACGCACATGAGGTACTCCCATATTCTTCATTAATCGTCCAAATCCTGCCTTTACCTCGGGTCCATTATCTGTAATAACCTTGCGTGGGCAACCATACCTGCAGTAAATATACTCCCAGAAAAATGAAGCCATGTCATCCGCTGTTTTAGTCTTCAAAGCCTTCGCTTCACAGGTTCCAGACAAATCATCCCGAGCGGCCACAATCATGCGGAATCCTCGTACCTCTGGCATCATCATTATGTCCATGTACACTCTGAAATAATGCCACTGGAGTTGAGACAGTAACAGGAATTTCCAGTTTCTTGGTACTTCGAATTTGACACCGATGACATGACACAACATGATGCTGAATATCATTGTGTATCTTTGGCCAGAAGAACCGTTTCTTCAAATTCTCCCACATGGTTCGCACTCCGCGATGTCCCAAATCGTCATGCGCCTGAGTAAGGATTTTTAAACATCGTGTAGGTTCTACTATTACGACCAATGGCGGTCCTTTGGGGTTGCGGCGTAGAAACTTTCCTTCGTGAATCATATATCTCGTAGCCTGACTAATGAAGCGGCAGTGTTTTTGTGAGCTTTCAAAACGCGGTGCTTCAAGGGTCTTCAAGAATTGATGAATGTTCTTCAAGAGTAACTCCTGCCCACCCCGTGTCAAATTGCATGATGGTAATGTTCCCGCATAATATGGCAGGCCTTCTTCCTCTTCTGGGATGGTGGTTAGCAATGCAATCTCATTCAGCCAACTATCATCATCACTAATTACCTCCTCCCCATCAGTTACTCCGCGTCACGATAAAGCATCAGGTCTTTGAAATTTTGTAGCAGGAACATGAATGAGCGCAAAGTGGAACATTAGTATCCCCTGGATCCATCTGTTTACGGCAGCATCGGGCTGCAGATCAGGGTTATTCAGTGGTTCCTGAATATACTTCGCGTCAACTTCTACTTTCAAATTTTTGACCCCAATGATATATAGACGCCAATGCCTCAGTGCCCGGTATAGCCCGAACAATTCCAATTTGGGTTGAGAGTACCGAGACTCTCGTTCACTCATTGGAATTGATCCATATCGGGCTGGCCTTCGTCTTCCTTGCGCGTCTAATTGGGATAGGATCATTCCGGTAGCCTCTTGACAAGAATCTACAGACACAAATACCGGCTGATCCGATTCATAATCAATTGGATGCAATGCGGGTGCACTGGCTATCAGCTGTTTGATCCGGGCGAAGGCCCTCTCCCGACGCTCGTCCCATACAAAGTTTGTCTGTCGGCAGTATAATTCTGTGAGTGGCCTAATAATCAATGAATAATTCAGGATCCAAATTCGTATGGTTCCACACAGGCCAAGAAAGCGCCGAACCTCTTGCGGAGTAGTGAGCACGGGCCAGTCTAAAATTGCTGAGACTTTCTTGGTATCTGGTGTACGTACTTCAGGTGTACACAGCTGCCCCACTATTAAAACTTCTTTTCGACAACACTGCACCTTCGTAGCTGAAAAAGTAGCACCTGCGCATTTCACCCTGTGCATGATTCGATGTACATCCAGAGCATGCTCCCAAATGAATCTCCTAATGCCTGGTTGGGTGGCAAGTCGTTCTGGATCCCCTTGCTCATTTAAGTATGCCGACTTGGGTCCTTTAATAGGTAAATCATCAATAAAGATGTTCGCTATGTTGGGTATTTCATCATGCAAGATAAATACCATACACTTCTGAAACTCCGCAGGTGAATTCGTATATCCTGTAGGCATAGAGGTAAGTCGTAACAATCCTAGTGGAGTCACAAATGCAGTCATATCTCGGCTTTCCGGTTCCATTTTTCGCGCATCAAAGCCCCAGTACAAATCAAATACAGTATAGCACTGACGCCCAGCGAATCCTTCCACAAAATCATCCACAATCGGAAGCATCCCTGCATCACGGATTGATACCTTGTTTAATGGTTGAAGATCATGAACGATTCGCAGTTTTCCATTTTTCTTCAGCACACAAAACCAACGTGATCTGTACGAGGACTGACACATTTCATATACACCTGCCTGTATTTTTAATTTTAGGACTTCGATAACCTTTTGCAGGATACCCGGAGGTATGGGAATATTTTTGTACTCCCAGGGTACATGTGGTACAGTTGCAATCTTGTAAGGTGAAAAATATTCATCTTTGAAGGTACCACGCTCAACATCCTCAAACGCCAACGCTTCCTGATTTAATTCCATTACTCGTTCGAATACTCTTTCTTCTTCGTTGCTCAAAAACCCATCTTTATTCAACTCCAACGAAGCAAGCCGTTCTTTGGTCAGTCGAGGTGTGGGTAAAAACGGAGGCGGAACAGGATCCAGAGTGGGTAAGGTTATCAGTGGATCCTCAGGAATGTTGCGTTTCACCTCATACTCCGGTGAAAAAGTTGTGGATACCGGTCTTACCTTTTTGTCTACCCTTTTATACATCGTAAAGGCCTGGGAAGTTTTTCCTTCGGCATCGCACATGCCTACAGGGTAAAATATATATTCATCATCTTCCTCAAGCTCCGTCCAATCTTGTTCCATAAGTCGATTCCTTCCTGCGGAATACCCTCCTGAACATGTGCGACTCCATTCACCATCTTGTAGAAACGAGTAGCAAACAGGAGTCTCGCGTCGTTTTCGGAGTATTCTTAATTTTTGCACCAGTTTATCCAGAATCATCGTTAGAATTAACAGAGTTAATACAACAATTATCCGGACAAGTAATGTTACAATGCGCCAGGTGCCGCAAACCAGGCGGTGCGCATACACGAGAGTCAGAGACGAAATTTGTTGAGCTTGAGCATGTCGGTGTTGGTACAAATACAGCGGCATTGCCGCACTTTGTGCAAGGTCTTCCTGTGATGAATATCGTACAACCGCCGAAACATGCGGTTCATCAGTGGTCGTAAGCGTAATCAGAGAAACGGAGGAATTGGGCTCAGGATCCGGTCCCGTGTGACAGCTGAATTGAATTCGACGTGATCTAAAATAATTAAGTGCACTCGCGGCGGACGGGGTAAATAAGTTCTCACCATTAAAAATTAGGAAGGGTGGGAGCGGGGGCATTTGCCTCCCAATCAGCAACGCGACGGATGTAAAGAAAATCGGCGGCAGCGCCATCACTGTTATGGCCGTGAGTGCTGATGGCGTCGTCTCCGAATTCGGCGATAGTGCTGGTCGCGTCCAGTGGAGTCTCCTCCTGGCCGCTATCAGGGTATCCAAGTCCCGGCGCGTCCCAATCGGAATCGTCGTTGCTGTCTTCATCATCAGAAGTCTCGCGTGCAGCGCAATGGGTGTGATACTCCATATGTGCGGAAGGAGGCAGAAGGTCCCAATAGCGATTGTAGCCGGCCGGGTACTGAGATTCCAGGTGACTGGCATTGAGTAGGTGCGATATGGCATAGTCTTTGCGAAGCTGGAGGCTGAGTACGTCGTATAAAAGGGCGGCAGTCTCATAGCGCTGGTGCCGAAGAAGAACACGGTAAACGGCATACATCTTGGCGGCTTCGATGTCAAATAGCAGCGGGTGCTGAACATATCCGCTAGGAAAATTGTGCTGTCGTCCCGCCATACACTGCCGATCAGCCAACCGCCGCCGAAGAGGACTATAAATGTTGCGCACCTCATCGACCCCGTAACGGTGCCAGACCATCCCTTCAATACGCTTCGTTCCTTCAAGAAATGCAAGGCGGATCCCCGCAAAGATACGCACGACTTCTGGTCCAGCTTCATGGATTTCTTGAAATGCTTCGCGATTAACCACCGTGCGCTGCAGAGATTCGCCGTATAACTTACGAAAGCGCTTTCGGGGGCCTTCCTGAAATTGACCTAAGTGTTCCCCATCCGGAGTCTTGCGCTTCGCTCCAGTTCCCTCTTCGGCGGTCGATTCGCTGGAAGAGGAAGACGCCGAGGCGGCGCCCTCGTGCAAAGAATGAAAAGTATTCGTCGGAAGGCTGAAATCCAGGGAGGTCGGAGACTGGGATGGATTAGGCGGTGATGGAGCAGAACTTGGCAGAGGCCGCTGATCCATAGAAACGTCGGTAAGCACACGGAGTCAGCCCATGCGGATGTTGTCAATAGCGTCCCTATCCACAATGTGACGAACAGTTCTGTAAAGAATTTCGAAGGCGTGTCTAATAGGTGCGCCACCGACAAAATCTTCGTTAGCATAATGTTCTTCCAGGTGCGCACGTCCTACATCCACCCAGCTCTCCAGAATCTCGCGTTGCCGAAATTGTTCCGTGTTGCGGTGCATGTTGTCGTCCCGCATCTCAGAGCGCTGAGCGTCACCATGGCTATCCGCGGCAGGGGAATCAGAGGGATCCGTAGGATTGCCGATGTCAGCAGCGGAATGATTCGTAGTCGAGAAGTCAGAGGGGCGAAGACTCGGAGGAGGGCTAGATGCGGTAGAACTGTTCTCTTTGTCGTTTTCGGGATTGCCCTCGCGCTCTGGGTGATCGGCAATGACCCTGCGAACGGCCTCATCAATAAATTCTCGAGGACTGACGGGGGGATCACTATTCGGTACTGACCATTCGGTGACAGGTGAACTCGAGCGGTTGGTAAACGGCGCAACAGGAACGTGAATAGGCTGAAAGGAGTCGACAAGATCATTCTCCACTGGCACGACCTCTTGGCTAGCCGATTCGCTGAATGGGGGAGGCGTATATGTATAGCGGCGTACTGGTACACGCTCCCAAGCGGGATCAACTTCGTCGGAGTCTGACGTGGAAGAGATATCGGAAGATGCGGTGGAACTGGACCAGGATAGACGTGAGATGGGTTCTCCCCGCGATGGGTTAAAAGAGGGTAGTTCGAGATCATCTGCGCGAGATGTCACAACGGAGCTCGGTCGCGTGGTACCGGTGGCGGTGCGCGAATCATGATTCTCGGTTTGATGCGCGGAAACAGCTTCGCTAACAGTGTCCATTGCCTCGGACAGCTCCTTCACCATCTCATCTATGAATCGCTCCCGCTCCTCGCGCTGGCTGTCGACACCTTGAGCAAACCGCTGCATCTCCTGTCGAAGACTCCCAGCCTTCTCCATTAACTGCAGATACTGCTTTATGCGCGAACCCGACATCGTCAACGCGAAACGGAAAGGCGGTATCCTAGCATCTTCCGGGACCCGAGTTAGGACCTGGTGGCGCTGTCCTGCTGTAACTCTTGGGCTTAACTCTTCGTTATGAATGATGTCATCCAAATAAGACGTACCTATGATCGAGGGGGCAGATCGTTCGACTGGGAGCGGCGCTTCTTCTTGAATAGGCGGCAGTAGAATGCAACTGAGCGGCTCATGTGCAGGCTCAAAGCACACTGGGCAGAGTCCTGTTCGATATGGCTCATAACTTTCGTCTGACCCATCATCGCTATATTCTGCAGGTAAAAGATCCGGCACCGGCTCGATTTCGTCAACAGGGTCTGGAAAAAATAAGCCACTGTCCTTGACGATCTCTTGAGGTTTCAACGATTCCTCGGCGCGTTTCGTGATGTCCCCGAGCAAGACCTCGACAAGTGTCGTTGCATGGGTACTGGTAGGCGCCAACGATGATGTTCCGCCAGATTCCGAGTCGCTTGAGTTACTGCGGTGCATATCGCTGGGACGTATTGCCCCAAGTCGAAGCTGTGAGCGGTAAGTATCTAGTCTCGGGACTTTATTTACTCTCACCAATCGTTCCCGCAAGCGCTCCTGGAAAGACATCATCGGAGGTTCGTGGTCAGTTGCATGCATAGGAAAACCGGTTTCGCCCTCGCCAGGTGGATTTTTAGGCGACACCTCGACCATCTCACGTCGCAGACGCTCGAAGGAGGGATATGGAACCTCGTACTTCCACAGAACATTGGGGTCCTTTGGAAGCACAATCATGGCGCTAAGCGTATGCCCCATGAGCGAAAAGGGTTTTCCGGTGAGCTTGTTTTTGTGAATGCAGAAGTCGTTAACGGCCAGGCTATAGTGAATCTCTTGTCCACCCGTCAACGCGATCTTACCGTAATATTCAGAATGCGGAGCAGCGGAGAAGCAGGGGTCACACTCCTCCTCTTCCCCTACTTCACGCTTCTGCCAGTACCGAAAAACCGCATCTTCGGCAGCGTCAACTACGTCGATAGGGACCTTCGAAATATCGGGCTCGTGGGGGTAGTGAAATTGGCGGCGGGAAAGGTACTGAGTAGGTGAGTAATGTTCGTCGATTGACGTCAAATTGAAGGTAGAAACGGAAGAATTAGACATGGTTTGGGTCGAACTCGGTGTGCAAGATATTCTGCGGGGGAGTCGCCAACCTACTTTAGTCGCACGCCCCTCCTCTTTATACTCTCTTGAATTCTTACTCAGTCCTATTTGCTCAGCGACTTGCTGCAGAATCCAGGCATTCGCTGCTGCGCAACACGCGGCTAGGGCATGAAAAACTCCGAATCTTCCTTCCGCAACTGTCCTCACCGTCTTGGGCTCAAAGTCTCGTGGACGGCCTTTGGATATGCGCAGTTTCTGTTCCCAAGCCCGCTGTAAGTCTTCAAGACTTCCATTCTGGGGAATATCGGCCTCAGGCTTAGGTTCTTCGTTGCATTGTCCCCCACAGTCTTCCATATTCCCGTTGCGAAGAATGCTGAAGGATTGGTATTGAGCGGCGTTTCCTGGCTGGAACTCCGACGCCGACCCATCGAATGGTACCGCCAGGAGCTCATAACGCGGTCTCTTGGTCATTCGGTCTTTAAAAATAAGGTAAGTTCCTTCTTCGCGTTCGTCAATGCTCACTAAGTTTCCACGTTGCCACGGTCTACCCAATAACAATTCGAAAGGTGCTTTTTGCGAAATCCAGAGGTCAGTCACAGTAACGGCGCCTCCACAACTAAATTCGATGCCAAGGATTTTGCCCAATAATTGTCCATGACCGCCATTCACATCGCTCATGTTCGTCTGCTGAGCCAGATCTACGGCACGCCGAATACTTAAGGCTGCCACATCTGACCGTACAACATCCAATTGCGATCCAGTATCAATTATGGCACATACTGTTTGCCCGCCCGTTTCCATTTCGACCGTTATTAAGACACCTTCCGTCCTCGGCCAGTCCAAATTTGCAATTAGCGGATGATCTTGTGAGTTCCCAAGTAACACGGCCTTCACATTTTTTAATTTAATCAATTCCTGAAATTCGGTGCGCAACTCCTTGGACGTTACCATGATTTCTCGAAGAGACATTCTTATTTGGGCATCTAGAATACGATCCATGAGGTCTTGCCGGTTTACCATGGCAGATAACTCCGACTGTCTTCCCTGCAATTTTGTCACCACGGAATCTTCTGTTCCTGCTTTGTCCTCGACCATTGCCGGCCTTCCTGTCGACCTTTTGGATCGGCCCTTTGTAAGATCCGGCATTTCAATGTCCTCGGCGTCATCGAAGCGCACCTTACGCGCCTCCGTCGGAACTACTTCTGGTAAGGAAACTGCCCGTTCCAGGACTTTGGCTTTTACTTGTGATTTCCCCGCGTCTTGGGTAGGCGAAGGTTGTGCGGGCTTCTCGGCTGATACCGAGGCCTCGTTTCTCGGAGAGAACACTTGCTCCGCAGATTTCTGCTTCTCCCTGTCGGCTTTCGCACGCACCCGTTCCAGACTCGGCGGATATACACCATCCAGGACCTGCCGACGAGCGGCTCTGGTGCTAGGAACCGTCCGTTCTGCATTTTGCACATACGGAAGCTTCGATCACGTGCTCTTTGGAATTGTCAAATAGATTTCCTCGTATTCCTCTGACACTTCTGACGCGTCCTCATTTTCTGTGCCAGACTGCCAGCCTCCCTCCGCATTCTCTGTTGAGCTATCCGTGGGTACCTCTTCAATTCGTGCACGGTGACTCTCCGCCTGATAAAAACTCCGCACGGTGTCCTCGCAGTCCATGGAATGATCTATTACGCTAAACATTACACGTGGTGCGCCTCCCGCTGCGATCTGCTCTGCTGCTTTCACCAACGACTCCCCAGGCTGTCGTTGAATTGGGGCACCATTTTTCATTGTAAGTCGTCGCGTTCCTTCATTAAAAGCGATAACATTTCGCTGAACTAAATCAGCTACCTGCCGACACTCGATTATCCTGTGCCCATCTTCTAAGCAGCCAAAACAGCCGGCAAACTCACTTCCGGGTCCCATCCGAGGCGTTCCAGAGGAATATTGTGAGGACCGGCTTTCTTCCCGACCACGTGGCACCCCGGAACTCGACCCGCGCCGGACGACTAATCGCGTCGCCCGACGTGAACGCCTTCGACTACGACTCTGTAACTACGCACACAGTGAATACTACCTAGTACCTACCGAACGATCAAAGAACAATGTCGACGTCTCCCAGGGGATCACCCCCAAGACCGACACCACTTGACACCCTGTCCGTGAAAGACATACAGAAACGCGTAGGGGCGCTTAGCTCACGCCCGCTCCTCATGGACGCCATCGAGAAGAGCAAGGGCAAAATCAAGGACGCGACAACCGCGAGGCAGTACCTCGAGAGCAGCCAGTGGATAGCCAAAGACGTCCGTTTCACGCGGGTGAACCTTTTTGAGGTCCTGGTGAAGATCTCGCTGTTGCCGCAGAGCGTTCAGAAGTCGATGGCAGACACCCTGCGTGCCCTCGCTTTCATGGGAGAGGAGGTGGACATCGACGTTGCCCAAGCGGTGGCCAACGCGGTGTCCGATGCAGTGACCCCGCGACTGGAAGCGCTGACACGGCAGCAGGAAGACATGGAGACAACGTTGGGGGATGCGGCAGGTATGTCTTCCACCATTGCGAAGGTTCTGGAGGTTTTGGAGGAGACGCGCGGGGAAGTGACCGCGCTGGCGGGGCAGCTGGCCCAGATGAAAGGGGCGGTCGAGATCGCGAGCGTGGCAGCGGTACACGCAGCGGAAGAGGCCCAAGCAGCGGCAACGATCACGACACCGCGCTCCTACGCTGCGGGGCGGGTGGTGCGGTGCTCACGGCGGCGCAGGCGGCCATCCTCGCGAGGGATGTGCGCATGCAGCGCCAGATTCTAGTGGACAAGGCCGCAGACGCAGAGGCGGGAGTCTGAGCGGGCTGACGGAGCTGGAGCTAAAGGAGAAGGCCAACCTCGCGCTCGGCATCATGGTGTCGAAGCGCGAACGTGCGATGTTTGTGGGGGCGTGGTATTCGATTGCAAGGACTTGGAGATGGCCGTGTGGGTCAAGGGCGACGAGAACATGAAGCAATTCATGTCGGCGTTGGGGGGTACTTGTGTGTACAAGCCGCGGCGCGTCGAGGCGGTTGCAGAGATGGTCCCGGTTGAGGCGATGATTGGGGACACCGAGACGTGGAGCACAGTGGAGAGGGAGAGTAGCCTGCCGGTTGGGAGCATCACAGGGATGCGGTGGATCAAGGCGGAGAACCGCTGCAACCCGGGGCAGAGAGCCGCGCACCTGCGGGTGGAGTTTACCACAGCCGAAGCAGCTAACCAGGCCATTGATGGCAACCTTTACTTCGGCGCTAAGAGCGTCCGGGTGCGCAAGTCAGAGGAGGAGGCACGCAGATGTGCCAAGTGCCAGAAGTACGACGGGCACATTGCGCGAGAATGCCCCTCGGAGGTAGATGTATGCGCGCGATGCAGCGAGGCGCACCGCACGAGCGAGTGCATGGTAATGGACACCGTGTCCTTTCGATGTGAAAACTGCGAGAAAGGCGGGCACGGGGCGGCGAGCCGAGAGTGTCCCACCTTCCGGAAGGAGCAGCAGCGGCGCAGAGCGCGCGACCCGACGGCGGACTATCGCTATTTCCCAACGGCGGACCCGAAGACTTGGGCAACGGCCCCGACAACGGCCACGCAGGAGCCCCGGCAACCGAGGGGGGGGGACCAAGGACAAGAGCACGGGGGCTGGCAGACCATGCACCACGGGCAGGGGAGACTGGCGGGAGGACAGCGAGGGCAAGGAGGAGGCAGCGGACCGTCTGATGCAGGATGGGAAGGACGGCGAAGGGCGATGGCGCAAAAGCAGACGCAGGGTGGTAACATGTGGGCCAGGGACCACCGCTTCCAGCCGACGATAGGGGACGCCTTCGCGCGCCAGGGAGAGCGGCAGCCGACAGGGATTTTAGGATGGACAGCGATGACGCCGACAGCCACGACGGCGCCACCGACCCTCTCGTTCACACCGGCAACGCAGCCGCAGACAACAGAGAATTGGGGCGCGGACCCGCAGACCCAGTCGCAATCTCTACCTCCCGTGCCGCCGGGACAAGGCAACTGGACCGCGCCCGACCCTTCCAGGCTACAGCCCCCCACAATGCCCCAACCCCCACCACTTCCATTGCAGGACCCGGCCGCAACCGTGGACGGCGTCAATGCCTGAACGACTGGAGGACGAACACGAGAGGCCGCAGGGGAGGATGCCGAGGAGGATGACGATATGGCAGCAGAATCTGGACAAGGGGCTGAACAATCAGCACGAGCTGCTGCAGGCGATGGGGAAGGGAAGGTATCACTTTGCGGCGCTGCAGGAGCCATATATCAACTTCAACAGCAAGACAAGGGCGAACCCGTGGTGGACGGCGGTGTACCCAACGGAGCACGGGATGCCGGGGAAGAGCACGAGGGCAGTGACGCTGGTAAGCCGGACCCTGCCCACAAATTCATGGTCGCAGATACATATACCCTCCGTGGATGTGGTCGCAATCGAGTTCAGGGGGACGTTCGGGACGATACGACTGATCAACATCTACAATGATGGAGATCACGACGAGAACTTGAAGGCTGTACAGGACTATTTGCGCAGTCCCGCAGCGCGACAGCACCCTACGGGGAAGCTGTACTACATTTGGCTAGGCGATTTTAATCGTCATGGCCCGATCTGGGATGAGGACCGCAATGCTCACCTTTTCACCCACGCAGCAGATCTCGCGGTACAGCCGCTGCTGCAGCTCCTGGGCCAGTACCGCATGAAAATGCCACTGCCGAAGGACGTCCCGACGCTCTGCGCGAAGGGCACGAAGAACCTCACTCGCCCAGACAATGTGTTCTGCAGCGGAGATTTTATACCTTACTTCATATTGTGTGACGCTTACCCGGACAGAACTCCAGGTACCACGGACCACTTCCCCATCATCAGCGTCATCGACCTTGTTCCGCCGACAGTGGAAGCGACAGAACGCAGAAACTGGTGCGCTACCGATTGGGACGAGCTCCGCAAGATGGCGAAGACGGAGTTGGAGAAGGAACCAATGGTACGGGGATATGCGAGCGTCGAGGAGGTGCTGGGCGGGATTGCAAAGTTGGATACAGCCCTCACGCTTTGCGTCGAGAAGCACGTCCCGCTGAGTAAGGTCAGCCCCCACTCGAAGCGGTGGTGGAGAGCGGAGTTCGCGGCGCAGAAGAAGGCAAAAGACAAGCTGGGACGCAAGTCCTGGGCGCTCCAGGACTTCCCGCTGGACCCCACACACGAGCTGTACCGACAGGCACGGAACGACTTCTCGGCTCTCCTCAAGGAGGCACGGGACACGTGCTGGTCGGAGTTCCTGGAGGACGTGGATGAGGGGGACGTGTGGATGGCGGGGCAGATGATGAAGGGTGCCCCTTCGGACGACGGGAGGACGCGGGTGCCCGACTTGAGGAGGAAGAATGCGACGGGGGTAGAGGAGGCTGCGGTGACGAACGAGCAGAAGAGCCGCTCGCTGCTGGAGGAGTTCTACCCCAAGCGGGGGGTGGGCGCGACTGATCCCCCTCCAGACACAGTGTACCCCGAGCCGCTGTGGGAGTACCGCCCGCTGACGGAGAAGATCCTGTATGAGGTAGCGGCAAAGATGAAGCCATGGAAGGCTACTCGGTCTGGATCCTTCCCCAACTCCATCTACAAGTTTTGTGCCGACCTGGTCGTGCCACACATGCACATAATCCTCCGTGCCTTGGACACCTATCGACACGAGCCAGCCGACTGGAAGTCCACGGAGACGATAGTGGGGAGGAAGCCCGGCAAGCCCAACTACTCCAATCCAGGTGCGCATCGTCCGCTGACCGTATCTCACGGCCACGCGAGGTTCCGTAATGCGGCCAAGACAGCGCAGGCTTCGGTGAACTGCGAGCAGATGCAGATGCTGCCCGGGAACCACTACGGCGGGCGCCCGGGGCGAACGGGGGTGGACATGGTACAGGGGCTGGTGAAGAAGATCTGTGATGCGTGGTGGCGGGGGAAAGTGGCAACGCTCCTACTGCGCGACGTCAAGGGGGCGTTTCCGAGTGCAATGCTGTCGAGGGTGAAGCATAACATGCGCATGGCGGGGGTACTGTGCGAGCATGTTGACTGGATGACTCGCAGGTACGAGGGGCATACCACGCGCCTTCTCTTTGACGACTATGTCTCGGACGCTTTCGAGATCACGGATGGCCTCGACCAAGGCGATCCCCACTCCGTGCTCTCGTACCTCTTCTACAACGCGCCACTAGCCCGGATAGACGACAACTCCGGCATCTACATCGACGATTACCATCTGCTGTCCATCGGAGATACGCTGCAGGAGACGAACCAGGCGATCACAGAGATAGTGACGAAGGAGGGGGGTGTGGACGACTGGGGGCGTACGCACAACAGTGTATTCGGCGTGGCGAAGGACCAGGTGTGCTGCTTTTCGAAGCGCAGGGTGGTGCAGCGCCGCCCTTTCGGGCAGAAGAGCGTCATGGTGCCCGAGAAGCACCCCAACCTCATAATCAACGGGGTTACGGTGAAGCCTAGCAAAGCGGTCAAGCTGGTGGGAGTGTGGCTCGACGAGGGACTGACTTTCAGAGAGCAGGCAGCGGCGACGATTGGGAAAGGCCACGAGTGGCTAGTAGCCTTCCGACGTCTGGCGCATGTATCCAAGGGGGTAGGTTTGGCATATGTGTGCCGCCTGTACCTTGCCATCTGTGTCCCGAGGATGTTCTACGGCGCGGAGGTCTTCCTGGCGCCCATACACCAGCGTCAACGAGGTGGGAATCAACGCCACAACGGCCGCGTGATCGTAAAGAAGATGCGCACGATACAGCTCCGCGCTGCTCGAATGATCGTCAGCGGGATGGCGTCGTCCCTGGGTGACATGCTAGACGCACACGCAGATCTCACTCCCATGCACCTCGTGATCGACAAACACTTGCAGAAGGCAGCACTGCGCTATGCCACGCTACCGAAGACACACCCGCTGTACGAGGCAGTCAGGAATGCAGGCAAGCAACACGTAAAGAGGCACCCTCACCCTCTGCACTTCTTGATGAACGCGTACCGCGACGTCAAGCAACATCTGGTTGAGACGATACCAGCGACGAGGAGGATGGCGGGGTGGAAGGCGCCGGTGGATGTGCACGTGGCCTCCTCCAAGGAGGAGGCGAAGGAATGGGCCATGGCGGAGCCGTCGAGGGTGCAACTGTTTTCGGACGGTTTGCTCATTGACGGCATGGTGGGCGCGGCGGGGCTGATGATGGTGGACGGGGTGGTGACAAGGTCGAAAGGAGTGCAGTTGGGCAAGGCGAGCAGGTACGGGGTGTATGAAGCGGAGGGAGTGGGTGAGATGCTGGCGATGGAGTGTCTGCAGGAGGAGTTGGATGTGGCGATCGAAGGGGTGCTTCCGATGGGTTTGGACAACAAGGCCGCGATAACGACCACGAAGAGCAGCAAGCCGGGACCGGGGCACTACATCTGGGATATTTTCCACCGGAGGCTGGACGGCGTGAGAACCACGCACCCGAATTTCCGACTACACGTTGACTGGACGCCCGGGCACGTCGATATTCCTGGCAACAAAGCAGCGGATGAGGCGGCCAAGCGAGCGGCACGGACAGGTAGTTTTGGGGGGCCTTCCGGGGTCCTTATGAGCCTACCGTTTGGTAAATCTGCCCTGGCCCAGGCTCACATGAAGCTCCTCCAGACGACGGCAAAGAAGCAGTTCGCTCGGTCACCCCGCTATCCCCGAATCAAAGATGTTGATCCATCGATGCCATCGAACAAATTCCGCAAACTCACTTTCCCACTGCCCAGGAAGCACACCGCCCTCCTCTTCCAGCTTCGCTCCCACCACGTACCACTCGCCAAACACCTCCATCGCCTGAACAAGTCCGAGACCCCCATATGCCCATGCTGCGAAGATGCCGAGGAAACGGTAGACCACTACCTGCATCACTGCCTCGAGCACCGTCCGCATAGGGACAAGCTTTACGCTGCTAACAGACTCACTCGCCCGCTACTCCAAGCATCTGCTCAACAGCCCCCATCTCCTCCCCGACCTCTTCACATTCGTGCAGCGCACCGGCCGCTTCCAGTCCATTTACGGTGACTTCAAACCCATTGAACGCCCGAAGGCCAAGTAGATTTCTTTCAGTTCTGCCTCTTAACTACTTCTTATCCCATCTTACCCATAACTTACACCACCTAGACGGCTTCGGCCACGCGGACTACTCCGCTTTGCATACACCACACATGTTATGCAAAGTCTCGAGCCTGGCGATTACCACAGAACGACTACATACAAACTCTTGACAGCTATGATACACTAGATAGTTTCTATCCCTACCATGTGTCCTAGACACAACGGGGAATAAACAAAGATTAAAAAATAAAAAAAGAGGAATATTGTTGGGATAAGTTGCGGGAGTAGAGGGACACTCATTTCCTGCAGTCGCTTGTCCAGTTGGCGGCCCCCTGGTGCGTGGTCTTTCCGACCGTTCGATCTGCGGTGGCTTAACACATTTCTCAGCCGTCCCACTTTGGTCCATGACCATTACTTTGTAATATATCGGAGCATAATCAGGATCATTAATACTCATCGCGTTCAAACGGCGTATCATGCCAGCAATCTCCTCCTCGTTACCTTGAAAGCGATTTCGCTCTTTGTCTGGTGCGTCTTGTTTCGTCGATGCTTTCCGCTTACGTTCCAATTTCTTTTTCCTCTCTCGTAGTTTCTTCTTCCGGCGAAATTCTTCGTAATCGGATTCGTCATCTTCACTGCTCCCCAACTCACTGGTCGATTACTCTCCACTGTACCCTTCGTCTTCGTCCTCTCCCAATTCCTCGCCTCACATCATTTGCGTTTCAAAATGGTTCCTTCGAAAATGCCATTCACCAGCAGCGTTCAGTTCTTTCACGGTATACAAATCATCTCCCCGAAATGGGTTTACTTGGTAGATGTGATTTTCCAATAACGCTCGCAGGGGCCGGTTGATACCTATCCAAAAATACTCATGGTACAGTCGTCGTGATAAATGTCCCCTTCGTAAGGGTCCTCCCGCAATAGCATTATATTTAACGTGATATTTTTGCCACTGAGTTAAGTTGTAACAAGGGCGCCCCCGCATCTTCTTTGCAAACTGTTCGACATCCCACGGTTTATACTTCTCGATAGCACGATCAGCATCAAATTGCTTTAGGAGGTCCCGCCTCAACTTCGCCCAATTCGCCTTCACAAAGTGATCGTTGGTCTGGATGACATTTTGAACGGTAACAGAGCAGTAATTCAAAAGAAAATCACATTTCTCTCGGTCGCTAGTGACTCGGCACTTGTTAAGAAGCTGTTCATAATGGTCCAAAAATAGTTGTACTTCTGTATGCTTCCCTCGAAAGATCTTGGGAGCTTCTTTACTCCCGCGAACAGGCATATCGTAGCTAGTACGCAGCGGCGCATTGAATGTGGATGGCGGCGCCGGCGCTGTCATCCTTGGCGGCTCTGGTGTCGAAGGAGGGCTGTCCCGGTGCCGTTCTTCTTCACTTGAATATTGTTCAGGAGAGCTAAAATTGTCCTCCCCCGAATGGTCCTGTACGGACTTGTGTGACCTCGCATACTTCGCTCGGCCCTTACCTTTACCCTTGGAAGCTCTAGTATGGCCAAGAACAGAGGGGCCTGCCTCAGCATTTCCTGGAAATGCTTGTTCATACTCACGTCAATGTTCTTCATTAAGGAAACCCATTCTTTTCATGTCTGTCTGTCTGTCTGTTCATAGCGGTGTTTTTCTGTTCGGTAATCTTGCGGTCGATTGGGTGCTTAGTTGTTGGTAGCCTGTCTGTCTGTTGGTCTGTTATTCGAAGAAAGGAAATATAGGATGGTTGGTGGATTATTTTTCCCCTCGCGGTGGGCTCCAATGATGTCGAGTGGAAAAATTGTTTCCCTTGAGGTTCTCGGAAATAGCTTTATTCAGAGAAATTCTCAAGTGTCCGTGTCCACGAATAAAATTCCCTTTCTTGGAATCTGGCGGTGAAATCTGTCTCTGTTCTGATCTGCTAAAAATATCTACATGGGGCCTTCGGCACTAACTAAGTACCGTACTTAGGGGACGCGACGAATCAAGCAGTGTGCAGCGGGCGCAGAAGTTCTTACTGCGGACGGTCTGGGCGAGAAACGGATATGCTTGATCACACTGAGGAGATCAAGCAAACGAATGAGCAGTAGAAGTAAATTTATTTTTACTACGTAGTACAAACTTGGGGTGCTGAAAAAAAATCCTTCTGCCGCGATTCGGCCGTTCTTATATATCTCTTTCTTGCACAGCCACCCGCAGTCCGCAGTCTGCATAGCCACTGATCGGATCATTTCGGAATACCCTCCGACTTTTTCCTGTAATTTACCCAAAAACATAATTTGGTGAGTGCCTGGTTTTTTATGGCTAACACTTTTCAGGCATCATACCGCGTCCATCCCCTTCATCGTGCCCCTCCCTTTGTGCTAACATCTTCTTTTAGGTCTCAATAAAGGTGAATCCTTCAATAAACTGGATTCCATCTTTGTGGATCATTTAATTATTGCGTATGTGTTGCATCAAGCACCCTGCTCCTCGCTGACTTCTCTGCAGTATTGATGATGCATTTGTGATGCGTCGCCGCGGTCACAAAGATGACCCCGTACTCCTCCAGGAAGAGAACGACGGCAGAGACGACGTGCCCCCACTTGTGGAGCAACAAGACCTCGTGCTCGTACCATGTTGTCACCATTGTCAGGTTTGCTACCCGCCTCTCAAGCCCAGGCTTTAGTCAGTAGTAGCCTAACCTCAGCGCTCATTGCCGAGTCAAATTAACTTGTTGTTGCGAGTATTTTACGCGTGAAATTCACAAGCAGTAAAGACTGAAAGAAAGAACAATAAATATTTGTGCGACTCTACTCAATGTATTTGAACGCCGATGTTTAGTCTGTCCAGTCTTCGTCGTCAGACTCAATCACTCCCCTCATCTGCCTGTGCTGGCCGCGCGAAAGAAGTCGATGACGTGTGTTGGTGAACCTCGCGAGGGCCGCAACACCCCGTCCGTTGGTGAGCCGCTCCTGCTGCTGTATCTCCAGGAGCCAGGACTGCCGCTGCCCCTCTTGCATCGCCACCATACTGAGCCGGAGGACATTGGCCCACTGTGACGTGTTCTCGTCTGCGAGGAGTGTGGCTGCTGCTGCTGCTGCCCCACCCGCAGTTGCAGGCATGTCAATGTCACTGTCGGCGCCATTCTCTTCGTCCGAGATCACCGTCAATTCCGGTGGCGTGTCCCCGAGGTCGCTGGAAATATGTCAGTCATTCGAGAAGATCGTCATGAAACGAGACCCACGTCGATATATTTCTTTCAACAGCCTCCTGGGAGTGCAGCACCTCATGCCAGCCTCTCTCGATGCCCTCTCCGTTCGTCTGCCCAGGGAAGAAATCTTGCATGCTGAGATCTTGGATCCTGAGACTGGGTGAGCTGTGTTATCGCTCCGGTATATTAAAACGGGCATGACTTACTTTAATCCCTCGGCCAAGTCTTCCTCGGAATTGCCCCAGGTTGTGTGCGGGACCTGAGGCTGTTCAAATTGCCCCCTGAGACAGGTGAGCAGCTGCCAATCGCTCGAGAAAAACATCACTTACTTTACGGCCTCTGTCCACGCCACAAGGTCCTGGATCGCAGTTTGCCAACCCTCTTCATAGGGTGCATCCTTGTCCACAGAGTACCGCTTGCACGTCTCGGCTGGAGTAGGGAGAGACCACTGCCTTACGATAGGAAAATCTTGGATACGCAGGGGAGGCAGCTCTAGACACCGACCGCTGAGTAATGGAAATAGAGCAAATAATGAATCCCACCTGAAAGCCGCCGCCGACCACGGATCCTTGTCGCTGCCCTAGAGAGGCACTGCTCCTGCAGAAATGCGGTGAAAGTCATGTCACTGGAAGGGGTCAGTCAGCGAGGCCTGCAGGAGATCGGGGACAATGTTCACGCATCACAGCCTTACAGAATAAACTGATTAACTCGTGTTAGTTGTTAGTTTAGTGCGGCTTCCAGTCGGGAGCAAATGGCGATCTGGGGGCCAAGCGGTTCATCACTTTTGCAGATTTAATCATCCACAGCTTCTCATTTGCAATATAGATTGTACCTGTAACCACTGTTGCATGTGGTTCGCCTTGATGCATGAGAATTTGCCGGCGTGCGGGCAATCCAGACATCGGTATTCTCGAGGCTTTGAGTGAGAATCCTCGCTCAACGGAGGCGGGCCGGGAACATAGCATCAAGAAGGGGAGCCTGCAGGTCAACATAATCTGGCAGCACGCGAATGAAACATGCACCACTCACCCGTCGGCCATGCTTTGATGCTTCGGTTGCATTGATCGGGCGAGATTGGGAGAGTCAAGCACGGCGGGTGTCGATGGCCGGATTCCATATATGAGATCTCCACTGAGGGCTTGGCTTCTGCATTTGGCTTGAACATTGGGGTCGTTTCACTAAATTCGACGAAAAATGAATCGAAATTAAAGGTGCTGCAACGGTAACCAAATGAGTGAAGGAAATATTATGCATACTGAGGGTCGAGGTCCCAAGGGCCGTGCTCCTCGAGCTCTGCATAAACGACCTCCTCTCCCTCTCGCCCCCAATTCCTCCAAGTCCCACAACGATCAATCCCGCAGAAGTGGAAAGTTGCCAATTTTGCTGAAGCGCAGAAGGGCGCGAGCGCTGTCGCGAAAATGGGTGCCTGAGAAACATCAAGGGACGGGTGCAATCCCCTTTCACCCATTCCTGGGAAAGCAATTAGGGTGAGACTTTGGAGGAGAGGAGTATATTCGGCCAGCGCGCGTGCCGCCCTAGCAAGCACTGTCTAAATAGAACGGTAAGCTTGAAATGTAGCTTTACAGAATTGAAACATGTACCTGGGGGGTGAATCGGTACCACGCGAGATCCTCGTCTAGCATGAGGTGACGAAGTGTCTTGAGCATCGCGGGTGCGGAGTACATGAGCAGCAGAAGTTGGGGCGCCATGATACAGAGAGTGAGGAGCTGCGATGGGGACAGATTGAACCGCCTCAGATCGCTTCTGCTGAGAGTCCGACGTCCCCACGGATGCCCTAACGAGAACCACGCATCTTCGAGCGAGTGACGCTGTGCGAACCTAGACAGATCCTCCGGGCACCCCTGAACGCTGCGCAGGAGGGGAAGGAGAGGAACGGGCCCAAAGAGGTCAGAATGGAATGCCACTTGTTCAAGTCCTGACTGGGTAGCGAGGAATTCAGCCCATGGCCCATAAACACGGCAATGTGATTCGAAAACACGCAGTTTGAATGTGATGAAGTGCAAGATGCGTGATTCAAGAGGTACGTTATGAGCGATAACCAGCTGACGGAGGTTGCACAGCGCCGGCAGGACGAACTCCCACTCCGTGTTGTTGATATATGCGCACATGCTTCCGCGGAATTCCAGATATTGGACCTTAGGGTGAATCAGAGCTGAGAGACATGAGAGTTGGACTTCCGTACCATGGGCGGCAACCTGGGTTCATGTGCCAAGCTGCGTATCAACCGACCGGCAGCATCACCCACGGAGATATCTTTGTACAAGACCGGGCGAATGAGGGAGCACACGCTGTACGAGAGTTGAATGAGCTGGGCGAGGGTGGGTGTGGGACTGAATAGAGCAATTTTCCAGACAAGGTCATCACTGAGGGAAGGAGGCATGGCAGCTACATTTGCGAGCCGAGCGATTGTTTTGGCGGAGAAACGACGCGTAAACAGAGACAATGTTAGGCACGGCCACATCAAAGAAGCATCGGCTCATCGGCGCGGCCCAGATGGTTACAATTAAGGACGAAATCTGATGTGCGTGCAAAGAAAACAGAGTATTTATTATTTTTTAAGGGTCCCAGCTGCGCGAAGTCGCATCAACGTCGCGACACGCGCGTCCGCCGCCGCGCGTTCCTCCTTTCGCTCGAAAGCCGCCCGCGCTTCGACACGCTTCTTCATCTGCCCTGTGCTTGCCGTCGGCTGCGCGCTGGCGTTTCTGCTGTTCCTCACGGCTCTGACGGAAGCGTGGCCAGCGTAAATGAGCCTCCTTCTCACCACGAGCTCGCAGAGCCATCAGTGCATCGACACGAGCCTTCCTCGCAACAAGCTCGGCGCGCTTGAGCTTGTAGAAGGACTGGCGGGGTGGTGCCGTCAGCTGGGGAAGGGTGATGGGCTGCATGGGTGGTCGTTATTTTTTGATCCAGCGCTGCAGCGGCGCCCTGACAGCCTGGGATGTGTCGTGATGCAAGGCTTCTGCGAAACAATATGAGGTAGAGAAAGGTGGTGAGTAATAAATAGTAGGACATACCATACTTGAATGCCTTGTCCTGTGCCACGGCGAGGGCCCTGAGGGAGGACATGGTGGGCGGTAAAACGGTAGAATCAAGGAAACGGCCCTTATATTTGGGGAGATCTTTGAATCAATGTGATCAACGATACCGCCCGAAACAGGTGACAGGCACTCACACGCGGATATCAGCATCGACTGAGGGCCAGAAAATGACGCCGGGGAGGGAGAATTTCAACGATGGCTGGAAACACAATGAGTGCGGGATGGGGTGCTCAGTGGAGATTGGAAGCGGCCCATCGGAGAGGCAGGTTTCAGGACTGAATGGAGGCAGAGATTTCGCCGCGGGTGCAGCAGAACAGTGTCGGCGGATAGGAATAGCCATGAGGAGGGCAGTTTGCATAGAGGGGAGTGAGGGTGTTCCGTTGACAAACGGAATGTTGGTTGTGCGCTGTGGGCCGTGGCTGAAAAGATGTGTAATTGTTGTGACAGTGTGACGCCGAGTCCATTTCTGGAATGGGTAACCTCGACAATCATGTATTCCAATGGCTACAGTATGCGAAGAATCATTCTTAAGAGACAGAAGTTCTTGTATTTTGTAGCCATATGACCTAGACACTGGGTGATGGGAAGGGATTTAGCGAGGCAGACTATAGAGCCGCTCAGCAGAAATAAAAAGTGAAGGCAAGGGCAGTAGGGGGCTGGAAGGGAAGTCCCAAGGTGCAGAAGACGTTTTCCAAGCCTGTCTAATCCAAACATGCAAAGGTACAGGTTATTCCGACCTGTACTCAGAAGTTCTAAAATAGTAACAGAGAGAACGGGTGAAAAGTGAAGAATGGAGTGTGCACATTTGTTGTTTAGGGTGAATTAATGGGGTCAGGGGAGCTTACCGCTTCATATCAGTCAAAAATTTCCGAGGGTTGGGGATGATATGAAAAAAGTGTGAACGGGTAGTCCTGGGTGGTCATACATGCAGTAGGATTGGTACCCACCAGCCGCGGAAACTCAAACTTTTTCCTATTTTTCCAGCTGCAAGTATTTTTTATGAATTGAGGTGACTAAACAGTCCAACTATTGATGGGTTTGGCCGCCGCAAGTTGGGTACAAAGACAGGGAGGTAGGAAAGAGTATTGTAGGCACCAACTTAGTAACGGGGAAATTTAGATGTGGTTGATGACCAAATGCTTCCAGATGTTTCTGTTTCACGCCATTGGCTTTGTAAACACTACCCGGATAATCTCTGATACAGAGCTCGGCCACACCGCGACTATGGCGAAGTCGGGATTCAAAAAGAACATTGGGTCAGGTGACCGCATCAGCCGAATCAAATCTTGTCTCGAACGCTCATGGGCAAACACAAACGCAAGGGAGGGACGGTAGTGGGGTATGCTCAGACTTCTGATCCATAAGTTCTCATTAAATGGCGCTGAAACAACTCATTTGGCAGCAGAATAACCGAAGAAAAAGCGGAGAGGAACCGTCAAGCGTACCAGAGGTATTACCACAGGTACAGTTGTCTAGCGTGCTCAGAACAGTGTGCATGCTCACCAGACCCTCAGCCACCCGGAAATACACAACAAGAAGAGAATTCAGATGGCTGAAAGACGGTACGAGCAATGAAACATCAAGTTGTACTAAGTACAAATCATCGTCCGAAATAGGGCTTCGGCAAAGGCAGCGAAACGCCGGTGGGACCCACCGAAGAAGGCAAAGGCAGCGCCCATCGTGCCAGAAGACCACTCTGATGCAAGCATCAACTCTATTTCTGGTGGTAGACTCCTGGATGCTACTGGTCTGCGTGCGCTAACTAAAACCCCGGATCGATTGTGTGAGCACCAGGAGCACACGTCCGGCGCTAGTGGGACTGCGGGAAGCGTCAGGTGTGTTTCACAAACGTCGGCGGAACACTTGGTGATGGTTACTCTGGCAGGGATGACACTCGGGCGTCCGGCAGACACAGGGGCTCCGAACGACGATGGGGACTCAGTGCTCGCCAAGGCAATGCAACTGAGCTCACTCAGGTGCGTGGCTATTTTTCTTGCAGAATTGGTTAAAAATATTAACAACTTAAAGTTCATCTGTGGTTTCCCGAACACAACTCGCACAGCGTGACAACTTGCCAACTGAACTCACGAAGGAACAGACCGTGCACCTCGCAATCAGCAACTCCACAGCCACATGGATTCAAGCAGCCCAAGTGATGGTGGCTGACCTGAACGCAGTGCCCCTGGCCGGGCCTACTCCTGCCGAGGCTAGCGCATGGGGGAAGAGACATTACCCGGAAATACCGCCCTGGATGGAGACGATGGACTACGATCACTGGCTGGAGATCCATAGATGGGCGGAGAAGGCGATGCCCAGTGGAGACAATACTTGGGACCGGGCCGGGCAGTTGGCATTTGCAAAACACGAGAAAATGTGAGCCCCAACGGTCTTGGCAACATTGACTCATTGGACATCACAGCGTGCCGTTATCGTGTCTCCAGGATGAGTATGGTTGGGTGCTCCCACTTGAGATTGATGACGATGCGCGGTCTGATACGTCGTAACTACCTCCGCATGGTGTTTTTCTGCATTTGTTTCAATTCATGGCGCGCTTGAATCGCGAAGGATAAGACAATGGCAAGTACTTTATTGACGCTGCGACTACATGGAATGTAAGACTACACCTTGCGGAGGACTAAACACAACGCAGAAAGAAAAGTCAGAAAAGAATGGGAGTGAAATGAGGACGCACTGAACGGACTAGCTCGAGGTAGAGCCACTAGCCACCGGCGTGGGGATGGCCTCGGTCATCTTCACCACCTGACCAGAGACATACTTGGCGCGATAGAAGTTCAACGCCTCCTGGCGCCCAATCTTCTTGCGACGGAACTGGTGGGGCACGCCCATGACTTGGTCGTCTGCTTCCTTGCTGGTAAAAGATGAGGATCATGTGGTGAGCAAATAGATAGGGGTGGACGTACCTGCTGGGGTACAAGCCCGGCTCACGTCCAATGCAGACGACATACCAGCTCTGGTAGTCGCCCACGCCAGGGGGGAAGAGTGCTTCAAGAGCGTCGGGGGTGATGGCAACGCCTTCGACAAACTCGACATCAGCTAGAACGGAGAGATGAGCAAGGGTATAGCAGAGAAGACTAAAGAAGAATGTGCGTGTCAGTTCGGCGACAGCGGCGGCGACTTGGGAGGCCACGACAATCGGAAGTTGCTCTGTGCTTGGAATTAGAACGAATTAAGATGCAGCGACGCTGACTCACGGTTGATATCAAGACACTTGGCCGTGAGGTCGAGAGCGAGCCGCAACAAGTCCGCAACTTGTGCGACAAGGGCCGCCAGCTCTTGCGCAGGGGTGGGGGCACTGGTCGCTTGGGGAAGGCTCAACATTGGAGTATGGGGGGGAAAGGAAGAATGAAAGTGGTGTTGATAGGAAATTTTAACTGTGATAATGGGCTGGACCTCGAGGCAAGTCTAGATGGAGCGACGATCTGCGATAGCGCACCTGAACTGATGGAAGGATTGATAAACGGGGGCCGACCGGTGCGTGTATTGTTTCGGGTGTATAGCAGGTTTCCCGATCTGGATGAAGAATTCTTAGAAAATTAGTCCGTTTCTTGGAGCGGCGCAAGGCCCTAACATGGTTTATGTCTAAATTACTGTGAAACACGGTCGTATTGAGGGGGAAAGTGAGCCTTGCCAGGACACGAATAAAAGATAAATGTGGTGCGCACTGAAGATTTGTTTTACTGGCCCAGCATATCCCTCAGACCGCCCCTCTACTTTCGATTCTTGAACGCGCATAATAGCACCTGTACCCTGGGCGAACGAGGACCAAACCAGATACCTCCAAGGCTGGATGGGCGACTACATCAGCAGGCAAGGCGAGGGAAAACTGCCCCACTTCTGGCCGGCATTGCACGAAGGTTGGTTCAGCAGATGGCCCGAGCATGCGGCGCTCGGCCTCCCTCTGCCGAGCGACCGAACAGCTCGCCCTCTGACCCAAGACGAGTTGGTGGTCCTCGGCGCGTCCATTTTGGTGACAAAAGGGGTACGTCCTTCCTTTCTCACCTGGTTTGCATGTTTACCAATCGGATTTCATAGAGATTGGAGAATTGGTTTCGCTACAACCGCAAGAAGATCGGCAACGCTACCGCGGCGGCGACCGGTCCAGCAAGCATCGCGCTGAGAGCGATGTTCAAGGAGCTCGCACCAAAAAAATGTCGTGCACACCAGGGCATCGAAATCTTCCAGAAGAAATACGCGGAACTTATTCGCGTGGAGCTCATCGCCAGGTACGGCGAAGCACAGTCGAAGGCCAACCGGATGCGGGTGCGAACACGTGTGGTAAAGGCACTGTGGTCAGCGGCGTCGGCGGAGGTGGTGGCGGAAGTGGAGGCTGACGTCAAGAGGGAGAAGGAGGAAATACTGGAGGCCGAGTTGGACGAGGAAAAGCGCCGCACAAACCGCACTTCGAAGACCCCGCGCAAGTTCCAGGAGTAAGTTCGTTGTTTTATTTCTTGCTTACACTGTCTTAATTTTACCGCCAAGGGCATTGACGTTATCGACCCAGTTTATTTGGAGGTTCACAAGGCATCATACAATGTGTCGGGCTGGGTGGGGATGACGATTTGTGGCGGGCCGAACCCGCGGATGGGTGGCGAGTTGAGCATGAAGATGTAAGTTCTGCATTCCATTTCGAGAATTGTATGTGCATGTTTTCTTACGCTTACGTTCTCTCTTTGCTCAGCATCTGCTTTGGTCAAACGCTCGCCGGGAACGACTTCGAGGATTCCTACATCGACTTCGACAAGAACGTGGTGCAGGCCTTTGAGGCTTTTCTCAGGGCCTCCTACAGTAAGTTTCTCAGCAGATTTGCGTGACAATGTATTGACACGAGTTTTATTTCAGCGGCGAAGGAACAGGCCGAGCGTGCTTTTCCCGCCAGACCTGCCGCGGCAGATGGTCCCCGTGTAACCCGCGACGAGGGAGCAGCCACGTCTGAGCCCGCTCCCAAAGCAAAGAAGCCGAAGCGGGCCTCGAGGCAGAGAGATCAGACCAAGGCGGCGAAGGAGGTGCTGGCAGCTGCGCGGGGAGCGCAGCCCTCCAACACGACGCTGGCTGCAGCTAGCACTGCACAGTCCCCTCCGGTGCTTCCCCCGCTTACCCACTTGACTTTTTCTACTCCCCCACCCGCTCCTGTCAATGACAACTTCGACGACAACGACCTTTGCGACACTACCTTCGACATGGAGCTTGACAACATCTCTCCTCCAACGTCCCCAACGCCCTTCAACCCTTGGCCCACTGGAATGCCGCCTCCCCCACGTCCCGAGACCTGCCAACGCCATCGCTGATGAGGAGCGTGGCATCCCAGCTTGCGCAACAATGGCAATTGACCCGCGCCTTATGGAAGCAACATCTTCACCTTAATCACCCACCCTCTCACGCAGCGCTGCAATGGGAAACACAGTGACCAGTGGGGCCGTTGCACGCCCACTTCCTCGCCCACTTCCTCGCCCACTTCCGCGTCTGACATACCGCCCGGATGTGCTGGCAATGGAGACAGGAACTCTGCTGGAGACGGCGAGCGTCGGAGGCTTCAACTTCCCCATCTCGACGCCTCCGACTGGAGGGAATTTCGGCAAGCCCAGTGCACTCTTTGGAGCATTTGTGCGCACAAAGAGCCTGTTCTCAACGACTACACCCCCTCCCTCCCACCCCTTCTTCGGCGCATCGCGGCTCACTCCCCCCCTCCCTCGTTTGCGATGGTGCCTGAAGCACGGCCCACGCCGGGACGTCCCACTATGGCTGCGCGTGCGCTCACAACCATCCTCGAGGAGCCGCCACGGCCGCTGGTGACGTACGGGGAACCTGTCGAGCAGACGTCGGCCTGCAGCTCATGTGCACTTGGCTCCTTCGATGCACGAGATGGGAGCGGGAGCGCGGCAGGACACTCTCGACGACCCCGACAATTTCTTCGGCCCCCGCCCCCTAACTCTCATCGCCTCCAACGCGGTTGCCGACGCTGCGACCGAATCCACCGTTGCCAACATGACGAAGATGACGCAGGTCCTTCCTGGATCGCGGCCTCGCATGAAACCACCTGTTGTGCCTCGCGTCAAACCGGCTGTTGCCGCCCCCGCCATCGCAGACCCACTGATTGTCCCCATCGTCTCGCTGTCCCATTCAGTGACGAAGGCGCCAGTGAAGAAGGCGCCGGCAAGGAAGGCACCCACGAAGAAGCCCACGGGGGGGTTAGCAGCGGTGAAGAAAGCGGCAGCGGCGGCGAAGGTGGTGGAGATGAAGGAGAAGGCAGGGGAGGTTGGGGAGAAAAGGGGGAGGGGACGCCCGAAGAAGGTGGTGGAGGATGGGGCGGCGGCAGCTCCTCCCCCGGCCCTCACCGACACGACAAACGCAGCGGACGCGCCCCAGCCGATGCCGCAGCTCACCTACAGCATCACCAACAACAATCGAGCGGGGGCGAAGAGGGCAGCTGCGGAGACGGTGGCAGCAGACGCGGTGGCGGCACAGACGGCGCTGCAAGCACAGTGTGCAAGGGGCTGGATGACAACACCGAACCTGAATGGCAACACCGACACCGTCATCTTGACGAACACGCCCCGCCCCCCCGCCCACGAGCGGCGGCCGAAAATTTTGTATGATGGGTCGGTGGCAACGCGGCAGGTGAAGGGGAAACAGGCGCCGAAGAACCCGCATGCAGCAACGGAGGAGGCGCTGCTTGCTCGATCGGCGGCAACGAAGCGCAAGAGCACGCAGGAGGGCGAAGATGTGCACAAGTCAAAGAACTAGGTGTATTTCACGAGTTGCGCCTACTTTGTACTAACTTTCTTCGTGCAGGTGCAAGACGGCATAAGCATAAGCGCAAGGTCTTCAACGGCCAGAGGTTTCCTGGCGTGTCGCTGCTCAACCAGTGGCCATTGTTGCCCCGCTCCCCCAGCGCGAGTTCAATGAAAATGTCTTATTGGTAGTTTACTGCGTTTTTCGTCCCGAGTTATGACTAGGAATATGATCGTGATGCAATTTTTTTGAAGGTTACTTGATGAATTTACTTCGCAAACGGAACTTAGAGAAATAAAGAGATAACACTCGAATTTTATGGGACGAAAAGTAACAACAAGTGAGGGTCGAACTCAAAGACACTTAAATGATGAACTACATTTAGCATTGAGAGTCTTTCCCTCTTCACCATAGGATTATTATGGTACATGGTAGGTGATTGTATAGTATATTATACGAGCTGGGTTTCAAAAGGAGGAATTTTTTTAAACGGACTCCTAAGCGGCGGAGAAGGTAGCGCCGACAGTAAGCACCGTCGTGGACGCTGAGGTATGACACCCGATGACGTGTGCGGGCAAAAGGAAGGGGCAGCCGGCCGGGGGAGCCGGTGCGCACTAAATCGGGCGGTGCTGGGACACGAGGGGCGGGATTCGTGGGGGCGTGCGAGATGGCTAGGGGTGGTCTGGGCGAAGGCCAGGCGGAAGGGGCCCCGCAGGAGAGCGGGGCGCCGGAACGAGCCGGTGCGCTAAATCAGGCGCGCTAAATCGGGCGGCGCTGGGACACGGGGGGCAGGATTCGCGCACACGGCGGATGCGGCATGGTTTGAAGATGTTCTGGGTGGAGGCCCCACGAAAGGGGCCGCGCAGGAGGGCGGCGCGCGGGAACGGGGCACGGGCGTAGTGTAACGGCGATTGAGAGCGGAGGGGGACGAATATCGAGGAATGGTAAAGGGGAGGTTCAAGGGTGAAGTTGCAGGTGAGTGCCCACGTAACTGGAAGGGGCCAGCTGCTCGTGGGCAGCTTTTGTGCGGTATACAGGTGCTGGATGTACGGCGCGCGCGAGGCCGATTGTGTGGTTTACGAGCAGTATGCAGAGGAATGGTGTGCGAGAGTAGATGCCGAGGGACAGGCAGAGTCCCCTGCCAGAGAGAGTAAGGGAGAGGGGCCCCTCTTGACTTGGCGGTTGTGAGCAGATAAGGAAAAGGCGTGATGCTGCTTGATGCGGTCACGGCGCTTTGTCCAACATGGAATCCGGCTTTCTCCGCGCCGTTCCCGACATGTGCCGAGGCCAAGGATAATGGGAAGAAAGAACTTGGAATCAGGGCGAATCGCATCATTGAAAAAAATGAAGAGACTGTAATGCTACGAGTTGTCATTTCCCTCGAATGCGGCCCTGCATTCGTATCTAGCCGGAGTTGAACATTGAACATTCTTCGAAGCCACTATGAAAGCTTCTGGGTACTGGAAACTCCTCCAGTCGACGTCGATAAAATTTTTGGGATTTTTAATATGTACAGACATGCGTCGTGATACGCGTACTCGCTCTCTTCTTCGACTCGGAACCCTAATGCCCAACAGCGGCCTGATGCGCTTCGTTGTACCTGTACACAAAGTCAGCACGCCCAGATCGCAAAGCGAATCCACCTCGCGCACCTGTTCCCTACGATCTCCGCCGCATCAATGACCTTGCGCATATCCGCCAGCTCCTCCGCGCTGAGCGTGATCTCGCGCGCGGCCCAGTTCTCCTCGAGGCGCCCGACCTGCTTCGTCCCGGGGATCGGGATGCAGCCCTGTGCAATGACCCACGCGATCGACAGCTGCCCCGCGCTCACCCCCTTCTTGTCCGCGAGCACCTTGATCGCATCGACGATCGCGAGGTTCTTGTAGAAGTTCTCGCCTTGAAATTTGGGCACTGTCTGGGGTTCGAGCTATGATCATGTACCGAGGGACGGGTGGTTGACTTACCGGTGCGGCGGAAGTCGTCCGCGTCGAAGTCGTCGGGAGATTTGAGCTGGCCCGTGAGGAAGCCGCGGCCCAGAGGCGAAAAGGCGCTGTGCGAACATTCAAGTTAGGCTTCGTCTTTGGACGTACCAGCAAACGAAGAGCTTACACGAAGGCGATGCCGAGCTCCCTGGCCGTTTCGAGCACACCGGTGGTTTCGTGGACGGTCTCGAACTATTTGGAGAGAAATTAGGACGAGAACTAGTTCCGCGAAGGAAACACTGACTGGGCTGTATTCCGCTTGGATGGCATCAATCTTGGCGACTAGACACGAATTAGTTCGGACTGCTGTCATTTTCGGAGTGGAACTTAAGCTTACTGCTGTGGGCCTTGCGCAGTGTCGCGGCGGAGCATTCGCTAACGCCGATGTACTTTGTCTTACCGGCCTTGCGAATCTCGTCGAGCGTGGTAATCGACTCCTCGAGCGGCGTTTCTGAAAAAAAATCTCAATCGCTACAACTGCTGCAGAAATAGACTGCATACTGGGATCGATACGATGTAAATAGTACAGATCCGGAGTGGTCTGCAGCCGGCTGATGGTCCCATCTGCGGCTCTTGTCAGCCAGTATGTATACAGGACGAAAGTAGCAGCGCACCGATATACTCGTGAATGTGGGCGGCAGAGTTGGTGACACCTTTCGGTTTTCCGGACTCCCAGTCGATCTACGAGAGCGTCATGATTGGATAGAATCAGTTAACAACAACATACCTCCCAGGCACATTTGGAAGCTATGAAAACCTTGTCGCGAGCGTTGTGTTTCTTGAGAAAGTCACCGAGCAGCTTCTCGTTTATACCTGCGGCGTAGACGACCTATGAGGTATCAGAAATGCCCCTCTGTCGCCGGAGAATGACAGACTGCAGTATCCCAGAATGTGCCTATGAACCCGTCAGCCATTTTGGACGTCGAGCACTTCTGGTGGGAACGTACATCCCAGCTCCAGGGCCCGCAACAGGACAGGCTCAGCCTCCTCGGGTGTCAAGGCCTTTCCCAGACCTTTTAGAGCGCATCAGCATGCTGGAAGAACACTGCAGTGGAGACGCAGACCGAAGCTGAGTCCCATGCATCTGTTGATGCTGGAATCAGCCGCTAATCGACTAGCAAGCCTAACAAAAGGAAAGGGCACCCAAATCCAGGGACTGGGACGTCGATGCTTCCGAAAGGAAGGGTTTGGGGCATTCTTCACTTGAATATGGTGGTCAAAAGATGAGGCGATGAAAAGTGATCTCTGAAGATCTGAAGTCTCAAAGGTTACAAAGAGTTCCGGGCGGCAGCAAGGGCGTGCGTCGTTCGGCCGGGTTAATAATGAGCCTTACGCAGCTGAATAGACCAGTAATAGACCAGAGTTAACGAAAGTTAATCGATGATAGTAAGCGCTAAGCCTCCGGAGTCCGAAAAAGCCGGATAAGTCATGATACATGACTAACCAGTGGCAGTGCATCTTGCTTCGAATCTGAGCGATCCCTACTTTTGTAACAATTTTGCAAACGTTCGGATGTCAGATGAAATAGTCCAGTGGACGGTCCGGGACTTCAGATATAATTCGTAGCTGTACCTTTACAGTACCTATTACGCTGTTCTACTTGTTACTGCGATCGTAGAGTCACCAAAGAAAAAAGTTCAGCTTCGAATTGCACTAGCTTTATTTACACTCATCTTGTGTTTTGAGGCTCTGAAAAGAGATGGCTTGAGGCATAGCGCGCTGCGAGCGCTGCGAATATGCGGAAGCTTTTCATCAGCTGTCAATCACAGTGGCGATGAAGTGGCTGTGAATCGCGTGATATCGCGTGATGGCCCATTTTCTGAGTTCTCCGAGAGAATCTAGATGGGCAGCGGGTGATTTACATCGAGGGTCATTATTTGTCCAGAAAGATTGAAGGATAAGCTGAATTGGGAAAACTACCGAGTGGATTTATTTTAGCAGATACGGACTGAACAACGGCGGCCGTATCTCCTGCCAACTGAGGGCAAATATTAATCATAAGGCACACTGAGAATACATGGGCGGACGGGAGAGAGAGAGAGGAATTCCATGAGCGGATACAATTTATTGATTGAAGCATAAGGAAGGCGGGTCACTGTCACAAACCCCGGAAAATAGCCAGCGCTTCCTGACGGTTTTGTAAAGAAGTTCGAGGCCAATCCGGTGCCAGGTTTTGCAGACTCGGATGATGCAGAGCTTCATGCGCAAGTCGATAGACCAGATGGACTGAGGGAATGGTGGCAAAGATGTTCCTTCTTTCAGGACCCATGAGGGCGGAAGGGAGCAGTGCAAGACAAACAGCAGAATTTCATCCGGCAGTCGGGCGAAGTGGCATTGCAAGAGGCGCTGAATTAAAACGTCAAATGAGAGGTTGGGCCTTCGAATGAAGTGGTCTTCGATTTCTCACCGCCAAGCGTTCATTGCTGAGTGCGTTCTCGCGTTCGAGGCGATTGTTTTCTGACGTCACTTCCGGCTGTGACTGTCGAGATATGTCAGAGCTATATGTGGCCGTTTTCATCCTCTAACCTGCATTTCTTGGAGCGAACACACTGTGCCGGCAGGCACATCGAACGGCGAGGCCTCAGAGTTTGAGTCACTGGCCTGGGGGTGCTCGGAGTCCTTCAATACGCATTAGTATGAAAGTTGTGTCGAGAGCGAAATAATTCAATGAAGAAACGTACAAGGAAAGATGCGGGCATTCCGAACGTTGGATAATTCTAATTAGCAACCCCCGTACACGAGTACGGGGGTTGTCGATTAGCAGATTGCTATTCAGCAACCCCCACGTCAGAGATAAAATAAGATACTGGACACTTCTACATCCATTCCCACCTTATTTTCGACAACAAAAAGGGTTTGAATATGCGGGGCGGAGCCAGAATGTTCCCAGTACGTCCCCCCATAAACCCAGCTTTTTTCCCAAATTTTACTGGGCCGTTTTCAGCCATTTTTCCTCAAGTGATCTCGAACCAGTTGAAATCATCCAATTTGTTAGCCCAGTCGGGCGGAAAAAAAATGGGAGCACAGGTGATGTACTTTTATCTCTACACGATTATTTACAGTATTTTTGGACCAGTTTTTACCCCTCAAAAGCGCCCCGAACACATCCCGACACACCCCGCCGCGCGCGCCATCAGATCTGATGTTACAAATCAGAGGGTTGCTGAATAGCAGCAACCTCCGTGCTGAGACTACGGGGGGTTGCTGATTAGAATTATCCCCGAACGTTGACCGACTGGAGGTTGTGAGTTGGTTGTGAAGAAGACAAGAACCTGATGCGATCACGAAGTGGTAACCAAAATGGAATCCGGTTTCCGCCGGGCCTCCTGCCGACAGCAAAGAATCTCAATTAAAATACAAATCAGAACCCCAAGCCGCAATGGCATCCACATTTCCTTCCTATCATCGAAAATACGGTAGATATTTAATGTCCTTGGAGGGAAGTCCGCGAAATATATATGTAGGCAAGTCATAGAGGGACAATGGGCACTAGAGCATTCACAGTCCATAGGTCCGTGTCCTTCCGTGTCCCCATCCAGCAACGCAAGGAGCGCTGAAGCGCACGCTGCCCGGCAGTTTCACGCACCAGTCAGCCCCCGCGCCCGCAGACGCTTCAAGGCGCATCACATTCAAGACGCCTGCGGTCGTGCCCGCCCAGCCACTTCGCGCACCCGCGAGCCCTCTGCCCCCGCGTCCGCGTACAATTCGAGACGCATCACATCTCCGCGCACTCGAGACGGCCGCGGTCCCGCCCATCCGCTTCGTGCACCCGCGATCCAGTCCGCGTCGTCCACCTTCGAGGCGCCTGCATATGCACACTCGAGCCCGCGCCCGCGCCCGCCAACGTCTCCCCCATGCGCTCCCGCTTCTTTGTCTCCCATGCGCTGCGCATTCCCGTCCTCCAATTGTGTCGAACAAGAGCAAGCGGCCACAGGCCGGCGGGTGTATTGCGGAGCTGTAGGGCGCGGCGGATCGTTACTGGGGGAAAACAAGGACGACGGGGAGGGACGTGTACCACTTTCTGCGCGGGATGCGCGAAGACGGGCGCTGGCCCGCATCGTGCGCCCCCCGCCCGTGCATGCGCGGCGCCAGGCGGGACGCCGCTTACTCTCCCCTCGACACTCGGGGCTGCTATTCGTTAGCGCGAGAAACGCGCGCGGAGAGAGGGGGCGTACCAGGACTCACGCACGACTTCTACTTCGCAGTACTTAGCGCGCTGGAGGAAGCTCGGCCTCAGCTGCGCGCGCACCTCCCGCTGCGGTACCCCGACCACCGCGCGCAACTACAGGAGACTACACACGCGAGGACGGCAGCCTACCCCGGGAGGAACGCTCCTCTCCTTCCGTGTTCTCGGATTTGGATTGGATTCGTCCGTCTGCACATTATAATGTTAACAAAGACGAGCGGGAGGGCGGGGAGCGGAAGTACCGAGAGGGATGGGAGCGGATCTAGTGGACTGCGGTCACGCGGTACTCGGCGCTCAGGATTGCCATACAGAGTCGCGCGCTATCATGCGTCGTGCTCGGACGCCGTCCGTGCCTCCTCTGGGCTCGACCTCGGAAATCGGACATGATCAAGCTGCTGGACGGGGAGACGAGATGATGAGGATGAGGAGGATGGGGTGACGTATGTACATACCTCCGCCGCTGCTGAGCCACGTCCCCTAGACCTATGCGTGCGCCAATTCCCTCCTCCGTCGCGCGCGCACGCTTTCCTGCTCTTGAGATCTTGCGAGCTCAGACTCGCAGTCGTATCACGCGGCACTCGGGGCTGGCGGAGGAGGAGGGCGCATTATTAGAAGCGTGGGTGCCAATCCAGGCGTGAGGTTGCTGTCTTCCGGTTGCCGCTGGGGTCAATTTCGTGCGCACTTGCAGCAGTCGATTCCGTGCGGACTCGCAGGCGCTAGCGGGAGAAACAGGGGCAGGAAGTTGATAGAGCTGTCGGTATATAAGATGAGAAAGAAAGTGTAAGGGACGTACTTGGAGGGCAGCGCCTTGCGAGAATGTTGTGCAAGGGAACCCAGTCTTGGACGGCGGCGCGAACTCGTCGTATGGTTGGTCATCGCAGGCATCGGCTCGAAGTCGGTGTACGCGCGCGTCCTACTTCTTCGAGGGAGGGACTGTATTACAGGTCTAAGTACAGGTCGTCGATGAGGGATGAGAACGCATACCTGAGGGCCCTTCGCACGCCCACTGGCACGATTCATACGGGTCGACTTTGATTAGAGAGAGTGCGCGTCTCTTTGACTGTACATCGTTAGTACCACGAGGAAACAAGGATGCGAAAGGGGCGTACCTAAGGCAATGCGCCTGCGTGGAGACCCTCCACTGTGGAAATAAGCAAGCCGCCCGCGGTGAATTATTATACACGGCGCAGTGGCCCTCATCGCATTGCTCTTCGCGCGCCGGTCCTGCACAAGAAAAGAACGAGCCCGAGTCGAGCAAACTAGGGACTTGCATAGTTCAAAACAAAGCTCCTTCCAGTGGATCGAAATCGGAGGGAGGGAGTCATTGTTATTCGAGTTAGGCCGCGGTCCTCATCGTCGCTCGGAGATTACTGGGTCCATACTCCGGTTGATCTAATCACAGGTCGGATCAAAGCGGGGTCTGTACCTTCTCTCTCCGTTCTTGACGATTATGTAGTATGCTGCCAGTGCATGCGAGCGCCGAGTGGACGTGGGCACTCTACCTCCAAAGTAATCAGGGCCAACGTACTAAATTTTCTGAACAGAAACCAAGTGAGCAAGGGGGATTACTGAGGCCCCGTGAAGCTCCTGCCAAGGCTCGTCCGCCGGAATAGCCTCTATCTTTTGGTGACTTTTGAGCCTCAAAAATTCAAACAAGGTTTCTCACCTGGAGGGTCCCAAAAATCGACATTTCTGCTGACTTCTGTGAATTTTTTCATTCCAAGCGCCTCTGGGGTGTGTTGAGGCTCTGTTCGGTGCATGTGCGTCCTTCCAGTTTCGTGGTCTCTTCAGCCCTACAAAATTGGAAAAAACCTTCCCAACCCGTTGAATCTTGACACAGACCTTCCGCGCTTCTACACAAAAGCTGCCGGGGTGATGTGGGCTAGTTACGGAATCCATACTGGACTCGGCCTCATATTATCGATTCGAGGCCTCCAGATTTTCGCATTCCCCTCCGTCCTCTCATTTCCCACCCACGTCGTCTTACGCGCCAGCTGATACCACCAAGATACTACACAGGAGTCGGGAATAGGACTTAGGGTGGGTTCCCATGTCAGCATGGATTATGTCAGGCTAACAATAGTTGTAGCGCTGATAAGGATCGTGCCGTCCCTTCCTCTCTCTCTTCCTGAATCCTCACCTGCTCTGTGGTGTGACCCCAGTTAACCATCCCATTCCGACATCACCCTGACTTTCCGCCGCGTCTTTAGTACCTTATGCCGGAAGATCCACAGGACCTTGTGAACACTGTAAATGCGGCAGCTGCCGCTAACCCCGCGGAGAACGCTACGAATACGGCGGACATCGTGGTGGAAGACCCAGTGCCGGCGAACACCGCGACGGATGGTTTGGATCGGAATCAACCCGCCTTCAAGGCAAAGGATACCGACAAGGGAAAACATCGAGCCGACCAGCTCGAGAGACCGGCGAGGAAGTGCGGCTGCGCGTGCGAGATCAATTGCAACTGCAAATGCACCTGTGCTTGTCGGGACCACTGTGTGTGCCAGAGTCCTTGCGACGGAAAGTGTGGGGATCGAACATCTCGAAACTTGATTATTTCCATCGACGGCACATCCAACCAATTCGGGATTCATGTAAGTAGTTGAAGCTGAAGCAGGGGGTATTCTTCTCACTCCTGTCAGAACACCAATGTCGTGGAGCTTCATAGTCGAATCCTCGGAGACGCATCGGCGAACCAAAACAAATATTATAATTGCGGCATCGGGACGTATGTGCCTCCCGAAGGAAAGGCCTCGGTGAAATATTGGGTTCAGCGGGCTGACAATATCATTGACCTGGCTATTGCAACGTGAATGGCATCCAGTGTTTCCCCATTCAAAGTGTTAATAAATTTGTCAGGAATTTCAAGAAGATCATCCTCAAGGCATATCGATGGCTGTCCCACACATATCTGCCTGGAGATAAAATATTTATTTTCGGTGAGATTACGTAGTAATTTTTAGCCCAACGGTAATTCAACCGGAGACAGGCTTCTCCCGAGGTGCTTACCAAGTTCGAACATTGGCAGCAATGATCGAAAAGGTAGCTGCATTCCGACTCCGAGCTGTGTCTTGCTCAGGGACTTGATTTCTAGGTCGGGCTTGTTGATTCAGGGAACGAAGAAATGATTCCGTTGTATGTGGACTCAGTGATCAGTGTACTCATTATCAATCTGGGACTAGTGCATACGAGATTTACACTGAACGACATAAAGGAAAGGGCAAGTGAAATAGTCTCCATATTACACTTCTTTTCTCATACCATTGGACAGTGTCTGATGAGGCGGAGGCAATAGCCAAACACTTCAAAAACACATTTTCGAGAGATGTTCGAGTTCATTTTGCAGGCTTATGGCGAGGTCCCGATCAACTGCTGGAATTGAGTTTGCTGACATTATTAACCTACAGGGATACAGTATCATCTGTCAGCACATTTGCATTTTCCGCCATGCCCTGGCCTTGGATGAGCGAAGGGTGAAATTTCTCCCAGAATATGTGGCTGGTGGAGGTTCTGCTCAGCCATTTAACTTGTGGGATGTCAAAGAAGTATGGTTTCCTGGCACTCATTCCGACATGTAAGCATATTTTTTCATTCATATTCAGATCTAAATGTGTCTTCATAGAGGAGGGGGGATCAAGAAGAATGTTGAGCTTAACCTGTCATCGGTTCCCCTACTTTGAATGGAAAACGAAGCCACATTTGCAGGCCTCAGGCTGCGACCACGAGTGGCAACTGGAGGTGGTTGGAATATGTCAGAACTGCACCAAGATGATGTGCATGAATCCCTCAGAGGCTTCTGGCGGGTAATGGAGCACTTGCCTTGGAAACATCTGACCTATGAGGACCCCAAGGGGACAACCAAGTGAGGAATCTCACCCCAGTAATGAAATATGACCAACCACAACTGTAGGACTCCGCACCGTGGTAGTGGCCGTGTTATTGTCCCCGGTCAGCGAGTCCATGTATCTGTAGCCTTCAAGAGCAAGCACTATGTTCCGCAAGCAACATTCCTTGATGATGCTCAAATTGATTGGGCCTCTTTTGTCGGAAAGCACATTGGAACTCACCATCTCGATTGGGCAGGTCCTTTGGAAAATGCAATTGAAATGGACTTGTTTGATGCATCTTTTATGATCCAGGCGATTGAAAAACTCCTGGACATGCAGGCAAAGGGTGATATTACCGAGAAGGAATCAGAGCCTGAGACATTTGGCACTCAAACATACTGGATCAAACGTCTGGAATTTATGGCTCTGCCTGGACAGTTAGCTGTGAATTACCTGTCAAGGCTAGAGCAGAGTCCACTGGAGAATAGGAAAAATCAAGTTCACATAGCAGTGCAGCTGTTCCAGAAGCTCCGGGAACACCGGCCTGGTACCTTTGATTCAGATGTTGCAGCATTGTTGGAATATGAAGCACACCTATTGTATGCCACTGATCAGAAGGAAAAGGCTCTGGTGGCCTACTGGGAGGCGGAAGCTATCCGACGAAAGGCAGCTACAGATGCGAAGACACTTCCACGGAGCATTGTGAACTTAGCGACATGTCTTGGAAAAATTGGTGGGGCACTTGCTGGTCTTAGCCATCACGATGAAGCATTACTTGTCAAGGAGGAAGCTGTCGAGCTTTATCGCAGGCTTTCGGGCACAGACCCCACATTCCGAGAACATCTTGCCAGCTCTTTGAACAACCTAGGCATTACCTTTAGCAATCTTGGCCGCCACACAGATGCCTTACATGCTGATGAAGAAGCTGTTGAGATTTATCGTCAGCTTGCAGAGACAGATCCCAGCATCATGAAGGATGTCGCAGAGTCATTGCATAATATAGGCATTGACCTCCGTGCTCTCGGCGGTCGCCATGAAGATGCCTTACGTGCTGATGAAGAAGCTGTTGAGATTCGTCGTCAGCTCACAGAGACAGATCCCAGCATCATGAAGGATCTTATATCATCATTGCACAATCTAGGTGTTGACCTCAGCAATGTTGCCCGCCATGAAGATGCCTTGCATGCCAATGAAGAAGCTATTGAGATGCATCGTCGACTTGCAGAGTCAGACCCCAGCATCATTGAGAATCTTGCATGGTCACTGCACAATTTAAGCATTGGCCTCCGTACTCTCGGCCGCCATGAAGAAGCCTTGCCTGCAGAGGAAGAGGCTGTCAACATTCGGCGCCGCCGTGCAGAGACGGATCCCAGCATTGTGAAGGATCTTGCAGCATCATTACACAATCTAGGTGTTGACCTCAGCACTGTTGCCCGCTATGAAGATGCCTTGCGTGTCAAGGAGGAAGCTGTTGACATTCATCGTCGGCTTGCAAAGACAGATCTCAGCATCATGGAGGACCTTGCATCATCATTGCACAATCTAGGTGTTGACCTCCGTGCTATCAGCCGCCACGAAGATGCCCTGCGTGCTGTTGAAGAAGCTGTTGAGATTCGATGTTGGCTCGCAGAGACAGATCTTAGCATCATGGAAGATCTTGCATCATCATTGCACAGTCTAGGTGTTAACCTCCGTGCTGTCAGCCGCCACGAAGATGCCCTGCGTGCCGATAAAGAGGCTGTTGAGATTTGTTGTCGGCTGGCAGAGGCAGATCCCAGCATTGTGAAGGATCTTGCGCAATCACTGCAGAACCTTGGATTCGATCTTAACATTATCGGCAACAATGAAGAAGATGCAGTGCCCATCAATGAGGAAGCTGTCTCGCTTTATCTAAAACTTCCAGAGACAAATCGCCGCACTGTTGCCAACACACTGAAAAATCTCGGCCGATCACTACGTGTTGTAGGTCGGCATGAAGATGCGACACACGCGTATGAGCGCGGCGCTGAGATTTATCGCAGGCTGGCTGAAGTGGACCCTGGTTCCGCTGCCCCGTCATTGCATGCAGTTGCTCTAGAGTACCACAGTGTCGGATTCCATGACGATGCTTTGGACGCTATTGAAGGAGCGGTCAAGCTTTACTACAAGCTTGCGCAGACGAACCACATCCTCGAAAAGAACCTTATCGAGTCACTGGACTTACTTGCAAAGGTTCTGCGGGCCCTCGGGCGCGACGAGGACGCAGCGCGTACCGACGCCGAGGCGGCGACGTTCAAAGCCACACCCTCAGAGCACGCATCCGGTTCAGCTCCGGATCCAGGCGAGTCCCAACGGTGCGTTATAGATTGATGTATAAAGTGAAACTTCTAATGTCAGATGCGCCAGGTTGTTGTCCCTACCCGTAGTTAACGAGACTGTTGAATTGGAAGGGGGGACCAACACGGAAGACGGCCGTGATCCTGCACGCACTCTCGGGCGTGCAGAAGACACGGCGCGCACCGATGTACAAGCAGGCAGCTCCGCTCCAGATCCAGCTGAGCCTGCAAGGTGAGTCTTGAGGATGGACAGAAGTCGGAGCAAGCCTGAGATAGATATTCACAGCGCGTCGACCTTAACGCCCAGGATTGAGGCAAATGTCGGGAAAGAAGGGGGAAACATCGTGCACGAGCATCCGATGAGGCACGACAAAGTCGCCGCGCGCACTGCTCCCGAGGTGCTCGCGCTGCAAGGCACGGCTTCGGAGAAAATCACAATTGAAGAGTCATTGACAGTCCCGCCTCAAAGGTGCGTCTCAGGGGTGGACAGAGCTCAGAGAAGGACTGAGATTAGTATATTTCACAGTGTGTCGAGCGCAACGCCGACATATGACGAGAATATCAAGGGGAAAGCAGGAAATGGCACGGAGGACAGCGTTACGAATGCTCTCGGGCGTGCAATCGGGGATCCAGCAAGGTCTGTCTCATGTGGATAGAACTCGGAGAAGAGCTGATATCAGTAAATTTCACAGCGCGATGCCCGCAGTTGTCGAAACAGTTGACCAAGAAGCCGGAAGGTTGAACACAGACAATCTCGGGCCCCAGGAAAAAACGGCACACACCGATAGCGGTACCGCGGTGACTGAGAGCATGGCGTCGGAGAGAATTGCATTCTTGGATCCAGAAAAGCGCGTCCCAAGCCTGGACAGAACTCGGAGAAAGCTGAGAGAAGATTCATAACTGTAGATTTATTGACGAAACTGGCAAGGATTTGGGAGACAGTGACGGAGGACTTGGAAATGGGAACGAGCAGGAAGGAAGTGGGAGTGGGGGTCCGGCGTAGTATTTCTTCAGCGCTTTGTAGTAATAGAAGGAAAGAAACGAGTCGATAGTTTTTGTGATAATTTGCTTTGTTGGCACTTCTTTTCTTTCTGACCACCTGGGACTCGGGCTGAAACGCCAGCATACCCTCCGTTAAACACGCTTGTCCTGCCTAGCAAACGCTCTGCAGCCGACGCGCGGCGCAATGGAATCGTAGCCACATTCCTCTTGACTCCTCCTTCGAGTCTGATTCCGCTAATGTTTTTTTTTGGCGGATCATGACGTCTCAGAACCGAAGATGGTGACCTATGGTGACTCAACGGCCTTCAAGATACTCCATAACTGCTTGAAGATGGACGAGGAGCAAACTGATACGCAGGCAGTCGAATCGGAGGGGAAGAAGAGCGCGCGCATGCATGCGGCAAAGCGCGAGGTATGACTAGCATCTCTGTCCTCATAACCGTGACGGCAATACTTACTCTCACCAGTACAAAGTATTACCCTAGAGACTCAAGACGAAATTGCAATCCTATTCACCTTGGTGGTCATCGGCCTCTCTGTCGTGCTTTCTACTTCGTCTGCAAGCTTTCTCCACTTTCTACTTGTGCTTTAGGCCATTGCATGCGCATGGCAGAACGAGTCCGGGGCGGGACTTCATAATACTGTATTCAGTGCACGTGTACATTTATAGATCTCTGCTTATTCACGGGCATATATCGCAGCTACCCCCAACTTTCCCGCATTTATGGAGCGCCATTGGATCGTAACCGCTTTTGAGTGATGCATCTCGTATACATGCCCTGGCTATTGAGATTCCATCATGGAACTATGATGTGCCATTTAAATCAATGAATCCGCAGGTGAAGTGACCTTTCCCTCTGTATATTATGCTTCTTAGCTTCAGTTTCACCATGATACCTGTACAGTTGAATCCCAGTTGGCTGTTGAAACGGAGTCTGTCATGATTTATATCAATCAGCATTATCCCAGGTACATCCACCAATCTTGGTTTTCGACCGAACACGATTTAGCCTAGATGCCGGACAAAGGCCTCGACATAGCACTAGGTTATCTCTAATCGAGTCCTGAAGGGGTAGAGGAACTGGATCATCTCTTCTTCTCTTCTTCCACTCAATTCTGCTGACATAGAACCTTCTAAAAGGGAATATTTCAGAGAATCTGCATAGGCACAGGTCAAACATGAATGCTTCCCCAACCCACACGACTTGCTTTGCAACAAATCCACTCCTACTCTATCTATGGACATTGAATTTGGGCCATAGGGAAAATGACCTGCATTTTCGCTGTGCATCTGACTTCTTACCCCATCTCTCACTTATTCCAACGAATAACCTCCTTGGTGTACCATCAAATTCGAGTTCAATGCACATTGTTCCATCAAAGGACTCAAGTCACGGCGGACAATCAGATGTCACTTGTGCTTTGAGAGGCTACAGTCACTCGGACTGTCACTTGCGGGACCAGCTGTCACTTGCAATTCCTTTGTGCGCTTTCCTTTGTCTTGTGGCCACCCGGCTTTGTTTGCTTTGTTGCCAATGGCCACACTGATATTTGGTCGAAATTCGGGCGAAAAACATTTGCAGCTGAAAAGGCGAGAGCTCTATGTCACAACCGTGCCGCCGACGGGTCGAGGCGGGGCCTAATATGACGGTCAGAATATGAACAGAGCCGGAATAAGCATGATCATGATATTACACATACTTGGTTCCGCTTCAATTCTATTGACATTGGTGCTAACAACCGATGGCATGGGTGCCACTACTTCAGTCTCGATGGGTGCCGAAACTGCTTGGGGAGCCTGAGATGACCGAGGGTGAGTTAACCAAACATCTTCTAGATACTTTTCCGCTGTAGGACAATGGAATGATCTGCGGGAATCTTCCTGTATGCGCTCTGATTCTCTTAGACGGTTGGTACGATTGAGCTTTCGCTCGCTCAATAATCTAAACATTCCTAAAACGGAGATTTACTCTACCACTCTGCGCTTACAGTTTACACCCTATAAATTTGGAGGGCTCTCGCAGAATATTTAGCGAAATTAGTCAGTGGTTAGCTGATCTGAATGTAATTCTTTCAAGCCGACCTCATCAAGGGCACGAGCCCAATCATAATATCTACACGAATTCTCGACGCGTCGAGTAGGTTTACCTTGCAATTTGAAGAGGCTGTTAAATGAATGACAACTGAAACAAGGGGCTGGTTCGGAACCTAGAAACGATGTTTTTGGCTTCCTAGAATAGTGTGCCATCTGCCTTCGACTTACCAACGGCTCAATCTTATCTTATCACTCGGCTAGATCTTATCAACCAGTCCGAATCCGACTTCACAATGGACGACCTTGGCCGAGAAAATTGGCGCAAAACTCACGGTTGTGACATAGAGCTCTCATCTTTTCAGCTGCGAATGTTTTTCGCCCGAATTTCGACCAAATATTAGTGTGATCATTGGCAACAAACAAACAAAGCCGGGTGGCCACAAGACAAAGGAAAGCACACAAAGGAATTGCAAGTGACAGTAGGCCGGTCCCGCAAGTGACAGTCCGAGTGACTGTAGCCTCTCAAAGCGCAAGTGACATCTGATTGTCCGCCGTGAGTCGTTGAATCGGGGAGTCCACATCAATTTGTCTTTAGCCCATATATTATTCAATATGGTGGATGTCGGTAGTTTCTGTTGTCCCCAAATCAATCCTACAGGCCTTGGACCTTGGTTAACGTTTCCAACGGACACCTCCAGTGTACTTGGCCCCGATAAGGGTGTGTCTGATTTAACATCTGATTTAGAACATTTGGATTTTCTTCTGGTCTGCATCTGCACTTTTTCAACAGCGGTATTCTTACGCTTATTGTTTGCTGGTAGAGAGGGTTTCCACTCACTATAATTCAGCGGTTCATGTACCCTTGGCCCCATCGAAGAATTCTATCGCATGGTAGGATGGAAGTGCAATAGAGAGCTTGCGCAACAGCCATTCAAGCCATTTGATGATTTTTTTGCTGTGCGCAAACAAATGGTTAATGGCTCCAATGGCTTTTAAACTAATGCTCATATTGAGTCTTCCTGGATTCATTCTGACCATATGAGACTTTCAATACTCCATTACTATCTCACTCAGTTATGGCAGTCCAATTTCAGCGCGCAATTATCTGTTCCAATTGTTTTGACAGAATCAGGGTAGTGAAAATGATGTGAGAATGCCAGAAAGTTGCTTTTCGGGCTGAACCTGAGTGTTTACCACTATGTCCAGTCCTACTCATCAGGACACCCGAAGAAGCCATTTGAGCCATTAGTCATTCATTTGTGCACAGCAAAAAAAAAGCATTGAATGGTTTTAATGGCTGTTGCATAACCAGGCTGATGTGTAACCGTGGTTAGTCTTCCAAGCGTAAAAAGATTGGATGAGATGGCATCTGTATAGGCCAGTGACGCGAAGGCTCCGCGGTAGCAAACCTTCACAGGGTAGCCTATCACCGTTCGTTCTGTGATAAAACCGCGAGACAAAGCGACGGAATACGATATGTAAGTTCTACAATTCGCCAGCTCGACGACATGATTTACCTCGTGAGGTGTAATCCGTCATTCCAATGTTTATTAATGTCATGATATGCCCTCTCAGTACAGAAAGAAGAGTGTTGTTCTCTAGAAGAACTGAGAAACGGTCCGGACCAAAGGGACCACGTTTATTGGTAAGTCTTCAACTTGAATCTATGAATTCCACAAACAGAGTGTCCAGCATCCCCTAGGCGATGGGACCCATGCATTCATCCCATCCCACGGCGACAGCCGATTCTTGGCCTTTGGTGATGCACATATCAGTCGTGTTGTTTGAGTGCAGCATAACGGGAATTCCCATGCAAATGGACAGTTTACCCGGTATAAATTTGTTTGTGGTGCAGGGCAGGGATTCCCACAATTTCTTTAAAGGCCTTTAGTCATTCATTTAACTTAAGACTACTCACAATCTTTCCATTTTTTATGGTTATCTCAGCCCAGATTTATTTGAAAACACTCATACTGGTATATAGAGCCTATCCTACCTGATTAAACAGGTGAAATCAATTTTGATACCCCTGCGCAGGCCAACTTCACAACCTAGTGCAAACAAGAACTAAATAAAGTCCAACCAGCGTCATATGGACACCACCGGTTCTCTCAGCCCAAATATATTTGAGAAGACTCTTACTAGTGCCTGACCACATAATATCTAGTCCAATGGGTGTAATCAATTTTCATACACCCGCGCAGGCCGACTTCACAACCTACTGCAAACAACAACCAAATCAAACTCCAACCAGCACCATGTGGACACCACTGGCTGTCCCAGCCCAATTATATTTGAGAACACTCTTACTGGTGTCTAGGCCATATATTATCCAGCTACATGGGTTGAATTCATTTTGGTAACCATGTGCAGGCCATCTTTGCAACATACTACAAGCAAGAACCAAATAAAGTCCAACCAGTGCCATGCAGATACCATGGGTTATCTCAGCCCAAATTTATTTGAGAAGACTCTTACTAGTGCCTAAACCATCATATCTTGCTACATGGGTGAAACCAATTTTGGTACCCCCGCGCAGGCCGACTTCACAAGAATCACAACCTACTGCAAACAACAACCAAATAAAACTTGTACCAGTGCCACGCGGACATCAGTGGTTGTCTCAGCCCAGCTATATTTGAGAGGACTCTCACTAGTGTCTAGACCACATTCTATCTAGTTAAATGGGTGGAATAAATCTTGGTATCCCCGTGCTGACTTCACAAACAAGAACCAAATAAAGTCTAACCAGTGCCATGCGGACATCACTGGTTCACTCAGCCCAAATATATTTGAGAGGACTTGGTGTCTAGAACCCATCCTATGTAGTTAAATGGATGAAATCAAGTTTTGAACCCGGAAGAGAAGGCTACTTTGATTTTGCTTTGATTACTGATTGATTACTGATGCCGTGGCAGCACGACCATGGATCTGCAACTGACCCGAGGTGCACCGAGAAGGCACCGGATTAGCCCGGGATAGTCGGAGTAGTGTTTGCACACGAGATGATTTATATGGGAGTGCCTAACGAGCACTCCCAATTTATGTCCTCGTTCGCTGTGACTCGGAATCAGCCGGTCAGTGATGTAGATACTGACATTGCTTCCCACGGTGCAAAGGCCAAAGAACACAACTACGGCGACCTCGCATGTAAACACGGCTGACCGGCATCCATCTGAGTCTGGCAGCCACAAAATTCGAAAAACCACCCTTGAGCTGAGCATTGTAACGCAGCCATCGTGTCCGACCGCACATCGCGGAAAGCCTACCCTATTTGGGCTTAATAAATGGGTGTCGACCGTTAGATTTAGATGTTTTGGCCTCTCCATGATTTCCTATCCTTTCCAGCCCAACGAGATGCAGAGCTAACTGAGTATACGGAATAATGCAAGACCCGCACAAACAACCAAAAACCAAAATATATAATTGAGATCACGAAATGGATATGACAAAATGGTCATATACGCTGACAGAATGAACATAAAATTATCATTTAAGGAGACGAAACTCTCACATGTCTTAAACATCATCGATCAAAAAACGAAGAAGTAAGCGGATAATGGAGAGTAAAAACGACTCTAAAATGAAACATTTTACACTGGTTGAGCAATTCAAGTTTTTCAGTGAAAAAATTGGTGAAAAATATCCAAGATTTTACAGAAGTTTTTCACTGAAAAAGTAGGTGAAAAATTTAAAACTTTTTCAGCACTTTTTGACTTGTTTCAAAATTTTTACCTTAAAAATGAAAAAGTAGTGAAAACATTCTAGGTTTTTCACTTATGGTTTCAGTGAGAAAAGAGTGAAAAATCATGGACATTTTTCACCAATTTTTTCACTGAAAAACTTGAAATGTTCAACCAGTGTTAGGACTCATAATATATGTGTTCAAGTTTTCAAAATCTTGATGTAGTGTGTGTATAAACTGATTGAGTAGTGTGTGTAAAAACTGATTGAGTAGTGTGTGTACCAAAAAAAAAAAAAAAAAAAAAGTTGGGATGATTAAAACACCAACTTGAGCAGCATAGTATTCCTCAAATATTTGGCAACTGCCATTTCTGGACGCGACACCAATTTGATGATGACTTCGCGGCCTCACATTACTCCTCCCGATGCTCTATTTCCAGACTTGGAGAACATGGAGATCCGCGCAGCTGAGGACGACATCCGACAATATGTAGACACTCACATTCTGGAGTCCCCTCGGTTATCTAGGCATGTTCAAACTCGCCCCGGATTGTGGGAAGAAATCCAGAATAAAATCATTCACAATGTTGAAGGAATGTGAGTAGTTTAATGTAAAATGTTGTGACTTGTGATCAACGATTACTAAGGTTCTTGCTGGCAAAACTGCACTGTGAATCTCTGGTTACAAAGAATACAGTCAAAGCGGTTAGAGAGGCTCTCCAGCATTTGCCGAAAGATTTAACACAAACATATGATGAAGCAATGGAACGGATCGATCGCCAGAACGATGACGATAAGGAGTTAGCTCACTTCGCCTTGACATGGGTTGCAAATGCGAAGCGGCTTTTGTCGGTCGCAGAGCTTTGCGAGGCCTTGGCCATCGAGCAAGAGAGCACTGCTTTCGACGTCGACAATATTGCGGAGATCCACATCGTTTTATCAGCATGTGCCGGCCTGCTGATCATCGACGAAACAATGGCCGCGGTTCGATTAATTCACTTCACCACCCAGCACTATTTCGATAGTATCCAGGCTGTCCGATTTCCAAGGGCCCAGACAGAGATTACTTTAAGATGTTTGACATATCTACTCCTCCAGGAAGACGTGATACTTCCAAGGGACACATCCAAAGCAAAAACTTTGGCAGAGGAATACCCGTTCCTTGGATATGCACAATACTGCCTTCTACACGCTGTGGGAAAGCCTGAACTGGCCCTTTACAGCAAAATCATCTCTTTTCTGGCGCGCCACCAAATGGCGAAGTTTATTGGCACCCCTTCATGGGTTGGTACCCCCCTGGAACTATCCGTACTTGTCGTCATCGACATCCCCACTCTGATTTACAGCATGCACCAACTTATTGGCAATATCCAGTCATCTATTGGCAGACGGGATCTCTGCAAGCAGTCGGGCGGATGAGTTGAGCTCTGCTTTATGCGGAGCTGCGTTTTACGATCACTTGGAGATGGTACGACTACTCCTAAAGTCTGGAGCCAACGCGAACGCAGACGCAGACGACTACGGCTATGGACGAGCGCTGCAGGCGGCTTCATATGCGGGGCACGATCATATAGCTCAGTTCCTCATCTCAAATGGAGCGGACGTGAATGCGCGGAGTGGGGGATACGGAAACAGCATTGCAAGCCGCGTCGTGGACAGGACACGACCGCGTCATTCAAATTTTGCTCGAAAATGGAGCGGACGTAAACGAACAGCGAGGCCAGTACGGAACGCCCCTGCGAGTTGCATAACTGAAGGGTTGCGAAACGGTGGTTCAACTTCTGATCAAGATGGGAGCCGACGTGAATATAGAAAGAAAATTTGGATCGCCATTGCAGACTGCATCGCTCGCGGGACATGAGGCGGTGGTTCGTCTCCTCATCGAGGAGGGAGCAGACCTCAACCCTTTGGAAGCAGGAGAAGGAACCTCGTTGCAGCTCGCCTGCGAGAATGCATACGAATCGGTGGTGCGATTGTTGGTCGAGAAGGGGGCCGACGTCAACGCGCAGGGAGGAACATATGGAACGGCGTTGCAGGTCGCATCGCATAAAGGAAGCGAGCATATTGTGGCACTTCTAATCAAAAAAGGGGCGGACGTGAACTTCCAGGGGGGCAGGTATGGAACAGCATTACAGGCCGCAGCAGAGAATGGACACGAATCACTGATTCAAGTTCTGATCGAGAACGGGGCCGACGTGAATGGGCAGGGAGGAAAATACGGAACGGCGCTGCAGGCCGCATCGCGGTCGAATAAGGAGGCCATCGTGCGGCTTTTGGTCGCACACGGTGCAGACCCCAGTGTCCTGCGCAAAGCCGAGATTGAGAATAGGCGTCGGGGCACTGTTCGTTTTATGTAGTGCTGCCCAGATACTGTAAATATGAACCCCGCTGGACCCACCCTCATAGTTTGCCAGCCAGAATATGATGGCGCATCCGTAAATGGATCGCTCCACTTCCACCGTTCTGGGGATTGGATCGAACATGTATCCAGAAACGCCACAAGCCACCATCTCGGCGGGGCCCGGCAGAATCTGGGTATGCAGGTTTTCTAGCTGTTGGAATCTGAGTGTTGAGTTACCGGCATCGTATCTGAGAGGAAGAGTGCCAAAGAGCGAAGGCTTTCGCAAAGCCAGCAGCTGAACCAGTGTTGGGAGGATGGATACTCCACATTGCTGTTATATTCGAGGGAGGTGGCGTTGCAGCTGACTGCGGGGATCATATTTGGAGAGGCGGGGGTGTGGAATGGTGGTTTGAATGCAAAGTGCGAAAGCTGAGGGCACAGCTGGAATATTTTCTTGATTTCCTGCTTATACAAGGTGAAGTATCCGTGGGGAACGAAACAGCTGATATAGAGATTTCGCACGAACGCGCCGAGACCGTTGTGCGCCTCGAGAGTACTGACGAATGCAGACATCTGTCCATTGCGACACAGGGTGACGCGTCTGTAAAGAAGTTCGGGACCAATTCGGTGCCACGCTTTGCAGACTCTGATGAGACAGAACTTTGCGCGTAAGTCGATAGACCAGATCGATTGAGGGAAGGGAGGCAAAGATGTCTGGCCATCGAAAAGCCATGGAGGCGGAAGCGCATAGCGCAAAACAATTAGCAAAATTCCTGTGGCAGCCGAGTGAGGGGGCACAGTGGTACGGTGATAAGCCGTGTACAAACCACAGGTGTATTTTCGCATTTCGCGTCTTTATACTTATAAAGCACGCTCTCTCTATTCTATAAGAGGCTATCGGGAGCTCCGAACGAGTAGCTTAACAGTCACATAGCTTAGGTTCTCTATTGGCATGATCCTATGGCGGTACCTCGACTTGGGGCCAAAGTACGACTTACCGAGAACAGGACTAACTACCTTATATCAGTACCCGTGTGCGTACGGATGAGCTGAGTGCTAGACTAGTATCAAGGAGATGGGAAGGAATACATGACATCGCATGCAGGCGACTGGGGCCTTCCAAAGCGGCCGACTTCGAGATTGTTTACCATTGTGTCTCTTATCGAGAACAGCGCGACAAGTCACATGATGGGTCCAGACCCTTGGATGGGCGAGACTTCTGTAAATAGACACGGACGAAGTGAGTTGCCGACGGCCGAGCGTGCCTACGCATCAGAATAGCTGTGCCGGTTAAACATCAAATCGCGATGGCACTGGCACTTACCGAGACAAGTGGAACTTTGGTCTATCACAACAACCAGACTAGCTACGGACACAGGGAAGGTGTCCACAGGTAGCCATATCATAGACGATGAAGACTGACTGCTCGGGACGAGCACTAGACGAAGAAGACGCCAGCTCGGAAGCTTCCGTTCGATTAACCAATAACTCTCAAACCGATCGAGTACCAAGGAGAGCTCTGACTCATAGAGCCGGCGCGTGGCCAATAGGAGTCAGGGGATTCCCTAAGATCGTCCCGCGGCTCCACGCCGGGACGGAGTGCTTTCCGAGGTGTAGTAATAGATGTGTTGTAAAGTCGAGATCCCAGTAGTATAAAAGCACGTAGTTTAGAGAGGTTCTGGAGCAGACTGCCTGACGGTTTTGTGCACAACTCGCGTGCATAACATCATTTGGTTCATCTTGTTCACAGGCACATCGGTGCTGTGGCTAGGATTAGTCTTTGACTCTTCTAGAGCAGACTGCCTTGGGGTTTCGCGCACAACGGTGCAGTGACATCACTCGGTTTACCTTGTTCACATACGCAACGGCGTTGTGGCTCGGAGTTGTCGTTTAGCTCTAAGACCCAAGTGACCGTTATCTCGAACCGAGTACTGTACCTTTGGCAAACGATTGGATTGGATTGGATTGTATCTGTGATTGACTGTGTGACTGAATTGTGAATTGTGTGGACTCTGTCCAGCACTGCGGGTCGTATTGTGTGTGTTTTGTGTTCTGTGATTTGTGTTCTGTGTTGTGTTATATACTGCGGTCCTGCAGGAGTGTATCGTGTCCCAAACCTGGAGAAATCCAACAAACCCGTCTTAATTGACATAAACTCGCCGGCTACTGGCCGTTATTGCCTTAAAAACCCACGAACCCACTGCTTGTACGAAGTCTCGAACATAGTGCGTATTGCTCGACTTTGGTTTCACAACCCTTGTCTATCCCACTCCCCTGTTCTCTGAACAGTAAGCGATCTATTGACCTAATACTTGGTCTTTACCCCCGAACACCCGCGATTATCATTACTCATAAAGAGGAGGAGTTGTGGTTTGATTGATTGTTTAGTTGGTTATATTGGTTTAGACCTTTATCTCGGCTTCATAGTTATCGTTCCACCGCACCCCGAGTACCATCGTATCAACGGAACGCTGAATCGTCAGATGCCGGTGAGTCAAGTTCGAGCGAGTGGTTGGTTGCGCTCTCACCGACAGTTTTCTCGACAGAGCACGGACTTCGCCCTCCGGACATGAACAGTGCTTCCTATTTCTCTCGCGATGAATCATGAGGGCAAACCTCAGGTTTGCTATCAATTCACAAAGTCCACTGTGGACTTGGTGAATTTATAGGCTCTCCGTGATACAGGAAAGAAAAGTTAATTACGGTACAACCCAATGCCTAACATAGTTAACAAGTTGGTACATATAGGCCGATCACTGTGACAAACCACGGAAAATAGCCAGTGCCTCGTCACGCCCCAATTCATCCTCCAGGTCGTACTCGTCTCCTTCATCTTCGCTCATGCCCACCGTGATGCAGGATGCGGCGTCCGAACCTGAGTCCGAGTCATCTGAGTCCGAGTCGTCCACGGAACCCCCATCGTCCGCTTGCGCGTCGAAAATGTAGTCGTCGTCGCTTGGATCATCCACGTCGGGGTCGGTGGACAGCACTGCATTGATCCAGGCTGTCTCCCGAAGATCGTCCTCCGGGGCCAACATCGATAGCTCGCCTTCGTCCCCATCTGGTAGACCTGCGGGGACGAGGTCCCAAGCGAGAACTAAGGTCGGGTCGATGGTCCGAAGGGTGCGCAACGCGGTGAACCCGCCCTGGGAAACCGAGAGAGTACCACGGGGGGTGAATATGTCAAGCGAATTCAGTAGCTGATGCTGAAGTGGCGGCTCAACCTCGTATAGGCAGAGGAGTGTGGTTAGATGTTCGAGGGCAGGGCATCTATCCAACAATCTCTGAACAGAGGTGCCAATATCAGCATCATCAAGGTCTTCGCGCACGAAATCATTGAGCCAGAGGAACGTGATAGAACGGCCGAATGCAGTGAGGAATGTCTCCACGTCTGCGATGCTGCGTATGTGTCCCAGGTACCGGCTCCCGTGTATCCAGAGGCGCCTCAGCGCAGGCAATGTCCATTTCGGCTGCGGGGGCGCGTCACTAACCGCGAGGCATACACGTAAGTTCACCAGTTTTTCAAAAACAAGTGTCGGATGACTGGCGTCATAGGTGGTAGGGAGGGAAAGCGCCAGAGATTGAAGGCTCCCGCGGAGCTCAACCAGCGTTGGGAATATGAGATCATACTCCACCGTCCTGTTATATTCGAGGGACGTGATATTACGTCCGACCGCGGGGGGCAAAATTGGAGGGTTAGGGAACATCAAAGGGGGTGGTTTGAATCCAAAATGAGAGAGGCGGGGACAAAGCTGGAAGATGGTCTTGATTTCCTGGTCATGCAACTCGGAGTACCCGCGGGGAACGAAACAGCTGATGTTGAGCTTCCGAACGAGGGCGCCGAGCCCATCGTGTGCCTCCAGAGCACTGACGAATGCAGGGATTTGTCCGATCCGTCGAAGCGTGACGGTTTTGTATAGGAGTTCGAGACCAATCCGGTGCCAGGTTTTGCAGACTCGGATGATGCAGAGCTTCATGCGCAAGTCGACGGACCAGACGGACTGGGGGAATGGTGGCAGAGAAGTTTCTTCATTCAGGACCCATGAGGGCGGAAGGACGCAGCGGAAGACGATCAGCAAAATTTCATTCGGCAGTCGGGCGAGGTGGCATGGCATGAGGCGCTGTAAGGTCCGCTAGATAAGCGCAGAATCCATCGAACGAGCCGATGCATTTCTCACCGCAAGCTTCCCATTGCTTAGCACTAGCTTTTCCGAAAGCACGCGGTTCTCGTGTTCAAGACGGCTGTTTTCTGCCCTCAGACGCGTCAGTTCCGACTGCGCTTTCATTTGATGACCCTGATTATTGAAATTTATCAGAGACACGACGGATCGTCGTGTGTGTTCTCTGACCTGCATCTGTTGGACCCAGCTATGCACATTCTCCGTAGATGCATCGAACTGGTTGGCGTCGAAGTCCAAGTCGTGCTGGCGCTCAGAGTCCTTCATCACGGTGAAAGGTACTTAGTCAGTATGTGAGAGAGCCATCAATGAGGCTCACAAGAGAAGGAGCGGGCATTTCCAACGGTGGCCGTCCCGACTTTGGTGGTTGTGGCCAAAGATGACGGTGCGGATGCGATCACATTACTTTACCCTCAACATGGAATCCGGTTTCCTCCGCGCCTTCTCCGACTTACCCCGAGGCGAAGGATGTCGATAGAATTTATGGCAAATATTGTGCTTCGTACTGTACTTGAGAGGACCACCTCGGAACTCTCATATTGGAATAAGCCATCAACTTCAAGGATCAAAGCCTCGTCCGCAGATACAACTTTCCGCCCCCCTTTTGGTAGTACGTGTGTTCTATGTATAGGGCAGGTATCTTTAGCCTACATAAGCTACCATGTTCTACGTAGTAAACTGGCAGTTCCAATTGTGGGACCGCGTCAGTATAATTTATTTCCTCCTCCTCCGACGAGTTTTGGCAGTTGATGCACAGCTTGACGGACCCCTGGATGATTGGTGATTTCAATTGAACAGTTTTCGAAATCAGTCATATTAACAAATGCGACATACGCTTGCATTGCGCTTGCACTCTATGGAATGAGGGAAATCATCCTGAAAAGAAGAGATACTATGACCCGTTTCGGTCGGCAAATTGACCAGATCGACAAAATGCACCATTGCCCTATGAGTTCTCATCCGAATCTCTTCGGGTCTTGTGCAAACGAAAGCTATACATGTAGCCGTCCTGAATATGAAAAAATTTTGAGGAAAACGGACGAACAGAAAATGAGCGAGGACTCTTGAGTACACGAGTTAATAATTTTTGTGTTTGCTTGTCTCTTCTTTGCTTCGAACCACCACCATCACAATCGACATTCGCACTGCAACGCCAGCAAATCCTCCGCTCAGCACGTTTAGCCAGCGCAGACATCGCCCTGCAGCCGAAGCGCAGCGCAGTGGACTGTGGCCATTCACTGAAGTAGGGCTCGCTGGAGCCTGGGTGCTACGAGGGAGCACAGGGACTCCTGGATCAAGACGCGCGCAACGTCGAGGATCCCAGCCTTCACGGATCTCAAGTTCCCAAGACCTTACCCATACTTATCGCCACGAATCTTGTCCACCTTCCTCCGCTCTTCCTCCTGCGGCTACCCTCAAGTTTCGCGCTACCACCCGCCTTCGCACAAGCTGTCAACTCACCTGTGTTCTCGGTGCTCCCGGCGCGCTGTTATCGACGAGCGCGACCCTCCCTCTGGCAGCTCGCGCCGGGAGCAGCGCTGACTCCCCGCACCGGGTTCGTGTACAAAAAATCCACATTTCCTTCCCATCATCAAACGGAAGGTAGAATGTCCTTTGGAACTACTGCGTAGGCAAATAATGAAGGGCGGGTATGTGTATGAATACTAGGGATGACTTTAGGTCGGTCTACATCCGCATGGAACTCCAAGGGGGTTGTTGAAGGGCAGGCTGCCCCGCAGTTTTGCGCACCGCGACCCTTCCTCGCCGCCCTCGTGGCCCGGCCACTTCGAGGCGCATCGCATTCCTGCGTATGCACACTCGAGACGCCCGCGGTCGTACAGCAGCTCCGCCCACCTCGCGCACGCGGAATCCTCCCTCGCCGCCTTCGACCTTCGCGCCTGCGGATACTTTGAGGCGCATTGCGTTCCTATATATGCACACTCGAGACACCCGCGGTCGTGCGCGCGGTCCTCCCTCACCGCCTGAGCCTCGCGCCCGCGGATGCTTCGAAGCACATCACATCCCAGTGGACTCGAGACGCCCGCCCTCTCTGCCTCCCCATGCGCACCGCGTTCCCGTCTTCGCGGTCCGGGAAGGAGGCGCGGGCGCGTTTCGGACTCTGGTGCAGCCGCGCGCGTCGTCAAACGGAACGGCAGATACTGCGCGCTACAGGTCGCGCGCATGCACGGGATGAGGCCTCCCGCCGCCCATCAGCTTCTCGCACACGCAATCCCTGCTTGTGCACCCTCACCCTCACCCCGCGCATGCGCGGCGCACTACCGGCCGCGCCCCGTCCTCCCTCCTCGTACGTCGCCGGATACCCATCTGTTTGTTACAACGCATTCGAGGAGCTGCTGGAGACACCGGGCGGGGAGTAGGAGGCAGTACGCGCGATGGAGGATGAAGTATCGCCTCGGCCAGCTGCGGCGCTCCCTCGATCGCCACGCTCCGCGCACTTGGTCCTGTGGGAGGAAGGCTGCTGCTGCCTGGCGCTGCGGGGTGTAAGGCATAACATGCGTCTCCTTCGACCAGTCGGATTTTCTGCGCGCCTCGAATTGGATTTGGATTCGCATTCGGATTGGGCGTGGGCCGCACGGGCGGGCAATCCTGCGTCGTCGACGGTACACGTCGTAGCTGCAATATACTGTTAAGATAGACGAGAGGGCGGCCAGGGAGCGGATGTACCTGGATGAATTCACTCCCACGGCGATCGTTGCGGCGATGACGCGGCGTTGAGACGGGATGCTTCCGCAGTCTCGCGAGCGTCGTGTACGAAGCCGTGCACAGACCCCACCCCCGCCTGAGTCGTCCTTGCATCCGCGCATTGGGGTTCTGGCGCTCGTACAGCTGCCGGATATGCGATCAGCAAGGGGACGAGGAAGGTATGCACGAGAACGTACCACGGAGCGAGTCATTACGCTCTACGCCGGCGCACCCCGCCCAGACCTACCCAATCTCGCCGCCCCGATCCTGCGTCGTGCGCATACTACCCCCTGCGTCTTCTCGCCCCGGGTACTCGGAGCTGGCGGGAAGTCGTTAGCACGAGGAACACGGGGAAGGCGGCAGAGGCGCGTACGCACCTACCGAGGCACATCCACGCGCTTGACGGTCTAGCCCTGTGCCACCGCACACAAGCCCGGGTCTTCGTCGAGGCCGACTCAGAGACGCGGATGGAGCACGTCGCAGTAGCCTCCCCCCTCCCCCTCTTGAGCGAGCGAGGAGCCGACCTGCACCTCTTGAGCTCGTACCCCCCGCCTTCACGAAAAAATCGGGCCCCCTACGCTCGTTCGAAATTGGGCGAGGCGAGGGGCGAGTAGCGACGAGGAAGTGTGTTCGCGGGATGCGCGGAGGAGGCCGTGCGTCGTGGGCAGGTGGGTGATGCGCATGCTCCGCCTTTCCATCTGCGGGTACTCGTAGGACGCGCGCGCGGCTGGTCTTGTTGCAGGCGGGGATGATGCGGGTTGGCAGAGGTAGCAGATGTGCGGGATTCGGTCGGGTACGCCCGGCGTGCAGAATGGATAGGCAGCAGGGCGACGCGTGAGGATAGAGGGACGCGGATGTAGTTGGGGTCGGAGTTTGGTCACTAGGCAGCTCGAGGACAGGAGCATGCCATGATCATGACTGTGTTCGCTACGGGGTTGTTTCTGCAGGTCTACGTTAGTTGGGCCCTTAATGAGGAACGACGAGGAGGGGCGCACCGGGAACAATGGGTGCTGCAGTCTTTCTTGAGAGCTACCGCCACCCGCTGGAATCACGATCAGCGTTGGCCTCCGCGTATTGATGAGCTGAAGCGTTCTTCAGCAGTAGATACATCGCTGACGAAAGAGGATGCACCTGCTTGGGAACCACTCTTGGCTGCAAACACACTGCAGTGGGACCGTGCCGCTGCGGACAGTGCATTGGGATCCGTCAATCGTCGCGCGGTGGTCATGCATTACTGTCATACCACAGTCCGATGAAGATGGGTCGGAACCCTTCAAGGCTTCATCGCACATGGGCTGAGAGTCGTCAGGGTCCTTGTATTGCTCTGCGCGTTGGCATCCGGAATGGGCGACACAATGGCATCTTTTGGACCGTCGCGAAGAGAGCGAACCTGAGGGATTTATGGAGCTAGAAACTTCCGCAGCTCGTTCAAAGCTCGCTCCATACATTCGTAGGGACGGAGTCAAGTTAGGCCACAGTCCTCGAAGATAGAAAACCCATGGCTGGATTCTTCGATTCAGTGATTGATACTCCGCTCTGATCTGATCACGTTGGATCACTGAGGCGGAGTCCTTCTCGCCACGATTTCTATCCTGCTGACGCGCGACCACCGAATGTATACAAGCTCCCACTAGGGCCACCCTCCACCAATCGGGCAAATATTCTGCACAAAATTCCGCTGTGATGTCTGAAACTGTCTGAAAACCCTTGTTTCAGGTCTGCGCGAGCACCGAGCGGGTGAACGCGTCTGCAGGCCAGTCAAGGCGGCAGTAAAATAATCCATAAGGCGACGGCGACGACGGCCGCGCCATGAACCACAACGTAGAAGGCCTCCAAACGTTCGAAATGAATCACCCCACTCCCGGTCCACGGCGATGAACGATGACTGGAGCCCCCAAGGAAGCGACTTGGATTGTGCCGTGCAAAACGACGAGTCGCACATCGCGACGAATCCTAAGGCTTCGCTGTTTTAAAGGGCTTGTTGGGTTGGTTGGGGAAGAGAGCTTAAAATATGTATGTTAGCATGTATAATTATCGACGCGCTGGCTTATGCCCTCGCGAAGCCCAGGTTCGGCGACGGTTTTTTGGGCGGACGACCCGGCAAGGTAGTGCAAAGACGCAGCGCGAGACAAAAAATCCAGATATTGGCGCTGCTATTCTGGGCGTTGGGGGCCTGACGGTCCCACGCCGCCGGGCGATGCACTACACAGCACCGCCTTGGCACGCAGCTTACTCTCTCTTATTCCATGGCTGAGCTCATCGGGCTGCTTGCCAGCATCCTCCAGCTCGTCGACACTGTAGCGAAAGCTGGGACCTACTTCAAAGATCTACAGAATACATCCGAGGAACAACGGAGACTCTTCTCCGAAGTTGGGTCCCTCCAGCCGCTCATAGATGAATTGCAGAAACGTGCTAAAATGGCCGGCTCGACCACAAACGGGATCCAGCAAATGAAGACTCCTTTGGTCGAATTCGAGGGGACAATCAAAGCCTGCGCAGAAAAATTGCGAGCGGCAGACGGGCGCTTGGCTCGGGTGTCGAAGGCGCTGGCGTGGACCTTGTGGAATAAGAAGGAGGCAAAGGACGATCTCGCGAAGGTCGAGCGCTTCAAGGCTCTCCTGAATAATTGGTTGATTTTGGATATCTGGTATGTCCTGCAGTGTGGATATTGGCATTGTATCTGATCAATTAAATTTTCATGGCAGGGATGTCATGCAGCAGCACGAGAAAAATAACGACGGTGAGCAGGATACATATGGTGGGTCCTAAAGGCTAAGAAAGTACTCTCGAAGTGCAACAGCAGGACCATGCACGTAAGCTGACTCAGGCCTCCCGAGATCTGTCTCTGCTCATAGTTCGGTATAGGCATGTTGACTTTGGCTGAGGCGGAAAGACAGAGCAATGATAGTGAGTTGTGCCAGATTGTGCTGTGTTCAGTTGCGAACTCACATCAACACAGCGCTCGAGCGTCTACGGATAATTGAGTGGATGTCGCCCCTCAATTTTTTCCAGCGCCAGGCGGACATCTTCAGCACTTGGCAGCCCGGAACTGGCGGGTGGCTTCTTGATGATACACAGTTTAAAGCTTGGGAATCAAGTTCCGGCCAAACTTTGTGGTGCTGCGGAATGCGTGGGTCCTTCCCCCCAAAAGTTCGGATTTTTCTAAGAAGCGCATGGCAGCTGGTGCCGGAAAGACCGTGCTCTCGTGCGTATTACAGCTACACCCCCCTTTAACTCACGATTGACATTCGTTGTAGATCAACCGTTGTGAATCACCTCCGAGCGAGTGCCGAAGTTCATAATAACACCAATGGTGTTGCATGCATCCATCTGAACCACAAGGAAACCGACGCTCAGACTCCCCTCAATCTCCTGGGAAGTCTCTGCAAGCAGCTCGTAGTGGACAAATCCCTCCCCACTTCGGTACATACCGTCTACAATCACCACAAGGAGCGGCAGACAAGGCCATCACTGAATGAAGTACTCAAGATACTTCATACCACCATCTCCGAATATTCGAAGGTTTATTTCGTCGTTGATGCCCTGGATGAATACCCAGAGGGTCAGCGTAAAATATTCATTAAATATTTGGCAACTGCCATGGGTGGACACGATGCCAATCTGATGATGACTTCGCGGCCTCACATTACTCTTCCCGATGCTCTATTTCCAGACTTGGAGAGCATGGAGATCCGTGCAGCTGAGGACGACATCCGACAATATGTAGACACCCACATTCTGGAGTCGCCTCGGTTATCCAGGCATGTTCAAACTCGCCCCGAATTGCGGGAAGAGATCCGAGGTACAATCATCCGCAATGCTGAAGGAATGTGAGTGAAAGAATCCAAATGTTATAACTTGTGATAAACCATTTATCAAGGTTCTTACTGGCGAAACTGCACTGTGAATCTCTGGCTACAAAGAATACAGTCAAAGCGGTTCGACAGGCTCTCCAGCATTTGCCGAAAGATTTAACACAAACATACGATGAAGCAATGGAACGGATCGATTGTCAGAACGATGATGATAAGGAGTTGGCTCGCTTAGCGCTCACCTGGGTTGCAAATGCAAAGCGGCTTTTGTCGGTTGCAGAGCTTTGCGAAGCCTTGGCCATCGAGCAAGAGGGCACTACCTTCGACGTTGAAAACATTGTGGAGATCGACATCGTTTTATCAGCTTGCGCCGGCTTGCTTATTGTCGACGAAACAATGGCTGTGGTTCGACTAATTCACTTCACTACGCAGCACTACTTCGACAGCGTCCAGGCCGTCCGATTTCCAATGGCTCATACAGAGATAACGTCAAGATGTTTGACCTATCTATTCCTCCAGGAGGACCTACTTGCGATCCGAAACTCATGGGACACGCACGAGGCAAAAGCTTTGGTTGTGAAACACCCGTTCCTTGGATATGGGCAATATTGCCTTCTACATGCTATGGGACAGCCGTAGCTGGTCCTCCGTAACGAAATCATATCTTTCCTGGCGCGCGCCGCTAAATGGCGAAGTTTGTTAATGTGCCTTCGTGGTCACATGTCGGTACCTCCCTTGAATTATAGGTACCCACCGTCATCGATATCTCCCCTCTGGTTTTCAGCATCCGCCAACTTATTAGAGATATCCAGTCATCTTTTGGTCGACGGGATCTCCGCAAGCGGCCGGGCGGACGAGTTGAACTCTGCTTTATGCGGGGCTGCCTTCTACGGCCACATGGAGATGGTGCAACTGCTCATAAAATCTGGCGCCGACGCGAATGCAGAGGGAGACGACTACGGTTACGGACGAGCGCTACAGGCGTCTTCATATGCGGGGCACGACCATATAACTCAGTTCCTCATCTCAAATGGGGCTGACGTGAACTTGGCGAGCGGGGAATATGGACCGGCCCTTAAGGCCGCGTCGTGGATGGGACAACATCGCGTTATTCAACTTTTGGTCGAGAATGGAGCGGATATAATGAGCAGAAAGGGTGATATGGAACGCCCCTGCGGATTGCGTCGCTCAGGGGTCACGAGACCGTGGTTCAACTTCTCATCAAGATGGGAGCCGAATGCCATTGCAGGCTGCGTCACTCGCGGGACACGAGGCGGTGGTTCGACTCCTTATCGAGGAAGGAGCTGAAGTCAACGCAACGGAAGGGGTAGAAGGAACAGCGCTGCAATTCGCCTCGGGGAATGGATACGAATCTGTGGCGCGACTGTTGGTCGAGAAAGGGGCTGAAGTTAACGCACAGGGAGGAAAATATGGAACAGCGTTACAGGCCGCCTCTCATCAAGGAAACGAGCAGATGGTTAAATTTCTGATCGAAAGCGGGGCGGACGTAAACTTCCAAGGAGGAAAATACGGAACGGCATTACAGGCGGCAGCAGAGAAGGGATGTGAATCGGTGGTTCAAATTTTGATCAAGAACGGGACCGACGTTAATGCGCGCGGAGGAAAATACGGAACGGCGCTACAGGCTGCGTCGCGGTGGAGAAATGAGCATATCGTGCTGCTTCTCATCGCGCACGGCGCAGACACCAGTGTCCTGTCCGAAGGCCCGGACATAGAGTAGTATGGGATTCTCACACACATCGTAATATCTAATGGATGGAGAGGAGCAATTTATCAATCGCACTAGTTGAACGTCATTCAACTTGAACAGCGCTGTACAAATTCGGATGCCATGTGATATAACAGCCGCCAATCAGTACCAATCCTCCAGTTGGTTTTCACAAACGCCAGAAAATAGTTAAGGCTTCGTCGTGGCCGAACTCCCGCTCCTCCTCCAGGTAAAACTCGCCAGCCATCGACGCATAGCCCCCGTCTTCGCTCACTGTTACACAAGATTCAGCATCCGAATCCGAATCGACATCGCCAGTTTCTGAATCATCCACGGAGCTGTCGCAGACATCATCTATGTCGACGACCATAAGCGCGCTAACCCAGGCCGACTTGGGAGCTCCGTCGTCAATCACCCACTGTCTCTCGATGTCGCGCGGTATATGTGAGGGGACGTTCCAAAGCGAATGCATGCTTTCATCAAGCAAACGCCAAGTGCGCAATGCGGAGAATCCATTGAGGTCTGGGTTGAAGAAACGAAAGTGTTTCGGTTGGCGCCAACCGAAAAAATCTAACGAGGTGATGTTTTGATGGCTTAGCGGCGGACAAGTCGGATGGACCATGAATTCGTTGATGGCCAAGCGCTCCAGCAAAGGACACCGATCCAACGCTCCCTGGATCGAGGTGTGCCCGATTCCGTAGTTTTTCAGCGAGAGAAATATGATGGTGCGTCCGTAGACGTTGAGGAATGCCTCCGCTTCCAGGATAAGTATTGCATTATCGACCGACGAGCTACCGTCCAGCCAGAGGCGCCGCAAGCTAGGTGTTCGCCATTTCGGCGGGGGCGCCACAGAACCCTGTATATGCAAGTCTTCTAGCTGTTGGAATCTGAGTGTTGAATGACTGGCATCGTATGTGGTTGGGAGGAAAAGTGCCAAAGAGCGAAGGATTTTGCAGAGCTGAACAAGTGTCGGGAGGATGAGAGGATACTCCACATTATGGTTATATTCGAGGGAGGTGACGTTGCCGCTGACCGCGGGGATCATATTTGGAGAGGTGGGAATGTGGAATGGCGGTTTGAATGCAAAGTGCGAAAGCTGAGGGCACAGCTGGAAGATTTTCTTGATTTCCTGGTTATACAAGGCTAAGTATCCGTGGGGAACGAAACAGCTGATATAGAGATTTCGCACGAACGCGCCGAGACCATTGCGCACCTCGAGAGCACTGACGAATGCAGGCATCTGTCCAATTCGACGCAGGGTGACGCGTCTGTAAAGAAATTCGAGACCAATTCGGTGCCACGCTTTGCAGACTCTGACGAGACAGAGTTTCGCGCGCAAGTCGATAGACCAGATCGATTGGGAGAAGGGAGGCAAAGATGTTTCGCCATCGAGAAGCCATGGGGGCGGAAGAGCATAGCGTAAAACAAGTAGCAAAATTTCCTGCGGCAGCCGAGTAAGGTGGCACAGTGGCACGAAGCGCTGAATCGTCAGATGCCGGTGAGTCAAGTTCGAGCGAGTGGTTGGTTGCACTCTCACCGACAGTTCTCTCGACAGAGCACGGACTTCGCCCTCAAGACGTTTGTTTTCCAGCTTTACACGCGCTAGTTCTAACTTCTGTCCGCGTCTTTGCGTGATGTTCCTAGGTATGGAATAGAAATGTGTCAAATGCAGGCTGGGGACGGCAGGTCGTAATCTAACCTGAATCTCTTGGAGGCAGTCACACGCTTCGTCTTGTCGTGAATCAAACGATTCCGACTCGGAGTCGCCAGATTGGCCAGTGGCCTTCGAAGCTTCCGAGTCAGAGTCCTTCGCAAAGTGAAAGTCAGTACTAGCGCTGAGTCTAGCTTGTTTAGATACAACATACAAGACTTTGCATAGGGTGCCGCGGCCACGCAGCTGGGCGCTAACAAGTCGGCAGAGATTGGGCTGAGTCCAAGACTCGCTCGTTCGGCCCGGACGCGCGGCGATTCCCGTGCACCGCCACTCGGCGTCCTCCTTGCTTCTCATCCCGTGCTCAGCGAAGTTGAATATGCCTAGCGCATTCGATATCCCCCACTTTTGGGGCGTACAGCGTAGTTCCTTGGCCTTTAATTTGTCTCCATACTGCGTTTGGCGAGCTTGCTAGTATATCTTGCCAGCAAGGAGGCAGTGGGCTTTCCTGGACGACTCCGGCGACATCCGAATTCAAATTTACTGTGATGTTGGTCATCGGTTCTGTACTGTACCGGAATGAAACTCAAGCGATGGTAGATGGACAGTAAATACCCAATAGACTCGGAAATCGGGGCCCGACACGTCCTAGCACCGTAGTTTCGGGGGGGAAGCATTTTTTTGTCTTTTAACTGGTTGCAGTCACAAATCCCCAAATCCCACAGATCCTCACGTAGGGAAATCCTGGGTCATCTTTAGAACCCATCATCGGCATTTAAATCTGTTATCATGGCAGTGCAACGAAGTCAGGAAGCTCAACCGTGACCGCGTGGGACCTGACACCTTGGGCGCTTAGCCTCTCTCCCTCTCACCGCGACTACCATGGGCGTCGAATCCCCAGAGGAAGTGCAATATAAGTCCCAGTTCATCACACACAGTTCTGGATCTACCTGGTGAGCCCCATACAACCCTGATCGACGTACAACCGCCTCTCAATAGCGCGTAATTCAGTTCGAGCGGCCGCTTTTCTCAGGCTCGCACAACTTCATTGTTGCCGGGGGCACCTTCAGCAGCGTGACAAATAACTACAACACCGCTGTCTCGGCGCGTTCAGGTAAATCTCCCCAAAGTTTCAATGATGCTCTGACCGCCAGCTGCGCAGATTTCCGAATCATTCCGCTGGGAGACATAAATCTGGGAGATGAAATACGCTTGAATAGTGGATCAGGTGTCGTGAAGCGGTACAGTAGAAGTAAAAATGTTCGGAGGATGTATTCTGCCACGATAAACGGTCCAAAGGCGACAGTGGCCATGTATCAAGGAGACGGCGCGGAAGAGGTATGTTGCAGTGCAGTATCATATTCATATCAAAATAGTTGAAAATACAAGGTCTGACCACCCTATTCAGGAATGGAAGAATGCGATCGCCGCACACGCCTCAGTTCCGCAAATTCCACACATCGCTTTCCCTACCTGGCAGGCAACTCACTACATTACTAATTTAATCATCCAAATATACTCCAAATTTATGCAGCCGGGAGTTTGAATGCTATCCATGCTGCAGTATTCCACGATGGTTCAGTCTCTGTACGCAATCTACCGAGTCCAGAAGGTTGACAATTGGGGTAGATTTGATACCGCTTCAACATTTTCTGAACCTGCCACGCCATTTGCCCGTATTGACTGCACATATCTGGGCAAACTGTGTATGTACCCGTCCCTTCCTATCGGCCGATACTGATGATTGCAATGCAGAACAGGGACTTCTGGGTAATTCGTTCTAACCCTGCCATTGAGTGAGGTACTAACAATATCCCAGAACGTTCTGGATTATTTTTGGTCCATTTCTCAGCAATATCTCGTAAATCAATGACTCTTATTGCGGAGGATCTTACTTACGAGGGGTCCCTGCTCTCTAGTGATTGTGGCCATTGGATACGCCGCGCGCAAGTGGACGGCTCTGCGTGGAACTCCTACCCAGTCGTGACATGTCCTCGCCTGACCTTACCACCCCTTGCCTCCCTCTTAAAAGAGGGATCCACTCGTACATGAGGACATGGTGATTGATTCTCTGACACTAGGAGAGTATCAGGCAATATGTTTCTGGCCACTCTCACAAGGCCAAGGAATTCCCATTTCCCCTGCTGCGACAGTGAACCTGGGAATCGTATCTGCTCATTCTTCGAGCTTTAACTTCGAAGACTAGGTTGAGATCGTATCTTTGCCGGTTGTAGAGGGGTCTTTGGCAGATCGAGGACCGTTGGGTCGAGGACAGAATGGGTAAATTCGGTATGTCATTCATGTCCCAACTATGTTTCAGCCTAATCATCTTCGCAGTTACAACTCAGATGCATTGGAAGGCAGTATACGGACATCCACATGGTATGCCGGCTGCCAGTCTTGGATCAGTCAAGCGAATCACGTTTTCCGCCGTCTCAACATCACATCCAACCTCAAGAATTATGGCACGTCTGAGAGCCTAACGCATCTCAAGACTCATAGATGCACTTAATGACTCGCGCCAACAGTTCTTATAGTCGGGGCGGATTTGGGGCTGTGCTACTCAGCGGTTGGAGCACCCTCCGGAAGGTTTCCTATTTGTCTGCCCCGAGAAGGATCTTCAAATCGGGTCATCGTCATTTCGATGGCCAGATTGCCCAGCTTACTGGTCCCTCAATTCTTTGGGAGTGGAACGGCTGAGTGCGGAGGAGGCAACTCGTCTCGGATTCCCCACCATCGAACCGTTTACAAAGCTTTGTGGATGCTCGTGGGACACGAATGTTCACGCCGGACTCCCGATTCGCGCACGGTGAGTTTAAAATCAAAAATTGAATCGTTCTGCTGCGACTGATAATCCTCGAACAGTGGACGACGAGAGCTTCAGCGAAGAATCGACCAAAGTGAAGCATCGGAACTTGATGATGAACCGACCTCGGTCTGTGAGGTCGACCTTTCCTGCGTTTATAGTGAGTGCATGTTTCACTACTTCGGAGTCCGACACTGATAAACAATCAAAGCGGACCTTGAGAACTCGCGTCAGGACCTGGATGAAGAACAATAAACCTACGCATCGAGTGTTTATGAAGAAATCTTTCGGATCCAGGGCCCTGGAAGTTCTTCATGTTTGCGCAGTTGTTTCTCGTTATTTCCCTCGCCTCATGTGCGTTCTACGAGTATGTCGCATGGGATTGAAACGGAATATTATTTGTTTGATCTTGTCTGGAAAAAGCATAGCACTCTCTAACTATGTAGTGCCTTGGAATTTGAACAGCTCTCGCGGATGTTTAATGGATGAGGTAGGTCATTGATCCGGTCTTGATCAGTCATTGCCATGCACCGCCACTTCTCTTCCTTCTTCCCATCCGCTCAGCGACCTGGCGAACAGCTGCTTCAATCTTTTTATCCTTCCACATATCGGAGATACAACACAGTTCATTGCCTTTATCTTCATCCTGCGCTTTGCGAGGTTGCATCTTGACAGCAAAGAGGTGGCCTTTCCTGGACACGATATATACCCATCTTCTGAATACATTGTTCTTCTATATAGCCTTGTATTACTGGAATGGCGGCTCTCGCAAATCCTCTCCAGGCTATTCCAATCCCATCGAAGTCCGGACCGTCCATTTTCCTAGCCTACGAGCTGAGCGACATGGTAATCGACTTTCTGCACGCCAACCCGGCGGCACTCGTCTCTTGTGCATTGGTCTGCTCAGAATGGAGCCCCGCCGCCCAGTTCCACCTCTTCCGAGACGTCAGACTTAGTCCCGCGCTCGACCGCTACCGCGCCTGCCGTACGCTGCCGACAAGTGAACTTACGCACCAGGCGATCTCGCGCTGCGCCAAATTCTGCGCCGCTCTGCGCAGTTCCCCCCGCCTTATCCCACTCGTGCGCACACTCACCGTCGATGCCTGCTGCGAGGTCCGCGCCGAGCTCATAACCGTGCCCTTCACACACCTGCACACACTCGCCCTATTCTACTCCCAGAAATACGTCAAGCACGACGCCCAATTCGACCGAGGGCTTCTCTTCCTCCACCATCTCGTCGCCCTCCTCGCGCTCCCCTCCCTGACCCGTGTAGAGTTCCCCGCGGACAAGAACTTCCTGACCTCCGCCGTTCTATACCCGTGCAAGAACCTCAAGACGCTCGTGCTGGAGAACGCGGATATAGTACAGATGCCTCTCGCGGGCGTTGTGCACCCGGCCGGCACATGTCGCCCCCGCATCGAATCGCTCACGATGTGGAGCTCCCTGATCCGCCAAGGCGGCTGGCTCTTCCCCGCCTCAACCGCCGTATTCGAATTCTCGCGACTCCGCCACCTCGACCTGTGGACCGTCCCTTTCTATGGCGACTGGGAATTCGTCCGCTCATTCAGCCAGACAATCGAACATCTCGCGTTTGATCGTATGTTCGTCCTTTAATATACGCAATGCGCTGATATCGTCCCCAGTGTTGTCCTCGGGTGTCAACCTCGCTCTCCTCCCGAAACTGCATCACCTCGAGTGCAATCCACCGCTGTACGATGGAATCTTCGACCTGCCGCGCATCCTCGATGTTCTACGCACGCTGGGGCCTGACAATTGCGTGCAGACGATCGTGTTCTGGGTCACCCCGCTCGCAGCCGTGCTCGTTCCGCTCGACTTTGGGGCACAGATGACGGCCCTGAGGTTGCCTCACCTTCGGCGGGCCGCGGTACGCATTTTACAGATGGGGTCGGACAAGATAGATGCGGCCCTCGTGACAGAGGTGGTCTTCCCGAGTTAAGGGCCAGGAATGAATCGAACTGCATCTGGTATTTCTTAACTTGATCGTGTACATATATCTGTCTCTGGACATCGATCCCCACATCTATATACTCTGTAAGCCTCGGTGAATCTCTTGGCCAAGAATGATTCCCCAATTTATAACCATACAAAGGTCGAACAACCTAATACCATGCAGTGGATGTGGATTGTTACGAGAAAAGAGAAGTAATGGCGCTACACTCCAACATCTGAATCGGAGCAAGGAAGGAAGCCATTTGACTTTCTCAGCCCCCGGAAAATAGCCAACGCTTCTGAATTCCCGATTTTCCTCCAGGTAAAACTCGCTAGGCGCCGGCGCATAACACCGGGATTAGGAATGGTGGTTTGAATGCAAAGTGCAAGAGCCAGGGATAGAGCTGGAAGATCTTCTGGGTTTCCTACTTATGCAACGCGGAGTATCCATGCGGGACGAAGCAACTGATCTCGAGATTTCGCACAAGGGCGCCGAGTCCGTCTCGCGTTTCCAGAGCGCTGACGAGTGCAAGCATCTGTTCAATGCGACGCAGCGTGACGCGTCTGTAGAGAAGTTCAAGACCAATTCGGTGCCCCGTTCTGCAGGCTCCGATGATACATAGCTTCGCGCGCAAGTTCATGGACCAGATCGACTGAGGGAAGGGAGCCAAGGGTGCTTCGCCATTGAGCATCCAGGAGGGCGGGAGGATGTAGCAGAGCACCATCAGCCAAATTTCATCCGGCAGTCGGTCGACTGAGTGGCATGGTACCACGCGCTGAATTCGATCGTAATTAGCGGTTGGCCGTTGAGCGAGGGGTTCGTGCTCACCACGGCGAGCCTCTCATTTCTCACCGCTAGCTCGTCGGAAAGGACCCGGTTCTCGTCTGACTCCGTTTTCAAGCTTTGTTCCTGATCATAGAAATGTAAGGGGCAGGCCATATCCGACCGTGGCCGTTTCTGACCTGCATCTATTGAGGCAAGTCCTCTTTTTGTAGAGGTGTTTTCGCCCCACTTGAGCTCGAGTCGGCGCGGTTGGGGTCCTTTATTGGAGTGAGAGTCATTTCCAGCACTAGATGAACGTACGAGGAAAGACGCGGGCATGTCGACTAAGTAGTGGCATTTTGAAAACGTGAACTTGGTGGTTCGTAACAGTCATACTTGTTCCGATCAAGACGGACCCGCGTCCGGTTCCTCCGCGCCTCGACTGACGCCGACACAACTACGCACGAGATATTATATTATATCATTAGATGTGCCACTGGAGTATGTGGCCCAGAGTAAGTAGCTACAAACTCAATCGATTAGAAACTCTCAGGGTGTTTTAGCATGTGTACTTACAGTTACGCACATTTGAAGACGGCGTTGAACGTTGAACCTCGACCAACGCCGGCGATTCCACAAATTGCATGCTCTCTGCGTATCGTGCGCCGCAAACTGCCATGCCCTACCATGTACACCGTAAATTTTCTTAACAAGATCAGGGTGGCACATGAAGCTCAAACGTGGAAATGTTGGAGCCGCAGGAAATATTTGACGTTTGAACCATATATCTGCCGAACATTAGTGCGTGGGGCAAGCGGAAATTGGCACCGTTGCAGACAGGATCATCGACAGATGGGCTGCGGCATCTTTTGATTCGGATACTTTATTGAATAGTCAACTCTGGACGAGGCCAGACTTTCTCGGGAGGATTAAGCGTCCTTCGGGCTGGCGCGGAGCTCAAGACGATATTGCTTCGCTGTGATGTCGAGCGAGGCCCATCTGATGAGGATCAAATCGCCGTCGAGCCGCGGAAGTCGATTGATATGCCGGTATGGTTAACGAAATCAATTGCGATCACACGAGTTTCCACGGTGCCGCGGCAGTCTTCGGCGCGATCCCGATCAATCCGAGTCGCCGGGCCGACGATTCCATCGCACAGACTAGTCTCTCGTAGACAGACGCTTCAACACGAAGCTCGTACCTCACTTGTTGAAGTCTGTTAGTTGCCGCGGGGGTCCGATCACAGTGCTCCGTTATTATGATTGATTGATTGATTGTCATGGGTAACCGTACCTAGCTAAGTATTGCTATGCGGCTGTACGTAGAATTGGGTGGGGAAAGAAGCGGGCTGGGGCTGTAGTGGGGTCGGATATCGTAAGTAGAAGTAAAAGTAGTTAACGGTGGGGAAAGAGAGGTAATTATACGGAAACTGACTTGATAGGAAGAGAGAGAGAGAAAGAGATGGAGAGATTATCCGATTATAAGATAATGAAAGAAGGAAAAGGAATCCAAGCGGCCATCTACCCTTTGAAACGTCCAGTGGCGTTGATGAACACCGCTGTGGCTTTGAATAACTTGGGGCTGCCCAGAAGGTTACCGAGGTCCACCGCACCCAGGAAACCAGCATTATATGAGGCCAGCTGGAGGGGGCCTCTGAGGTGTTCCCATGCTGGACATTGAAGCAGAAAGTGGGCACGGGTTTCCGCGTGAGCTCCGCACGCTTCGCAGGTAGGTGAGTCGATGAGACCGACTTTGTAGCGGTGCGAATTTAGGGCTGAGAAATCGGTACGCAGCTGCGCCATAATTGAGATGGTTTTGCGGGGAAGGGAAGAGGAGTAGAGCGGGGATGGGATCAGCGAGGGGAGGGACTTGTCAATCGCTCGGAGGCCGCGACCAGTAGTAGCGCAGCGCCATTGAATCTCCCACTTGTCGACCATCACGACGTTGATACGGCGTTTGACAGAGGTGAGTGAGATGGGGGTGGCAGGATTCAGTTGTAGTCTTGTCGCCGCCTTCGCCGCTGTATCGGCCAACTCGTTGCCAACCGTGCCGATATGCGCGGGCGTCCACAAATTTATGATGCGCAGGTCGGGGCGAATGGCGAGTGCAGCGCGCACCAACTTGTCGTACAGGATCGCCCGGAACTGCCCAGAACGAGGTAGGGTGGAGCAGATTCCTGAAAGCGCCGCCCGCGAGTCAGAAACCACGAGGATTCGGAAAAACTCATCGAGTAGTGCCTTCTCCGTCGCACTGAGCAAGCCCTCCATTTCCCCATCGCACACCTGCCCGTCACCCAGAGGGACAAGGACCTCCTCCCGTTGTGTACCTCCCTCAACTCGCACCGTTGCCCCACCCGCCCTGCCCTCCAGCAATGAGCCATCTGAGAACCACGTCGACTTCCACATCTCTTCATCGAGGAGGAGCTCCCGGAGAATCTGCAACGCCGTTTCCTTGGTGGGGATAATTGTTGTGACCGGAAGCGGTTCGGCCCAAGGCGGTGAGTAAACCGGGACAATAGGCTCCATACCAAGTGAATAATCGCCGTCGAAGAGAGTTAAGTCCTCGTGGACGCCAACTGTGCGCGGGGATTTATTGTGGCGGATGCGCTGACCTTGGACTGGTACTAAGGATGGCCACCGTAACCCCGGGAGGAGTTCCACGAAGTGTAGAGGAGACCCATACTTCGTGTTCTTCGGGGCGCTACCAATGGCACTGACAAGAAGTGGCGAAAGACCGTGGGATGGTGGTAGCGTCAGGTATTTGGCCACGCGGTGGAGGAGGGAGCGTTCAAGTCTTAGGGGAGCCGGTAGAACAGATGCTTCTTTCTCCAGAGCCGCGCGGGATGCCGTCCGATATGAGAAGCGCAGGCGGCGATTGAAGCTGACTAAGAACAATTTGGAGTCTCAGAACTGCGAATGCAAGAACTAAATTGTAAATATACCTAAGAACAATTTGGACTATTTTACTGTAAGTAAATAGGTAGAATGAGTGGATAATTGGAACTCACGTCTCAGAACTGCGAATGCAAGAACTGAGACATATTTGTTTGGCTAGGGCGTCTATATGAGGAGCGCTCGGAGATCTCGGAGATAAATGAAAATAGCACAAGAAAATATATATCTGACCGCTGCGTGCTTGAATCCCAACACGATATCCACCTGTTATGCATCTTGCAGCCGTAATTGCGGAGTTTGAATTTCCCTCGGCCAAACCCGCGATCCCATTGTGCAAGCCTCTTGGGGGTTAAATATTACAAGAACCATTTGAAGCCCATTGGATACCTACCAAAGAGGCTTTGGAATATTTCTGGACCTTATAAAGCTATTTCCACCTCATTTGAGAAATGCTGTTGAAAGTTGATTGCGTAATCACGCGCCCAAATCATCGTCCTGTTTCCCTGATTTTGAAGACCTCTGTCAAAATTGTGAAGAGACAGACCTTCATACACAGACTCGGCAACCCAATCTATGTAGGAAATCCATGAAATATCGCGTCCCACACAAGCGCACTACGCGACGTGAATTCGAACTCCGCGATTACATAATAGCGGAGCACTGTGATCCAACCCCGCGGTAAACACTAGACTACCGTCACAGACGCCACTTGGGCGCCATACAAGACGCCACAAACTCGCACCTGCGCACCCACGGTTGCATCGCCGGTATATGCCAGATCCCATAGCATCCGCCCAATGCATGGCGTGTACGGAATGATCCTTTCGTGGGTCGATGAAACATGATTAGCTCGTGGATCTTCAAGGTGCGCCCATACTTTCGTCGCATTGTGTTGACGTCTGAGACTGAACGCCTTCCTTCCTCCAGGTTCGGCATTGCGGATCTTAGGCTCGTTTATAATAACAGGTCCAGCAATCTCTATGCAGCGATCCATATCAATCCAGAACAGGCGAGAAACCATCGGCCCGGTCATTGGGTCGAGACGAGGCGACATGCGGCTGCTGATCAGTTTAGAGAGGCGCTATATTCTCGGAGCTACTTCCTCGTTCAAAATATTTGGCAAGCCCTCAGTGCGCTCTGGGCTGAGACAAGAATTAACGCCGCCGGGAAATGGAAACAGACCTTGATACTGGTTTCCGCATCCTTTCTGCAGTGATATCGGCGGTGGCACGTCTTCTTTTCCTCGAGCCACTCACATGGTTTGCCTCTGAAGTCCTTGCGGTGGGCTGAGGAAGCCTGGCAACACTGGAAAAACGTTGCTGGAAAAATACTGCCCGGGGCGCTTCCTTTTTTCAAACATGTCGTGACCTCATACGTCCCGTAGGCTCTATTAATATTATGCTACTTCTCGCATATTGATCATTGTTTCAGTCCAGCGGGTCCAATACAGCGTCACGGTAACTGACTTCAAGTCAAGGCCCTATATTTCAATGGGGCATTATTCTCAAGAAAAACCATTCTAATGGCAATTTCAGTATTCAGGTAAGGCACTAGCCCGGGCCCGCGATCCGCACTGGTTGCGCAGGTCTTCAATTTAAGACCGTGAAAATGACGAATACATTGTATCCGAACACGGATGAACGGCTGAGTGGGGCTTCCCCTCAAGTTCAAATTCTCCCATGAAAAACCTTCACGGAGCGTCTGTAGCTCGAAAGGAGACCCAAGATGCATTCATCTTGGGTCCTCTTCTCAGAAATAAACTCGGTGATGCTCGGAAAAAATCGATGCTCAGGAAAAATCGAGCTTTCATCCAAACGTTCTCACTACAGAATCACTCCTCTGCCAATGGGCGCCCGGGCGGACGACGGCCGGGCAGCAGGATAGTCTTATGACCCCTTCCAATCTGTCTAGATCAAAGTCAACTCGGAACACTTCTTCCAGGTACTAATCTATGATCCATTTTTTCATGTAACTAACACGGAGAGTCTAGGGGAGCCGTTTGAACTTCCTTCTTTGCTTCTAAATTCCCGTGCAAGTTAGCGCCGCAAATTGCCGATCCGATCAACACGGAGTCTGCCCTGCTCCGCACCTCCTTCGTCAATTTTTGTGATGAGGCACACCTACCTCCAGGCTGTTGGTACTCTAACGCCCTCAGGTGCTAAATGTCTTCTCAATCCTACCCTATTCCCCGAAGTTCGACATTGGTACGTAAGTGTCCTGGGATCTGGGCTTCGAAAGGTCTCCTCACACTTGGCTTCTCGTCTCCTTCTTAGTTTATCCACTGCAGATTGACTGCAGATCATTTTTGAATATTCCGTAATGCGCTCTCGACAAAATTCAGCCAGAAGGCGGCGACTCTCGATGTGTCCTCCTCTACGTCCCCTCCCCTTGATAAAGCGAGGCGCGTCAAAGCTCCCAGTTCAAATTATTAATTTACTCGAAGGTGACCTATAGAGCTTGAACTAATAATTCCAAAGGGCGCCTTTTGACAACAGCCGTTGGGATCCTGCACCGTTATTTCAGAAGCTACCCTCAAACCCGCGAATGGCTAGACTGGAGTAGAACATCTGGCAGCTATCACCAGCCGATTTTGAAGTACGCGTTTAGTGTCTCCGGACGGAATTATGACCGGTTCGCAGCGGACCTCGCCAGGCGTCCTGTCTCCAGATAAGCAGACTCCTCGGGTTTCTCTTGAAGTTTTCATAGATTCCCGGCCTGGATCATGGTGTCTTTCAATTGGTCGTGCAGCTCAGATTCTTGGCCGACTCTTCCCTATCAAGAATCCGGACCCTTTTCCCGGTCATTGACACAAATTGGTACTTCCGGTTGTATTCATGCATCCCGGTTCCGTTACTTCCCAACAGCGCGATGTATCGCTGGCTTTTTCCGACATGCTCGCGCCAGGGCCCTCTCTATTCTGGCTCGCTCAGCCTTTACATAAAGTGTGTGTGCGTGACCCCAATCTAACTGGTTTACGGTGGGGGGCTGCCATTTTACCGTTCGTTGCTACCCTACTTTTGACACCTTCTGTGATTGCTTTTCCCGTCGGCCTCTGTCATCCGGTCCAACGCATGTCTCCACTAGACCCCAGCGGCAAAGACGAAAATGGTCCATGGGCAGATGGGGTATGGTGCGGTGACAGGTTCGCACTAGTCGAGAAGGATATGACCGGCCCGCGCAAGATGAAGTAGCCGGAGCCAAGTCATGTCTCCGATCACCATTCTCTGCTCTCTCTAATAGGCTCTCTCTCTCAACTGAGGTTTTCTCTTCAAGCATCATTCCATGTGAATCGGGAACAGCCCTAAAATCTAAACCAGACCTGAGAGCCTCGAATCTTCGACATCATCCAAGGACCACTCCGCATTATGACCAGAAGGGTTCTTGAAGCAAAACGGATGCAAAGTACGTGATCCGAGTTTTATATGCACTTATTCAACGCATCCAGTGTGTTTACTCACTGCGGATTTCTATCTCCAAGGGGATTTCGCATATTCTCGGTAAAACTGGGACCCTCGCAGTAACGAGGTACGATGTATGGCTCTGTGTTAATACTAAGCCCACAAGTCCGCAGGATCAGTTCCCGTCTTCATCCAACTGCAGTTACGATCAACCCTACGAGGATAGCAAACATACTTCTCCGCCGTATAAAAGCCTCCGTTACACGAGATCATCGGAATCCTCATCACGACGGTATTACCGCACCCGGTGAAGATACCGGCGGCCGTGGGCTTCGGACTGTGTGGCGGGTCTCGGCAGGCTGTTGTGGTCGCAGAAGCTGACGAACTACACACGGGAATCTATCTTCGTTGGTCAAGAGCGTACTTTATGTGGTGTGCATCATCGACACCTCAGCGACGCCCGAAGAACATCACTTTTGACATGCCACCTCAACCATGACACAAGATCTACAATGCAAGGCAGTGCTCCACACTAAAATTACCCTAGACGGTATCAACGATGCTCCTGTAAGTCTAGCGTGTTCTGTCCATCAACTTTCCTTTCTCATTGGCGGCAATCCGTCATTTATCAGCTCCCACATAATCTACCGGTCGGCTGCGACAGAACTGAAATAGGAGGTGCAGCACCTCTATATACGAACAGCCCAAGGATGCACACGACAAATGCTGTCTGGCCTCTGTTGAGATTCCGGAACCAATCAACCAGCCGGATCTTCGGGCCACAATGAATCCCCCCACTGGCGACCATCGAAACAACTCCCGCGATCAGGATCTACAGGTCTAACTCTGGAAAGGAAGTCGAGGTCCTCGGCTATGGCCAAACATCGTCGAGATAGAGCCAGGTGATCATGCAATTTGTGGAATAATGGTGGTCATCGGTGTTCGCATCATGGCAATTTTTCGTTTTATAAAGGCTCACCCACAACGGTGGTAGATTCACACTCGTCCGTCACCACAGACATGGCATTTAATCTGCGATATGTTGACTACCCTGCGTCCCCCGACCGGGAGTTCCCCTGCGACTTTTGTGCCCTCTCATTCGATCGACAACATGATCTGAAGCGCCACGTCGAAACCCACAGCGGCGAGAAGCCGTATCTTTGCGACCGTGGATGCGGGAAGGCTTTCACGAGGAAGGATGCTTTGAAGAGACATCAGGTACGATCCACCCTGAGGTTGTCATGTTTTCTGCGCTGATAATATATAGACATCTTTTCCTTTTTGTCCACCGGTGCGGGGGCCACCGCAGGGGGTTCCCGGCATGCTACCGCATCCCCCGTCTCACATGCACCCGCAATCAGTGGGCATTTCCCAGCCAGTATACACTGGATTTCACCCGTCGTCGAAATACGGCGTAGGGCCTCCACTCCCCGCAGAGTACAACGCTGGACGCCCTCAGGCGCCACCATACGGATCACCATACGGCATTAATAGCTCTTCATCATCGCAATATGCCTCCGGCCTCCCAGCCCCGTCGCAATACGGAGGTCGGAACGCCGCCTCGTCGAACTATAGCTCTACTCTGCCGCCCGTCTCACATTATGCCCAGCCGTTCGTCCAACAGCCTTCCTACGGTGGGGATTATCCTGCATCCCCATCCCGACCCTTCCCATGCGACGACTGCGCACTCTCTTTTGACCGGCACCACGATCTGAAGCGCCACAAGGTGACACACGCCGGCGAACGCCCTTACGTCTGCAACGGTGGATGCACGAAAACATTCACGCGGAAGGATGCGTTGAAGCGACACCAAGTAAGCTTATTGTTGGATGGCATTGCTCGCCTGCTGATAATTCGTTAGCTCTCCAAGGAATGTGGACGAGCTGAACCGTAGCAGGTGGCGGAAGGTTGAATTAATTGTATTGAGAACTTAATGAACGTTTGTACTTCTATAGGCGGTATGGTCTAACTGTAACATATTTTCTACCATCTCATACGGTCGACATTAGTCGTACCGCTTGCTGATGGCTCGATTAGCAGTGGTTCAAAGTGCATCGTTAAAGCTGTGAAAGCCCCATGCGTGGCTAATCGTTTTCCACACGTGGCTACCCATTTTACGCAGGGCGAATTTTCTCACCCACGATGTGCCTACCACCAGAACTGTATAAAACACCCGTATAACACCTATACTATTATCTCACCCCTAGTTATACACACTGAGCCGTACTCAGTCACCTATCCTCCCTTGAAATTCCACGCCTAAAGCTAACTGAGCTACCCCCTCGGATGCGGTCCTAATTTAATTGACCCCTGGATAAGACTTGGGACAATAATATTCCTTAGCTAGCAACACGCCATCCTTGCGGCGGCTCCATGGAATGATCCCGACGGACTCCACGGCTTTTGCAGTCCGATAAGTGCGCTTGGGCGCACTCATTTTGTACCCGTTAATTTTTGGCCGAATCATACGTACAAATGTCCCGATCGAACCATTGTCGCTATGTTCGGAAGTCATCGGAAGCATATAGTTCTACCTGAGTTCTCGACAAGAAGTCGATTCAACAGAGATTTTCGAAGCTGCAGATAAATACTCCCGTCCATTTTATAATTTGATGAGCACAATAATGAAAACGTAGATCTCTAGGGGTGCTCAATTATTCGCTCATCTCGCTCATCTAATTTATTTAAATGTATTGGAACCAATCAAGAGGCAAGAAACCAATCAAAAGATGAGAAATACATTTAAATAAATTAGATGAGCGAGATGAGCGAATAATTAAGCACCCCTTCTTTCGCACTCAGCTCATCAGATCGCGAGCAGGACCGTGACGGCCACGAACTATTTATGTAACCTGAAGACTGATTTGACTGCAGATCCATCTCCTGAAATAACGATATGAAGGAGTGGAAGTCACGGAAGTCAAGATGCGCACAACATGATTTCCCGAAGTTTGCATCATCAAGTGGACACGCATTGAATTCTAGTAAATCAGTGCAAGCGACTGGACTCAAGTAAACGACCGGGTGCTCGACATTTACATGTCATCTTCACGGGTGGATGTAATCTCATGGAAGCCGGTGAGACCGAGTCGCACGCCCCGGAGGTTGTCAAGAAATCTGGGTAAGAGCCAAAAGGGGACTCGGACGTTCTGGGCCCCACCGAACTGCACGCACTACTCTATCCCGCAGACGGAGACTCGGGGTTAGGTTCCGGAGGGTCTGATAGTTGCATTTTTTTAACTGCCAGCGAGTCGTCTACATGCGTGGGCCGTAGGCCAGGCCGGCCTCCACTGTTCAAGTTGAGCTTAGGTTGCTGGCCCACGGGACAAGTTCTGGGAATCAATCAAATCCGCCAAAGGTGATATATGGGAGAAAAGAGGGATATCAACTTTGGGGCTAGGCTATTAAGCTCGCGACAGAGAGGTGGTGGGATGAAGTGAGATAGGGCGGTGTGTACACTTGTGTGCGTATTGAACATTCGGATCATTTTCGGTATTAATGTCATGTGATGAATGTGGCAAGGCTTGTTGCAGACGTTCATCGGGCGCGTTTTGTCGACGCCACCCATGTCCTACCATCCCGTCCCGTATGCCACTGCCAACTACAACGAGCTGGCCCGAAACAATATCATCCGTGAACTCGTCGAGACCGAGAAGAAATACGTCCAAGATCTAGAGTTGCTGCAGGTCTGGATCGTCTCAACCAGAGTCCCAGTCTGCTGAGTGTCCTCCAGAAATATGCGACTGCGTTGTCGCAGAGCAACTTGCTCGATCAAGGCACAATAGATCTCATCTTCTCTAACGTGACGCCGCTCCTCGACTTCCAGCGTAAGTTCCTCATTGGCCTCGAGGGCACCCTGGAGCGGCCGTGGCAAGACCAGCGGTGGGGTCGGCATTTCCTGCGAGCTGTGCGCCTCATCCTGCCATTCTGTGGGGCTGATCTCATTTCTCCGGCTCCTCCGTTTCAAGGAAGAAGGATTTGGCGTCTATGTACCTTACTGTGCAAATTACAGCAGTATTTCGGACGTGTCCGACCTCGCACTTGACAATGAGGAATTCCTAACGGTTGGTACCGTTCTTTGCTATTGATAACCGCCAAAAGATTCAACCCAGGTGTTCAACCACTTGATAAATTTCAAGCACGAACTCCCGGCCTTCCTTGTCAAGCCAGTGTCGCGCGTGTACAAATACCCTCTTTTAATTGAGGTGCACGTCTTGTATACTCTGGTCTAGTGTTGCTCATAATTATTTTTACAGTCTCTCATTAAGCGTTCTTCAGCCGCGACCTATCCGCATTACGACGAGCTCAAAAGTGGCTTCGCTGCTGCGCGACGGGTAACCGACACAATAAACGAAGCCCAGCGGCTCGCCGAGAACGCACGGACTGTAAATTCCCTCCGCACCCGCGTGGCAGATTGGAAAGGGCACCACATCGACACCTTCGGTGACCTGCTCCTCGACGATATCCTCGTCGTGACCAGGTCCAATGTCGACCAGACGTGCCACGTCTTCTTCTTCGAGCGGATCATCCTCTGCTGCACGGACGCCCCCGGGGTTGCTCCCGCCCAGACGAATTTCAGCGGGCTAAAGCGGACCACGCCGCTCCTCCTCAAGGGCCGGATTTTCCTCGCCGATGTCATGCAGACTGAGCCAGTAGCAACCTCCTCAGGTTGCTACTGGCATTCCTTGCCCACACATTCCAACCAGGGCTTCACAGCCTCACCGAGTCAGCGAGAGGCCGCGCTCGCGGTGTGGTGGAACGGCGACGACGGCCTCGAGGCGTTTACGCTGCGCTTTCGATGGGATTCCCAGCGGCGCGAGTGGGAGGCGCAGATCGCGCGGTTGATTCGGGAGTGTGCCGAGCGGAGGGCGGCTGAGCGCAACGGGCGCAGGGACAGTGTGTCTGGGCGGGATGGCAGCGGATTCGATCCCGACGAGGACGGCGTGGAGGCGCCTCCCGATACGGGTGGAAAGCACGAGAGGGAGAGCGAAGAATGACGGCACTCAGGTCAGCGAGCGGTTGGATGTAAGCTACCATAACGTCTTGTGCGGATGAGAACATGGGGTGCAAATCGAATCACTGCATCATGCACTGCGCACGCTCGTGGAAAACAAGATCCCACATATCTACGAGCGATGCATCTGAGACACAAACGTTCTCCTGAAGCAATCGAGGATATTATTGCACCCTCCCGATTCCGACCACCTCCAAGCTTTACGACCATGAATTCGAAGCGCTTCACATCGCTTGCTGTGGGATTTACTCTGCAGATTTTGGTGAACCCTGACGATGCAGAGCTCTACATAAGACGTAACTAGCTCCTCTACAATAATACCTCGTCGGAAGTCTGGGAACGGCTCCGCGACGAGAATCGCGACCAAACAGCAAGGTTCTTCCGCTACCGAAAGAAGCCTAGACTTACCTCGCGAAGCCTCCCAAAGGGAATACAAGAACAAATCCCGCGCTCGGAAGGAAGCAAGATCCCCGCCCAAGCTCATCCCCAAGAATAAATCGTATCCATCTCTTTCATTTTAACGCAGCAGTACCATACCGTAGCTATGTAGCATACACACGCGAGACAGACCGACAATAACGAACGTGGGCCATCATCTATCGTACGTCTACCGGTGTGCATGTATGTATAATACGTATGTGTGTGCCACGCGTGTACGTGGGTGTAATAAGAATGCCTCGCGGCGAAGAAAAACAGTGGGGCGGTCGTGCAGTAATAGTGAATAGACAGAGACAGGGAGTAAAACGAGGAAACGGGCGAGGTATATAGTAGTGTAGCGTGCAGGGGGGCGGCGCGGCGGCAAGCGAAGGGTGCGGTGTATTTTCGATTGTAGGAGGCGGAAGAGGAGGCCGGCCGATGCGATGGGGGGAGACGGAATACAGGCGCGGCGGTCTATGCGGGGGGTGTGGGTGGGGGGAAGGGGGGAAACGCCAATACCAACGCCTAGGCCGCCGTCCGGCTCGGGTTCCGCGCAAGCGTCGCACCGACGCGCTGCGCCTGGATCGAGCTGAAGCGCTGCAGCTCCTCGGGCTTCATCGAGATCTTCTGCCCAAACCCGACCTTGCGTGCCGCGCGCTTGATGAAGCTGACACGGTTCGAGTACAGGCTCTCGTGGATCGACGCCGCGCGGGACTGCGTGCGCACAATCGGGACACCGTCGCCCTGCTGCATCGGCGCGGCCGCCTGCTGCGCCAGACGGCGCTCGCGCAGGTACTTGATGACCGTCGCCTTCATCGCGAACTTGATCCAGTCGAGGGGCACGAACCAGACGATGTTCTGCGGGAGCAGAAGATGATCAGCATGCGGTGCGTTATCGGTCTCACGGAAACACGTACCCAGACCCACACGATCCCGACCCAGCCACCGCTGATGCCGTGGATCTTGGTGAAGCCCCAGTCGGCGTACACGGCGATGATGCTAGAGATGAGCTGCGCGATGCAGAAGGCGGCGAGCAGCGCGGTCGAGGGGCGCTCCATGAAGAAGAAGCCGTGCGACCGGGTGACGAAGATGAGCGCCTGCGAGATGATAGCTACCTGCAGGTACACGACCATGTGCAGCTGGGGGTCGTTGGGCGTCACCGGGAACGAGTCGAGCTGCACGCCAAACTTGTCCTGGAAGAACGACGTCTCGAGGATGATGATGACGAAGGCCACACTACACGCACAGCCATCAGCACACGATGATCCAAGAAACGGAAAGAAAGAACGCACGTCGACAGGGTGAGGTACAGCCCGTACGCAACAGCGTAACTGAAAATCTCGGCAAGGTCCCAACTATCAGGCGTGTTGCTGGGCAGCACACGGTCCACACTGAGCGTCATGATCGTGCCGTCGTTGAGGAGCGCGATGATCAGGATCATGAACGGCGGGAAATCAAACTTGTACGCGAACGCGAGGATGGCGAAGCAGACGACGATACGGATGGTGACGGCGCAGGCGTAGATCGAGTAGTTGCGCATGCGCTGGAAGATGACACGGGAACCGCGGATGGCGTGGACGATGGTGGAAAGACCGGGCTCGGTGAGGACAATGTCGGCGGCGCCGCGGGCAGCGTCGGTGGCACCCTCGACGGCGATACCGACGTTGGCGCGGGACAGAGCGGGAGCGTCGTTGGCACCGTCACCTACACGCATCACCATCAGCGTACGTCGACGAAAAAGGAAAAAGTCGACCCACCAGTCATAGCACACAAGTGCCCAAGACCCTGCAGCCGCTTGACGATCTCGTACTTGTGCTCGGGGAACACACTGCAGGATAGTCAGTCAGGAGCGGCTCGATATACAAAGGCGCGGTACTCACCCAGCAAAGCCATCAGCGTCCATGATCATCTCGTCCAAGCTAGCGTGCTTGCCGCCGGGGGCGGGGCCGTCCTTGAGAACCTTGGCCGGGTACATGTGGTCACCGAGACCGAGACGACGGCCAGTCTCCTTTGCGATAGCGAGCTGGGGACGAGCGTCAGCGAGCGAGAACGGGGGCGGAGAGCGGGCGGCGGGGAGCACAAGCGAAACTACACACCTGATCACCAGTAACCATCTTAACCTTAACACCAAGCGCAAGCGCATCCTCGATAGTCTGCTTCGTGTCCTCACGGGGCGGGTCGAAGATCGCAAGCAGGCCGATGAGCTCGAAGCTGTGGGGGAAGAGCGCGCGTTAGCATCACAGCCAAGTAATAGAAGAAGATAGAAGAAGAAAGAGGACTAACCCATTCCCCTCCGCCTCGTGATCATCCCCATCAAGCTCCTCATACGCAACAGCGAGCGCGCGCAAGCCACGGGTGGCATACCCCTCGACATCGTGCTCCAGCTTCGCCTCGAGCTCCTCCGTGCGGTTGCGCGAGCAAAGCTCGATGATCGAGCCCGTCATGCCCTTGGTCACGCGCTTGAGCTTGCCTGAAAAAAAATTTGCGTCAGCATGTATTCGATAACGAGGAAGGAAAAAAAACTAACCAGTCGCCTCCTCCCGATACGTAATCTCCGTGCGCTTATCCGTCGGGTTAAACGGCTTAAAGTCGAGCAGCTTGATGCCCGCGCGCGCGCGCGTGACGTCGCCAATAGCCTGCACAACCGACATGTCGATGGCGTCCTGGTTCTCGGTGCGGGAGGCGTAGGCGGCGAGGAGGATGACGTCCTCGGCGGAGAAGGAGCTGCGAGAGGGGTTATTAACACAAAGTCGTCACCTGGAAAGAAAGAAGAAACACACCTGTAAGTCAAGATGGTCTCGCGATCAATGGTGAGCTTGTTGGTCGTGAGCGTGCCGGTCTTGTCCGAGCACAGGATGGTGACACCCGCAAGCTCCTCGATGGCCGTGATACGGGTGACGATCGCCTGGGCGGGGTGTTAGCGCGCGAGCGAGGAGGGGGAGGAGGAACGACGAACCTTGTGCTTAGCAAGCTGCTGCGCGCCAACAGCCAGAGTAACACTCAGCACAGTCGGCATCGCAATCGGGATACCGCCAATGAGGAGCACGAGGATGTTGTCGAGGCCGCGGCGGTACGAGTAGCGGAACCCAGCATACAGCACGAGAATCTCCGCAATGACGAAGATGCCGATGGCGACGAGGCAGAAGGAGCCGATCTGCGCGAGGATCTTTTGGAGATGGCTGAGGGGCGAGCGTCAGCGAGCGCATAACGAGGCGGGACAGGAATACGCACCCAGTAGTATCATCATCCTGCCCCACAAGGCTCGCCGCGCGCCCAAAGAACGTGTTGGCGCCGGTGGAGATGACAACGCCCTCGGCCTCACCCTGCTTGCACGTAGAGCCGCTGGAGAGTGAGTTAGCATGAGTCTAATAAGAACGACGACGAGGAAGAAAAGGAAACGGGGGGAGGGGGAGACCGCCTCTCCCGCCGGGGGTCATGTAGAGAATAATAAAGACGTCGAAACTCACGAAAAACACTGATCCCCCAACTTCTTGCTCTGCGGCAGCGACTCGCCCGTGAGCGCGGCCTGGTCGATCGAGACGTTGATCGCCTCCGTGAGACGGCAGTCCGCGGGGACGATGTCGCCGATCTGGGAGACGGGGCGCGGTTAGCGTCGGCGATAAGGGTAAGAATAAGATGACGACGAGAAGATAAGGGGAGGAAGGGGCGAGGACGCCCGCCCCTGCGCCTACGCCTGCGAAGGCCGAAGTGCAAGTCGGGGCAGAGATCGCATGACGCCCCCCCCAGAAAAAAAAAACCCCCAAGCCAAGAGCGAAGAGAAGAGGCTCACCTTGAAGCTGATCATATCTCCCGGTACTAGTCCCGCGCTCTCAATCTCGGACCAGCTGCCCGCGCGCTTGACCTTGGCCTTGGGCGCGAGTGAGTCTGCGGGCGAACGTCAGCGAGAAGTCCTATCATCGAGCTAAGTCAAGGAAAGTAGCTCACCCATCAAAGCCTTGACCGCATTCCCAGCCCCGCGCTCCTCGTAGAACCCGATCGCGCTGTTGATGAACAAAAGGAGCACGATCCCGACAAAGTCCTGCAAGCAACAGCGCGTTAGTATCAACCCACGCAAATACACTTCAGAAAAGTAGACTTGCCTGCCAATCCGGTGCCCGGCCCTCGCCATTCGAGAGCGCAATGGCGACGAGGGCGGCGGCCTCCATGACCCAGGAGAGGGGGTTCCACATGAAGGAGAGGAACTGTGGCGAGTGCGGAGTTAGTAAGGCGCGTGGAGGGGAGATAAGATGAATAACGAGAGGGAGGATAGCGATAGGGGTAGAGGGCGGGAAGGCGGGCGGGAGGAAAACAGGGGTAGGAGGCGGGAGGGCGGGGGACAGGGGGGGATGGAGGGGTATAGTGACTCCCTGGGGCTCGCCGTGAGCTCGCCAGGAGATTATCGCGCCTCCTCACCGCTCGTCGTGAACCGCGTCACGCCCATCCAAAGACACTCCTAACAGAAAGGGACCCACCTGCAAAAACGGATTCTGATCCTCCTGCTCGAGCTTATTAGGCCCAAACAAGCCCAGCCTTCTCTCCGCCTCGTCCTGGGTGAGCCCGTCCTCGGTGCACTGGAGGAGCTTGAAGACGTCGTCGATGACGATGGTCTCGAGGTCGACCTTCTCCTTGTCGTAGAGGTCCTCGGCGGTGAGCTCGATGGTGCTCATGTCGACGTTGGCGTGGGTGGCCTTTTCCTCGTCGTGGGTGAACTCCTTGTACTCGCGCTTGGTGCGCGTCGCGGGGGGAGCGTCTGCGGCGAGGGCGGGGGTGGGGGCGTCGCCGCTGACCTTCTCGGAGGCGGCAGGGTTGGACGCGGGGGGCGGTGCGTCGGCCATGGCGGGTAGGATGAAGGGTGGATGGGAAGAGGGCGAGCGAGCGGCGCCGGATGCCCTTTTATTTTCATTCCATCAGCCACAACATCCCCAAACCACAAACAACATAAGCCGCGATATCGATCCGGCTAAGCCTTGACGCACCGACCACCCGCTGCCGTACGGGGCGGCTTCCGAGTTATATGTCCTACTTACTTCCATTTATTGACTTGGTTTACTTACATAGCTTCATCGCTGCGCGCGAGGCCCAGACCCACACCACCGCGTTCGTGCCAGCGCGTCGAGCATCACCTCGCGACAGCCAATCACATCATCCCAATACAGTCCACCATCAATCCATCCGCTTCTCACCAATGTGTTGACTCGTCGTCCCCTCGCATTCAAATTCCGGATCCTTCACACCGAAACGCAACAACGACCGACGCACCATTCCCTCTGTATTTGATTCTCCTGTTGACACCCCTCCACGCGCGCATCCGCGATCGGGTGCTGACCGTCCCCCGCTGACGCTCACACCCTGACGCCGGAAGCGGGATATTGCGACGACGCTTCCTTCTTCCTACGACGCTTCCTTGATCTCAGGCTCGCGCTTCCTGTAGTTAAGTACGACGCCGCGTATCAGATTGGGAGGAGAAGGAAATGAATCAGGCGGGAGGACCTCCAACCCGTCGCCGTCGTCCCCCCTCACATATCACCCCGGGCCCGGCACTCAACAGCAACCCGCTCGCGAGTTATGCCATTGGCTCCCCCTCGGCCGACGCCCCGGCGAGTCAAGCTAAAAATAGCCCTACTGCTATCCTCGACGTGCATCGCGTAACGCCGCCGGACATGCGTTCCGTTTATCCTTTTAACGGCGACGCCTTCATCCTTGTGCCTTCTTTCATCCCTGTACCTTCTTTCGTCCTGCAATGCCGGGTTGTCCCTTGTGCCTAGTATCTCCCCTCGAGTGCCTCCGGATGCAAGACGCCGCCCTATCCCCACTCTGCACATAAAATGATTTAATCTTATGATGACGTCGACTCTTATAGCTATATCTATTTCGGGATTGCGGGCGTTTGGGCACGCGACCACCCACCCACGCCCACAGCTATCTCTATTTAGTCCGCTATCTCCAAGTACGCCTTCTTTCTATACGCCAGCGTACGGGTTTGGGGGTATGTCATCCTCCCCACCCTCGCCTCGCCTCGCCGCTCTGCGAGCGTCTCGGCCCGTTCTGCCTGCGTTGATATTGCGATCCATTCAATTCAATTGACCGGCGAGTCAGTAATTATAAGCAGCCCGCTTCTGCCCGCGTCCCAAGTCTTCTGCGATTCTATTTTGTGCTTGCGATGCGAGATGAGATGCTGCATTCCTACTTGTTCCTATCTTGCTAAATCCGCTGAACCAACGATCCTTCCAAGTTCTCGTGATCCGCCCTCTTACGATCCTCTCCCTGCTTGTTCCTACTTGACCTTAACTTGCCCACCCATGATCCTCCTCTGCCCGCGTCCGCCTCCTCTGCCCACTCGTCGCCCTACCCCCTACCCCTGGATCCCGAACCCCAACTCAATTCGAGGTAGATTTGACGTCCTCCCCTCGTCATCCCACAAGCACAATTTTTCTGAACGCAGATAGATATCAAGAATGAGTCATGCTTGCTTGAATCACGCGTCCCCGATATCTCTACTCTGTGCTCAAAATATCCGCCGGACACCCCGCGTCCGCGTCCGAATCCGAGTCTCATCCACCAGCAAGTACCGTTCATCAAGTCAAGTACCGTTCATCAAGTCAAATACCGGTCATCAAGCCAAGCCGCGTGCACTCCACCCCCAGTGCCCACTGCCATAAGTACATACTGATATGGATATTCGCCGCGTTGCCAAGCTGATCCGTGCCCTCTCCTTCCATCCATCAAGTCAAGTCAAGTCAACTAATATTTCCAAGCTCGCACCCGACGACGACCCCGGCAAAGGCAATTTTGATGCCAGTCTTCCGCACCATCACCGTCACACGCGCCAAGCGCCAGCCACAGAGTCACTACCCCGTAAGCTTCTAAACTACAATCCATTCAAGGCGCATTCGCGGCCACGGGCACGTTCGAGCCCACGTTCAAGTCCACCCTGTCCATCTACAAAGTTCACATTCAACTTAAGACCGTCTTCAAGCCCATCCTCATCCTCATCTTCAAGTCCATGTTCAATGCCAAGCTCCAACGTTATTCGGACCGTGCCGTCTAATGCTACCTACCTACCAACCAACCCACCAACACATCCCACCCACAATCCCACGCCCGTCACAACGCGTTGCCTCACCACCAATTTGCCGTCACCAACGTGAAGGCCAAGTCAACAACGCAATAAGCAATAACACCCACTGCCCTGCGCCTTCCTGCCAAGGCCAAAACTCAGCTGCGGAGGAAGGTGGACCCCTTGCTTCTTTCCTTCCATTCTCTCCGCCTACATCCCCCGCATTTGGAGCGCACTGATCGGGGTGCTTCTGTGCTTGGCTCTGACAACAACCAAGGCCCGTCCAAGCCAGCGACCAAGCCGATCCCGACAAGCCCAAGCCCCCTCACACCCACGCGAGCTCAAGTTGAATAGAATTACGCGGTTAACGCGCCCGTCCCGCGAATATCGAAACGGCCTGCCTACCTCTTGCGCTTTCAAGGTAAAGACCAGGTTCAAGGTCAAGGTCAAGGTCAATATTCGTCGAGCTCAAGGTCAATATCCGTCGTGTCGACGTCCAACTTACCGAATACGACATATGTCCCAAATCCGAAATTGAAACCCCCGCGCCAAGGACGCCCCGCGCCAAACCCCGCGTACGAGCTGCGGAGGGGTCGGACCCTTCCTGCCTTCCGCCTGTCTACATCCGCGCATTCATTTATGGAGTACGCGATCGCTGGGCTTGGCTTTGACAACATGACCTCCAAGCCGGCAACCCACTTGGCAAGGCGAGACGGGCTCGGCGCCCAATATTAATGAGCTCCGAGCTCCAGGGTCAAGGCCGGCGTCGGCTTTAAGCCAAAGCCAGAGCCAAAGTAAAAGGCAAACCCCAAACCCAAACCCAAACGCTCTAACGCGCCAAGCCTCCGATTATATTAATTAATTAGCACTGGCGCAGGGTTCCATAAAATTGAGCTGACTTGAAGGCTGAAGTCGGCACACTCCTGATACCTGAGCTTCCAGTAGACACGAACTATCGCCGCCGAATTCCAGGTGCTCCTTGCGCTTCAATTAAAGTCAGCTCCTTGAAGGAGGCGCTACCGTTTCGTACTCTTGGCCCTAGTTGCATGGAGCGTAAGTACGTGCACTAAGAATCGGAAGCGGAATCGGAGTCGAATCGAGGGGGAGTCCGGGCCTCGATACATCGAACTAGAGGTGCGCTGGCAATACGCTGGACTCGATTTCAAGTTCAAGTTCAAGATTCAAACTCGAAGGGATTGCCTAACGATAAAGTTCGCCCCTTGACCTGTTAGCAGACGTACGTACGGCACGGGACTGAAATACCCAATTTGGATTTACTGCAGCGCGCCTGCCTCTACTTCCCATCTATCCACGCCGACGGGCCCAACTCTGAATCCGAGCCTGAGTCCGATCCAAATCACAATTCGTGAATATGAACGCGGCCTGTTCGTGCTCTCCTCCCTCCTCTTCCCAGCTCTCCCACTTCCCTCGGCTTTCCCCACACTTCGCCCCACGCACCGAAAATACTCGCGCAACTCCACCACCGAAAATACCACCTATTGTCGCCTATTGTCCCCGACACCTGGTTCTGACCCCCGATGATCTGTCCGCCGCGTCACTCTGCTGATTCTATTTATGTTCATTCTATTTATTCCCCGCTTGCCATATTATACTGTATATATTCCCGGTGATCCGTCCACCCGCGTCAATCTATTCTATTTATTCCCTCTCGCCACACTATTTTCGCTCTAGTACATCCACACTGATCGGAACCCGTCCGTGTCTGACGCTGCCCGAGTAATAGGCGCCATAGACCCATGGAGGGTGCACGCGCCCACTCCAAGTGGGAAGGCTCGGAGAGATATTTTCAGCGGTGGGAGATATTTTGACACGAATCTACCCGCACTGGCACATGTACATCTATTAATATCCTCCCTTCAGCGCGCAATGAATTGCATCCTTCTCACCAGCTTAATTGAACACTCGGCAGCAGCGCAGCGTTGTTCCATGACGATTCCTACTCCAGTTTGCCTTCTCCCACGTACCTCTCTCTGATTATTTGGATCTTAGGGTGCACCGGATGTCAGCGCCGTTGGACGAACCGGGGTCAAACCTGTTTGTCTTCCGAGCCCGGTTGCAGTATTTATGACAATTGGCCGCGTGGGTGCAGCCTGCCGAGTATCGAACAAAAGCTGTATGTATGTATCAGTACTCGGGCTCGCGGCACGGCCTGCGTAGGTGATGTGAGAATTTCCACCTCGTGGTGGGAGAAGGAAGATTGTCACTTTTATCTAACCGGAAATTCTGCAACCCGAGGGTCTCAAGTTGAAATGTTGAAACCAAGCCGGGACCGGGAGTTTCCGCGGTCAGTTCAACTTTGGTTCGATTCACTCAGAGGCAGGCGGCAACATATTTACCTAACCGCGTAGATGTATATATATATGGTTTGTTCGTCGACGACTGCCCGTCCGAAATGCTTTGCGACGACTGAACACGAATTGAAGTTGAACAACTCGTGAGGCCATCAGTGGCGGTGTCGGAATTGGAGTGCCGTCTGTCGGCAAGGTATCGGCGTTTGAACCGCCTCTTTCTTTCAACAACTCTCCGTCTAGTCTTCCATCGTGCTATATAGCCATGAAGCCTTGAAGCCCCGTGTAGCAGCCAGCGCAGATATAGGCCTTCTCCACTCCGCGTTCATCGCTTGACTTATCCACACAAAGTACCCGACTTCGAACGACTTTGCCAGATCGCGCAAGATTCATCAATCGACTATCCGGAATTCCGGCCTTGCTCCGGCTCGAAGGTGACTTTTCTTCTCACCTTTCATCATATGCGGCTCATCTACCAGGCCCGACATCGCAAGGAGGCAATGTAATTAAATTCCGATTCAACTCCGCACCAGCTGGAAGGACGCTTAACCCTCCCGAGAAAGTCGAGAGTCTGACTGTTCAATAAAATCCGAGTCAAAAGTTTTTGTTATACGTAATCCTTTCTGAAACCCAAAGGCGGATCCCAATTTGCGCTTGACCCAATATAGTATCCGGCAGATACTTACATCGGTTCAAACGTCAAATACCTCACTGCGGCTCCAACTTGAATTTCCACTTTTGAGCTCCATGTGTCACCCTGATCTTTTTAATTATCCTACGGAGTGCATGGCGCACATCAGACAGAGAGGATGCCATTCCTATATCTGGGATTGCCGACGTTGGTTGAGATTCAGCGCCGCCGGGAACTGTAAGCACATGCCACTGAATCACCCTGAGAGGCATTCCAATCGATTAATTTTGTAGCAACTTCCTCCGGGCCACATACCTCAGCGGCACGTAGAATGATATAAAATCTCGTGAGGAAATGCCACTGTGGGTGCGCGGAGGAAACCGGACGCGGATCCGTCCTGATCGGAACAAGTCTGCCTCAGTCACTCTGTCACCAACCGCCACCAACTTGAAGTTCACGTTTTCAAAATGCCACCAGTCGAAATGCCCGAGGCTTTCCTGGTACGTTTAACCTCTCGCTCTGGACATTAATCTCACTCCAACAAAGGACTCTAACCGCGCCGACTCGAGCTCAAGTGGGGGGAAACCACCTCTAGAAAAGAGGGACTTGCTTCAAGTTCAACAGATGCAGGTCAGAAACGGACATGGTCGAAAATCTAACCTGTCTCTCACATTTCCATAATTAGCAACAAAACTTGGAAATGGAGCCAGACGAGAACCAGATCCTTTCCGAGGAGCAAGCGCTGAGAAATGAGAGGCCCGCCGTGGTGAGCATGAACCCCTCGCCGCTCAACGGCCGATGCTAATTTATGATTCAATTCAGGGCATCGTATCATCCAACTCAGTCGACCGAGTGCCGGATGAAATCTGGCTGATGGTGTTCTGCTACATCCTCCCGCCCTCCTGGAGGCTCGATGTCGAAACACCCTTGGCTCCCTTTCCTCAGTCGATCTGGTCTATGGACTTGCGCGCGAAGCTATGTATCATCGGAGTCTGCAAAACGTGGCACCGAATTGGCCTCGAACTTCTCTACAGACGCGTTACGCTGCGCCGCATTGGCCAGATGCTGCGTTAGTCAGCGCTCTGGAAGCGCGCGTCGGCCTCGGCGCCCTTGTGCGAAGTCTCGAGATCAGCTGTTTCGTCCCTCACGGGTACTTCGTGTTGCATGATCAGGAGACGCGGAGAGTTCTCCAGCTTTGTCCCCGGCTCTTGCACTTTGCATTCAAACCACCATTCGTCATTCCCACCGCTCCAAATATGATCCCCGTGGTCAGCTGTAACCTCACATCCCTCGAATATAACAGCAATGTTGAGTATCCTCTCATCCTCCCAACCCTGCTTCGGCTCTGCGAGACCCTTCGGTCTTTGTCACTTTCCCTTCCCGCCACCTACGATTCCAGTCATCCTACACTCAGATTCAAAAACCTGGAAGACCTGCGGTTACAGGGTTCCTCCATGCCCCCGCCCAAATGGCTGATGCCCCGCTTGCGACGTCTCTGGATGCAGCGTAACATGGCCATTGACCATATCGACAGAAGGCTGGAAGCGGAGGCATTCCTCGATGTTTACGGTCGTACCGTCAAATTCCTCTCGCTGGCATACTACGTGGGATATTATTCCTCCGATCGGGATGCCTCGCTCCAGGGCATTCTGGATCGGTGCCCTTCCTTGGTACACCTAGACATCAAGCTATACGACCTCAGACAGCATTGGAAGACACCGCTAAAACACGGGAACATCCACTCGTTGGACGTCTTTGACTGGCCCGAATACGACTCTTTTCACGTGGATCTTACTAGATTCCCCGAATTGCGCACTTTAAGATTCCTGGACGAAAGCTTGCGGTTGCTTCCAGACCTCCCCAGAGATTTACCGCAGGACAATGAGACGCAGTGGGGAATTGGCGACGGAGATGACTCTCCCGGGTCGGCCTGGATTTCTGCGGTTACGAGTACCGACCCTGACCTGGATGATCCCGGGGACAAAGACTATGAGTTCAATGTGGACACGGAGGGTAGCGGTGCCGCCAATGTTTCAGACACAGACTCCGACTCAGAGTCGGATGCAGGCTCCTGCATCACAGTGAGCGAAGACGGGGGTTATGTGTTGGCGGCTGGCGAGTTTTACCTAGAGGAAAATCGGGAGTTCAGCCACGACGAGGCCTTGGCCATTTTCCGGGCGTCGTGAACGTCGTCCACTGGCTTAGTTCCCCGCATGCTTAGTTTTTTGTTGGTTTCCTGAATTAATTATATTTTATCGTAGGTTATATGTTGAATTGTTCGCTAATTTCGCCGTGAAAATACAAAGGGACCTGCATGATAGGTTACTTCATCTTCGTGTGACTGTGGAATCATTCTTCCTACTGCTTCATCAATGCCAACAGTGTAAATAATGCGGGACATGGCGAAGAGATGGATACCGATGGATTCCCGGACAGATCCGTACGCGTAACGGGGACGGGATTCCTCAAACAGTTATTTTGCATTATTCACATTTTATTTAACGCCCCCTCGGCCCTTGCTCACGGTCACTTGCGTGCTTGAATCCTGCAGCGCTTGCCTTCCTCGGTACGTCTATCGGAAAATCGGGAAGATCTTAGGAATTTTGGGGGATTCCTTCCAATCGTACCGGCGTTCGATGTGTGCGGCACTGTGCTTCGACTCGAACCGCCCGGAGGGTCGCGATGGCTGTGGGTTACGTTATGGTGTCAGAGTCACATTATCGTGTCAGCACACTACTTCCACGGAGCGCCCATGTCGTCTCCATTCACCTGGAAGCTGGGAACCAATTACTGTCCCCAGGACGCGGAGATCACAGAAATCAAGGCTCTAATCATCGAGCCGGGGCTCCGATTGAAGTGTCTCGACGATGAAATCACAGATCTGCAACAGGCCCTCGACAAGCTGAAGGAAGAGCACAGCAAGCTTGGGACGTACATTGAGGGCCACATGGCTCTCATCTCTCCCGCTCGACGACTTCCGCTCGATATCATCCAAGAAATCTTCCTCGCCTGCATCCCGACTCACCGTAACTGTGTTATGAGTGCTACGGAGGCGCCTGTCCTCCTGGGCCTCATATGCAGCTCGTGGCGAACCATATCCCTGTTAACCCCTCGCCTTTGGTCCAGCCTCCACATCGTCGTATCATCACATCAGGGTAGCTTCGGTCTCACCTTGTACGAGGAGAAATTGTCGCAGCGCCTTGCGACCACCAAGACCTGGCTAGCTCGATCCGGCAGCTGTGCCTTGTCGATTTCGCTCCCAAGGTCCCTACTACGCAGTTGGAGCCTCTACATCCACGCAAATTCTCCTCCTCCAGGCTCTTCTTTCCCTCTCATCGCGTTGTGAGCACATCGAATTCACGGTCCCTCATTCCGTTTTGGCCGCCTTGTCGCACCTTACCGAGGCCGATGTACCGACGCTCACGTCGATCACCGTAAACGAGATATTTGATGGCCAGGACCATGCTAGTCAAGCCGATTCGTTCTCTCTCCTCCGTGGCTTAGCCATCTCCTCCACTTCCTTTTCAGGACTCGCTTTCAGTCCACTGGAATTACCGCTTCGTTGGGATAATCTTGTCGACCTCTCAATCAAGGCAGGATGGGGGAAACTCGGAGACCCTTTAATCACTAGCGAGGTTGCGCTCCAGCTGCTCTCCCAGTGCCGGGCGTTGCAGACTTGCCAGCTGCAAGTGAATGACCTCCCCGACACCGGCAGCGGAATGAAACACATAATCGAATGTGCATCCCTCCATACATTGGATGTGATGGTTATCGGCGACCTTGCTGCGACTGTGCGTGAGCTCCTTCCACGGCTTTCACTCTCTGCACTGCGACATTTGAAACTATATGGTCATTCGAATGACGACGACAACATTTCATATACCCCCTGCTTCTTCGCCGCTGCTCCATGCCTCGAAACTCTCGACCTGAATCTCGACCTATTTTCGAGGTCGTCCCTGATCGATTTCTTTCGCGGTCTATCTCCAACAATCCACAAGCTCCACATCACGGAAAATTCTGGCTATCGCTCGAGCATTCTCGATGACGATGCCCTGGCAGCTCTCATCCCATCTCCCAGTGTTCCTGCCCCGTGGTTCTTCAACTTGCAAGAGCTCGGAATTCACGGGTGTCGCGCTTTCTCCGACCAGGCACTTCTACATTTTATCCAATCGGGGATGTCGGCTCCAGCACTCGGCATGTTAAAGCGCCTTGCAATCCAGTTTAGTCGGGAAATGTGCCTCGATATTCTCCCAGACCTCCAACATATCATTGACGCGGGTCTTCGCATTGAACTAACTTATCCTCCGCCTCTCCCTCGCAACTTCTCCCCTTGGGTGGGGCTTGCAGATGACCCGGGCCTCCCGGCGGTCCGGGTCATGCCCGTCGGTTATTAAAATGGGGGCGGACATTATCGGTTATCTCTTCGATTTCCCGCATTTCATAGAGTGAAAGCGTATGTGTAGGTTTCAGATTTTTAATATGACTGATTTCGAAAACTGTTCAATTGAAATCACCAATCGTCAAGGGGTCGTCAAGTTGTGCATCGACTCGTCGGTGTATCTGCGGACGAGGCTTTGACTCTTGAAGTTGATGGAGAGTTCAGAGGCGGTCCTTTCAAGTACAGTACGAAAAATAATATTTGCCATAAATTCTATCGACACCTTTCGCCTCGGGGTGAGTCGGGGAAGGCCCGGCGGAAACCGGATTCCATGTCGGGTGGAGTAATCATTAATGTGATCGCATCGGCACCTTCTTTGGCCCACAATCACCAAAGTCAAGACATACCACTGTTCAAAATGCCCGATCCTTCTCTTGTGAGTCTCATTGACGGCTCTCTCGCATACAGTCTTTAACAGGGAAGCGAAATTTACGGGGAAGCGAAATATTCGCTGTTCAACGCCTTCGGGGCGTTGTATGTACAAAGATTTTTGGTACATGATACACACGGATAGGAAGTCCCTGTATGCAAAAGGATTTGTCCACAGAATCTTCTTGGACCCCGAGAGGTCCAATTCTCTGTTTTCACAATTATTTGCCAGATTTGCTATAAGTTCGGCATCGGGCTTGGTCGTGGAGCATTAGATATTCAGGATTCTGGACACTCGGGGGTTTTCGAGGTCGGGGATGACGAATATAGGCATCCCGAAAGTCATAGCTCATTTGCGGTGCGACAATGGGGCGCATTCGCTTCCACGTGATGTGACCAATCTGGAGGTTTCAAAAGATCGCTCTCGTTCTCCACCAATACGGCAGCAATTCGCACAGAGCTTTGTGCCAGGGGGTAGCCAGGATATCATACCATAGATATATACAAAAATTTACAAAGGCCTCTATAACCATTGCGCGTTAATTGGCGAAATCGCTTGAGCGTTTCGCTTCCCCGTTAAAGACTGTACTGACTAAGTAGCTTTCACCATGATGAAGGACTCTGAGCGCGAGCCCGACTTGGACTTGGACGCCAACCACTTCGATGTATCTGCGGAGAATGTGCATAGCTGGGTCCAACAGATGCAGGTCAGAGAACACACACGACAATCCGTCATGTGTCTGATACCTTTCAGTAACCAGGGTCATCAACTGAGAACACAGTCGGAACTGACGCGTCTGAGGGCAGAAAACAGCCGTCTTGAAAATGAGAACCGCGTGCTTGCGGAAAAGCTAGTGCTAAGCAATGGGAAACTTGCGGTGAGAAATGCATCGGCTCGTTCGATGGATTCTGCGCTTATCTAGCTGACCTTCCAGCGCCTCATGCCATGCCACCTCGCCCGACTGCCGAATGAAATTTTGCTGATCGTCTTCCGCTGCGCCCTTCCGCCCTCATGGGTCCTGAATGAAGAAACTTCCCTGCCACCATTCCCCCAGTCCGTCTGGTCTGTCGACCTGCGCATGAAGCTCTGCATCATCCGAGTCTGCAAAACCTGGCACCGGATTGGTCTCGAACTCCTATACAAAACCGTCACGCTTCGGCGGATCGGACAGATCCCTGCATTCGTCAGTGCTCTGGAGGCGCACAATGGGCTCGGCACCCTCGTGCGGAATCTAAACATCAGTTGTTTCGTTCCCTGCGGGTACTCCGCGCTGCATGACAAGGAAATCAAGAACATCTTCCAGCTTTGTCCCCGCCTTTCTCATTTTGGATTCAAACCACCCTGGGTGTTCCCCGGACCCCGACCCTCCAATGTTACCCCCCGCGGTCGGACGTAACATCACGTCCCTCGAATATAACAGGACCGTGGAGTATGATCTCATATTCCCAACGCTGGTCGAGCTCCACGGGAACCTTCAATCTCTGGCACTTTCCCTCCCCACCACTTATGACGCCAGTCATCCGACGCTCGTTTTTGAGAAGCTGGTGAACCTACGTGTATGCCTCGCGGTTAGTGAAATGCCACCGCGGCCGCGGCCGAAATGGACATTGCCTGCGCTGAGGCGCCTCTGGATACGCGGGAGCCGCTACCTATGGCACAAACGCAGCATCGCAGACGTGGGGACATTCCTCGCTGTATTCGGCCGTTCTATCACGTTCCTCTGGCTCAATGATTTCGTGCGCGACGACGATGATGATGATGATATTGGCACCTCCGTTCAGAGATTGTTGGATAGATGCCCTGCACTCGAACATCTAACCACACTCCTTTGTCTATACGAGGTTGAGCCGCCGCTTCAGCATCAGCTACTGAACTCGCTTGACATATTCACCCCCCGTGGTACTCTGTCGCTTTCCCAGGGCGGGTTCACCGCGTTGCGCACCCTTCGGATCATCGACCTGACCTTAGTCCTTGCTTGGGACCTCGTCCCCGCAGGTCTACCAGATGGGGACGAAGGCGAGCTATCCATGTTGGCGCCGGAGGAAGATCTTCGGGAGACAGCCTGGATCAACGCAGTGCTGTCCACCGACCCCGACGTGGATGATCCAAGCGACGATGACTATATATTTGACGCGCAAGCGGATGATGGGGGTTCCGTGGACGACTCTGACTCAGATGACTCGGACTCGGATTCGGACGCCGCATCCTGCATCACGGTGGGCATGAGCGAAGATGAAGGAGATGAGTACGACCTGGAGGATGAATTGGAGCGTGACGAGGCGCTGGCTATTTTCCGTGGTTTGTCACAGTGATCCGACTCCGCATCCAATTATTCTGTCCAGCATTGGGTTGTAGCGTAATTAACTTTTCCTTCCTGTATCACCGAGAGCCTATAAATTCATGAAGTGCACAGTGGAATTCGTGAATCTGAGGTTTACCCTCATGATTCATCTCGAGAGAAACAAGAGTCACCTTTCATGTCCACGTATCCAAGCTAAATCTAGATGAACTTGTTACTATGCTGTAAGTTACGTCTAATGGTTAAGACTTTGCAAGCATTCTCCAATAATTGCAAGCCGAACTAGGTTGGAGGCGAATCTCAGACCAGCGGGAGGCTCGTCCGATCCGCATCGAGATCGGTAGAGAGCTGACGGGTCGGTAGCGTTACATTACATATTTCACCATTCTTCCCGGAGGTAACCCACCAGCCGCTAATCCAACGAAGCCTGAGGATAGGATACGATGTGCGACTCGTCGTCCTGCACGGAACATTCGGCGTCGCCCCCTGGCCTCCAGTCTGATCTGAAAAATCGCTCATCGTCGCGGACGGGGAGTGGGGGTGGTTCTTCGAGCGTCTGGAAGTCTTTCACGTCGCGATTGATGCCCCCGCGGCCGTCGTCGCCGCCGCCGTATGAGGTGCCCGGGGCCACGCGGATGAGAACTGTTGGCAATGCACTCAGTTATGAAAACGGCTGAGCGGAGCGCGCTTCCCGCGAGTCCCTATTCGAGGCCGTTCTTCAACGTTGAATCCGCACAGGGAAGATAAGGTACATACAATGGTAGACGGCGGCTGTGAAAAGACTCCGGGCTCAAGATTTACGGATGAGAACGCACACAGTTGATTAGGATGTAGTTGACGCGCGAAGCTTGTAAGATTGTTGCCATTAATCTAGCCGATGATGAGTAGGGCGTACATTGTTGCTGTCGTTCCACCACTGGAAATTAGGACATGCGGGCCGGTTGAACAAATGCACGGACCCGATTCCGACGGAGACAATCTTCTTGGTGGCGCCATCAGATCGAGCAGAGCCGTCTGAGACGAGGTTAGAGACCGGGCGACATACGGATATGATGCGGTAGGCGATGAATCCTGCGGATCAGCGCTCGACAAGTAATCTAAATGGAGACAACCACGCACTGGTGCAAGGAAGATTCGTGAAGAGCATAAGGTAAAGAAAGGAAATTGACAGGTCTCTTGTATTTGAACCCTCCCAACTTGCCCTCTACGAGCCAAGTATCGATCTAGATGGAACTTCCTGTTGCGCTGCGATGAATTTGGGTAGAACAGAGGAAGGGATCGTACCGGAATTAGCAAGGAAGAGAAGTGACGGGGTAACGATGACGAACCAGTTTTTCCCCGATACCTGCGCAAGATCTGGGTTCGTGCCTGATACGGGTGTAAGATGAAAGCATCGCCAATTTCAGCTACGAGGACCCAACAACTGTTGGTCAGCATTCTCGCCGGGAGATTTTTGGATCGGGGTACAAGTATTATCATCCTCTGTGCAGTCGGTTAACATAAGTAGATATAGGGCCGGAGGTACCGTGAGCACTTACTGAAATCCAGAATGCTGCAACGCTAGAAGGATGGTTCAGATTCCAAGGAAAGCTCAATCATTGGGGTGTATGAGCCATCGTGATGGAACGAATAGGAGAACCACCATCGCTATCAGATGTGTTTGCCTTCCATTTCGCGACTGGTGTCTTCCCCACAAAATCGCGCAGGCTTCGATGAAGACGGATATGTATAGACCCAGTTACTGTATGTCAGCGAGTCGTCCCTGGTTGGGACGCCTCCGATGAAAACGCAAGTGAAATATCTGGTGAGTAATAAATTTGGGCGGAACCCAAGGTCCAGAGGTGTGGCAGATACAATCCAGACAGCAGCGAATGTCATGAATGTATTTGGGTTAAAGAACGTTAAAGAGGCGGCCAGGTCTTGGAGTAGTATATGAATCCGTAAGATGAGGTTGGAAGGCCGGGCTGTTCATGTGGCGAAGGTTGTCAATAAACGAGGTACCGCCACTAGGACGCTGGACGCGCCGACTTGCAGGGGCACCCGGGTGATCCTGGACCCGAGGCGGCATTCTTGTGGGGTATGAGAAACAACCAAAAAAGCTGGCCGCATAAGTAACTTAGGAACGCCAGTATTTTAGGGAGTTGGCTTGTTTTGCGTCGTACGGTCCACCACCTGTTGGAATCGGGTTCTTTCTGTGCTATTGACGGACGAATACAGGTCGACGGTTCGTGAGCAGATCCCCGTGTGTTGCAGCCTTCGCGCCAAAGCGGATATACAGTATGCATTTGAGGCCGTCGGGCGTGGGGTATTGCGCGTCGCCGAGGATGGCGGTGGGCATCAGCAAATTCGGGAGCGGTTGTTTTGAGCGTTGAACCGACGCGCCGGGCGGACGGAGGGCTCATTCCAGGTTGCATGTGTGCGCGGAGGGTGATCGCTGAGGGAAGTAGAGAAGCGATGAGAAGGAGGGAGGGGGAGGGGGCTTGAAATGAAACGAAGGCGTGGAAGGGTAGGAAGAACTTGAGTCCGGAAAGCGATAGGTCGCCAACACATAAGAGTGAGCCACTTGAATTGATCGGACGACGCGGGTGCGCGACGGAGACGACCTCGCGTGAGATGCGAAGGCAGCGGAGTGGCTAACTCGGCCAGTGTGATATCGACTCTCACCGAGAGCGCCAGCGTGCCGGATTTTTAGGTCAGAAAATCGACAGGAGCCCCAAAGCGAGTGGTATCGACGAGGGTTCATCAGAAATGAGCGGTGGAAAACTCCGCTGGATGAAATAACTCTTCTACCTTCACTGGCCTGCAGACGTGGTCGCCCGCTCGGCGCTCGCGCAGACTTGAAACGATGGGGGCTCAGCTAGTAGTATCACAGCGGCTTCGAGTCCAGAAAATTTGCCAGGTTGGCGGATGATGAGCCCTAGTGGAAGGAAATTGTATACGTTCGGTATTCGCAGGTGCAGCATGCACCAGCAGGATAGTCGTCGAAGGACGAAAGACGAAGTCGTGGTGCGGAGGAAGCCGGACTCCGCCCTGATCCGCACCATCATGCGTGCTCAGCGCTCATCTATCGGTGACTTCGTCCTCACGACAACAGCACAGCCGCTGCCGCGTCAATGACTGTTTCTGTCTCAGCCTCTGTACCACTCTGTGGCACAGTGGAAGCTAAGGTTGGGTGGACGTAACGAGTCTACCAACTGGCACTCAAGTGAAAGAAATTGGAGGAAGGTAGTGGCCAGAGCTCTTCGCGGGGTCACGGTATATTTGGCCATTCACGCATCAACATCTGTCGCGTAGAGGCGACTTCCGGTCGAGTCATCGCCTTGCGCGCAGTGGGAGTATAAACGGCGACTCGGTATCGCACCCACGCAAACACCCATCCGCTCTCTGACTCTCATGCTTCTGTCTTGGATCGTCACGTTCACAGCGATCTCATCCGCCCTTGGCGCAAAAAGCGCTGGCCAGATACCCATTCGCAATGGAGTGATTGGCGGCGTGGCTACCACCAAAGCGTCAACCGTAAAGGCGGAGACGGTGCAGTCTTTCGCGACTAAGCCGGGCGCGCTGCGGGTGGTGGAAAATTCTGGTGTCTGTGGTATGTACTTTTGAAAGATGCATTGCTCTGTTCTGAGCGGTGAAATCATCAGAAACGATCCCAGGTGTATACCAGGCCTCGGGGTACGGAGATCTGACGTCTAGCAAAAGCATATTGTTCGTCACTACTTTTCCGGCTCTACGCAGAGGAACGCAGCTAATCTCCGTCCAGCTTCTGGTACTTCGCGGCTCGGAACAACCCTTCAACCGCCCCTCTTTCCCTCTGGTTCAACGGCGGTGTACGTATCTTCATTGCGCCCTCCGAACGCGACTTGAAATCTCCTCGCGAATAGCCCGGCAGTTCGAGCATGATTGGCTTGCTGCAGGAACTCGGTCCATGCCGCATCACTAACGATAGCGCCCCGGTCACACTGAACCCATTCTCGTGGAACAACAACTCAAACATACTCTTCATCGACCAGCCCGTCGGTGTCGGCTTCTCGCACGGCACGGAAAGCGTCGGCACGTCGCAGGACGCAGCGGCGGACATGTGGTCGTTTCTGCAGATCTTCCTCAAAGATTCACGCTTTTCGAATTTAGCTGTTAATGACCTAGCCATTTGGACCGAATCGTGAGTTTCATTATTATTTGCTTTCATTCATGCTTTTGATTGCGCGGTTCCCAGGTATGGAGGCCACTACGGCCCTACGTTTGCTGCGTACTTCTTGTCTCAAAACACGGCCATCGCCGCTGGCAAGGTCAGCGGACAACATCTCAATCTCAAGACGCTGGGCATAGGCAATGGCTTGACTGTAATTTTTTTATGTGCTTGAAAGATATGTTCTCTTACCCGCTACCTCACATGACCGTGAGCTCTTTCTGTCGCTAAATGATCTTTTCTTTTCTTACCGTGGCTCCTCATCGACTTACAGCGCTATCCCAATACCCGGGCTACATCAGCTATTCTCAATCAAACCCGTACCACCCGCTCGTGAGCCCATCCGTAACCGCGAGCGCAAACACATCCTGGAATACACCGACCACGGGCTGCAAGGATCAGGTACGTGCCAACCGTCGCTGTCATCTGTGTTGGATCTTCATGGCCGTTTAGATCATAGCGTGCAACAACGGAGGTAACAACTCTGTGTGCTCGGACGCCCAGTTCTTCTGCAACGGCGAAATCCTAAACCCACTCATCGGCGCGTTTGATGTATGTTTTGATCTCGTAATTCTTAGTGAGGTTTAAATGCTACTGTGTAGGTCTACTACGTTCCCTCCGGCTTTGATGACCCCTACCCGCCTGACATCAGTTCGTACCTGGACTCCATCCAAACCAAGATCGGCGCCGAAGTAACGTGGGAGGAGACCAACTACGAAGTCTACGGCAATTTCTCGGATAATGGTAGACCTACTTGGCTGATTTCGTTCGTCTCGACTGATGAACTCGGTGACCCCAGGCGACTGGATGCGCAGTTCTCTGCCTCATCTCGAAGTGGTTATCAATTCGGGCGTGCGGGTTATGATTTATGACGGCGACGCTGTACGTTCGAGTTATCCTTGCATTTCTGCTTCGTTTAAGTTTTTCTTTGTCATTAGGACTACATCTGCAACTTTATGGGTGTCGAGGCAATGGTAACCCACATCACCACGATTGAGTTTTTCTATGTTTGATTCTCTTTTACTCTTACAGATTGGGAAGCTCAACACGAACTTCAGCGCCAAGTTCAATCAGCAGGAATTTGCACCGTACCTTGTGAACGGCCAGCTCGCTGGACAGTTCAAAACTGCGGGAACCTTGTGAGTCACACTTAAGCCATTCATTCATTCATTTTGTACATGATCTGATCCATACCTCCCCACAGTTCCTACGTCCGCGTCTACGGTTCCGGACACGAAGTCCCCGCGTACAAAAACGGGACGCTAGCAGTGGGCGAGGCGGCGTTCCAGATATTTTCGCAGACGATGGCCAACCAATCTGTGGCGTCGACCACGCCCAATCTCGACCAGTCTACGACGACGACAGGCAAACCCGGCCAATCTACGACGCCGACGCCGACCAAGCCCAACGGAGCTCGGTTGAGGTACACACTCCCGGCGAGCATAACTTACGCGTATCTTCTATTTTTATTGATCTATATCCTACCGAGCTCGTAGTCATCGTAGCACATATACCACGGGCGTCTTAGTGCTGTCGATCCAGACTGAGACGTAGGTCTAGCAACCGTAGATTATACACTGTTTTATTTTTGGTTTTGGGTATATGTATAATACCAGGGTGGTTTCATCCAGAGGCGCTGTTGCGCGTCACCAGGCTCTGGCATAGATGGCTCAGTCAACTGGGCATATTATTTGGAGATTATAACAGCGAAGTGGCCTGGATCGTCATCTCGCCGGAACGGTGCATAAACCGGCAGAGTTCGTAGACCCAGACATCGGCGGAGGCGATTCGAAGCAACACTACTTCGAGTATTCAGAGAAGGACGATAGAGTGGCTGGTGCGTTGAAAACAAGGACATTTCAAATAGCCCGTGCTAGTCGTTGAATCCACCGGTTTGAGGTCTGAAAATAAGCAGGGGGCGCACTACTCGCTGATCATTGGGCCTGCCAACTACGTATCGAGAGAAGGCTGGAAGCGGAGGCATTCCTCCATATTTACGGTCGCACCGTCAAATTCCTATCGCTGGCATACTACGTGGAACATTATCCCTCCGATAGGGATGCCTCGTTCCAGGGCATTCTGGATCGGTGCCCCTAATTGGGCCAAGCGTTCGATGTGTACAGCACTGTGCTTCGACTTAAACCGCCCTCGGAAGGTCGCGGTGGCTGTGGATCACGTCCCTGTGTCAGGGTCACGTTATCGTGTCAGCACAGCCCGCGCACTGCTTCCACGGAGCGCCCATGTCGTCTCCATTCACCTCGAAGCTGGGAACCAATTACTGTCCCCAGGACGCGGAGATCGCAGAAATCAAGGCTCTAATCGTCGAGCCGGGGCTTCGATTGAAGTGTCTTGACGATGAAATCACAGATCTGCAGCAGGCCCTCGACAAGCTGAAGGAAGAGCACAGCAGGCTTGGGACGTACATTGAGGGCCACATGGCTCTCATTTCTCCCGCTCGCCGACTTCCGCTCGATATCGTACAAGAAATCTTCCTTGCCTGCATCCCGACCCATCGGAACTGTGTTATGAGTGCTACGGAAGCGCCTGTCCTCCTGGGCCTCATATGCAGCTCGTGGCGAACCATATCCCTGTCAACCCCTCGCCTTTGGTCCAGCCTCCACATCGCCGTACCGTCACATCAGGGTAGCTTCGGTCTTACCTTGTACGAGGAGAAGTTGTCGCAGCGCCTTGCGACCACCAAGACCTGGCTAGCTCGATCCGGCAGCTGTGCCTTATCAATTTCGCTCCAAGGTCCCTACTACGCAGTTGGAGCCTCTACATCCACACAAATTCTCCTCCTCCAGGCCCTTCTTCCCCTCTCGTCCCGTTGGGAGCACATCGAATTCACCGCCCCTCATTCCGTTTTGGCGGCCTTGTCACATCTTACCGAGGCCGACGTGCCGACGCTCAAGTCGTTCACCATAAACGAGATATTTGACGGGCAGGAAAATTCTAGCCAAGCTGATTCGTTCCCTGTCCTTCGGGGCTTAGACATTTCCTCCATTTCCCTCTCAGGTATCGCTTTCAGTCCACTAGAATTACCACTTCGTTGGGATAATCTTGTCGACCTCTCAATCAAGGCAGGATGGGGAAAACTCGGAGACCCCTTAATCACTAGCGAGGTTGCTCTCCAGCTGCTCTCCCAGTGCCGAGCGTTGCAGACTTGCCAGCTGCAAGTTAATGACCTCCCCGACACCGGCGGCGGGATGGAACACATAATCGAATGTGCATCCCTCCATACATTGGAAGTGATGGTTATTGGCGACCTTGCTGCGACTGTGCGTAAACTCCTCCCGCGGCTTTCACTCTCTGCACTGCGACATTTGAAACTATACGGTCATTCGAATGACGACGACAACATTTCATATACCCCCTGCTTCTTCGCCGCTGCTCCATGCCTCGAAACTCTCGACCTGAACCTCGGCCTATTTTCGAGGTCGTCCCTGATCGATTTCCTTCGCGGTCCATCTCCAACAATCCACAAACTCCACATCACGGAAACTTCTGGCTATCACTCGAGCATTCTCGATGACGATGCCTTGGCAGCTCTCATCCCATCTCCCAGTGTTCCTGCCCCGTGGTTCTTCAACTTGCAGGAGCTAGGAATTCACGGATGTCGCGGATTCTCCGACCAGGCGCTCCTGCATTTTATCCAATCGGGGATGTCGGCTCCAGCACTCGGTCTGTTAAAGCGCCTTGCAATCCAGTTTAGTCGGGAAATGCACCTCGATATTCTCCCAGACCTCCGACATATCATTGACGCGGGTCTTCACATTGAACTAACTTATCCTCCGCCTCTCCTTCGCAACTTTTCCCCTTGGGTGGGGCTCGCAGATGACCCGGGCCTTCCGGCGGTCCGGGTCATGCCCGTCGGTTATTAGCGGACATTACCCATTATCTCTTCTTTTTAGGATGATTTCCCGCATTTCATAGAGTGCAAGTGTATGTGTAGGTTTCGGATTTGTTAATATCACTGATTTCGAAAACTGCTCAATTGAAATCACCAATCGTCCAAGGCGTCAAACTGTGCATCAACTGCCAAAACTCGTCAGTGTATCTGCGGACGAGGCTTTGGCCCTTGAAGTTGATGCCTTGTTCAAATAAAAGAGTTCCGAGGCGGTCCTCTCAAGTACAGTACGAAGAATAATATTTGCCATAAATTCTATCGACACCTTTCGCCTCGGGGTAAGTCGGGGAAGGGTCCGGAGGAAACCGGATTCCATATTGGTGGAGTGATGTGATCGCATCAGCACCATCTTTGGCCCACAACCACCAAAGTCGGGACGGGCCACCGTTCGAAATGCCCGCTCCTTCTCTTGTGAGCCTCATTAACGGCTCTCTCGCATACTGACTAAGTAGCTTTCACCATGATGAAGGACTCTGAGCGCCAGCCCGACTTGGACTTGGACGCCAACCACTTCGATGTATCTGCGGAGAATGTGCATAGCTGGGTTCAACAGATGCAGGTCAGAGAACACACACGACTGCGCAGTTCTCTTCCTCAGCTCGAAGTGGTTATCAATTCGGGCGTGCGGGTTATGATTTATGACGGCGACGCTGTACGTTCGAGTTATCCTTGCATTTCTGCTTCGTTTAAGTTTTTCTTTGCCATTAGGACTACATCTGCAACTTTATGGGTGTCGAGGCAATGGTAACCCACATCACCACGATTGAGCTTTTCGATGTTTGATTCTCTTTTACTCTTACAGATTGGGAAGCTCAACACGAACTTCAGCGCCAAGTTCAATCAGCAGGAATTTGCACCGCACCTTGTGAACGGCCAGCTCGCTGGACAGTTCAAAACCGCGGGAACCTTGTGAGTCACACTTAAGCCATTCATTCATTCATTTTTTACATGATCTGATCCACACCCCCGCACAGTTCCTACGTCCGCGTCTACGGTTCCGGACACGAAGTCCCCGCGTACAAAAACGGGACGCTAGCAGTGGGCGAGGCGGCGTTCCAGATATTTTCGCAGACGATGGCCAATCAATCTGTGGCGTCGACCACGCCCAACCTCGACCAGTCTACGACGACGACAGGCAAACCCGGCCAATCTACGACGCCGACGCCGACGCCGACCAAGCCCAACGGAGCTCGGTTGAGGTACACACTCCCGACGAGCATAACTTACGCGTATCTTCTATTTTTACTGATTTATATCTTACCGAGCTCGTAGTCGTCGTAGCACATATACCACGGGCGTCTCAGTGCTGACGATCCTGACTGAGACGTAGGTCTAGCAACCGTAGATTATTAACTGTTTTATTTTTGGTTTTGGGTATATGTGTAATACCAGGGCGGTTTCATCCAGAGGCGCTATTGCGCGTCCGAGTCACCAGGCTCTGGCATAGATGGCTCGTCAACTGGGCACATTATTTGGAGATTATAACAGCGAAGTGGGCTGGATCGTCATCTCGCCAGAACGGTGCATAAACCGGCAGAGTTTGTAGACCCAGACATCGGCGGAGGCGATCCGAAACAACACTACTTCGAGTATTCAGAGAAGGGCGATAGAGTGGCTGGTGCGTTGAAAACAAGGACATTTCAAATAGCCCGTGCTAGTCGTTAAATCCACCGGTTTGAGGTCTGAAAATAAGCAGGGGGCGCACTACTCGCTGATCATTGGGCCTGCCAACTACGTATCGAGAGAAGGCTGGAAGCGGAGGCATTCCTCCATATTTACGGTCGCACCGTCAAATTCCTATCGCTGGCATACTACGTGGAACATTATTCCTCCGATAGGGATGCCTCGTTCCAGGGCATTCTGGATCGGTGCCCCCAATTGGGCCAAGCGTTTGATGTGTGCAGCACTGTGCTTCGACTTAAACCGCCCTCGGAGGGTCGCGGTGCCTGTGGATCACGTCCCTGTGTCAGGGTCACGTTATCGTGTCAGCACAGCCCGCGCACTGCTTCAGTGCTTCCGCGGAGCGCCCATGTCGTCTCCATTCACCTCGAAGCTGGGAACCAATTACTGTCCCCAGGACGCGGAGATCGCAGAAATCAAGGCTCTAATCGTCGAGCCGGGGCTTCGATTGAAGTGTCTTGACGATGAAATCACAGATCTGCAGCAGGCCCTCGCCAAGCTGAAGGAAGAGCACAGCAGGCTTGGGACGTACATCGAGGGCCACATGGCTCTTATCTCTCCCGCTCGGCGACTTCCGCTTGATATCATCCAAGAAATCTTCCTTGCCTGCATCCCGACTCACCGTAACTGTGTTATGAGTGCCACGGAGGCACCTGTCCTCCTGGGGCGCATATGCAGCTCATGGCGGACCATATCCCTCTCCACTCCCCGCCTTTGGTCCACGTTACACATCGCTCTATCACCTTACAATAACAACATGAGCCTTGTCTTATACGAGGAGAAGTTGTTGCAGCGCCTTGCGACCACCAAGACCTGGCTAGCTCGATCCGGCGAGTGTGGCCTGTCAATTTCCCTCCAAGGTCCATATTATGCAGTTGGACTCTCCGAAGCCACGCAAGTTCTTCTCCAGGCCCTTCTTCCCCTTTCGTCGCGTTGGGAGCACATCGAATTCACGGCCGTTCATTCCGTTTTGGCCGCCTTGTCGCACCTTACCGAGGCCGATGTGCCGACGCTCAAGTCGTTCACCGTAAACGAGATACATGACGGCCAGGGCCATGCTATTCAACCTGATTCGTTCCCTCTCCTCCGTGGCTTAGCCATCTCCTCCATTTCTCTTTCAGAAATCGCTCTCAGTCCACTGGAATTACCACTTCGTTGGGATAATCTTGTCAACCTCTCAATCATGGCAGGATGGGGGCAACTCGGAGACCCTTTGATCACTAGCGAGGTAGCTCTCCAGCTGCTCTCTCGGTGCCCAGCTTTGCAGACTTGCCAGCTGCAAGTTAATGACCTCCCCGACACCGGCAGCGGGATGAAACACATAATCGAATGTGCATCCCTTCATGCATTGGATCTACAGATTGGCGGAGACCTCGCTACTACAATGCGCGAGCTTCTCCCACGGCTTTCTTTCCCTGCACTGCGACATTTGAAGCTGTGCGGACCTTCAAGTGACGGTGACGGCATTTCGTATACCCCCTGTTTCTTCGCCACTGCCCCATGCCTCGAAAGGCTCACCATAAACCTCCTCCCATTTTCCAAGTCATCCCTAATTGACTTCCTTCGTGGTCTATCTCCCACAATCCGCACGCTCCGCATCGAGGAAACGTATGGATTTAATCGCTCGAGCATTCTCGATGACGATGTCCTGGCAGCTCTCATCCCAGCTCCCAGTTCACCTGCCCCGTGGTTCTCCAATTTACAGGAGCTCGGAATTCACGGGTGTGGCGCATTCTCCGACCAGGCGCTCCTGCATCTTATTCAATCGGGGATGACGGCTCCAGCGCTCGGCGCGTTGAAGCGCCTGGCAATCCAGTTTAATCGTGAAATGCAGCTCGATATTCTCCCGGACCTCCAACATGTCATCAACGGGGGTCTTCACATCGAACTAGCCTATTCTGCTCCTCCTGTTTACAACTTCCACTTCTCCCCTTGGTGGGGACTTCCAGATGACCTAAGCCTCCCGATGGGCATGGACGGTTGGCCCGGTCATTAGTGTAGGTTCTTCAGAACAGCTGTATTTGTTAATATGAGTGATTTCCAACGTCTCCATGGGATGTTCACTTGAGTCAGGAGGGGATCCGTCAAGCTGCGCATCAACAGTATTTGCGGGACCGCAATCCATCAGGGTATCACGCTGCTGCATTTGCAGCCCGCGTGTTCAACCTCGACCATGGTGTACATCAACCTAGGAACCCCCCGCTGGAAAGGTAGCCTCCTACGGACCAGCTTTTGGCGGCCGAATGGAGGAGATTCCGGCAGCTCCGCTGATCAATATGTATCTTTCATTGTAACTCATTAACCTCAGCGTGAGATCCTTGAAGCTGAAGCCTTATATCAATTGAAGACCCGAGCAACTGTGGTTCTCTCAAGAATATTATTTGCCCCAAATTCTGTCCTTCTTTCTCGACACATTTCGCTTCAGCGTAAGCCGGGGAAGGCCCGGATTCCATGTTGGGTTGGAGTGCTGTGATCGGATCAGGCTTCTTTGTCTTCTTTCTGCTGGCACGAGTTACAACCACCAAAATCGAGACGTACCACCGTTCGAAATGCCCGTTCCTTCTCTTGTGAGCCTCATTAACGGAGGCGCTCTCGCATACTGACTAAACAGCTTTCACCATGATGAAGGACTCTGAGCGCCAGCCCGACTTGGACTTCGACACCAACCAGTTCGATGTATCTGCGGTGAATGTGCGGCATAGCTGGGTCCAACAGATGCAGGTCAGAGAACACACACGACGATCCCGTGTCTCTGATACATTTCAATAACCAGGGTCATCAAATGAAAACGCAGTCGGAACTGACGCGGCTGAGGGCAGAAAACACCCGTCTTGACACGAGAACCGCATGCTTGCGGAAAAACTAGCGCTAAGCAATGGGAAACTCGCGGTGAGAAATGTATCGGCTCGTTCGATGGATTCGGCGCTTATCTAGCTGACCTTCCAGCGCCACCGAAAAAATGAACACCTTGGGTAACGGATGACATGATGTGAACATCTGGTCGAAATAGTACAGTAAAATCCGGATGTACTTGTTACTACGCTTTAATCCTCTGTAAGCCAGTACGTATGGTTGCAAGCCGCACGAGGTTGGAGGCGAATGTTCCGAAACAATCTAATCTCAGAACAGCGGGGGGCTTGCCAGTGTCCGATCCGCATCGACATCGGTATAAGACGCAGAGAGCTGACGGGTCGGTAGTATTGCATTCCATATTTCAACATTCTTCTGCGAGCCAACCCACCAGCCCTTAAACCAACGAAGCCGTAGGCTAGGCCGCGATGTGCGACGCGTCGTCCTGCACAGGAGAATCCACGGCGTCCCCTGGTCCGTCACGCGCTCGAGTCTGATCTGAAAATCGCTCATCATCACGAACGGGAGTGGGGGTGGTTCGCTTCGAGCGTCTGGAGGTCTACGTCGTGGGTGATGCCCTCGCGGCCGGCGTCGCCGTCGCCGTATTTCTGCGCAGTGGAATGATATTCGGGTGGAATCCAAGGTCTGTGGCAGATAGAATCCAGACATGATGATTCCACGGCAAGGTCTTATGAGGTTGGAGCATCGGGCTGTTAATGCAGCGAAGGTTGCGGGTAAAAATGGAATAAACGAAGTACCGCCCCTAGGACGCTAGACACGCCGATTCGCAGCACCTGCGAGATCCTGATTCCTGGAGCCGATGCCGATACAGCGTTCTTTTGAGGGATCAGAAACACCTAAAACAGGCTGGCCGCATAATTAAAAGTAACTTAGGAACGCCAGTATTTCAGGGAGTCGTCTTGATTTGCGCCGTACGGACCGGGAATCGTGTTCTTGCCCTGCCCGTTGATTAATGAATACGGGTCCGCAACTATGCCAAGATCCCGGGTACTGTAGTAGCCCGTGCGTTTTAGGTAAAGCGCCTAAGAGAATCTGTGGGCCATCGAGCGTGATTATCGGTAGCGCGCGTTGCCATGGGCGCCAGGACGATATTGAAGGAAACGCGCCTGATTGGGATTTTGAAGTGTCGTGCAGACAGAGGGCGCGCGGAGGGAAACATCGGAGGTTAGAGGGTAGCTGAGGTATGAGAGGGAGGGAAGGGCAGAGGGCTTGACAACAAGGCATGGAAGGGTAGGAAGGTCCGGAAATCGATAGGTCGCCAACACACAAGAGTGAGCCCGACTTGAACGGATCGGACGAAGCAGGGGCCCGACGGATACAACCTCGCATGAGATGAGAAGGCAGCGGAGTACCTAACCCTACGTCGATATAGACTCACCGAGAGCGCCAGCGTGCCAGCGGGTGTTTGGATTAAAATCGACATGAAACCCAAAGCCGTCGTTCCATCAGAGTTAAGCGGTGAGAATTTATATCAGCACTCTGAGAACGACTATCTTCTCTCGTGCGTGTATAAAGTCTGATTAGCGAGACTAGGAAAGAGTAAAGCTTGAGGCAATCAGTGCACTGCCGCCTTAAATGGCCTGCAGACGTGTTCGACCGCTCGATCCTCGCGCAGACTTGATCATGAAACGATGGTTTTCAGCTATCACAGCGGCTTTTGATCCAGAAAATTTGCCAGGTTAGCGGAAGGTGGGCCCTGGTGAAAGGAAACTGCATACGTTCGGTCCACGCAGGTGCAGCATACACCGGGAGGATAGTCGTCGGACTCGAAGGAGTCGTGGTGCGGAGGAAGCCGGACTTCGCCCTGATCCGACCAGTGATTAGATCAGCGGAGCACAAACCATTTTGGGACGATGCTTGAGGAATCCGGTTCTTGCCATGGGTTTCCCGGTATCTTCAAGGACTGTGGCCCAAACTGACCGGCAATGATTCTATCCATACGATATTTCTGGAGCCTTTCTTGAGCTGTCCAAGTTCTTAGTTTGCTGGTCCTGGCGATTCCCCCGGCCGGCTCGTTTTATTCTCGTGTCGGACAAGCGCGCGAGGAGGAATGGAATGTTGCCACCACGCCGAGTTAACGGCGGCGGTACTTGTGTGCACGGGGCAGGGGTTTCCAAGCAAGCGCATTGCCCCAAGTACGTCCCTAGCCCTCCTTCTTTTCTCGTGCTAACGGCGCACGGTCAAAGAGACGCACCGACTCGGAGCCCCTGTCTGCGACGACCAACCAGATGCGCGACCGACGAGCCCGCGCCGCCCTTCAAGATTGGGTTTCCTCGCACTCCATCCTCGAGGAGGCGCTGCCCTCCAAGTACGTCGTCCTCCCCCTCTTCTTCCTCGTCTTATATGTGGCAGTCCCGGCGCCTGCGACGGAGAGACGCCAGACTACGCCGGTGAGTACATACGTCCATCCATCCTCCACATCCTGCTGATATCATCACCATCTCCAGAAGCTGGATCATGTCCGATCTGCAAGCTCGACGAGCCCAGAACGACGCAGGATATCGTGCGGACTGTATGCAATGCCGCGCCCCATACCCGAAGCCAGCACCACCTGACCGCAGCCCAGTACATGCATTCCCGTTCTCGGTCCGTCCGCTCCCCGCCCTCCCGCCCGCCTCTGTTAACAGCTCCCGCAGATACGGCGTCTGCCTGTCGTAAGGACGAATCCCAATCCCATTCCGAATCCGACGCCGAATCCAGACGAGCAGAAGACCTCACTTGCGTGGAACGGAGGAAGGAGGACCGCCGCACCCGGGGCACGCCACCGTCTTCGCGTATGCAGCCTCCCGCAGGCCAAGTGCGCGTGGCGATCGGGGATGCAGCGGCGGGAGGTGTAGTCCGCAGCTGGGGACGAGGCGGATGATCTTCCATCCTCTCTCGCGCGCTACTGCGAAGTCGAGCCGTGCGTGCTTCTTGGTACGCCTCTCCCCCCCGCCTGCGTCTCGTGCTGACGAACGACGTGTGCCGCAGCGCCGAGTGTGCGGGTCCCCAATGTCGAGGGCGGGGAGAGTGAGCACGCTGCGTCTGCCCTGGCGAGAGTCGGCCGTGGCACACTACGCAGGATCGGCGGTGCGCAGAAGCGACGGGGAGCTCTACATCGCTGTCGCTGTATTCGATGCGCGTGACGTACGGTGGTCTCCATGCGCGCGACGTGCGGCGAGCAGTACGTCGCTCGTCCTACGAGCTTGACTTCCCGCGTTACCGATGTGCGGCAGAGACTACACACGGGTGCCTCAACGCGCTGCGCCGTGGCCGCTTGAAGCTGTATCGCGGTGACGAATGCAGCGACGTGCGCTGCCCCTTATACTCCTTCGGGCCCCGCCGCGCTTCGTCGGGGGAGGGGTTTGTGCGCGCGGTTCCACGCGATCGCAGGCGTTTCCCTCGAAGGGTCCGCGACGCGAGCGTCGACGCCATGGCAGGTCGTACGGCGGATGAAGTGGGACCGCAGGTGTCTTGAGTGTGCACGCGCAGGAATGCGATGCGCCTCGGAGTGTACGCGGACGCCGGGGCGGAAGCGGCGAGGGAGGGTCGCGGTTGTGCGATGAGCGGAACCGCGGGCGTCTCGAGCGCGCGGGGATTTGGTCTGCTTCGAAGTCTCCGCGGGCGCGAGAGCAACGCCGGCAAGGGAGGGTCGCCAGTGCGAAGGGGATGTGTGGGATCGCGGACGTCTCGAGTGCGCAGGGATGCGATATGCCTTGAACTGTCTGCGGGTGCGAGCGTCGAAGGCGATGGAGACTGGATCGCGGGCGCTGGCGTCGATGACGGCGAGGATGGGCGGGACCGCGGGCGTCTCGAGCGTGGGGTCGAGGGGTTGGGCAGCCTGCCCTTCATCGCTTCAGCACCCCTCCGAACCCCTTGCGTACTTTGGACTGTGGATTCCAAATCTTCCTACTCTTATTTGCCTACGTAGTACATTTACCGGACTTTCCAAGGACATTCTACCGTATACATATACTTCTACTATTGGAAGGAAATATTAATGTGGATGTTATTGGTCGGTATGATACATGGATATGTCGTGGAGAAACCGTTCGGAACTGGGATGGATATACATACGTGCGAGGGGCGTGCTCGTCATAACAGCGCCCCGGTGAGCACTAAGAGATCAGTTGGCGGTTTGAGCTGGGCGAAGGCGAATGATATAGGGCGAGACTTGAGTATCTAAGTACCGCCCCAGGAGGAAGGTAAACGAGATTCGTGGCGATAAGTATCGGCGAGGCCTTGGGAACTTGACACGAAGGCTGGGATCCTCGAGACTGCGCTCGTCTAGGAATCCTGTTGCTCCACCATCCCACACGGCGAACCCCGTGTCAGGCACACGTAGGTTTGTAATGCGAGTCGCTTGACGAGAGTCCAGGCCGTACGGTGGAAGTCGAGAATAGGCAACGTACCAGTCTTGAAGTATTTCACAGAGTACGAGCGTGAGATTGCGGGTCCTGGCCGGGAAACCCGTGGAGAAGGCTTGCAGACCCAGTAGAGAGTCGGTAGGGGGGGACTGGGGACCAGCAAGCTTGCGAAGGGATTGCAATCTCGTCTTGAGCTCGCAGATGCGGTACTGAATACCAGTCTCCGGGGTAATACTTTATACTGTTGAGAGTAAGTATGGCCGTTACGAGGACGTCGTACCAGCACTTTGCCTCGTGCACGAGTCTCCCTTCCCACCGAGTCGACCGCGGCGTATGCCCTTGCTCCTCGTCCATCAAGCAGGTCTCGAGTCTCGGAGGCCGTTGATCCACCAGCTTCGGTCTTGAGCTTGAGCCGTGAATCCGCCAAATATGAGGGGATGGTCAAGAGATGAATGTGGCTGCGAATCCATCGCACTGCGCTCTGGCTGCAGAGCGAGTCCTGCACTGGATAAGGGTGCTTGACGGAGGGTGCGCTCGTGTTGCAGCCAAGTGCCGGCGGTGATGGTGGTCGAAAGTAAAGAAGAGACAAGCAAATGATCGTAAAAACTCTTGACTCCTCTCCTTCAACCGTATAACACTACAAAAGCTTGAAAAAATCCTACACTGGACCCCCATTCCTCGTTCCTTCCTGTTTGCTCCCATTTCCAACTCCTCCATCGCTGTGTCCCAAATCTTTGCTAGTTTCGTCAATAAATCTAAATCAAGTTCTCAGCTTTCTCCACGTTCTCAGGCTATCCAGGCTTGGACGCACCTTTCTGGATCCAAGATTTCAATTCTCTCCGAGGCCGTACCCTCAACCCCCGCGGTATCGCTATCGGTGCGTGCCGCGTCTTCCTGAGGCGCGAGATCGTCTGCGTTCCTTTCTGCTTCTTGCTCATCTGTTTCGACAACTGCGGGCGTCATAGTTATCGCGCTGGGAAATATACTAGTATCAGCCCTTCTCTAAATTCTATCCGCATGTGACAGACCTTTCCGGATCCTTGACTGCACCTCCGAGAGTAGTCGCATCGCTGTTCTTTTCCGTACTGTTTCCTGCTTTCCCCTCGAGATTCTCGTCAATCGGCGGCGTTGTCGATATACTGTGAAATATACTAATCTCAGTCCTTCTCTGAGCTCTGTTCATCCCTGAGACGCACCTTTGGGACTGGACTGGCAATGAATCTTCGATTGCAATTTTCTCCGAAGCCGTGCCTTGCAGCTCAAGCACCTCGGGATCAGCGCGCGCCGGTTCTCCGGCATGCAGGAGAGCGCCCGGATGATCATGTAAATTGTTTCTCCCTTCTTGCTCCATATTTCCCTCAATTCTCGGTGTTGCGGTCGACGCACTGTGAAATATACTATTCTCAGCCTTTCTCCGAGTTCTTTCAATCCAGCAAACGCACCTCCGATCTGCACCTTGCCCAGAACTGGGACCTTCCTCCGAGGCCTTGTGTTGCTGCGCAACCGCATCAACAGTGATTCCCTCCGGATTTATGTCGCGCCCGGGAGCGCGCGGAGAATCTTGGCCTTCCCCCACGTTGTTTGCCTCTTCTTCTCCAACAACTTTGTTAACTGCGGGTAGAGACAACAACCTGGCGCATCTGATGTTAGAATTTCCCTTTACATCTGAGTCTAGAACGCACCTTTGGGACTCGCCTGGAGCCGGAAATGAACCGGACTCTTGCCCTGAAGATGTGGTGTTTAGCGTCGTCACCTCGACGTCGGCGCGCGCCGCGTCTTCTTCGCGCCCGAGAGCGCGCAGAACCTTTGCAAGTAATTGGAGCGACTCGATAAGGTTCTTCACGTGGATATGGTTCATCTGCGCAAGCTTGCGGTAGAGCTTGACCGCTCCATCAACGGTGTCCAAAGCATCGTCATGGAATCCGACACTGTGGTACTCTAGAGCGACTTCGTGGAGTGACTGGGCAGCGGAACCAGGGTCCACCTCAGCCAGCCTGCGATAAATCTCAGCGCCGTGTTCATAGGCGTGTGACGCATCTTCATGCCGACCTACAGCACGTAGTGATCGGCCGAGATTTTTCAGTGTGTTGGCAACACTGGCAGTGTGATTTGTCTCTGGAAGTTTCAGGTAAAGCGAGACAGCTTCCTCATTGATGGGCACTGCATCTTCGTTACGGGAGCCGACTACGTTGAGACCGAATCCAAGGTTTTGCAATGACCCAGCCAGATTCCTGCCGAGTGTGGGGTCCGACTCTGCAAGCCGACGACGAATTACAACTGCTTCTTCATAGGCATGCAGGGCATCTTCATAGCGGGCAATATTGCTGAGGTCAATACCTAGACTGTGCAATGATGATGCAAGATCCTTCATGATGCTGGGATCTGACTCTGCGAGCCGACGGTGAGTCTCAACAGCTTTTTTATCGGCAAGCAAGGCATCTTCATGGCGGCCGACAGCACGGAGGTCAAGGCCTAGAGTGTACAATGATGATGCAAGATTCGGCATGATGCTGGGATCTGACTCTGCAAGCCGATGTCGAATCTCAACAGCTTCTTCATCAGCAGGCAAGGCATCTTCAGGGCGGCCGACAGCACGGAGGTCAACACCGAGACTGTGCAATGACTGTGCAAGATCCTCCATGATGCTGGGATCTGTCTCTGCAAGTCGACGACGAATCTCAATAGCTTCTTCATTGGCATGCAAGGCATCTTCATGGCGGCCGACAACAAAGAGGTCAACACCTAGACTGTCCAATGACTGTGCAAGATCCTCCATGATGCTGGGATCTGTCTCTGCAAGCCGATGACGAATCTCAACAGCTTCTTCATCGACAGGCAAGGCATCTTCGTGGCGGCCGACAGCACGGAGGTCAACACCGAGACTGTGCAATGACTGTGCAAGATCCTCCATGATGCTAGGATTTGTCTCTGCAAGTCGACGACGAATCTCAATAGCTTCTTCATCGGCACGCAAGGCATCTTCATGGCGGCCAACAACAAAGAGGTCAACACCTAGACTGTCCAATGACTGTGCAAGATCCTCCATGATGCTGGGATCTGTCTCTGCAAGCCGACGACGAATCTCAACAGCTTCTTCATCAACAGGCAAGGCATCTTCGTGGCGGCCGACAGCACGGAGGTCAACACCTAGTTTGTGCAATGACTGTGCAAGATCCTCCATGATGCTGGGATCTGTCTCTGCAAGTCGACGACGAATCTCAATAGCTTCTTCATTGGCATGCAAGGCATCTTCATGGCGGCCGACAACAAAGAGGTCAACACCTAGACTATCTAATGATTGTGCAAGATCCTCCATGATGCTGGGATCTGTCTCTGCAAGCCGACGACGAATCTCAACAGCTTCTTCATCAGCAGGCAAGGCATCTTCGTGGCGGCCGACAGCACTTAGGTCAACACCTAATTTGTGCAATGACTGTGCAAGATCCTCCATGATGCTGGGATCTGTCTCTGCAAGCTGACGCCGAATCTCAACAGCTTCTTCATCAGCAGGCAAGGCATCTTCAGGGCGGCCGACAGCACGGAGGTCAACACCGAGACTGTGCAATGACTGTGCAAGATCCTCCATGATGCTGGGATCTGTCTCTGCAAGTCGACGACGAATCTCAATAGCTTCTTCATCGGCACGCAAGGCATCTTCATGGCGGCCGACAACAAAGAGGTCAACACCTAGACTATCTAATGATTGTGCAAGATCCTCCATGATGCTGGGATCTGTCTCTGCAAGCCGACGACGAATCTCAACAGCTTCTTCATCAGCAGGCAAGGCATCTTCGTGGCGGCCGACAGCACTTAGGTCAACACCTAATTTGTGCAATGACTGTGCAAGATCCTCCATGATGCTGGGATCTGTCTCTGCAAGCTGACGACGAATCTCAACAGCTTCTTCATCAGCAGGCAAGGCATCTTCAGGGCGGCCGACAGCACGGAGGTCAACACCGAGACTGTGCAATGACTGTGCAAGATCCTCCATGATGCTGGGATCTGTCTCTGCAAGTCGACGACGAATCTCAATAGCTTCTTCATCGGCACGCAAGGCATCTTCATGGCGGCCGACAACAAAGAGGTCAACACCTAGACTATCTAATGATTGTGCAAGATCCTCCATGATGCTGGGATCTGTCTCTGCAAGCCGACGACAAATCTCAACAGCTTCTTCATCAGCAGGCAAGGCATCTTCGTGGCGGCCGACAGCACGTAGGTCAACACCTAATTTCTGCAATGACTGTGCAAGATCCTCCATGATGCTGGGATCTGTCTCTGCAAGCTGACGACGAATCTCAACAGCTTCTTCATCAGCAGGCAAGGCATCTTCAGGGCAGCCGACAGCACGGAGGTCAACACCGAGACTGTGCAATGACTGTAAAAGATCCTTCCTAATGCTGGGATCTGACTCTGCAAGCTGACGACGAATCTCAACAGCTTCTTCATTAGCATGCAAGGCATCTTCATGGCGGCTGACAGCATGGAGGTCAAAACCTAGACTGTACAATGACTGTGCAAGATTCTTCCTGATGCTGGGATCTGACTCTGCAAGCTGACGATGAATCCCAACAGCTTCCTGCTTGGCATGCAAGGCCTCTTCATGGCGGCTGACAGCATGGAGGTCAAAACCTAGACTGTCCAATGACTGTGCAAGATCCTTCCCAATGCTGGGATCTGACTCTGCAAGCCGATGTCGAATCTCAACAGCCTCTTCATTGGCACGCAGGGCATCTTCGTGGCGGCTGACAGCACGGAGGTCAACACCTAGATTATACAATGACCATGCAAGATATGGCATGATGCTGGGATCTGACTCTGCAAGCCGACGTCGAATCTCAACAGCCTCTTCATTGGCACGCAGGGCATCTTCGTGGCGGCTGACAGCATGCAGGTCAACACCTAGACTGTACAATGACTGTGCAAGATTCTTCCTGATGCTGGGATCTGACTCTGCAAGCTGACGATGAATCCCAACAGCTTCCTGCTTGGCATGCAAGGCCTCTTCATGGCGGCTGACAGCATGGAGGTCAAAACCTAGACTGTCCAATGACTGTGCAAGATCCTTCCTAATGCTGGGATCTGACTCTGCAAGCCGACGTCGAATCTCAACAGCCTCTTCATTGGCACGCAGGGCATCTTCGTGGCGGCTGACAGCATGCAGGTCAACACCTAGACTGTACAATGACCATGCAAGATCCTTCATGATGCTGGGATCTGACTCTGCAAGCCGACGTCGAATCTCAACAGCCTCTTCATTGGCACGCAGGGCATCTTCGTGGCGGCTGACAGCATGCAGGTCAACACCTACACTGTACAATGATGATGCAAGATCCTTCATGATGCTGGGATCTGACTCTGCAAGCCGACGTCGAATCTCAACAGCCTCTTCATTGGCACGCAGGGCATCTTCGTGGCGGCTGACAGCACGGAGGTCAACACCTAGATTATACAATGACCATGCAAGATATGGCATGATGCTGGGATCTGACTCTGCAAGCCGACGTCGAATCTCAACAGCCTCTTCATTGGCACGCAGGGCATCTTCGTGGCGGCTGACAGCATGCAGGTCAACACCTAGACTGTACAATGACTGTGCAAGATTCTTCCTGATGCTGGGATCTGACTCTGCAAGCTGACGATGAATCCCAACAGCTTCCTGCTTGGCATGCAAGGCCTCTTCATGGCGGCTGACAGCATGGAGGTCAAAACCTAGACTGTCCAATGACTGTGCAAGATCCTTCCTAATGCTGGGATCTGACTCTGCAAGCCGACGTCGAATCTCAACAGCCTCTTCATTGGCACGCAGGGCATCTTCGTGGCGGCTGACAGCACGGAGGTCAACACCTAGATTATACAATGACCATGCAAGATATGGCATGATGCTGGGATCTGACTCTGCAAGCCGACGGTGAATCTCAACAGCCTCTTCATTGGCACGCAGGGCATCTTCGTGGCGGCTGACAGCACGGAGGTCAACACCTAGATTATACAATGACCGTGCAAGATGTGGCATGATGCTGGGATCTGACTCTGCAAGCCGACGTCGAATCTCAACAGCCTCTTCATTGGCACGCAGGGCATCTTCGTGGCGGCTGACAGCATGCAGGTCAACACCTACACTGTACAATGATGATGCAAGATCCTTCATGATGCTGGGATCTGACTCTGCAAGCTGACGGTAAATCCCAACAGCTCCCTGCTTGGAATGCAAGGCCTCTTCATGGCGGCCGACAGCATGGAAGTCAATGCCTAGATTTTGCACCGATCGTGCAAGATCCCTCATGAGGGTGGGATCCGACTCTGCAAGCTGACGATAAATCCCAACAGCTTCCTCTGTTGCATGCAAGGTATCTTCGTGGCGGCCAACATTATCAAGGGTGTGGCCCAGGTTGTCCAAAGACCTGGCAAGATGTTCCCGGAATGTGGGGTCCGTGCTCGCAAGCTTGCGATAAAGCTCCACGGCTTCTTGATTGATTGGCACTGCATTGTCATGTCGGCCAATGGCACTGAGTGCACCACCAATGTATTCAAGACATGTTGCCAGATTCACAATGCCTCGTGGAAGTGCCTTCACATCTGTAGCTGCCTTTCGGCGGATAGCTTCCGCTTTCCAGTAGGTTCCCAGAGCCTCTTCCTTCTCACCGCTGGTATACAACAGGAGTGCGTCATATTCCAGCAATGCTGCAGCATCTGAATCAAAGGTATCAGGCCGGTGTTCCCGGAGCTTCTGGAACAGCTGCACTGCTATGTGGACTTGTTTTGTCCTATTCTCCAGTGGACTTTGCTTTAGTCTTGACAGGTAATTCACAGCCAGCTGTCCAGACAGAGCCATAAATTCCAGACGTTTAATCCAGTATGTTTGAGTCCCAAATATCTCTGGCTCTGATTCCTCCTCAGCAAGATCACCCCTGGCCTGCATGTCCAGGAGTTTTTCAATGGCCTGGATCATAAAAGATGCATCAAACAGGTCCATTTCAATTGCATTTTCCAAAGGACCTGCCCAATCGAAATGGTGAGTTCCGATGTTCTTTCCAACAAACGAGGCCCAATCAATGTGGGTATCATCAAGAAATGTTGCTTGAGGAGTATAGTCCTTGCTCTTGAACGCTGCAGATATGTGGACTCGCTGACCGGGGACAATAACCCGCCCCTTCCCGCAGTGTGGAGTCCTGCAGTTTTGATCAGTCAGATTTCATTGTACTGGGCGGAGAACTCTCACTTGATTGTCTCCTCGGGATCCTTGTAAGTCAGACGCTTGAAAGGCAAGTGCTCCATAACCCGCCAAAACTTTTTGAGTGATTCATGCACATCATCTTGGTGTAGTTCTAACAGATTCCATCCGCCGCCAGTTGCCACTCGGGGACGAAGCCTGAGGCCTGCAGATGTGGCTTCATTTTCCATCCAAAGCAGGGGGACTGATGACAAGTTGAGTTCAACATTCTTTTTGATCCCCCCTCCTCTGAGATTCAAAACAGATTTAGATCTGAATATGAATGAACCAAGGATATGCTTACATATCGGAATGAGTGCCAGGGAACCATACTTCTTTAACATCCCACGAATCAGATGGCTGAGCAGAACCTCCACCAGCCACATATTCAGGGAGAAATTTCACCCGTCGCTCATCCAAGGCCAGGGCATGGCGGAAAATGCAAATGTGCTGTGCCGACCAAGTGAGCGGAAGTGGTTTCCCACGAACGAGGCCAACCGATGACACTGTATCCCTATATGTTAGTAATGTCAGCAAACTCAATTCCGGGAGCCAATCGAGACCCTCACCATAAGCCCGCAAAATGAACTCGAACATCTCGTGAAAATGTGGTTTTGAAGTGTTTGGCTATTGCCTCCGCCTCATGGGACACTGTCCAATGATATGAAGAAAGGAGTGCAATATGGAGACTATTTCACTTGCCCTTTCCTTTATGTCGTTCAGTGTAAATCTCGTACGCACTGGCCCCATATTAATATTGAGTACACTGATCACTGATTCCACATACAACGGAATCATTTCTTCGTTCCCAGAATCAACAAGCCCGACCTAGGAATTGAGTCTCTGAGCAAGACACAACTCGGAGCAGGAATTCAGTTACCTTCTCGATCATTGCTGCCAATGTTCGAACTTGATAAGCGCCTCGGGAGAAGCCTGTGTCCGGTTGGATTATCGTTGCGCCACAGATTATTATACAATCTCACCGAAAATAAATATCTTATCTCCGGGGAGATAGGTGTGGGACAGCCATCGATACGCCTTCAGGATGATCTTCTTGAAATTTCTGACAACTTTCATTGATGGTCTGAATGGAGAAGTGATAAATGTTACTCACGTTGCCACCATCAGATCAATGATATTGTCGGCCTGCTGAACCCAGTATTTCACTGAGGCTTTTCCTTCAGGTGGCACGTAAGTCCCAATACCGCAGTTATAATATTTGTTCTGATTTGCTGATCCGAGGATCCGGCTATGAAGTTCTACCACGTTGGTGTTCTAATGCGAGTAAGAAAAATTTCTGCTGCTACAGCGTCAACTACTCACATGGATCCCGAACTGGTTTGATGTGCCGTCGATAGAAATCACCAGGTTCCGCGAAACCCGATCCCCGCATTTCCCGTCGCAAGGGCTGCTCCTGCACACACAGTGCTCCGCACAAGCACAGGTGCATTTGCAGTTGCAATTGATCTCGCACGCGCAGCCGCACTTTCGTGCAGGTCTCTCGAGCTGGTCGACTCGATGTTTTCCCTTGTCGGTGTCCTTTGCCTTGAAGGCGACTTGATTCCAAACCATGCCATCCGCCGTGGTGTTCGCCAGCACTGGGTCCGCCACCACGATGTCCGCCGTATTCGTGGCGTTCTCCGCGGGGTTGGCGGCAGCTGCCGCATTTACAGCGTTCACATTGTCCTGTGGATCGTCTGACATGATAACGTGCTAAAGAGGAGCCCGATAAGTCCGGGCGTTTTTGGAATGGGACGGTTGACTGGGACGTACCACAGAGCAGGTGAGGGTTCAGGAAGAGAAAGAGGAAGAAACGGCAAAGATGCACCACCGTATCAGCGCTACAACTATTGTTAGCCTGACATGATTCTGTTGGCTGACATGGGAACCCACCCCGAGTGCCGTGCTATTCCTGAATCTTGTGTGGTATCAATCAGCTGGCGCGGAGGAAGACGTGGGCTGGGAAGTAAGAGGACGGAGGAGAATGCGAAAATCTGAAGGCCTCGAGTCGATAATATGAGACCCAGTCTGCACGGAGTCTAACTACTGGCATCACCCCGGCAGCTTTTTTGCAGAGGCGCGGAAGATCTGTGTCTGAGTCGCCGAGGAGCGGGAGAGCCGATCTTGACAGCAGAGGGAATGCGATGGATGTTTACACTGTCCAATAGAAGGACTTGGCGCATGCAATATCAGCCCAGGAAGTCTGAAAGAGACGCTGGGAGATGACACAGCGTACCTCGTGTACCTAACTCCGCCGCATGCGCGCTCCTATTCCCTTGACAGGCGCCATAGCACCACAATGTACTCACTTCAATACTTGTGCGGGCGTGCTCCAGAAAATCGGGAAAGAAACCAATCGGCAAGAATTCACATATTACTCAGGTAGCGACTCAAGCGGGAATCAAGCGCCGCGCTGAGAGCCGCCACCGCATGACCCCCTGTATTTTCCAGCAGAAACGTCGCCCGATGGCGCAGACTCGGAAAGAGAAATTGCATGATATCGTCGGTAATCAGGCCCCGTGAAGCTCCTGCCAAGGCTTGTCCGCGAAATTTGATTTTTAAGGGCGAAAACTTTCAATTTCCTTGTCCGCGGATAGAATTTTTGAGGCTGAAAATCACAAATCCTGGTCCGTGCATAGGATTTTTAGGCAAAGATTCAACGAGTTGGGGAGGGTTTTGCCTATTTTGTGGAGTTGAACAAACCACGAAACTGGAAGGACGCACATGGACGCCGTACAGAGCCTCAATACACCCCAGAGGCGCTTGGGAACGAAAAAGATAGGCTATTCCGGCGGACAAGCCTTGGCAGGAGCTTCATGGGCCTCAGTAATCACCCTCGCTCACTTGGTTTCTGTCCAGAAAATTTGGTGTGTTGGCCCTGATTACTTTGGATGTAAAGTGCCCGCATGCGCTCGGCGTTCGCAACTTCGCATGCTCGTCAAGAACGGAGAGAGAGGGTACAGACCCCGCTTTGATCCGACCTGTGATTAGATCAGGCGGAGTATGAACTACTGCCCGCTTGCAGTCGCTTGCTCGCAGCAGAGCCGACCTCATCCCGGCTCTTCTCAGTATCTCGCCCTTCGAGGAGTTCGACCGTGGCAACGTGGCCTAACTCAAATCACAACGAATCTTCCCCTGCGAATTTCCTGAAGCTTTGTTTTGAGCCGTGCAAGTTCTCAGTTTGCTGGCGGCTTTCCTGACGCATTCCTCGTCGTGCTCTTCTCGCGTCGAACAGGCGCCTGCCGCGCGATGAAGGATGTAATTTGCATCTAATGCTGGACGCATGGGGATTTAACGGAGGCGGTTTACCTGTACGCGTGGTGCAGCAAGTACGTCCCCTTCCCATCCTTCTTTTCTCGTGTTAACGGTGGACGGTCAAGACGCGCACACTTCCCCACAAAGTCGACGCCAGGGGGTGTGCGAAGCTCCTCAGGTATGCGCCCCCGCGCCTCGTCGACGACCTGTATTTAGACCCCATGCAGTCCCTCCCTCAAAGAAGAAGGGCATGCGTACACACCGACTCGGACACTATGTAGGAGACGACACACTAGATGCGAGGACAAGCCCGCGCCGCCGTCCAACATTAGGTTCCCTCGCACTCCATCCTCCAGAACGAGTACGTCTTTCACACCTTTTCTCGTCTTATATACCGACTATCCGGCAGCTCTGTCTAGTCCAGGTGCCCTCCTCCCGTTTATCTCGCTAGCGCCTGCGCGTCTGCGAGTTCGCACGGCATCTACTGCCGCAAGTGCGCACGAAATCGAATACCAGCGGCGACCGAGAGACGGTACGCTCGCGCACGGACTGGCGCGCATGCGTCCTGGTACGAGCCCCTCCTCCTCCGCCCGCGGTTCCTTGTGCCAACGCCGTCCCCAGCTCCGAACGCCGCGAGATACGACTCCGAGTCCGAGCGCCCAAGACCCGTCGAGCAAGAAAGCGCGCGCTCGCGACGGGAGCAACGCAAGGGGGGGAAATAGCGCGCGTCGGTCTTGGAAGACGTGGTGCTCCAGCGGCGGTCTCCGCCGCCAGACTCCGCAGGTACTTGCGTACGCCCACCCATCCTCTGCATCCTGTTAATGTAATCCCAGTGCTATCTAGCCGGACTTGCGCAAGCTCGACGAGCGCGGAGGCGGAAAGGGCAACGTCGGGGCACGACGCAGGATAGCGCGCCGGACTGCATGGTACCACCGCGCGCCGTAACAATCACTGTATGCGGCAGGTACATCCACTCCCGTACCCCCGTTCTCCAGATCCTACCCTCCCGCTCATCTCTGTTAACAGCTCCTGCAGATATGGCGTCTGCTGAGGCGCGTCCACATGTCGTGTGAACGAATCCCAACCCGACTGCGAATCCAAATACGAGAACAAGGAAGCAGAGGAGCGCCCCCAGAGCATGCCGCCGTCCTCGCGCATGCAGTCTCCCCAGGCCAAGGTGGCTTCGCGCGTGGCGGTCGGGGTGCCCCAGCGGGAGGTGCGCGCGCCGCTGGGCCCGAGGTGGACGAGTCTCGAGGACGCGCTGCCAATGAAAACGAGACACCGCTTTCTTGGTAAGCCCACTCTCCCCGCGCGCTTTCGTGTTAACGAACGCCGTGCGCAGCAGCTCGAGGACGTATACGTCTCGGCGACCAGCGAGCAGAAAGCGGAGAGACGGGAGGGCGTGAATGAGAGGCTATGGGGTGCACGACACAGGATAGGCGGTGCGCACAGCGACGAGTAGCACCCCGCGGGCGTGCTACATAGAGAGTGGTACGTCGCTCCTCCTCACAGCTTCTCTTCCTCCATTAACGATGCACCCAGCTCCACAATACGCCCGCCCGCTTGTGGTCGCTTGCACTTCTTCGATGCAAGGGAGGACGGGGACGCGCAATGCATGGGAGGCAGGGAGCGCGTGGGGAGGCGTTGGACGGGCGCGCGCGCAGGGACGCGATGCGCCTCGAAGTGCTCGCGGGCGCGAGGGTGGACGGCGGCGAAGGAGATGCGCGGGTGCGAAGTGGCCGGGCGGGGCTGGCGGGTACTTACGCGAGGTTTGATGGGAGGCGCTCCTGCACGATCGCGGGCGTCTCGAGTGTGCATCCGCGGGATTGCGATGTGAATCGCCTCGCAGTGTTCGCGCAAAGAGTGTCGAAGGCGGCGAGGGACGGTCGCGGGGTGCCGCAAGATCGCGGGCGTGCATACCCAGAGATGCGATGCGCCGAGGTGTACGCGGTCGGGAGGCTCGTAGGCGCCAAGAGAGGACGCGGATGTGAAGTGGATGGGTGGGTCGCGTGTGCATACCCATGATGCGAGGCGACGGCGACGAGGCTTTTTGGTGCGCGAAGTGATGGGCGGGACTATATGATGCAGATTTAGAGTCTGGCTGCACACGGCATTTCAGCGGGAAACTGGAGGCAGGTTTCTTGCAGGTTTCTCGCCGTGCTTGTCTGAATGGGCGATTCGGGTGCAGAAAGACTAGTGTCGGTCATCTCGGCCGTCAGATTACAGAATCGTCGGACTTTGAAGCTGTTCCCACGCTCTTCAGGCTTCGAGTCCACTTTCTCCTCGCTTCTCTTCCTCAGGTTTTACTCCGCCGCCGGCCCCAAAGGCGTTACTGCCGTGGTTATGATACCTATTCCCCTCCATGGCTACGGCAGTTCTCTACCCCCAATGTCCCCTGCCGCTCCTCCGCCCTTGTCAAGGTCTCCTGGCCCACATCGCCCGCGGCCGCGTCCACCGCGGATCCTGTCGCGATGTACAGCTATAGACAATCAAAGCCAACAGATCTTTAACTTGCTCAAACTTATGTCAAACCTAGTGATGTGCTCGTAGTATCCATTCAAGAACCGCCGTTACGCCTCAATGTGCTCAGCTCTCGAGTCAATGTACGAGTGCGTTAGGTCAGAAGGAAGAGACACGAAACCAAGAGTTGAACAGTGTAGTGGTCGTTCTCATAGTGAGCGGGATTTGCATACTGAATGTGCACCCGGAAACACCTGTGCGTACGCGGGACGGGGGCGATTCGATTTCGTATAAAATCGCGCAGAGCTCTGAAGCACCCCTCAGGTTGATTCCCACTTTCACTTTCACTCCCGCCTTTCCTCTCCCGCCTTTTGAATTTTCCAGGCTCGACGCCTTCTACTGACTTTCACTTTCCACAACAAATTCATTATCTCGCCACGCACGCGAGCAGAACACTCTGACTATCATTCCTAGGGCTCTATGAGATCTCCGCGTTTCTGTCACCAATGCCGTACAGTAAGTAAGGCTGAGGAAGCTACGTTGGTCTTAGACTCAGATTCTCGGTTAGAGGCGGTCTGGAATGAAGCCATAGCGCGCGCGAGATCAGACCCGCACACTGGCACGGAGTTGCAAAATGAAGGATCGCGAACTTGGGACTCGACGCCGCAAGCTCGAACGGGGAATTTTAGAATCGGTCCTGTCTGTTTGGGCTTCTGAGGGAAATTGGTCACCGTTCGAGTCCAACAACCTGCGTTGATAGTCGAGGAACCGACTTCACGATAAGGCGCGACATAGCCGAAGTCTTAGTTACTGAGACAGTCTGCGCGATCGCGCGGCCTCAGCCATTGTGAATCCCCCCGACCAGCCTCGAGTGCCTCCTGTCTTTAACCCACTTCGTTCTCAGCTATCTCCATATCATCACATCTCCACCCAGTACGTCCGTTCTCTGTGTTTCCATTCTTCCTCGTCTGACTCCGCCTGCCAGCCATCTCCTCACATCGAAACCATGAGACTTACTGCACTCACCGTCCTCACCATGTTCGCACTTGCGCGCGCAGCCCCCGCCGATCCCCTAGTGCGCATACCCCTTTCCAAATTTCTCCTCGATTAATATTTCTGACAGAACATCGCCGCCCGCGACCTCCTGAAATCGTTCGAGGGGTCTACCCCCGAGGAGCAACAGAGTTTCGTCTCCAGCCACTGCGCCGACCTCACCCCCTCGAAGATCACGTATGTCGCGCGGACAGAGCCCGACATCGCTGCAGTACTCCACGACCACGGTGTTACCGTGGACAAGGTCATTGCATATGTGAAGAGTGTGTGCGGGAAATAAACAATGAAATTTGTGAATCACGAAATTGCGCGTGCTAAGAATGTTCAGACATAATCTCCACTGCACTCCTTACCAGCGGATGGGAATATCAATCGGCAGCACACAGTCTGTTTAGTCTTCTGGCGTTGGACAATATTTGTCGCCCCACCCCGCCATCTGAATCCGTAAATGGAGCGCAAGATCCAAGTACTCGCGCCTTCCAGCTCCCGCTACGACATATCCCAAAGCTCACCGCCCTCATCCTATCATATTCCCAGCTGCACACGATCTCAGTACCGTTTACCACTGCTTCAGCTTCACATAACTATGAATGTCTGCCCGAATCCTTCCTGTTCCCTCATTCATTTCCCGTTCCTTCTCACCACGAATACTGAACCACGAATATTACTGATACTGTCTCCACGTGCATTCGTTCTCCAGCTAGCCCGCCGCGATCCAGCTCCCTCAACAATTAACTGCCGATCGCGCTCCTGCGTCGCAAGCACGATGCAATAATATACCTCCCATCTGCACCTCAGAATGAAACCTATTCCCGTGCGTAGCTTTCCGCTAGCTCAAATCAAGTTCAAATATTGGTTTACGCATGGTCAAGAACTGTTTCTGATTCTACTTGCTTCACTGCACGTACAAGTTTTAGACTTCTACGCGACGAGCGTCTAGACGGTAACTAATGAGAACGACCGACGAGGATACGACCAAACACGGAGACGACCGCCTCATCGAACGTGATGAGCTTCAAGGTTCTTGAAAAACATTCCTGTTGAACATTCGCGACGCGTTCATTAGCTGACGAGGACGCAAACGCTCAGGCGCAGGTCATCCGTCGTTCATTTCGACTTTCAGGCAAACGCAAAAATGTGAGGGATAATATTCATTCTCCGCGGGAAGCCGCGGGACCTGCAAAATACCGGCGAGAATTCTCGTATGTTGAGGGAGCCGGGACATCGTCTTACATGCAGTTTTCCAACTGTGAACTTGCACTGCAGATTCCATTATGTAAGTAATGATAACGACGATAGTAGAGCCAGGATTCAAGCCGAATTTAAGCCTGACGGCTGAATATATACTCAGGTACTCATAGTTGACAGCGTTCAAAGCGGAAGAGCCCGGAGTCATTTCCGCTTTGATGCGGTGGCACAGCCTCCCCTGCACAGCTTCCTAGTTTTGCGGCTGTTGCTGATGCCATCCCGAGTGATTCCAAGTCGCTCTTCTTGCGCGAAGGAATGCGCAATTTCGTCCTCACCCTCTTTCTTGCCCCGTTCTTGTGCGCTTTAGTTGGCGTGGGCCTTTCATCTGGCGTAATCCTCGACCTCAACCAAACACTGTTCACTCCGGAGAACGACAACCTGCCCGAGGGCACTTATATTGCCACTGGAGTATCGGGGGTGGTTGGGCTCGCAGACTACATCGACAGTCATCCCGACAAGACGATCACACGGCTCTTAATATCCGATTCGACGGTCCAGGACGAAAGCATGGAGTCTTTCTCCGCTCCCCAGAGGCCCCTGGACCTAACGGTCGAGGAGGAGGACAAGAGAGAGGAGATCCGGCACCATAATGCCAAGCTGGCACTCAAGCGCTGGCGTACGGTGCGCGACATCGAGGTGCCGTTGAAGCGCGTTCTCGACACGGCAGCGCCGTCGCTGGAGGCCTTCACCTACCTCACGTACATTGACAGAGCGGGCAGATCAGATCCCCGCGCGGCCGCCCTTCTCGCTCGCGACTACCCATCCTTGACGTACCTCACGTTTGTAAATCGCTACATGGATGGGGGCTCTCCTGTTCTCGCGCATCCCTCTCGTTTCCCTGCCATCACCCACCTGCGCCTCGATCAACGCTGGTACAACCCCCCGAGCCTCGCATCCCTCCTCGACGATTTTCCGCGGCTAACTCACCTGCTGATCACCCAGGTGGGGTCGATGGATGATCTTCCTCGAGAGCTGAATCCTCAACCCATTGCTCCGATTCGGAGATGGTGGGAACTCTTCAAGGCATATTCTCTGGGCATCATTCCTCCAGTGTAAATTCCCAAGCACGCGTGCGGCTCGCTCTTTGATCTTTGTTTACAGGTCAATCCCGAGGAACCTAACCGTCATTGTCCAGCCTGGATTCCATCCGAATCTTGCCCTCGACGACGACGACGACGATCTGGTTTGTGGCAATCCGGGGATCGAGTACGATTCGATGATCCAGCAGCTTGCAGACGAGCCTCTGGTGCACCTAAAGTTCCCTACGGCGGAAGAATATCTCAACCGGCACGCTGCGTTTCCTCTAGAGCTGCGGCGGGCGATCGTGGAATTCAAGGACCAGGCCCGCGGAGGCGGGGAGGAGTGGGCTATCCCGGGGCCCATACCCGATAGATGGTGGCAAGTGGTTGATTTGTGCATAAAGTTCAGCGTGTCTGATTTTAGATCAGGTGGAATGGGCCCTCAGACGACGCGAACCTGCGCAACAAGGCGGAGGGCGAACTATAATCACTGGCGCGAACCAGCACTGCGGCGCAGTGCCTTCCACCTATTTCTTTTACCGTACTTTTGAATCTATGAGTCCCGTCGTGGATTTGAAGACCTAAACCTCTACCGATTTTCCACGAACTATCCTGGCGTCGGCATAGATCGGGATGAAAGTCGACTAAAGCCGGATCCCGGTTTGGTCTGAGCTTATGATCCCATCATGCCTCTTTTCTGTACGACCACCAAGCCGACCATGCCGCCGCTCGAAATGGCCGCTTCTCTCCTTGTAAGTTTCCTCATTTTTCTCTTGACATAACTGTGATAAGTAAAATGAAGGACTTGGACCACCCGCAGCCCAGTGACTCGAACTCTGAGGCCACAGCGTTCGATGTGCGTGCAGACGTGCTTTTGCTTCAAGCGATGCAGGTCAGAGCGGTACCACAGCTATCCGAACCAGCTCTAACATACCATTCACTGAAAACGTAGTCGGAACTGACGCGTGTGATGTCAGAAAACACTCGCCTTGAAAACGAGAACCGCGTGCTTTTACTGAACAATGAGCGCCTGACGGTGAGAAATTGAATACCTCCCATTCGAAGACCCAACTTATCATTTGGAAATCCAGTGCCTCTTACAATGCCACTTCGCCCGACTGCCGGATGAAATTATGCTGATCATCTTCCGCTGCGCCCTTCCGCCGTCATGGGTCCTGACGGAAGAAACCTCCCTTCCACCTTTCCCTCAGTCCATCTGGTCTGTCGACTTGCGCACGAAGCTCGCCATTGTCCGAGTCTGCAAACCCTGGCACCGTATTGGCCTCGAACTCCTATATAACACCGTCACGCTTCGTCGGATCAGTCAGATCACTACATTCGTCAGCGCTCTGGAGGCGCACGACGGACTCGGCTCCCTCGTTCGGAAGCTTAACATCAGTTGTTTTGTTCCCCGCGGGTACTCCGAGTTGCATGACCACGAGATCAAAACGATCTTCCAGCTGTGTCCCCGCCTCTCACATTTTGGATTCAAACCGCCCTTCTTTATCCCTGGCCCTCCAAAGTCGCCCCCCGCGGTCGGACGTAACATCACGTCCCTCGAATATAACAGGACAGTGGAGTACTCTCTCGTATTCCCAACACTGGTTCAGCTCTGCGCGAGCCTTCAATCTCTGGCGCTTTCCCTCCCCACCGCCTATGATGCCAGTTACCCAACCCTCGTTTTTGAGCAGTTGAGGAGCCTACGTGTAGGCTTCGCGGTTAGTGAGACACCACCACAGCCGAAATGGATACTACCCGCTCTGAGGCGGCTCTGGCTACATGGTCACAGATGCGGCGTCTCGGACGCGGAGGCATTCCTCGATTTATTCGGCCGAACCATCTCGTTCCTCTGGCTGTATGATTTCGCAGTCACTCCGCGCAGTAGAACCATCCAAGGGTTATTGGATAGATGCCCGGCACTCGAGCACCTGACCATCCCTCGACTCCTCTACAGGGCTAAACCACGACTACAACACGGGCTGATTCACTCGCTTGACATTATTTCCCTGTCCGGCAAGAAGCTTCCGGCTTCCTTCATGGGTGAATTCACTGTGCTACGGTCCTTTCGGATCCTCGACCCGACCCTGGCGTTCCCTTGGGACGTCATCCCCCCAGGCTTACCCAATGTAACTAAGGAGGGGGGAATTGTCGACTCGTTGGAGGCCAGTTCAACAGCGTTGGACGATGAGGGCAATCCTCCCGACGCAGTCTGGATTAATGCAGTACTGTCTACCGAAAGCTTCCCCAACATTGATTGGGGTTCCAATTATGACTCGGATCCACAGTCGGGGTCCGAACCGGATTCTGACACAGAAACGAGCGACGTCGGAGGAGACGACTCCGACCGCGAAATCGGGCGTGAAGAGGCGTTGGCCATTTTTCGCGGTCTATGAAAGTGAGTCGCTTCCTTCCGGGATGTGGAGCCTCAGGAAATTTATCTCTCTCATCAGCCCACGTATTCTCGAAATGCATGGACATGATTGAGATTTGCCATACTACTAGCGACAGTTGTAATCGATTACCGCATTTGGTTAATTCTACCCGTTATTTTTCCAGACTATTCAATCCTTCCTGGCCAATCCCTTGAAACTTGAAGGAACTTCATCGCGTCCATTTATGCGAGTCACAGCCACTTCATCGCCACTGTGATTGACAGCTTCCTAGTTACGAACTCGCCGCAACTTGGACTTACAAGCGGGCCAGAGCGCGCCCAAGACCAGAGCGTAAATACGAAGCTATCCCATCCTGAAACTTGCGGCTGTGTGAATTTCTTTTCGTCTTCAGGCCACTCGACTTTCACTACTCCGAATAATATGTATTATACAGTAGACTTGCTCGTTATCTCTGAGAAATATTGCACAGGCTCTGTGAGCTGCACGCGATCTTCGAGGGGGTGAGGGCGGCGCAGTGGCTGGAGACGAAGCGCCGTTGCTCCTCGGGGGTAGACCCCTCGAACGATTTCAGGAGGTCGCGCGCAGCGATGTTCTGTCAGAAATATTAATCGAGGAGAAAATTGGAAAGGGGGATGCGCACTAGGGGATCGGCCGGGGCTGCGCGCGCAAGTGCGAGTGCAGTAAGTCTCATGGTTTTGATGTAAGGAGATGACTGGCGGGCGGAGTCAGACGAGGAAGAATGGAAAGACAGAGAACGGACGTACAGGATGGAGATGTGATGATATGAAGATAGCTGCACTATTGCCCCTGGACTCCGAACGTTTGCAAGCATCGCTGGATTTTCTACACCTCAGTAACGAAGGCCGCATCAAAAGCAGGGACTTACAGCAAGCAGCTGTTCCGGGAGACCGCGGCAAACTTCTGGGACATATTTGCAGCCTTGTCCACCTGAGATTACCCCCGCTAGTCGATTAGCAGTCTCGCCATGCGGTTTCTTGAGTCGGCGCACCTGTCTCGAGCGTTGAGTACGGTGCGTTGAGCGCGCACGGCGCGGCGCGGCCCACGTCGATAAAGAAGAGGACTGAGACGAAGAATGAGGCGGGTGAAATGTACATGAGGTATATGCTTGAGCTTGTGAAAAGGGAGGTTATCGTAGTCTGGGAAATATATGGGACGCCGCAAAGTCGGCGGCGGCCTTTTTATCAGTGGAATCGGGAAAATACCGAATCGGGTCCCGATCACGCTGCCTGGATTGCATTCTTAGTTTTATTCCGTGTAGCGATGGGGTACGTTGTAAAAATCATCCCGGAGGTAAGGAAGTACATGCTGTCCACACTATTATAACTCCCCATGTCAACTTCAATGTGTACGTGGCGAGATAATGAATTTGTTGTGGACAGTGAAAGTAGAAGGCGTCGAGCCTAGAAAATTCATAATGCGGGAGTGAAAGTGAAAGTGGGAATCAACCTGAAGAGTGCTTCAGAGCTCTGCGCGACTTTATACGAAATCGAATCGCCCCCGTCCCGTGTATGAACAGGTGTTGCCGGGTGCACATTCAGCACGCAAATCCCACTCACCATGAAACGACCGGTGCACTGTTCAACTCTTGGTTTCCTGTCTCTTCCTTCTGACCTCACGCATCCGTACATTGACTCTCGCTCGATGACTCGGGAGTTGAGCACATTGAGGCGTAAAGGCGGTTCTTGAATGGATACTACGATCACATCACTATGTTTGACGTAAGTAGCAATTACTACAGCCGCCGTTATGAATTGGGGCAGAGAACTGCCAGAGCCATGAAGCAGTGGGATAAGTACCATACCCACGGCAGCAACGCCTTTGGGGCCGGCAGCCAAGTTACGAGTCCTAAAATGTTTCATTTTAGACTCGTTTTTATTCTCCATTCTCCGCCAGGGTCATCGTTTTTTGATCAGTGACGTCAAAGACATCTGGGAGTTTAGTTTCCTTATGTAGTATCTTTCCGTCTCTTTTAGCTCCATTTTGCCAACGTATATGACCGTTTCGTCATATACCTTGACTCACTGGACTTTGGTCTAAATATTAAGCGGCCAATACTGCGTCAATACTTGGTCAATACAGATTGTGTAAACCATGTATTGGCAAGGCCGCCAATACATCTTGTATTCTTTTTGTATAATTTATTCGGTAAACAGTCAATACTACGTCTTGAGGTTTCTCGGGTAGACCCGGAAGTGCTTGGAAACGAAGCTGATGAGTCACGCTCGATGTGCGGCTATTTCTTCCTTTAGTTCCTACCTCAACAAGACTACGACCCCGCCTATGAAGTATGGCAACGCAGAGTGATCTGCTCTGTTGTGCAGCGATCTGCTCGTTGATCCGGTGATGCCGCGTGATCTGAACCTCGGCAGGCGTCTGGGAACCATTTTTGGACGTCAATATCTGCCTGTGTTCCATGGTTCAATTGAACACCCATTTTCCAACTCAAAATGTGATAAATACCCTTCCTGGCTGGTAGATTACTCCTACTGCTCGTACTACCACCAGCAACGTATTCAGGTGTGTTTCAGCCATCTCGGGAATGTTGATGCACGATTGAAGAGCTGGAGATGAACGACGCCGGGTGGAAACCGAGCACATTGTATCTGAAGAGCGTGGTACAATCTATGAGCATGGAAATAAGCAAGCGATACAGAGGATGGGATCAAACAGCAAGCCTAACACGACATAAACATTTGTTCTTTATACTGCGCTACAACAGTTCAATAAAGACATTGTCCTGCAGCGCGGTGAGAGGGTTTTGTGCCTGTATAGAATGCCAAACTGCGTGCTACATCTGCTGAGCCAAGGGATCTGCTTCTTTGCTCTCGAAATTCCGAATGGATATAGAAACTCCACAGCTCGTGGAGGCGGTGGGGCGATGTATTAGACTGCGGAAACAGCTTGTGGGCACAGTACTGGTGTATTACGTATGGGTTTCTTGTATTCCTTGGAGAGGTTGTTGACTTGGAGATCATTGGCATTGAAAATCGAAGAAGAGTAGGAGAGTGATGAGATTTAGGATGAATCAACGAGGTTGAAATCCTTGATACGACTACCTCTTGCTTCAATTTGGGACCGCAGTAAATCCTCCTCCTCCTTCCCCTTGGGGACCCGGAATCCATGGCCAGCGGCGTAGAGCCAAGAAATATCAAATATCTTGTAGAAATTAATCGTCATTTGTCTGGTTTTGGGTCTGCAGACAGAAATGTGTTCGACCACAAGATGTACCCGCCTCCGGTCGATGGTTGAAATCTGAGAGAGGCTTCAACACATCGGGCTAAGTGTGGGCTTGTAGCGAGTAGTACACTGCTGAACACACAAAATGTGGATCAATTGTGGATACCAGTGGAGCAGAATTCAGCAAAAAGCCAGTGGGGGATAAGGAGAATTATTTCGAGAGTCAGATTCGAATGATAATACTTTCCCCGTGTAATTACTGGCCATAAACACATTAGGGAGATCGAATAGGCTCTTAATGAAAGATCCGAAGAGAGAATAGGAACTGAATATCATAAAATTGAAGTATTGCCGACTCTTCGATCAACCAACATCCCCGAGATGGCCGAGAACGAACTCAATTCATTAATATTGTTTGCGCTGCCCAAAGTGCCAGGAGGAGGAATAGGTACACTTGAATAACCGGCACAACATCAAAGAAGAACAAAACCGAAAGGTAGACGGTCAGAGGTGAGGCCGGTGAGGCTTGGTGAGGAACGCAAGGAGACTTTGTTTTGACGTCCAAAAATGGTTCCAGACGCCTGCTGAGGCCCAGATCACACGGCATAACCGGATCAACGAGCAGATCGCTGCACAATGGAGCAGATCACTCTGCGTTGCCATAATGAAGTTTCACCGCAGCGCTCGCAGTGCCGTAACCTTCACACTCACCAAAATACCTGTTATGATCTCTCTGAGTCTCGGTGAGTCCCGACAGTGCTGTTCTTTGTCTCCTCGAGCGTGTGTTAACTCTCGACGACTCGGAGACACGAACTCAGCCGCCAGCTGAGCTGACAACCCATTGGGGTATACACATCTCGAGTTCGTACTCAAGAGCACAACTCTCCAGTACGCTGCTCACCGCGCAGATGGAGTACATGAGGCACGTGGAGATGCGTGAATTTGGGGACCAGATGTGTTTGGTCTTCTGTCCTTCATACTGACTCTGATAATGGTGTATTGGCTCTTCAAACGATCTCATTCTCCGCGCACCTCCGTGAGCTCAAGTTCTCCAAGCCGTCATCTTGTACCCCCTCAGTGGGCTGGATGATTGAACGGCCGAGGACCGGAATTTCGTGCGCAACTTGGTGTGAGCTCTTTGATCATCTTCTCTTCCCTCTTGCTCAGCTCTCCTCCCTTCCATTGTTCGATTTCCGCTCCGCATGCTTTGACATCCGAGCCTGCCGTTGTTCACTCCCACGTTTGAGTCTTGCTCCGCACCACACGTCGTTCAGATGCCCACGGGTCGCACGGGTCTCGGCTGCATGGGGTGTGCTGCCGACTTGCACTCCTTTTCTGCTCCCGGGATTCCATTCCTCGCTTGGTCTTCATTCAGTTTAGGCCAACCTTTTCATTGATCAGTTGTACCGTGCACCCAAATGCCTTCGCATTCGTATTAATCTCGAGCACGACCTCGGACCCCGGCTAAAACCATCGCACCCGCAGTCCTTCCTCAGCCACATAACTTCTGCGACGCGTCTTTCCTTTCTCTTTCTTCCTGTTTGCTGAAATGAGACAGGTGTCGACCACCCACGAAGCAGGCTATGCCGCGGTGCCGCAGATGCCCACCGACCAAGGCTACGGCCCCAGGTGCAGTGTCTTTGACGTCTCGTGCGACCAGGCAACGTAAAAGGAGGCAAAAAGGGATGAAACTTGTTTCTGTGAGCAACAATAATATTCACGCGCACGCCGAGAAAAGTGGAACAAAAGCGATTGATACTAGTGCTACAGTAAATAAGCATTCAAAGTGCTGCAAACTGCTCCACAAAGTGAACAAAGGTATTGAACGGCCCCTTCGCAAAAAAGTCGAGATTCAAATCATGTCCACTTCCCTGGGCCACTACAACGTCAAAACTCCGTGCATCCGGCCACAAGAGCCGCTCCGCCGCATTCAAAGCCACGACGTCGACACAATTGCCAGCGGCGCAAAACCCTTGGTCCTCTGAGCCCACAACCTTTGCCACAGGCCCGGGGTAGTGCGCCGGCAGAGAAGTTACACTGCCCTGCAGCTGCGTGGATAAAGGCCCAACGTCCTTCGTGAAGGCGTCGAATATGACCATGCGGGGCGAGAAGGAGTTGGGGTTTGCGGGGTAGAGTAGGCTGCGATTGTTCGTGGTGATGTAATTGGAGTCGAGGCCGCCCCACCGGAGCGGGGTATCATCCCGCGCGCCGATAATCCCAGGTAGTGGGGGCAGCGTACCGGGCTGAACGTTCAGGTTACCCGTGAGGATAAAACCGTCGAAGGGGGAACGGGCCCCTTCAGCGGTGGCGCCAAGCGTCAACATGGCTGTCCCCGCACTGTGCCCAATGGCAATAACCTTTTTGAAGGGCTGGACTCCGGCGATAATGGACGCCGTTTTGAGATGGCCGGCCAGTTGCGAAACGACGGCGGCGTTGGTGGCAAACTGCACGTCAGAGGCGTTCGCGGGTCGTGAACTCAACCCGACGCCTACCAAATCGATGGCAAGGGAGGACAGGCCGCGGTCGCAGGCGAACTCTGTGTAGGAGTAGTTTCTGAACTCCTCGGTCGGAGGTGACCAATATTGGCTGGTATACGAGAATCCGTGCACCAAAAGTTGTACGACATCTAACAAGGAATCAAACTCTGTACGGCCAAAATGCACTTTGACTGACCCGCTTTCTCAGGGGACACTGCAGTGTTCGGCTGACAGAAAACACCGAAGACGTCGTACGTTTCGTTCAGACGGCGTAGACTGCTTGCATTGCTTTTGAGCCCACCAAATGGATCCGCGGGGTCCTTCGGAATGAGGACGTCGACGTGAACAGGGATAACGAGCGATGAGCAGCCACAGAGTTGACCGGATGCGACGTAGATGTTGGAGAGATGAAAGAGCGCCGCAAGCGCACCCAATTTTGTTCGGAGGGATGGGACCATACTTGCACTGACATCTGTCCGCTGAAGTGAGCTGACACTTTATATCGCACGAGACACCGGCAAGCGCGTAAGCTGCTGATCGTGTTTTGTATTGGCGCGCACGGAAACATCGTATGGGGTTGTTGCCGCACAGCCAGTGGGTATTAGTGCGAAAAGAATTAAAGGCTCATTCTAAGCAGGAGACCCCGAGAGGCAGGTGCATGGACCCCTTGCATTGCCCGATGGAGAGGAAAATCTGCCTCCGGGCTTTCGCGGGGACAATGTCAACGATTTGGTAATTCCCTGGGATACCCCGGCTACCGGGGGGCTGAGCGATCCCCGAACCTCGGTCCACTGGATGACTGATTGGACGCGACCGGAATTAATTACCGGATTTAAACAGTATATGATAGCCCGCAGGGCGTCGGCATGCGATATCCTTGACCTTTTGTAGGATGAAAACCCGAGTTCAATTCACGTTAATATTGGTTTATCCACCATCCTAAACCTTTGTGGAGTTTTACCAGACTTGGAGGCTTGTCGATGAGCCGGCCGTGCCATAGCAACCGGACTGGAATGCATGCTGGCGCGCGCAAAATTAATATCTTGACACCAGCGTTGACAGAAGTCCATCGTTTCCTCTATGATCGCCGCGACTGGCCGAGTCGACACCGTTCATATGTCAGGAGGGGATAGAGAGTAGGCGAAGTGTGTTTCGTGGGTTGCTAGGTCATTCCGCTGCAAAAAAAAAACAGCCATCGTTACACTCATATGCTCAGGGATAACGCTGTTTTTCGAATATTCTGCCGTTTACAGTGCGCATTCTACCTCTCCAATGGACATTTCACCCCGCACAACCTCTCCCCTACCACTTTCCCATCCCTGTGTTCAAGACCCTCCAAAAGGAGCTCTTTTTCTCGTCGGTTTTGCGTCTGTGTAAAAACCTAGGTCAATTCCTGGCGTAAAAAATCCCCCTCCTCCCAAATTTCCAGCTCAAGTATTCGATTATTGAGCTCGCAGGAGATACGTGTGGGGAATATGAACTGTATGGTAAATCCTCTCAATACTAGGACCAGCGTGCATTTTCCCTCGAGGTATTCGAGGAGATAATCGCATTTCCTTTCTCGACGCGTCCAAAACGCGTCGCGAACGCGTTCAACACGCGTTTGATCGCTCCTGATGCCGAGATGTTTGTTACTTACTGTGACTGCGTCACTCAAATAAGCACTCTGTGAGGCGGAGTGCAGCTAGATGTAGTCCCTCAATGTGTAGCAGAATTTAAGTAATTATTGTTTGGTATCGATTGGGTGGGAAGGTAAAAATATCAGCAGCGTATAATACACAGCAATATGCTGTTATTTCAACCTCTTTTCACCCCCCCGCGACCCCTTCTTTAAAATGAGTTTTATCCCCAGTGGCCTATAAACATCGGTCCTCATGTATATGTCACTACAGGACAGAGTACCCGCTAACAAAGCGTAGGAAATATATGCTTATGCCAGGAAGTAAGCTCTAACACTAGTCCATGAGGCGCGCAACAGTGATGTGGAAACCGCTACCCAGAAAATGGGGAATACGAGGAACTGAGGTAGGGTGGGCAAGGAGCTGAAACTCCGTGCAGGCGCAACACCGCTGCGGGGTTCAACGGGGACAGGTGAATATCTGAGCACCGACACCTCCCCTCTCGAAGGCACACAGTCTCGAAGGGAGGGCGGGCAAGGAGCTGAAACCCAGCGCAGGCGCAACACCGCTACGGGGTAGACTCATAACCAGTCTGCCTACGGAGTGTAAAAAATGTGGCGAGCACTTTTGCCGTAGGCAGACTGGTACTTCTCATTCGCGAGTAATCGGGCCTATTCAGATCACAAGCCAGATCTGGCAACACCTGGATGGAAATAAAAATATAATGAAGACCCCGACCCGGACTCGTTCTGCCATGCGCATGCAATGGCCTAAAGCACAAGTAAAACCTGAGGAAGTGGACTCGAAGCCTCGAAGCGTGACTAGTCTTTCTGCACCCGAATCGCCCATCTCAGACGAGCACGCCGGAGATCAATGGACTTTCTACATGATCAGAAACCTGCCTCGGGGCATCGCGCTTACTCGGAAATGCCGTGTGCAGCTAGATTCTGCATCATAACTTTGATGCCCCTTTACAGCGTCTCTTCTCACAGCCCGCAGATGGCGCGCTAACAATTACCGACATGCTTAATCCACCACAGTCTGGGGCGCTGATATACAGTCTCACAACAGCAATGATATACATATCAGGGCATGGCACTGTAGACATGTCATATTTAAGGAGGTGGGCTTAAAAGAATGACAAGCGAAGGGATTGAACCAAAACCTTTTGTGTCCACGATAAAACCATGTACAAGATACACAACTACCTGGGCCAGGAGAGCATTGAGAAGCAGATTATTTGGGCTGTTAGGACATGCCGTTCAGGCACATAATTAGCATGAATTCCACTACTATGGTCCCGCCTTAGGGGCCGGTTAGGCTTAGTGGTTATGGTTAGTGGTTAGTGGTTAGGGGTTAGGGGTTAGAGGTTAGTGTTGGTTGCGGTTAGGTTTCAGGGATATAGAAGAAGAAAAAATGGGAAGATGATGTGTAATCTTTGATGTGGTCTGGTGCTGACATGAGCATGTTTTTTGTCGGCACTTTGGCACAGCTCGTAGTTTCTCGGATGGCTGCATGCGTTCAATTCCCGCTGATGGTCTTTTGTTTTGACCGGCGCTACTAAAATAGGTATTGTCTAGCTGATATATCAGCGCAGGTCGGCAATTGTAGAGCTTGATATATCATTGCTGTTGGGAGATTGCCGACCATCTGATATTTTAGAACCCCATATACGCCTGCTTAATCACTGTTGTCGTCGGCCTCCTTGATGTGGGATTGGTGTTCATTGTTCGGACCGGCCGTGTGATGCTACCTACCTACCTACCTGGACCAGCAAATTGACTACTTTTCTCACAGTAACGTAGGCCAATAACATCCACATTTCCTTCCCATCATCGAAAGTACGGTAAGATGTCCTTGAAAAGTCCGGCAAATTTACTACGTAGGCAAATAAGAGTATGAGTACGAGAGAGGATTTGGATTCACAGTCTCCGCGTCCGCATCCAGCAACGCAAGGGGTTCGGAGGGGTGCTGCAGCGCTGAAGGGCAGGCTTCCCAACCACTTTGCGCACCCGCGACCCTGCCTTCGTCTTCGACCCTCGCGCCTGCAGACAGTTCGAGACACATCGCGTCCCTGCGTAGGCCCACTCGAGACGCTTGCGGTCCCACCCATCCCCCTCGTACGCGCGACCCTCCTTCGCCGCCTTCGACGCTCTGGCCCACGGACAGTTTGATGTGCATCACATTCATGTGTATGTGCACTTGAGATACCCTAGTCTCTCCTAGACAGACGCTTCAACATACGCAGCTCATACCTCTTGAAATCTGTTGGTTACCGCGGGGGTCCGATCAGGTTAGGCCGTTATTACAAATCATCGGAGTTCAAATTTCGAGACATTTCGGTTGCAAGCCACCTAATCTCATGTTAGGCACTCAGAATACATGTGGAACAGTTCTTCCCTTCGTTAAAGTCTTCTGGGATTTTTTCCTGATTTTCCGTGGCCCAAATCTCGACTTTGCATGTTTTCCACCCGAGGAAAGTCTCCTCGGATTATGAAGAAGAAAAACAGCATGCACTGGTACCGAGGGGTGTACTGCACCAAAATCCCATGAAAAAACGCGGCTCGAATGGATCCAGCTTCGCGCCAGGAATTCAAACTCCGATGATTTGTAATAACGGCCTAACCTTAAGCTGATCGGACCCCCGCTGTAATACTAACAACAGGACTAGAAACGCCCGCGGTCGTCGCCCATCACTTCGCGCACCTCCCTCGCCGCCGTCGCCCCTCGCGGATACTTCGAGGCGCATGACATGGGTATGCACACGCGAGAGGCCGCCGTGCCGCTCATCCAGTTCACATCCAAGCCTCCGACCGCGTACACCTCGGCACATCGCATCCTTGGGTATGCACGCCCGTGATATTGCGGCACCCCGTGACCGTCCTTCGCCGCCTTCGACACTCACGTCTGCGAACACTGCGAGGCGATTCACATCGCAATCCCGCGGATGCACACTCGAGATGCCCGCGATCGTGCAGGAGCGCCTCCCATAAAACCTCGCGTAAGTACCCGCGATCCTCCCTCGCCGTCTTTGACACTCGCATCTGTGGAGCCTCGAGGCGCAGCGCGTCCCCGCGGTGCACCAGCCCCGCCCACCCACTTCGCACCCGCGCATCTCCTTCGCTGCCGTCGACCCTCGCGCGCGCGAACACTTCGAGGCGCATCGGATTATACATGCCAGTCAGTGTCGCGTCGCTAAATTTGGCTAATCGGAGCAACGCACCGGCTTCAAGAAGGTGTGTGCGAGAACTTAACGCGTACCCAACGTCGACGGCGTCAATTTATGTGCGGAGTGACAGAGACACGGCTTTTCTTCCTGACTCCATGTCCGACGCTGCTATCGTCGTTCCCGACGCCAAAGAACCTTTATCTGGCGCGCCCGTCTCTCCGGATAATATCTTCGAGCCCCCCGGACATCACCCTCCGCTCTCGACTTCCATTGACATCAAAAAACATACTGGCTCATGCGTCCCCGTTTTTCTCTGACATCTTCGGCGCCCACTCTGGGAACAATGATATCCCGAAGGACGGAAAGCAATAATTCCCCTCGTGGAATCGAGCGCCGTTCTGTATGCCCTGCTTCCCCGTGTTTACCCAGCGCATGCGGCGCATCCGTTCCTGCTTGTGAGGCCTGCGGATCTGGATGACATCTGTGCCATTCACGAAGGAGCACACAAATTCCAGATGATTCGCACCCTGGCTCTCATCGAGGACACATTCCTTACCTCCCCCCTGCTGCGAGAGGACCCCCACCGCTTCGACTCTATCCGCAATATCACTGCCTTGGTCCGCAGGGCGGTGTTGTGTACGCTCCGAGACACCGTCGACCCGCGCGCCCCTTTCATTCCCGAGTTCGACATCATCACGGGCAACAGGGCTGTACCTTGCGCGCGCAGAGCATCGCCAGCAAGACCGTTCCCTCGCTCCACCGGGAAATGGTCTCTCGCTCGAGCGAATACCTCGCCCTCGGCATGGCCATCATAGTCCGGCACGGCACCACTGGCCAGGAATTTGTGTGGTGGCGCGAGGGAGACCACGCTCCGCAGTGCGGGCCGACGAACGAGAAGGTCGGAGGGATGTATTACACGCAGGAGGTCAGACCTCCGCAGTGGTATCGCAACCATATGCGGCAGCTCGCGAATAGCTTGCGACTGCTCCCAAATGCCAGGAGCGCGTACGCGGAAGGCATCAACGTCGGTTCTGACGATCGCGCTGCCATCGCCGCCTGGCTCGCGTGTGCACAGCGCGCGCTACACGATCTCGTGAAATTTTCATCGCAGCTCGGGAACTTCATCGAAGCATTGCATGAGCAGGTAAGCTTCAATTCTCTCTTGTACAGCCGGTGCTGAGGTTCCATTCAGTTTTCCAACGAAGTTTGGGACTGATTTGATTTGAATTCGTTTCATACATTGTACTTTTAGTCCGTCACCAATCCTCATTTCAACTGAATCCGAAGCACTTTCGCCTCGGATTGGCTTCGGCCCGAATAACCTGAGCCGCACATTTAAACAACACTGCTCCTGAAACATGATTTTCCCACCGTCTATAGACTCTCATGGCAACTAGCGGTGATATCAAAGCTCTTCCTCGTTCTACCACGTTCTTACATCCATAACAAATAGACTTCATATTCAACCCGTGGTTTGATCTGCCCGAGTTGAACTTTTCCACCCATTTGTTGGATCCGATGTTCGAAAATTCCCCGACGTAAGCACTAGAGATCAACGACGCTCAATTTATCAATTTATTGAATCTGTAGCAACACTCGTTTCTTGTCTTTCAGACTCGAAGCAGCAGCGCTCGGCTATAAACAGTACAGGCGCTCATCAGGACACATTTGTTTTGATGTGCGGCATCAAGATCTGCTTCGCCGGGACCGGGGAGAGTCGTCTCTCTCTGATTCTCCGTCATGGCTCTTCCCTTCCTCGGCAATGCGTATCGTCAGTACTAATCCCATCGTCGTTGCCTCTCTCTTACATGAGACTGTAATACAGGCCTGGTATCGGTTCTCTGCGTCCTTCAGATTGCTTCTGCCTTGACCACAATTTACCTGTACGGCCTCGACATGAGACGTACGAGCTTTTATTTCAATAAGGCTTGCGACGTTTCATTGATGCTCGTCACCCCTACCCAGTCACATACTTGCAGTCCCTACCCGCGGTCCAGGGAACGTTGACTCTGCAGACCATATACTGCGACATCTCCCCCTTCACCCATTCGTTCGTGGACGCACGCTGATCATGCCCTGCTCGCTGCCTTCGGAGTGGGAGTTTGGGGTGTCTGCGGCATGTCCCTCCTCGATGCTTCCACATTCCGCCTGACGATCTACACCTAGCGATGGCCAACTACCTGGTCGAGGATCAGGTAACCCCCGCTGCAAGCGCAGCGTGCCGCACGAACGCCTTCATGCTCTGGCAATGCATCCCGCTCGGTCTAAACCGCGTCCTCCCGTACGCGCTCGGCGTCACCCGTGCGTTATTTCCTGCACAACTTATCCCTTCAAATTCTTTAACCTGATGGCGAGCTAGTGATCACCGCATCGCAAGTTCTCCGCCGGCGCGCCCTAGCCATTCACGGCGCGGCCCTGGTTCCGATGCCCCAGCCCGTTCCCCGGCCCCTCTACTCCGACAAAATCGTCCCAGCGTGGATGACGCTCCATATGGCGGAGCTTGAATTGCCGGTCTCGGTTGAGGAGGGGGTTGAATCCGAGAAGGGTGATATCCAATCGGCGCCCCCCGCTTGATTCGATTGGCCGTCCGGCCCTACTATATGCGTCAGTGATGTCGTGCTTCCCATAATACCTACCCTCTCACATCTGTTCCTGCCGTATCTCCCTCACGGCATCGTCTGGTATTGCCCTCTCCCAGGACCATCTCTCGTTATTCAGCGACATTCTTTCTACGTCCCGTTACCCTTCGTTATCCTTTCTGAATCCCACCCAGCCTTAATTAAATCCGAAAATTGAAGCAGATGGTACATGTAATGTCCCTATGAAATCCGACCCTTGCACGCCCCATTCAGTACTCGTCGTCCCACAACGACAGCCCAATATAGTCGGACCTAAGAAGCTGCATGCGCTCTGGCAAGATCGTAATAACACGCACACGCATCCCCTCAGCCACACACCGTTCCATCAGCGCCGCCTGCTTCGCGCTCAGCCCCGCCCGGGAGCCGAACGCAAAGCCCTCGAGCCGCGCGCCCGCCGTGCTCTGGGTGCAGCGCGAGCGGGCCATCCGTACGACGGCCTTGGTCACGCGCACCCACGCGGCGCGCGGGGTCTCCTCCACCCATCGGTCGCTCAGCGTGAGCGAGCGCAGGCACGGGAGGGGCGCCTCTTCGCCGCCAGCCTTGCGCGTCAGGGCGGTGGCGAGCGGTGCGAGTTGCAGCGCGCAGAAAACGAGCTGGACGCGCACGAGCAGGGGGTTGCTCTGCAGGAACGGGAGAAGGCTGTCGCCCGTGCGGCTGGCAAGCACGAGCCGCTCGAGGGAGAATGACGAGCGGGTCTGCAGGGCTGTAAGTGTTGCGCACGGGAGGGTGGCTTTGTCCTTATACTTGATCGACAAAGCCTTTAAGGACGGGAGGATCAGCCTGTCAAGGAAATCGGCGGAGGCACTGTCCCACCCGCTGATCGCAAGATCGAGGGCGTGAAGCGCGGGTAAGGTGACGGGCTTCTTGGGCTTCGGTGGCTCTATAGGCGGAATAGGTGCTGCCGGTACATTTGTGAATGCGATGACCGGTGCCAGTGGCTCGAACATCCGGACTTCGAGTGAACAGCGCACCAGGTTGGTCGTCATCTCCAATGCATATATCGCGTCGTCGCACCGAATTTCGAGATCTTGCAGGTCAAGTTCGGTTAGCTGCTCCCAGGGCAAGCCGGCAAGGTAGGGGTCGAATCGAAAGGCGACTGTCCGCCACTGGACGAGGGATCCCGGAGTATGGACGCAACTCAATTTGACACGGTCTAGAAGTGGTGCGCCTTCCAAGCCAGACATGGACCGAAACCAGGGGCCCTCCTCGGCGTCGGAGACCAGCGCATATATGCTGATTGATCTCAAGGCCTTCAGTGAATTTTTGGGCAGCTTGAAGATGGATTCGGTAAGAACTGCAGGGAGCCTGAGTTCCAGATGCCGTATCCGATGACGGACGGGCAGAACCAAATCCATGGAGAGGTTCGGAATGGTTTCCGCTTTCGCAACGGAGGAGCTGATGATGAGCGCGAGCGGAAGCTCACAGGAGCGCTCAAAGCAGGTCTTCGCCAAATTTTTTATGCCGCCGAAGCCTGCCGTACGGCCACCGAGATGCAGCACGACGCGGCACCACAGCGATGGAGTGTGGAGCGCCACTGCACGCCACAAGCCGCACACTTGGGACACGACAAAGTGGAAGTGCATTGGGATGAGCATGGCCGACGCATCCTGGTCCTCCGCCGTAGCCTGCATAAACATCTCTGCCAGCATTTCTGCGGGAAGGCAAAAAATCAAGCTGGGCGGTTGCTGTCGAGGGCGCTTTACGGTGAGCGCACGATCCGAGAGCAGGCTTTTCAAAGTCACAAGGGACTTTGGGGCCGCATCCAGTCGCGTTGGAGGCCCGCAGAAATCGGGATTTAAAAGGAGTGGCATATCCATGCTAGCCTAGATATAAGATTTGGGTGAGGAGGATAATGAGTGCGTACACAGTTCCTGACGTCGGTCAACGCAGTCCAAAGGGAAGGTGACGAGTAAGAGGTCAAGCAGTGTTGATGTGGCAGTGCACCACGTGGACGCGGCTATAACCGGCCCGGCCCGGTGCGAGCTGAACTTTGATTGAACTTGTTGAAGAATTTCGTAAATAGATTCGTATGTAACTTTTCCAGAAGTGACTGCGCATGCAAACCGAAGATCCGTTCCCAGTAGCTTGCTTTCACACGATCTGCAATATTTGTGCCCCTTGAGATGTCGGCGCGCGCCGTTCGATGAGAGGGGATAATCGGGGCGTCAGTACGAAAGGATGTGTAAACCGCAGCGGCCCATGTTGGGAATAGTCAAAATCATTACTACGAGAAAGTTAAATTTATACACCTTAAACGGCTTGGCATTTAGGTTTTCCCCACGACGAGTTTGTAGTCAGACTGGATGTTATCAGCAGCAAGGCTGAGGGGAAGGTTTCACTCCAATCGCCGTCAATGGACTTCTGCTGCAGCAAAATATAAAGTGGTCTCTCTGAGACACACATGTTCAAAACTAAACCTCTCGTACCTCAATTGGTGAAATTACAAGCCGAAAGCGGCTCGTACTATATAATAACGAGATACATAGCTATTCGAGTACTTCATGCCCAGAGCTTCCCCGGATTGGACTCCACATACATTTCATTCCATGACTCATCTTAGTGCCGGGTCAGACCGCCCCTCCCAAAAGCAGCCAAAAGCCGACCCGCGTTCCTGCTAAGACCGGTGTGGGTAAACGGTATAAAATGAGGGCAGGCCCACCACTGTACTTCACCAAATCACCCATTTACTTGCTGCCACAAAGTCAGTTGTATCTTTCCCGAGATTCAGGAGGATGAGCTGACATAATTGCCGTTAGCCATGTTCCTCTCAAGGATGATTGGCCCAATTGCCCTCGCGTTGGCCCTCGCTAACTCTGCTCGCGGCTGCCTTGAGATCAAAGGCACCGCGCAGCAGAATGCCTTCAGCCAGGACGTCTCGTTCGTCGCCATCGACAACGGGCTCCAGGTCTGCACCTTCGACGGCGGCGGCAAAGGCGATGCCGACTGCCTCCTCAACTACCACCTCCACTTCGACTACGACGACAACCCCAGCGGCGGTCCCCTTCCAATGACCTACCACAACCCCGTGACAGGTCCGTATGAGCTGCGCGTACCGCTGAGCTGCTTCTTCTCGACTGGGTGCTGCCGTGCGTCTTGCTTCCCATCCCTGCTCCCCGTCGGTTTGCTTAGCTCCCATAGCTTCCCCGAGCGCACCGTGTAGTTGCGCGGACTGCCAGTTCGATGCCTTCTTTTTCTGCTGATCAATTCAAAGGAGATATTCTCACCAACTCGAGGCCTTGAGGACGTAGAATGAAATTAAATGCTACTTGATCAAAGCGGACTTCCTGAAAGGAAGCACCTCGAAGACATCACAACTCATTGAAAACTTGAATCCGCGGAACCTGAACCGTTTCAAGTGCTGGCCAAACCGGAGCTGCGGACTTGCCACTAGGTGAAGGCTTCGCCACCTGCATCAATGGCTACACCCTCCACTTCGACTACAACGACAGCCCCACCGCCGGGGCCCTTCCGATGACTTACAGGAACCCGTCGAACACGTTTGAGATCTGCATGCCTCTGAGCTGCTTCTTTTCGACTGCGTGTTGCCGTACGTGTTGGTCGACATCGCTGTTCGTCCGTGTTCTTACATCCCATAGCTTCGCCGAGTGGACCATGCACTTGCGCGGATTGCTACGACATTCTTCAGTTGATATGGGTGCATCAAACGGAGGTATTGGCTTGCGGGAAATGTATATTGAACTACTGTCCATGTGTCTCCATAAATGAATCTGTCTAAGCCCGCGTATCTGTGTGAAGAGTATAATGAGGTCAGGCATGGTGTTTGAAACCAGTTGTGGCATGATTTAATTTTTTCTGTTCGGATTCTTTTCTCTTCAGTGAATGTCCATTTGGGCGGGTGAAAAAACACTTCCAAGCACTGATATGGATGAATGCAAGCAGAACTTTCCAGGAAGAGAAATGGAGTTGCCCTATAGAATATTGTTGCAAGGAAATGGGTGATATTCAGAAAACTATTATCTCCTAGCTCCGAGTTCGTCTAAAGTAGACCACCGGACCTAAGTAGACCTGATATAAGATAGATACCCCGCTCAGAACCTCTATCTGGCTACACTACAATCTTCTCGGCATCCAATCTCTTCCCTGTTTCCTTGAGGGTATAATTCTCGTCTACGGTCGTATTCATTGGCACCTCCGCCATCATAAAGCTCAGCAGCAGGCCCAACCCGGCGATGCCAATCATCGTCTGCCAAATGACCGCCATGCTGTCTGCAAACGCCGCCTGCACCTGCTTTCGCAGCGGCGCGTCCAGCCCTCGGATGACCGGAATCGCGGCGTACGCGATTTCGAACCCAGGCGGGAACTGTGCGACGAACGCGGCAGGGAGCTTCTTCTCCAGCGTATTCTAAAATGTAATTTATCAGGAACGGTGTGAGTCAAGTTTTGCTTGGTTCCAACCTGCAATATCGTGCTAGAAATGGTAATTCCCCACGTCTAGAACCTTGCTTGAGCCACCGCTATAATGTTATGATCGGAGAAACACACCTGGGAAAAGGACCGAGTAAATGTGAACAGTGCAAGCGCACTCGCGGCGCGTGTGTTCGGCAAGGGCGCCAGAAGAGGGAATAACGGTGCAGAGAACTGGAATCGTCAAATGCGAATCGGAGGAGAGATGCAATCACCCACAATTAGCCCAACACCAATGGCGCCGATTATTTGGTAGCCGACCCACTTTCCAACAGAGCTGTCCTCCCGGAGGGTACTGACCAAACCATACCCAATTATCGTGATCGACCACCCGATCCAGTTCACCAGGCGGTACCGTTTTAAGACGGCAATGGAAATGCCAGCCAGTAGGGCAAACGGTGTGGTCATGAGCGATCCAGGGAGGAAGTCGACTGCCGATCGAATTGGCGATGCTCCGAAGCAGGCCTGGAAGAACACTAGAAGACGCCAGGGTCAGTTCCTCAGTATGACCTCCGCAGATGAGACTTACCTGGCAGATAATATATCATCGCTGAAATCAACGGTAAGCAATTTTTTTGAAATTATGGACGAACATAAACCCACAGATGCTGGTGATTCCATGGGCGGCAGTGGTAAGTAGCCTGAATAACGGACGTTAATTTATAGTATTGTGTAGGTCATCGACACCACTTACCCACTGAGTGATGTACGGTTGCTCACTACATCCAAGGGAATCGTCGGCCGAACGGGAACCTTGGCCTCGTAGATGGCGAAAACCACGAGCAGCGCAAGACCAATTGTTAATGGAGCAAGGACCTTTACAGAGGCCCAGGGGTATCGGATTCCGCCCCAGGTCATACCGATAATCGCAAGACCAGTTCCTACAATTACAATCCCATTGCCCCTGAATGCAGTCAGTATTGAGATCGGATTAAATTACCCGGCGCAAGCTTACACCCAATCTACCATTCCTAGCTTCTCCCGGACGGATCCTTCTGGACGATTGACTGAAAGGAACGTAAAGACCAAGATAAACGCAAGTGCGGCGAGAGGTAAGTTGAGATCTGAACAGTAAAATGAGTGGCGAGCAGAGCGAGAGTAACAGAAACGACTGACAAAACAGCCAGCGCCATGCTTTGCTACTACCAGACGAGAGTGCTCCACCCTGAGGTAGGTTAGAATGGAATGAAATGAACATATGAGTTGAAAGACATACTATCGGTGGTCCAGTAAACTGAGGGTAGGAAATCAGTTGCAATGGAACGGGATGGAATCGATTTAACTTACCGATGCAAGACACCAGACCATACCAAGGAGCCCTTGGTAGATTCCACGCTCCGACAGAGGAACGAGATCCGCTGTAATGATTTCTGTCAAGGTTAGGATCCCGCCCCCACCGATGCCTACGTTCACGATTTCATGTCAGCGACTGGAACATCCTCGAGTGGCAAATTTCTCTACCTTGGACCGCTGGAAACATGTCTTATCAGCTCCTTCAAGTTATTATGTAGAGAATAAATGTACCACGGGCACCGATCATCATCGACTGAAGACGTGAGCCAGATCCTCAAAACGATTGAATCAACGGACCATGCTTTGAGACGCTCCGGCTAACGCGCTCCCGACTGCAAAAAATGCAATGCTGACCAGCATGATGGGTTTCCTTTTCAAATCAATGAGGATCATATAAACGAGATTTATAAAGGTAAACAAACCTTCCGAATACATCCGCAAGATTTCCGCTCAAGGGAATGAACGCTGTACTTGATAGTGCATATGCAGAGCCCACCTATGTATATCATGATGAGTGTGGTGTGTTTTTACATTGGTCTGATCAGACGCGCGCACCCAGATATAGTCGCCTTTCTTATCGTTCAAGGCATTTGCGATGGTAGGCAAAGCTGTTCCAACGGCAGTAAGGTCCAGTGCGCTGAGGAATACCGCAACCATAATCGCGACAAAAGACAACCAGAACGCGCGAGGTTTGCATAGCGATTTCTGTGGTTCTGCACCCCGAGGGTGTGGCGCATCTGAGGGTTCTGTAAGGTTTTTGACAATGGAGTCTTGTCTCGAATTATCCCTTGTCGTAGCCATTGCGAAAGAAGAGGTTGCGGGGAGTGCTTAACCACTTAGAGTTTTCTCGAGCGTATTAACGAGGTCCTCCTTTCCGTCTTTCCGTGATTTGGTCAGCGTTCCGACGGAAGTGCCGACTTCCACTTACGTCGCAGCAATGAAAAGATCAGGCAGTGCTTTAAATACATCTGATCTTCGTGATGCGGACTCCAAAACGGACTCGGTCGGTGGTGTGTAATCCAACGTTTTTGGCTTCATGGATTCATCGGACAGTCGCCTCTAACTGCGACACGATAAACAGCTCGCAGTGAGTCCGGGGGGAGTTTAGTGGGATCCATTCTCTGTGAAGGTGACACACATCGGTGATTATTGAGTTCGGGAATTCAAATGTAAGCCCGGTGCCAGGGTAAGCTTTGTGAGCCCGACCCCAACCCGACCCCCGGGGCTTTCCCCGCGATTTGCGAGTCAAGATAACAATCAACAAAATACGGAACGCGACACGCGGAGGTACTGTCAGCCAAGTGTGGTGCAAAAATAGTACATATATACTGAACGGGTTACCGGTGAGCCACAAAGCGAGCGTCCTGCCGGTGGTTTTGGGTCAGGTAGCTCCAATCCAAAAAGTTAATCTCACGCTGAAGAAATTGGAAAGTGGCCATGGCAGCGCAGGAGAACGTTGGGAGGAAGATGAAAGGCTGTGGCGGTGTATCTTCGGAATAACGCGGCCATGTGATGCGCCTTCGGATTGCTTGAGCGTTGATTCAACCTGCGCTCTTGACACCCCCAAAAAGTTCCAATTATCCCACTTTATGGGTCCTTCTAGTCTGTAGACACATACTATAATGATGCGAGCTCGTTCTTCCCTCGTTACAGGGACTTTCGGCAGTGAATGTCAATGGATAATGTGTCTTTAACCGCCGGTAATTCCTGGATTTGTAAGTTATTGAACGCATCCTTATCCTCCGGCACAGCTTGTGGCATGGACTGATTCGAGGCTAGTTAAATCAGTCGTATGGTATTGCAAATATAATATACATAAGGTGCCGCTAGAATTATCCCTCCCTGATTTTCCAGACCACGATTCAACCACTGATGCCAGCGTACGACACGTAGGTCGGGGGTGGGCCATCAGGCGGATCTGGCTCTAATGGCTGGAGAATTAGGTCTGACGCGCTCTGACTAGGAATCTGCGCGTGAGACGGGGAAAGGCCACCGTCGTCGGATTCACTGGTACTAGCGGTGCTGGCGCTCGAAACTGCGCCGGCGTTCTTTGCCAAATCGAGGTTTCAGCCTCGAACTTATTGGGCGGCATGATGCCCTGCGGCTTCGGATAATGGCCGCCAAGCGTGATGGCCTGCGGTAATGGGTACGGCTCCAGATTTGGAGTTTGGACCAAGACTGGTGGCCGCGCCAGTGGGCCCTGGGATTCCACCGAGGCCATCTCCGCACGCTGCGCACTCGGCCTATCCAACGACGTCCACGGCCCGACATGGCTGCATTTGTTTCGCCTGCGGTGCCACAAGAAGATGGCGATTCCGAAAAGATTATGGCAAGTGTATCGACGATAGGCCCGACGATCAAGGCGGCGGGGACCACGTGTCCATGCAAGGTGGTAGGACGGTGCTGCTCGCAAATGGGCCCGAAAGAACCAAGTGCGTTCGAACGACGACGAAATGCTGCGCACCGGATCCCACGGCGCATCATCCATCTGTCCAACAGCAAACGTCGGGCATAGTGAAGAGTCCGGCCGCGGTAGAAAGGAGGCGATGGACGTAAAGTTTCCGCACAACCAACTGGAATCTGTCCTCACGATATCGCTGCTTCCATTCGAATACTGGATCCTAATCGTCGCGGTGACGCCGGCAGGCGAGGAGTCGGCCTTGGTATTGGTCCCGGGAAGGTTCTTCGCGATGACCGTAAATTAGTTTCGCTTCCAAACGTTACAGGGCAGTCGCTCGCTGCTCTCGCGGGCAGAGAGGTATATGTTTGGTGTATGTAGCGCCAAGAGGAATAGGATCATTCGAAGTATGATCCGAGCCAGATTATGATGAGAAAATGATGGAGGAACACTTTGGGAATACTGCCTTAAGGTGGCGATAGGCCGAAAACCAGCAATTTTCGCCCTCTGATTTACTCTATTCCGGACGAAGTTCATAGGTAGTGGGCCTGTGGTGATGTCGCGGGTGTTTTTTCTGATCTTTTTGCCTCCGACTTGAACCTCCGCTGATGGGAGCACCCCCTAACATCTTAACCCGAGATCAACCGTTTGAAGCAGCGCCGAGATTTACGTAATCTCGGGTCCAGATGTTAGGGGGTGATGAGATCAGCGGAGTTTCAAGTCGGGAGGCAAAATGATCAGAAAAAACACCCGCGACATCACCAGTTATAGGGCAGCGTTCCTCCATCATTTTCTCATCAAAATCTGCCTCGGATCATATTCCGATTGATCCTATTCTTCCTCGGCATACTTGGCGCTACATACAGTGAGCGCCCGCGAGCGCAGCGAGCGAGCCTTATAACGTCTGGAAACGAGGCTAATATTTACGGTAAGTAGCTGCGGGTGGGAGAAGGAAAAGGGTGGGTGATTCAAGGACATAGGTTTTACATAACTACAGGAAATAATAATCCCAAAGGCTGGTGACGAAACGGAAGCCAACGACGGGCCGCCAATCACATCACGTTAAGCGCCCGCCGCTCACATGGCACCCATCAAAATCGCGCAGCGCGGAGACGTCCTCGTGCTGAAAGCCAGAGCAGGCCAGAGCTGAGGGCATCGCCCGCCGCGCGCCCGTAGAGAGGGCACGCATAAGGCTCCCTCGGCACTCGTACTGCCCGCGCTGTGCGAGCCGGACGACCGCGCCCGCGAGAGGCACCGCGCTGACTTTGGCTGCAGCTGCGTCGCCATCTGAGTCTCCCTCTGCGTCGACGTCACCCTCGGAGTCTCCCTAAGTGCCACGCACCGCAGAACAGCTCTCGAACGCGCGCGTTACAAGTCCCCCTCCTCGGCACACCGCGCGAGGAGGAAAGGCAGCGGCTCGTACTGCGCGCACTGCGCGAGCCGCACGATGCCCCGCGGGAGGTATCGCGCGCCGCGCACGACTGCGTCGACCGTAGCTGTGTCGGCGTCTCCCTCTCCCTCTCCCTCCGCGGGGAGATCTGAGATGGCGCGGAAGACCGCGCGGGCAGCGGCGGGCGGAAGGGGACCGAGCGGTGTCGGATAGGGCAGCGTGTAGACGGGGCCGGGGGGGCGGGGCGCGCTGCCGCGGAGCGTGAGGAGGAGAGAGACGCGCGGGAAGGCGGCGAGGGCGGCGAGGAGGTCTTCGAGCGGCGGGGGCGGGTCTGGACGGGGGAGTGTTAGTTAGGGGGAATGCAATCAGGATTGGGGGATAGAAACGCACGGGCACCGAGGTCGTCGAGGACAATGAGGGAGTCGTGGGGGGAGGATCCGAGGGCCGAGAGCACGGCGTCCTGGCCCGATAGCGGTGGTAGTCCCAGTGCAGATGCCAAGCACGGTAGCACGCCCGCCGATGGGACAAAGAATCGGCGCGCGCCGAAAACGCGCACGATCTTGTCGTGGTGCAGGAGAGCGAGCGCGAGCGCCGACTTCCCCGCGCCCTCTATACCCGAGAGCGCGGCGTGTGCTTGACGTCCCTGCGAGAACATGTGCACCAGAGCGGCGAGCTCGTGGTCGCGGCCGTAGAATATCTGCGGGGCGGGTGGAAGATCCGGGACCGCATGACTGGCGGCTGGATCATGGGCTTCCTGAGCAGGATGAGACACATTCGCTCGAAATGAAGGGGGAGACGCTTACCGAGCTCGACTGGTCGTTGCGAGTGATCTCCGCGAGCCGTTTCTTGACCGGCGCGAGCAGAGCGAGAACCTGCGTCTCGAACGCGGCGTCGGTGGCGTCCCTGCGCTTGAGCGTGGCCAGGAGCTGCGCATGGGTCTGTGGGGCGTCAATATGGGTTCCGTCCACTGCGGAGATGCGGGACGAACCTGATAGAAATCTGCGTAGTGACGGGGCTCCTTCTCGCAATCCGCGAGCAGCTGAGATCCCTGGAACGCTTCGACGACGCGGGGGGTATAAGGGCGGGCTAGATGCGCCCATAGAGCTTGCAAAATACAGATAAAAGCTCTGGGGACATCGATGTTAGTACAGAGAAAGAGAACAATGTGTAATGCGATACCCGACAAGGCCCTGGATTTTATCCAGGAGATTAGACATTCGAGTCTGCTCGTGTGAGGCTCCGAGTTCGATGGTCATCGTGAGCTAAGGGCACCGACAGGATTGTGCTGGAAAGAACAATATCAGGACTGGGCGTGGGGGCGAGAAAGTGTCGGACTAACACACAGGATAATAAAGGGAAGGACGGAGGCCTCGATGGACTTGATCCACCGAGCACTTAGAGCGGTGCATCCTGACGGGCGGCCCGAGGAGGGAGGACGATTCCGCCCGACGACTTCCAAACAGAAGATCTGCAGCACAGGATATTACAGCTTTCCGTCTTTGGCCACCCATTCCAGAAATGTGACTGAATGATCAAACAAGGATCGCGGGAGAGCTCGTGGGCGCGAACAGACAGAGGGTCACTGGAGTTGTATTCGTCCGTCGGCGACGGAGATCCCATTCCCACCGACCCGAGAATGGACCTACGGGCATTGGTCTCAAATCAAATGATCCATTTTTTCTCGGGTGCTTGGGGAAGGAGTTTCAGATGGCGATGTTACCTGTTGGGAGCCCCGTGAATCATGGTATTCCGGCGGGAAGGTAAGAAACTTGAATATCGGAGATGGCAGTCGGAGACATACACCGCCGAATGCTGGCTGATTCACGGCGTGAAGATTTTCAAGGGACCTCTGCGGTCTTCTGTGAGGGACCTATGATTATGAATTGGTTTGCGAACGGTCTAAGCATTTGAGCAGCTCAACAAGAAGAAGAGCAGCTGGAGATTGGGATGAGGACTGAGGCTGTGTGATCTGCTTGCAGTTGATTGCAAGCAACTAGCGCCAAGGACAAACACCGCGTCCTTCAAACCACGACCAAACCAAAGCCAAACCACGCCTGATTATTTTGCGGCAACCTGTGGGTAGACTCTGTGAGGCTTTACTGCGGACGCCGATATCAATGCTCCATGCTCAACATCTGCGGAACTTCTTGGGCACGGTGGGAACTAGTACTCGTGTACTCACCGAGGGGGATTCATCATTCTGTCGAGCAACTGTCTAGTCCGACGGTCGGGAAGCTTGCAGGCGCTCGACGCTCCCCTCTTCCATTTTTTGCGAAGTTCCCCGTCCCATCTATGGCATTTAAAGATCGCAAGGTGCCCTGCGCTACTAGTGTTCGTTGATTCATTATCTGCTTGTTCCCTTGACTGATCGTTTTCCTTCGTGGCGACTTTCATCTTTGTCCCGCTGTGTCCTTTTGGATAAATTCCAGGACCCGGGACTTTAGCATCGACCCATAAACGCGGAAGCAAAGTAAGCCTTCTTCCTTTTCGAATGACCGCCAATCGATCCAAATAATCCCCTTCTCCTACCCTAAAGCTCCGTTAACTTAGAGCCTCTTAACCTACAGGTCCGACTCGAGGACCTGCTATATGACGGCATGCATCAGTCAATCAGCGCTGAGCGCCAACTGAGCGCTCACCATGAACGTCGTAGAACATCAGATTGGCGCCGAGTGATTGCGACCCATGGCGGGATCCTTTCAATTCAGCACTTTTGCGGAAGCCGGAGCTTATTTCGTGGCGCACGTCTGTTACTGCCGTTGGTTGATGGCTAATGACACACAGGGATCGTCGAATGAGTTGGTGCTTATTCCTTCTCTTATCGTCATCATGCTTACCCGCTCACGGGCGTCAATCGTCAAGGGCACCTCGGAATTGCGATCCCTTGTCTAATTAGCACGTTGCGCGAAGCGGCGACGAGCCCTTGTTCTTCTTTTTTATTCTTTTATCTCTCTCTTTCTCTTCTTTCTTCATCTCTCCCCTGCTTCTCGACGCAGGATGAGTGCACATCGGTCAGCTTGCTCCCTGCGGATCCTCGCTCACCGATCCACTGCAGGTTATCGTAGATGTGAGGCTGGATCCCCCCAGCCCAGGCGGCGCATACCGGTTCAGCCCCAATATAGTATCCCTGTCCACGGTTCAACGCTTACCTTCCGTTTCTCGGAAAGGTACGCTTTCTCTCCTGCTTATCCTGTGCACTCATTGAGATGGATGCGCGCAGCTCAAGCAACCACAGCGTCACGCAATCTACGTTCCTGAACCCCTGCACGCCTGTTCTGGGCGGGCTTGACTCGGGCTTCCAAGCGGTGCCGGCGGGTGCTACTAGCAATGTTCCCGAGTGGAGTTTCGTGGTTGAACACGACCGGCAGCGTGCATCTTATTCCCCGCAATAGCATGTTACTCATTGCTATATTAACGCTCTGGTTTCTGCGGACAGTCCAGTCCTGAGTACCATTGCACCTCTGGTGCGCATCCCTACCCTTCGTAGTCTTCTAACCAATGTCAACCCATCCGCAGGGATGGTCTTCGCTCTCAACGCAGTAGCGCAGTCCAGCTCCCAATCCGATGCAGACATCGTCTCGGACTTTGAGCGCGCGGCGCTCCAAGCAGGCCCATTATCCGTGTTTACTGCTGACGGCCAAGTAACCACGGTGCACAGCTCCTCGATAGTGCGCGTCGATGCCTCATATTTAACTCGGGTCTCGTGTGCCTGGATAGGCTCCCGCAGGAACTACGGAGGTCATCGACTGAACGCGCACCCTTGTAGTCGCCCCCCTCGTCCGTGATCCCGGCGGCATCGCCGGTGCGTCGACCCTGCATAATTATAGAACATCACGGGCGCCGTAGGCTCGCGTCCCCAAGAGGTGAGTCATCTCTGGATCGTTGACTTGGATTATGTCAGCTTCGGAAATCACCGAATGCTCTTCCAACAATTCACCAGGCAGCCCTCAGCATCCCAAATACACTGAGCGTGGACTATAATATTCCCTGAGTTGAATACAGCCCGAACACTAAGGAGTTAGAGTCTGGCTTCAACGAGCTTTGTACAGAAGCATTTAGTGATGTGGTTACCTTTGCTGGGGGGGGTCGTGGGAAGAAGTCCGTGATCCAGAGATCGATCACCTCCTCACTGCATATCCGTGTTCGCGTCGACGACGTGTTTACCACCGTTTACGGCTTCAAATCCCTGACCACCACCGCGTCGCCGGCGAGTGGGTGTGCCTCTACACTCTCCGCCCGCTTCCGAGTCTCAGGAGCCTACTAATACGGGCGGCGCTACGCAATGGGCCTCGGCTCCGCCGGCGGGCAGAACGCACGTCCCCGTCGCCGGGATCGTCGGTGTCGTCTTCGGTACCCTCCTCCTCCTCTCCCTTTGCCTTATCGCCCTCTTCATCCGGCGCCGGCGTGCACAGCGCCGCTCCGGTGGCCCCCGCGCCCTGGACCCCGGTCTCGGTCTCGAATCCGCCATCGTCGATCGCTCGGAGGAGGGCGACCTCAAGGCACGCCCGGATCCTCTCATCCTCTACCCGTACCCGAACGAGAAGAATCAGCTCCGGCTGGCCTCTTCGCATGCCAACTCTGAGTCTAAATTCGGTACAAAATCCTCTCAGGCGCCGCCGACGGCTGCTGACCTCGCGTTGGCCAACATGGCAGAGATGCGCATTATGCGGAGCCAGATGCAGCGGCTCGAGATGGAACGCGGATCGACGGCAGCTGCGATGGACGAATTGCCCTAGCAATATGTACCCAGATGACGCTTTGTATAGTGCTCCTCTCGAACCATCCCATCATTCCAGCGGAAACGCGTGTATTCCATGACTTGCCCTCCAAAAGGTGCATGTAAAACATTCTTCTGAGATCTCCTCGGCTGGCTGTTTCACCGAGGTTCTTAGATGTTCTTTATCGCTCAAATGAATGGAGGACCGAGACGCGATCGCACCTCATCCGAATCATCCGACTCTGGCTGTCGGCTATGTTGCGACGTTCATCCGAGAGTTCTTCCGGCATGAAACCAACCGGTCTACTTCGTTTTATTCTCTCCACCTTGCCCCTCGGTCTAGCCAGAGATTTCATGCACCTATTGGGATCTACAGTTGGCGCCGGTGCGCCTGGATTGACAGTACGAGGCTTGATTGGGACTCATGAAGCCAACCAAAAGCGAACATGAACCGCATTCCGACAGCCGGCGACAGGCTTCCTCGTGGTCAAGGCTCCACATAAGTTTTCCATGCCTATCTCGTCCATCTGATCTATCTAAAATTATTTCGCTTCAATACACTACGATCTCTGATGAACCTTCTTTCTCACGGTGTCTGTCCGTATAAGCGTCATCATTCGCTGGCCCCGAATCATGATGAGACCTCAAGCTTCAAGGTGAGTGGTCGAGACTCTGTTACTGACTATATCACCCCCGCCCCGAACCTCTCGCCGTAGAATGTCTTCTCCCAACTCTGTTGCACTCGTCACAGGCTGTTCCGAAGGTGGAATCGGTTTTCATCTGTATGTACCTGCCCCCGACTAGAAATAATTTCCCCTCAATTCCATGACACTACAGCTGCCAAAGTCTAGTGGCACGCGGATTTACAGTCTACGCAACATCTCGCTTGCTATCTTCAACTGAAAAACTTGACCATCCACTCATCAAACGACTGACTCTCGACGTCACAAGCGATGCTCATGTTAACTCGGTGGTCGCCACCATTATGAACGACGAGGGGCACATCGACCTCCTGATAAATAACGCAGGGGTGTTTGCGCCTGGTAAGCATTACATAAATTGAACCTACGGAATTGACTTGCACGAACGCTTCTACGTTGCCAGGGCCGATCGTCGACTGGACCGCGGAGGAGATGAAAGTGGTTTACGACGCGAATGTCTTCTCAATCTTCCGCCTAACGAGTGCCATCGTGCCCCACATGGCGCGCCGTTCACGGGGAACAATCGTCAACATAGGTTCGATCGTCGGAGAATTGTTAGAAATATTCTCTATAATCCGCAAACCAGAACCTAACGCTAATTTCCAGTCCGACACCATGGACGGGTGTATATGACTCCTCCAAGGCTGCCGTGCGGGCCCTCACTGAGGTCCTCGCCATGGAGTGCAAACCGTTTAACATCCACGTCATGCTCGTCGCGCCAGCCTCCGTCGCCTCCGATATTATGCGCAAGCATGCTGACTTCGCGCTCCCGGAGAATTCCATCTACGGCCCATTTCTGCACAATATTATCCAACGATTGAGCACCTCGAAGCGCAGCGGGACCGCGACACCGGGCGATGTATTTGCCGAAGACATCATTGCAAAAGCCCTCCGAAATCCGCCCCATTGACAGCGCTATGTCCTTTCCGGGGGGCACTCAATTCTATTTCGCATAGCGTCATGGCTCCCGCGGAGTTTCTATCTACATGTAGTATGGAGAATGTTCTCAAAACCCGAGAAGAAAATAAAATGTAAGCTGTCTCATGTCATATGTGGTGTTCTAAAATTCTAACAAGAACCCACAGCCATATGATGGCAGTTGCAGCTTCCGAGTCCTTTTATTATTGATGACATGTTCGGAGCCAATTGAACCTGTAGACGTGAACTAGTATCGAGGCTAAGAAGAGTAAGTCTGTAATCGCTCGTCTATCCTCGCAATATCCTGCGTCTGGAGAGATCGAACAAACAATGGGCGGGATATCTTCCAAAACTCAGCCGCTTTCTCCACATCTCCTCTGCGTTGAAAGATGTCTCCCATGCGCAGAGTGCAGTCGCCCCGACTGCGATGAATATCCATCGCAGTGAATCCGTCTAGAGCCACATGGAGGAGACTGAGCGCTGTTTCATCGTCAGCCTCTGCGATGAATAAATCGCCGAGACATCGCAGTGCGTGATAAATAGCGATGTGGTTATTCCCGTTCAATGCAAACGCCAAAAGCACGAGTGTCCAACCAAACGTGGATCGGACATCGGCCAGCTTGCAAGTGGGGTCGCCCAGCTTGTTCAAGCACAAAATGGAGGTTTCCTGGTCCTTCCCGCGAGTGCGAGCAAACGAGGCTTCCAGTGAAAGTCTTGCCTTGGCCAGGTATCCATCCCGGATATCTACGTATGCCAGAAAAACTTCAACAAACGTTACCCCGGTGGGATTCACAATTGATTCAAAGCTTGACTTGACCCCCTCCAGATGCCGGCGAACGTTGGTAGTGTCGAGGGCTATTTCGATGTCGATTACGCCAAGGTTCAGCCGATCATACGCATGCGCGAGGGGGGCCTGATCCGCGTAAGTTCTGGAATATAGAGCTCTTGCTTCGGTGTATTCTGTCTTGTGGAGGTGAACCTCCGCGTCGGAATTTATCAGCGCAAGATCTAGGCCGGAGCCTTGCAGGCCGCAGAAGGCGATGAGTGCCCGTGCTTCAGCAGATAACTGCACACAGGAAGCTAGATCCCCACGGGCGACGCGGCAAAGAAGGTCCACCCGAATGGCGTGTGCCTCAGGGTAAAAAAGGCCGTGGATTTGGGCCAACCGCCGCATCTCCCGCGTCTTTATCTGTGCATCACGATATTTCCCCAGTTGCCACTCGGACTGTGCCGCTTCTCTCAAGGCGATGCACTGTACGTTGACGTCTCGTACTTGCTTGCATAAGTCCAGCGCTGTCTCATAGTACTCCAACGCCTTGGGAATATCGTTGTGGTGCTGGCGGTAATATGTACCAATTCCACAAAGAAATTTGGCTGTATCAAATTTTAGAGCGGAATGTCTTCATTTGAACAAGTGGTTACGTACCTTCTCCTGATATATCTCCCACCGCTCTAAAGTGTTCCACCGCGAGTCTCTCGAGAGCCGCTGGATCTGGAATGGAATGGTACTGCCAAGTCGCAAGATACTCCGTGAGATACGCAGTATGCAGGTGATGATCTGCTAGTCGCTCCAGATAGGCAGGCACATGCTCCAGCATCTCAGAGGATCCTCTCCCAGAAACACGACAGAAGCCATCGAATGTGATGATGCTATACAACGTTTCGGTGAGATCTGGTTCATCCCAATCCAATCCATGCGTAAGCACAGTCTTTAAGTTCCCAACATTCGCTGCTATCCGCTGAGCTATTCCCGACGTCGAAAGATGTTGGTAGTCCTTCCAGAGTAGCATGAGGCCGTGAAAGAACTTTCGCAAAGGCCGGCATAATGCTGGGGACGGCGGATTATGAGTCTGGATGTACTCTCGGATGGGAACGAGCACCCGCAAGCGTTTGTCGTGGCCAAGGGATGCGAGAGATGTGCGGATGAGGGTTGTTTTGCTCCGCCCTATTTCTGGAATGGGGAAGTTGATCTGGGGTAGATCCGTATCGGAAATGCCGTCAGGCAAAAGCGATAAGAGGCTGAGGAGTTGATGCGCCCCCGGCGAGTCGAGCATACGCGGACTCGACAGCGATAGCCTGATCGACATATCTAGATTGGTCCGTTTATCGGGGCCTTCGGAAAAAAGCGTGGTTTTCTCCGCCTGCCACCGCGATAGCACGGTGTCGTAACCTTCAAATGCGGCTATGTTGGCGACGAGGGTAACTGCTAGCGGCAAATTATCGGTGAGGCCAAGAAATTCCTGGACATCGCGATCCCCGTGCATTTGGTCCGTAATATCAGCGAAGGTTTGTCTCGCAGCGGCATCAGTTAAGGGCTCCAGTGGCGCAAGAAATGGGCGAGTCCACCGGACTCTTCCTGGCCGTTCTGCCCCACGCATAGTGATCTATCAATAATGCATTAATACGACACCACTATGCACAGATCTAAGCGCACCAGAAGAGCCAGGTGGGGAATGTCGGTTAGGAGGGACAGGAACTCCTCAACTTGACTCCGCGAGCCGAGGGGCTCCCAACAAGTCTCGAGGTTGTCAAGTAGTAGAATAGAGGGAGGACATCCCATAAAGTGGCGCAAAAGCCGTTTCGAGGCATTTCGGGAGGCTCCGAGCCCGAGGTGAGAAACGATAATGGATGCGAGCTCATCGTGACTCGCAGCAGAATCGCAGGATACAAAGTGCCGTTGACCGTATCTTGCGGTGATGTCAGGATGGTGTAGGGCCGCGGTCGCTAATGTGGTCTTTCCGATTCCACCTGCTCCCAGAATAGCTACTCGGCTTGGATCCTGAAGTAGAAGGCGGATTAAGTCGTTTAGCTCATCATCGCGGCCATGGAATATTTTCGGGTTGGCGGGTAGAAGAAGAAGAGAGGTGGTACTGATTCAATGGTTGCATCAAGTTCGTGCCGGCCCGATGGGGACGAGAGGCTCACCTGTTTCCCATTTCGAACAGGCCTTTGCTGATCTTAGAACACATGTTATTTTGCGATTGTGACGATGAAGTTTGAACAAACCAGGGAAATATTGTCCGATTCTGTGACTTCAGGTTGCGCATCGAAGAGTTGAACTAATTCCTCGTGGCGCTTTTCAGCCTGCGCGCGAAGGTCCGCCAGTTCATTGGTTACGACTAGGGAAGTTCGAACCTAAATCTCATTAAAAGTAAGTCAATATAGATGCCGCGCGTTGTTCCACCAACTCCAAAGATATCAAGAGCATGTCGCAATCCTGAATGGCATTCTTCCAATTGCGCTGTATTTTCGCCATGGCGGAATAGCCGTTTGAACATGCTGGTATTCTGCTGTGCTCGAATAAATGAATGCACCTTTTGGAGTGTGCTGGCCTAGGTATCAGCTCGGTTCCAGGTGTGTTAAACGGCAACCACGGACTCGGCGAATGCTCCGATGTTATGTAGTGTCGCTGGTGAAAGATCACTTTCAACATCGGACTTTGCGCATAGATGCAGAATGACGGAGAGAAGTTCGTCAATTTGGGAGACCATGCGGATGCATTCATCCCTATTCGTTTTAGCTGACTATAAAAAAGATACATCAACGTAAGGTAGACGCAGGCAATGCATGAATCACGTCGGCTATGGTCAATATCGACAGGCTGACGGCTGCAATCGTCCGCAGAAACGGGATCGGTGACGAATCTGCAATGTCGCGTAGAGTCGAAGCAGCGATGGTCGCATATCTGAGAACACTGTCCAGTTTCCCATGCTTTTCACCGCTTATAATAACAGGCATGGCCTGCAGAGTTCAGCCTGGCCAAGTGCGGACTGGCGGAGCCACAATGGGAAGATGTGGAGTCCTGATCTGTCTAAAGTCCGAAGCATCTCGTCAAAAAGACTGGACGATGCAATAAGAACGGGCGGCTCTCCCACTTGATGCTTTCAGGAGGATTATTGACCGGCACTTCGCAGAGCCTTCCAGGTGGACCAGATCTTGTGAGTTGTCAGTGAGTCCCAGCAGCGAAGTGAGGCAAGGCAAAACCCAGACGGGGAATATTAATCTTATCAGGTTATGCCGTGACCGACGCCAAAGCGGCGTCGAAGTGACAGTAGGAATTTAAACCCAAATAAGGGGAGTAATAAGACTATGAACAGCCAACGGTTATCAGAAAGTCGGTCAAGTCGGATCTTGCGTCGGATGCAAATGCCCTATTTTGGGGTTTTTCTGGTCGACCCCGTTGTATCCCGCTGCCTGACAGGGCTTACGAATCGTATTCAGAATCGCCATCCAAGCGGGCCGCGTTCAATTCAATGTTGATAGTATGTAGACAGTGCCAGATGCCAGCACAACAAGAGTCCCCAGTGGGAACAGGGATCGGTGGGCTGTGATTGACCCTGGATACGAATTAGAAGCTTGTGTCCAAACCTTCAGTGGCGTGCCGTGTGTGGAGGGCCACTGGGTGATGATGCCAACCACTGGTGAAAGTCAAAGTCAAAGAGAGTCGGAGATACCCGAGACCGGAGATAGCCTAGTCTGGAGTTTACCGTGACCACGCGCCCTGTGTTAGGCGGTGGGGGTCATTACATAATCGTCGGAGTTCAAATTATATCAAAGCTTTCCCTGCTTCAGCCTGACCACAGCGGACTAAATGTAAGAAGCCAAAAGTCCTGGATCTGAATTTTGAGCAGATCTGCCTCCTTGGAATGTTCGTATTCTCCATTTTCGAAGAGAAACGCAACGCTGCCTTGCTCACGTGACCAGTCATCAAAGTTCGGCATCGCGATTGCGAGGTCTAGGTGAGCGAAATGACCGAGAAAACTCCTTATTCGGGGTGTAGCTCACGATATTCTACCCCGGATTGTGGAAAAACGCGTCGTAACCGTGGTTGAAAGGTTCGAGAAATTTGAGATTACATAATAAGGCCGACCTCGATTAATCACCTCGGGTACAAGGTGAGCGATCACGTGAGAAGCTGAACCCGTCTCGCCTTGCGGCCTTTAGTTGAACGTTCGGTTGTAGCTCAAATCGTACGGTGATATGGTGCACCGATATTTAGCTGAGGAATTCAGTCAAAAAAATTGTCCTTCGCGTTTCCTTTTCACTACCACGGGGCTTCAAGTTGTTTTTGAGCCGGTTTGATTCAACAACAAGCTCGGCAGGGACAGCTTACTACTATTGCAGTACAAGTGCGTCAACATACAGTAGTATTGGCGACACATAAGGCTGTTAGATTATTTAACACACCATCATTAATCCAAACCGCCCAACCTCACGGAAGCGCCAACCACTTCTCGATCAAAAGCCCCAGATTAGGCGTGCCGACGCCTGCAGTGAAGATAAATCCACGAAATATGGGGTGGCGAATCGAAACCCACCTGTGGCAGCATCCCATCCCGATACGCTGAGATAACACCAATGTTAATGTCTAACGAATTATAGGACGGGAACTTACGCCTGGAATCCACCGCCCCGGTCTCCCTGCCCTGTGCGGTGCCGAGTTAGCTATGCATTGCAGAAGGTGCTGATCCAGAGTGGGCGTACATCCTTTGCAGCCCTGACTTATCCCGGACACGATGTCGTTGAACGCGCCCGCGAAGTGCGGCGAGTAGATCTGCGGCATCATCGTTAGCGCACAACGTTGTACAGTCTGGGGACACTCACAGCGGGATTGATGAACCCTGCATTCGTTCGAGTATTATTTAATTACAACTGCGAGCACCGTGATAATAAAGTTGCTCACCAACAGGGGTTTTGCCCACAGCGAGGCGGGCGTCGTTCACGAGCGTGATGATGGAAGCGACGGTGGGCGCGGAGCCAGACGTTCCGCTGTTAGCGGAGAACACGCCCTCCTCGACGGCCACGAAGTTGTTCCTGAAGCCCATGACTCGGTTATCCTCTGATAATATCCATAAATTGGGTCCCGACGTACGCGTTGGCGCTTATGTCTGGATATGCACGCTGCACGAAAGAAATTGAGCTGCACATGAGTATATCTTGAACCGCAGAAGGGTTTCGGACGCACCCCTTTATGGTTAAAGTGCTTCAGCTGACCCGGGTTCGTCTTCCTCAGCCGCGCCAAGAACGAGTCGACTGCGGCCTTTTGGTACTTCGGCATTGCGAAGCGGTTGCTGAACCCGCCGCCGCCCGACTCAAAGAACCCGTGCGTAAGGTCTTGATTCCATACTTCCTCCGAGACCCCGGCGCCACTGGCGTTCGCCTTGACCTGCGTCCCGCCGACGGAGGTTATCCACGGACACGCGCCAGGCCAGCCCGGATTGAAGTGTGTCGCGTTGAGGTTGACGGATCCTGGGAGTCGATGTGAGTTCTCCAGCCGGTCGAAGCACAGTCAAGTAGGGACACGAACCGTTATCATCGAGGCAATACCCGCGCGTCGTGCCCGCCGCGCCAAAGTTCCCCGCCGAGAACAGCACCGTCACGCCCATGAGTCCGAGTTTCGCGAACTCGTTGCATTGGCGCTCGGCGTAGAACGGCGACAGCCGGTATTCGAAGTCCGCGCGCGAGTTACTAATTACGAGCGGGGGCGTCACCGTGCCGCAAGAGTGCTCTTGCACATTGCCGATGGTGAGATCGGGGAACTGCGGGTCGAACGCGAAGTCGTCGCCGCCGTCGGACGTGCAGTACTCGCCGTCGACGGCGTCGAGCCATTCATTGAAGGAAATGAAGTTGCCTGCCAGGGGGGCGGGGACGGGTCAGCGCGGGTCCGGGTGGCGGGAGGAGACGTACCGGTGAGCATGTCGCCGACTTGGAGCATTGTGACGGGCTGCGGATCCACCAAGAACATGGTGTATTGGAGGATCCAGCCGTCCTCGCCGACGTCGGTACCTTCCACGGCGTCCACGATGCCTGAACCTTGGAATTAAAATGATTGTCTTCTGTGTTTATCTATTCACTGACCTCCGTCGATCGAAACGAAGAGAGGCGATTTGCCAACGAGGGTCGGGGAGAAGTTCGCGAAGAAGGTGTCGAGGTCCGACTGGAGGTACGTCGCCGGCGCCTGGCTGACTGTGGACGATGTCAGCTGCCACTGTATGGCGCGGCGGGTTGCTAATACGCACCGATCCCGAAGCTGTTTCGGTCTACGGCTTTGGGGACATACGTCATATTGTACAGCGATCGAATGCACGCGGGAGTAAACGCCTGATCGCAGTCGGCAGGCAGGGCAGGTGTGGTGCGTTTCTTGTTCTTGGGCGCATTCGGCGCGGACGTGGCTGGGGACGACGACCCGAGCTTAATATTGGGTTGCACGGTTGGCGTGATGATTTCAATATGGCTTGCAATGTGCGCCGGAAGCGAGTAGGAATCGCACGCTAAAAGCCCGAACCCCGCGTGAGCAAGAATAGAGACGGAAGTATATGTATAGTGCGCCTCACCTGCGTGTTCTTCGCCGGATTCGTGTGTGTACACATGGTATTCCGCCCCGAGGAGCGTCTCCACCTCGCCCACGCTGGCGTCGTCGACGTGGATCCAAGCCTTGTTCCGGCTCAAGCGGAGGCGCTCCGGGGCGAAGCCGGCGTCTGCGAGCCACGCGGTGACGGCGGCGCGCGTCTCGTCCGCAGGCGCAAACACCTGCGCAACCTGTTCCGGGGACCAGTGCTTCCCGTAACTTGGGGACTCCGGCTCCGAGACGGATGCGAGGTGCGCGGCGAGGGCGGCGGTATTGCGCTGCTTCAGGCCGATCTTGAGCGGCACGGCAACGTGCGGTTCAAGGCGCCGGGCGTGTGTTAGCGAGGGGTGCGCGGCGCGTTTCTCGTGCACAACACTCGAGGTGGGAGGAGCTGCGACGGCGGAGCCTGCGAGGAGGAAGGTGAGGAGGATGAGATGTGCTGGAATATGCATTGGATGCTGAGATGATCTGAACACGCAATGGCGCTTTATACGCGAAATTTCGTATATTGGGAGCTTTGCGCAGGCTGTCGGTGCCATTTTCGCTGCGCATGTCAGGCAGTCATCGCACGTCAGATAGGTGTTTCGAGTCCTGCGTATAACGGACCAAATGCATATTCTAGGTTTAAGAGGCAATATTTAGTTCCGGATGTTCCGTGGTGAATTACGCGAGGAGTGCTTGCTGGCGATATTCATCGCATAGTGCATAACGCTGCCCATAGAGGTTCCGTCTAGCTGCGACTTAGGCAACTGATGAAGACTAATGAGGAGCGGAGCTGATACTGATACTGCGGGTTGATGGGATGAGGAAGCCACTTTCGCCAAGGATACACATGGCTGCAGCCAAGAATAGGCAGCGAGACGAAACGCAGGGATGAAGGCTGACTAGGTGGATAGATTCCCTTGTATATCGGCGCAATTGAAACTTGAGGCCGAAGAGGAAGTTCGATTGACACACGGAGGATTCAAGTTGAGGCCCGAGGGGAAGCGGTGTCGAGCTTTGAAGGCTTGGGTTCAAGGACTCCGAGTCTGAGATCCCTCAGCAGAGCTGGAGACCGGGGACTGATCTACTTAGTGCACCCAAGTAGACCCGGCCGCAGCAGCTGGAAATGGGCTTCTCTGACACCTCCCGGCCCATTGAACTCTCCGAGGCAGAAACTTGGGTTGACCGTCGACTTGTACCGGTACTAGCACCAGCGGTGCGGGTTCCAGCGGCACGACGGCTGAGGCTGAAGAGCTGCCAAGTTCATTGTGGCAAGCAAGTGGCAAGACAAGACGAAAGATTCAAAGAATGCGGCCATGATGCCGACGCACGTGACCATCACTGGATCACTGTTGGGATCAAGGGGTACTCGCCGGAAGAAGCCGAGACACAGCCTCATAGGGTGGGTCTGGACGACCTTATTTCACTTTTCGGAATTTGGTCGGAGGACTCTAAAAATGTGTTTAGAAGGGTAAAAAAAATCCCACCTTTTTTTACCCAGTTGAAGGTGGTCGAGGTCAGTGTAGCCTTCGAACATGACTTTCTGCGTCCACAAACAGCGCGCATCACCGCCTGATAAGTGTTAGATCAAGGCTAAAATGTGAGCATTTGCAACCATTTCCGTGGGAATACTTCCCGATTTGGTGCTTACATAACTCGGCTAATAGGGTAGGGAGGGTCTGGACGGCCTTAATTCACTTTTCCGACGTCGTGTAGCAAATTTTAGTCCTGGGTACCCCTTGGTTGGGATCCAAGCACTGGCGCGTCAACAACGCGTGCATTGTGAGTCCTGTACCGAAAGTCGATGTGAATATTGCATCGAGGCTCTCAGGGGGTCTGACATGAAAATGAGATGTTAATGGGACCGAGCGTTAAAAACGTTGGAGTTCGGCCGACGCGTTCGGCCTAAGTATCTTTCAATCTCTGAAAGCAGTGAAGCCTGAGCTTTGGAAAGCCTGGATGCTACGCTTCCACAGGAAATAATTGGTAATATGTGGCTAAAATAGCTTCATATTGGCGCGAAGTCCGGTGTCAGAGCTCAAACTCGGCGTAGCGTCCTGTCACTCTGTTCCGCCAGAGACTCACGCAAATCCGGGACGCAAGGCCCAGGCCCACAATGACAAAACTCTTGGCGTTTGAGCTCTGTTGCGTACCATGAGCCGGACTACCTGAAGTCTCGGGACATTCGCATAATTTTGCGCACGATCAAGCGTTGTACTTGGTCCAGAAGGTACTGCTTGCATTCTAATCATCGTGGTACTCCACTTATTCGATCAGTCGATTTTCCACGATCAGAATACTGAGCGCCGATCTAAAGGACTACTGTTCTCTCTGGGCCTAGGCCCGATGTCCCGTTCGTGTCGAGCCTAGATTGTGCGTATTTGGTCGAACCTTTTTCTTATATCTAATTATCATGCAGGATTTTCTTGTAAGTAGTAGGATCAAAGCGCACGCCCGATTGAAAACCCCACAAAACCCCACAAAACCCCATCGTCCCCACCGTCTGCTCTCCTCTGCCCCCCTCTTGTCAATAAGGTTTTGGCGGTTGACGTCACCTGCGCTCCTGAAATTTCCCTAACAAACCTTCAACGCAATGGACGGACGAGGTATAAAGACCGCGGTGAGGGATTCAATTTTGCATCCACCAGAGCAGCTCATCTCCCGCACCAACATCAAAAACACCTCCACTTCCATCCAAACCCCACTCCAATCCTGATGTTCTCCTCCTCAGTACTCGTCCTCGCATTCGGCCTCTCCGCCAGCGCCAGCCCCGCACCCTCCCAGGACGTCGAGCGCGCTGCCCGCGACACCGTCCCTGACGCCTCCGTCTTCTCCGACTTCCAGACCCTCAAGGTCGCGACAGACGCGATCATCCTCGGAATCGGAAAACAAACCACTGTCCATTCGTTTGAGATCCAATTTCCTCCCCTTCAATGCAGACTCGATCGTCGCTGCGGAAGATCCCGCAGGCTGCGCGACCAGCGTCGCGCCACTCCTCACCGAGCTCACCGACGCGCTGAACGCCGCGACCACCTCGCTGTCCTCGCTCTCCCTTGGCGACACAGACTTCAATGCAAGGGGTTCTTCCCAGTGCAGGCACAAACGGAAACGATTATGCGATAGAAAATCCAGGAACCAGCTTTTGTACGTTCATGATATAGTCTATGCCCTTCTTCTGGCAGAGAATGCAGTACCTCATGCGGAGAATCTCCCAACTTGGACGGATATGTATGCATAAATGTCCAACGATATCGATTCGGCGCTAGGGAACCTTCTGGAACAGATCTGGTCCGAAACTCAACCAACCCGAGCCCCAAGACTACAGTACTTACAACACACTTAAATTTCTCAACTGATTCCAAAATTTATTGGAGGATCCCTGCAGCTGGTCGATTGGCAAGAGAGAAATTACCGTAGCTAAGATATGTGAGGTGAAACATTCAAGCGCCCTCTATTTGCACCTATTTACCCCATTTCCTTTCCGCGCGTCGACGACGTGACTCGGCTGGCTCCCCGCGCCAAAGCCTCGTTCTCGCAAAACTCCACCCAATGCTACAAATCTGCCGTGCGGAGGACGGTCAAGTGTTTCAGGTGTGTCCCTGCGCTTCCCACCGACTAAAGGCTAACCATCTGGCAGGTTAATGCAGGCGTACGAGACATAGAACGGTACGCACAATGGCGCACACATACGTCACCCCGCTCACTCAGCGTAGAATCGGGAGCCTCGAGCTCTTCCTGCACCAGGAGACGGGCGTCGAGCAGGAGGCAGTTCTCGCGTACCTGCCCGACGGGCGCAGGCTTACGAACAGCAACATCCGCGAGCTGGCTGGCGCGCAGAGTCAGACGGTGTTCGTGTTCAACAAGTACTATCTCGACCTCAACCTCGACGACGTCCTGCGCGAGCTGCGCGTCGAGGCGCCGCTGCAGCCGCCAATAGAGGGTGCGTGCCCTGCCCTCCATTTCTCACTAATAATACTTATAAGCGCGCAGACAGCATCGCCGCCACTCCGCCCTTCCGCCCCTCGCAGCTCGCCGCCTCCTACCTCCGCACCGCGCGCCTCCACACAGAACACACCGCGCACCTTCTGTCCACCCTCCACGCTCAGCACGAGGCCCTGCGCGTCGCCCTCAGCGCGCTCGACCACCACGTCCTCGCGCTCACAGACACCTTCGCCGCCGTCGCCGCCGGTGCGCGCCGCGAGCTCGAGCGGCAGGCGGCGCTACTTGCGGGCCTCGAGGCGGATTTACTGGTGATTGGGCGGGTGCGGGTGCACGGCGAGTTCGTGTCCGCGGCGGTGCGGAGGGCGATGGAGAAGGGGGAAAAGGCGCGCACGTTGGGGGATTATGTATCGGGGGTGAAAATGCGGCAGGTGGGGGAGACGTGTCGGCGAACGCATGGTGGGTGATACTCTCCCTTATCTTGCTGTAGAGGCTGACGGGGCGCAGACGACCTCCGCGGGCGGTTCATCGATACGGAGCAGGCGGTGGCGCAGCTGCAGGAGGGCACGGACTCGGTACGCGCTACGATTCTGGCCACAAGGTGCGTCTCGTGTCACTTTACAGCACTTCATTAACTGACGGTGCTGCTAGTCTGCTAGACGACGCCGAATCGTCCTCCCGCCGCGCACAAGACACTTTGGAGAAGATCTCCCACGGCGCCGGTGTGCTTGAGGGTGCGTCTCCCTCCCTTCCCATCGCCGCAGAGAAGCTAACATCGTGGAATGAATGTAGGACACGTACCCGACCCGGATGGTGTGCTGCAAGGTGGGTTCCCCGCGTCGATGGTGGGCGATGGGAGCTAACGCTGATCTTACGATGTAGAGCTGCGCCAGCTCGATTTCGTGCTGCGGCAGGAGGTGCAGGTTATCGCGGGGCTCAAGGTGCTTTTTTTCTTCCTTTCGGCTTTGAAGATATTATTTCTTGCCACTATTCCTTCCCTTCCCCGTTGGGGCGTCGGACTGCTCCTCTCGCGGCTTTTCGCCTTTCCATTCTGGGTTCTGCGTTTCGTCCACCCGTTGCCGGCGAACGTTTGCGTCTTTTTTTCACTTCCCCCCTCCCTTCTTCCCCTCCTTCCAAAATTCCTTTCGCACTTTCGCCCTGCTCCGCGGCGCTGCCAGCTTCGCTATTTTGTTGTTTTATTGACCATGCTCACTCGATGCTCGGCACCTCATCTCCCGTCGTCCCGTCATTCTATCCCCACCGCATCATCTTTTATTCCATTCACATCTCCCCTGACCCCGTCCTTCTTTTCATTTTTTCTTCTTTTTCTCTTTCTCTTCCTCCCTCCCTTCCCGCCATCCTTCCACTCACGCCCCGCTTATCTTATCTAGAACGCCTCAACACAACACACCCTCTCCGCCCTGCACGCCATACGCGGGCTCAACGACGAGATGGTGCGGCTCCCGCCTGCGCTCGCCGCGCTGCAGGCGTCCCTGCGCGGGAAGACCAGCTTCTCGCATATCGCGCGGCTGCATAATATGCTGTATGCGTATGGGGCGACGGTGGTGGAGGTTGTTAGGCGGAAGGAGTTTGGTGAGTTCTTTGGCGCAGGGCGTTCTCTGATCCCCTTTGTCCTTTCCTGCTCTCCTTCACACGCTCTATACACTCCGTCCCGCTGTTCACCCCTCTCCCGCTCCCTCCCCGCGCGCGCGCCCGTCCCCTCCTCCCTGCTTCCTCCCTCTGTCCTCCATACTCTCCCCCTCCCCTTCTCTCCGCTGACCACCGTGCCCGCTCCCTTCGCCCCGCTCCCTCCCTCCCTCCCCTCCCCTTCGTTCGCCCAAGACCAAAACAAAAGCTAACAAACGACCCCACAGCTCGCTTCTTCTACCAGCGCGCCACAGAGTATATTGGAGGTCATGGCGAAGCTATCGTGCGTCTTTCTCTTGCCTTCCTTTATTTGTGGTTTCTATTTTTATTTACAGTTCTCTATTGTTCCTTCTATCTCTCCTGTCATTCGACCTCTTGGAATTGTAATTGCGGCTTGTCCTCCCTTCTTCTTCTTCCCTCTTCTTCCCCCTCCTACTCACGCTAACCATCCACTCCCTCTACAGTGCCAGCGAACGCAAGCGCCGGCAAGTCCACCGCGGCGAGGTGCACGGGCAGCTCCCCTTCGAAACGCGCCTCGAGGACACGGTGCCCACCATCGACTTTTCGCTTCGCGGGACTTTGGACGGGGATGCAGCGGGGGAGGGGGAGGGCGGATATTCGTTGGAGAGGGGGGATGTAGACGGTGAGTCCTGCTTCCCGATACGCGGCCGACTGACTGAATACAACGACGTGCTAGCCCTCCTGCGCGTGCTGGACGACCTGGAGACGACGGCGGACGACCCTGTCGCGCGCGCGGCGGTGCGCGAGTGCCGTGCTGCGCTTGAGAGGCTGGTCGCGAAGATGGATGGGCTGGAGGCGGGGTTTGATAGGATTGCGGAGCGGTCGCGTGAGTGCCTTCTTCCATTCGCCCTTCACATAATCCTAACGTGAGCTGTATACGCTTGCAGTGCTGTCTGCGTCCCGACTGTCGCTATCGCGCCGCCGGTGTGAGTGTTTTCCGCTTGATCCAATGAGATGCGTGCTAAAGTCAGGACAGCGACGGAGGCAGACGAGCAGGCGTTCCAGGAGCTCGCGCAGGAGCTGAGCGAGGCGCGGCAACGGGAGGAGGGGTACGAGGCGGAGGTGCGGGGGATGAGGGGTGAGATCGACCGCCTGCGCGGCGACGCGCACGAGGAGCGCGAGCGCGCGGACGCACTCGATCGGGAGGTGTTGCAGGCGCGCGCCCAGTTGGAGGGCGCGGAGGCCCGGGGCGTGCTGCTGGAGGAGCGCGCGAGCACAATGGAGGCGCGGAATGCACAGCTCGCGGGGGACGCGGCGGAAGCGGCGGAGCAGCGGCGGCGCGCGGAGGCGCTACGGGAGGAGCTCGAGGGCGTGCGCGCGGACTTTGAAGCGGTCAAGGCGCTCGAGGCGCGCCATGCGGAGAAGGTCGCGCATTTGCTTGAGGAGCAGGCGAATAATCTGCGGATACTGGAAGAGGCGCGCGCGAGAGGGGAGGATTTGGAGGGGCAGATATGGGCGGCGCGGAAGGAGAGCGAGGGGGTGGAAGGGGCGTTGAGGGAGGCGGGGGAGGAGAGGGAGCGGATGTTGAGGGCGCAGGCGGCGGAGCATGAGCGGGTGATTCGGGACCACCGGGCGGAGGCGGATGGGGACCGGGCGGTGTTGGAGAGGCAGTTCCATGAGCTCACGGCGGTGCACGAGCATACGGTGCGGCTGCTCGACGGCGCGAAGACGGAGAAGGACGGCGCGGTCAAGGAGGTAGGGATGCTACGGGAAGAGCTGCGGCGCGGGGAGCGCGAACTGCGGGAGGCAAGGCACGCGGAGCGCATGCTGCGCGATGATCTACGGGCGGGGCGCGCGTCGCAGGAGGACTTTGAGCGGCGCCTGGAGGGAAGCGGGAGGCTCGTGGCGCAGATCCTCGACGTTGCGATGGCGTTCCGGAGCGCGCATGTCAAGGCGCTGAACGCGGCGCAACTCATGGCGACGCACCCGGGCACGGGGCCGCGCGCCAGCACCAGCGCGGGGCTCGCGGAGTCAGGCTTCTCATCGGCGATGCGGCATAGCGTCATCGGGCAGCTGGACGAGCCGTCGCCGATCGACCCGTCGGACCCGCCCGCCGCGCTAGAGGCGCTCCGCGCGTTCGATCACGACCTCTTCTTGGAGGCCATCACGAAGACAGGGTCGACGATCCGGAAGTGGCAGAAGCAGTGCAAGGAGTACCGGGAGCGGGCGAAGGGCAAGATCTCGTTCCGAAATTTCGCCAAAGGGGATCTCGCGCTGTTCCTGCCGACGCGGAACTCGGTGTCCAAACCGTGGGCGGCGTTTAATGGTGCGTTCTTTTCGTGCTCTCGCGTAGATAAGGACGGCTTCCGAGGTTTTCCCTTCCGCTAGTTTCGTTCCCGCACTATTTTCTGCAGGCGACGGGCCACCTTGCTGAGCAGCTCAAGACGCGCGAGTGGATTGTGGCGCGGATCACGTCGATAACGGAACGCGTTGTCGATCATAATGTGGGTTCTCAGCTAAACTAAGAGGAAAACAGTGATCTTGGATACTCATTACAATTTTATTTTAGGATCCGACGAGTAACCCGTATGGGCTCGGGGACGGGGTGAAGTATTATATGCTGGAGGTCGAGGATTGGACCCAGCCGAGCCAGCAGAATAAGCGCAAGGTTTCATCGCGGAAGGTCTCCAAGGAGCAGCCGCACTCGCTCGTGGACAGCACACCCACGTTACCACCGGGGCCGCCTGAGGCGGAGGTGGAGGATACGTTCCTGACGACGCACTCACCGAATCTGCACCTCTTCCCCGTCCGCGCGCGCTCTAGCTCCTCGCCCCCCGTCCGCCCCTCGTCTTTGTCGCGTTTGCTGGCACAGGCCGCGCCGGATTCGCAATTAGAATCGATCCCTTCCCGCGATAGGACGCCATCCCCGCCCACATCGCCCCCGCCGCCCGCCTCGCCGTCCCACCACACCGGCTCCGCGCCGCACCACGTCCCGATCCTCAGCTCACCTCTGCGGCCGGGCTCCCGCGCATCGCGCATCTCCACTACGTCGCGATTCTCCGTGGGGCGCATACCCGCTCTGGGAAGCGTCTCCTCCGGATCGCCCGGCGCTGGAGCCAAGGCGCCACCCACCACGGCGCTTGCCGAGCAGCTCATACTTTCATCATCCCCCTCTTCCGCCGAGGCAAACAACCCCTTCCGAAGCCCGTCCACACCATCGCCAGACGACTCCATGGCCGAGGGCGTCGCGAGCGTCCTGCGCCACAGTCGTCGCCGCACCACGTCGTATCACGTCCCGCGCACGTCGCCGCTCGCGCCCACTTCCGTGTCGGAGAGCACGAGCACGAGCAGCGCGACCGTGACCGCGAAACCGACCCTCACGGCGAGCAACACCCTCGCGAATCTCGCCAGCAGCTGGGGTGTGTCTTTCGGGCGGAAGAAGAAGACCGAGATCAGTGCTGCTGCCACTTTGGCGTCGACAGCAGAATTGGAGACGGGTGCAGACGATTATAGAACCCAGGAGACATCGGCGTCTGAGCTGCTCAAGCGGTTTTGATTTAGCTTAATGCGGAGAGAGAACTTGGAGAGAGCCGCTTTCCGTCCGCGATTGTGATGCCTTACCGCGTCCTCACAACGTTCGCGAACATCGGTGTATGTAGCGCATGCACAGGCACTCGGCCACCCTCGGCCTCGCACCCGGAATCGCTACGAATTCCGGTCCGGCGCTGAGTCGAGACCTTCACGGGAATACTTACATAGATGTTTTTCATGTCTCGTTCACTCAATGGATCGCGCTCTCGGAGAAACATGGATTGGCGACCTCCACACCCTCACTAATTAACCTGACGGCCGGGCAAACTTCGGAAGTAGGTTAACATTTTGATCACACGGCCTTCAGTTGTGGATACTAGCGAAAAGATGCGAAAGGTGGGCGTGCAGGCATTTGATTACCCCGGATTGTGGGGAATTGTCGATGAAATTATCCAGCGGAAGAATACCTAGTGCGCCACCTTGCGCCTAGCTTGAACCAGTATGCCTGGCGCACTCTCGATGGCTGATTCGAGGCTTATCCTAGGTTTATCATCACGATTGCCAATGGACCGGCTTCTGTATAGTTTCTTCCGTTTTCTGTTATTGGGATCACACGCTACCCCTAGTCAACTGACACCTCCTTCAGGAAGCCCCTTTATGGGAACCACCCGAATACCGCTGCCCCAAATCCGCTCCCGGAGTACCTTAGGAGAAACTCCAAAACCTTATGTCATTTGGGCCGCTATACATAAAGCCCCCGCCGCGGAAACGAAAATGCAGGCATCTTCCCCGCCCCCCACTTCCTTGAGCAGCCAGTCCCATCCACAATGGCCGGCGGACCCGTTGCAACTGCGAGCGGCACTAATGCCTACACGCACCTCATGGACCCGAACCGGAAGTGGTACAACAACAGACGGTGCGCCTTTTTCCCATTCTGCGGGCGGTCGATCTGACTATGGCGTCTCACTCCCAGCCTCATCATCCTCAATGCATGGATCGTCTTGCTGTAAGTGTACTGCAACTATCACGGACTCTTTGTTCACTGACTTTTTTTTCAAGACTCATCACTTCGTCGACCAATGGTTACGATGGAAGTATGATGAACGGGCTGCAATCCTTGACCCAGTGGGAGGACTACTTCGACCACCCCACCAAGGGTAAACTCGGTTTGCTCAATGCCATCCAAGTAGGTCTTCTGTTAATTACTGGGAAATCTTATTGAGTCTCCTCCCCAGAATATTGGCGCTCTCGCCGGATACCCGTTTGCGCCCTACATGTCGGACGGTATCGGACGGCGGCCGACGGTTTTCTTTGGCGCACTCATCATGTGTATCGCGACTGCCGTACAAACTGCCTCCCAGTCCGTTGGCATGTTTATTGGTGCTCGGTAATTATATTCCACCTGCATATATCGTCCGTTGCTCACACATGTTTTACTTCCAGCTTCCTCATCGGTTTCGGCCTTACCTTCGCCGGTAAGTACCTGGCGCGACTATATACGCACCTGCTCCGTTCCTGACCGCTGTGTGATTCAGCTAATGCCGCCCCGATGTTGGTCACCGAGCTTTCGTACCCCAAGTACCGTGCGCCCCTCACATCGACGTACAACTCTCTCTGGTACTCCGGCGCCATCGTGTTAGCATGCTTTTCCTTTCTCCGTTGATCGTCATCTGACGGCTTTGACTTAGGGCTGCGTGGGCGACCTTTGGGACTTTCAAGATTCAAAGCACATGGGCGTGGCGGGTGCCCTCGCTCTTGCAGGCCATCCCCTCCGTTCTTCAAGTCTGCTTCGTCCTGTTCGCCCCCGAATCTCCCCGTTACTTGGTCAGCAAGGGAAAGGATGCCGAGGCTCTGAAGACCCTCGCGTACTACCATGCTGACAGCAATGAGTGAGCCTCGCATCCCGCTTACATCTTACGACGATTCTGACGAGCCCCAGGGATGACCCACTTGTCAAGTACGAGTTCGAGGAAATCAAGGCAGCTATCGAGTTCGACCGCACAGGTAATGCTCCCGCCTCCGTTGGAGATGTGTTCTGATCATACATCCTTTAGTCGCCGCCAACGTCGGCTGGAAGTCGTTCCTCACCACCCCCGGCAACCGCAAGCGTGTCAGAATCATCGTCGCTATTGCCTTCTTCTCCCAATGGTCTGCCAACGGTCTTGTCTCGTACTACCTCAACAAGGTTCTCAACTCGGTCGGTATCACCGATCCCACCATCCAGGTGCGCCCGCTCTAAATCTGCCCTCGTCATCCGCTGACTGACCCACGCCTCCAGCTTCTCATCAACGGTATCCTCCAAATCTGGAATCTCGCCTGGGCGCTCCTCGCTTCCTCCATGGTCGAGCGCTTCGGTCGCCGCCTGCTCTTCCTGACCTCGGTCGGTCTCATGCTCCTCTTCTTCACGATGCAGACCATCTGCACCGCGCGCTTCGAGATGGACGGGAACAGCTCCGCGGCACACGCCGTCATCGCATTCATCTTCCTCTACTACGCCTCTTACGAGTGAGTTGCTCCTTCACGTTCTTTCTCCTGGAGCGACGATGACTGACTTGGCACCCGCAGTCTTGCATTCACGCCGCTTATTGTGACTTACACGCTTGAGATTCTGCCGTACAACATCCGTGCAAAGGGCTTCAATATCTTCAATTTCACGATCTCACTCGCGCTCATCTTCAATCAATACGTCAATCCCATCGCACTGGGTATGCCCCGTTTACCCCTACCTTCGCACGCACGAGACTGACTGAAACCTGCAGATGCCATCGACTGGAAGTACTACATCGTGTACTGCGTCTGGCTCGTCTTCGAGGGCGTCTTCCTCTACTTCTGTAGGTCCACTCCCTTCCCCGTGCACGCCTCCGCAGCTGATATCTTTTGTGCAGTCGTCATCGAGACCAAGAACCGCACCCTCGAGGAGACCGCCGCCATCTTCGACGGCGTGCAGGCCACCGAGGAGATCTCGGCCTCCGCCGCGGTCCAGGCGGGCGTCACGCACGACCTTGGCATCGACGAGAAGCCGATGGACGAGAAGGCGTCGGCGTCGTCCACATGAGTGTAGATCCTCGAAGTTATGAGGTCGGTATCCTAGCGGGCTGGTCCGATACACGCCGTCATGGTCTATAGTAATCTTTGCACTGGCACATCATGTCCCTCATACTTATTGCACGATTCCCTTCGACCCGTGGTCGCAGTATATAGCTGCGCCGCTTGTATTTTTATTGTTTTTTCGGCAGGTTTACAATCAGACTTTCGGCATTCTCTTACGATTCGCGACCGCGACATCAGTCTAGTTTGGGGCTGGGGCGTCCGGTGACGCTGGGACAGAATGTAGTGGCACGCAGGTGGCCAGACATGGCGCGGCCGCCAGAAGACGACCTTAGAAGAGACCCTAGACGACTGGATAGTGAAGTCTGGGAAGACCGGACCGCGGCGGATTCGCCGATTCGCTCGTACTCTACTCCAGGCGGTCACGGTGCGAAGCGGGTGGGTTGGGGGACGGGCGCCTGACCAGGAGCTCATCTGGAGTTCTCTAAACATCGTATTCAATTTCCAACGGCGAAAAGGTGTACGGGACAGCAGGGACTATCATGAGTCGGCGGCGGCCGCCTCAGCCGCGGCCCGCTTCAGCCTCCTCGCCTCCTTCATTCGGCGCAGATAGCTAGACGAGCACGTAATCTCAGCGCGCGATTTCATAGGTCGCAAGGTACTCACTCGTCGTACTGGCACCTGCGATAGTAAATGAATGAGTCGCCGTAGAAAGATCAAAAATAGCGGGATACACACTTCTCGTACGCGTGCCGCTCATGGTCGCATTCCCAGGGCATGTATAGCGTCTCTCTGCGGCATAGGTTGAGGGGTATTAAGAGGCTGTAGAGCGTATTCCGGGCAAGAGGTCATCGTCGAGTGCATAGATCCAGACCAGCATTTTGAGGGAAGAAAGGGTACGAAGTGTATCTATTTGAGCAGATTAAACGCGGAAGGGAGAAAAGACGCACGCAGAGCATCCATCTCGCCACTGTACAGGCACCCGGTAGGCTTTGAGCTCCTCTTGCGACGCGGTGGTCGACGAAGGCATTGTGACGTGTAATGTGACCGTCACGCGTCGACCCGAAACGGAAAGCCGCCCGCACAAAGACGGACGATTGCCATAGGCCAGTTCAACAAAGCCTTGCGCGCCTGAGGGATATAGTATCCCGCCGATCGGAGAAACTGCATTCAACACCAACGGCAGACCATGGAAAACTGGTGAATAGGAATAAAACGCAAATACACTGGCAGAACATCCCGTTTCCGAGCAGACCAATTTGGCAGCCAGCGAGGATTGGGAGCGAGAAAACCACCATTGCATAGGGTATCTTGAGAGACGGTCCGGAGCCAGCCGCGATCTCTCCACGCACACGACTTGACTACGATGGTCTTCCCTGCTCGAGCATTTTGCCAGACCCACATGATCCAACTTAAGCTCCCGTGGATAAACTTCCTTGTCTGGTGCTCAGTCCAGTGATTCACAGTGCTACACTGGATTTCGCGCGCTTTTTGTCTTCAACATGGGTTAAAGAGAGCAGGTTCATCGTCGATGGTTACACACAACCGTCCTCTCATGGCGTACATCCTCTCCTTTCTAGCCTTTGGGCTCCCCTTGGTCTCTGCGTTGGCATTCCCAGGTGCAGTCGGCTTCGGTTCTATCGCGACCGGAGGGTCGACTCCCTTCATCGTAACGAGCCTCGCTGATTCCGGTACGGGCACTTTCCGCGATGCCGTCAGCGTGTCGGGGCGGAACATCACCTTCGCCATCAGCGGATACATCGTGCTTGCGTCCCCCGTGTCGCTCTCGAGCAGCATAACGATCAACGGGCAGACCGCGCCCTCCCCGGGGATCGGCGTCATGGCCCGCGAAATCTCCGCCAGTGGAAAGTCGAACATCATTATTCGCAATCTCCGGATGCGGCAGGGAAGACTCGATACCGACACCGGGAAGAGCGCATTCAACATGGGCACAGCGACGAATGTTATTTTGGACCACTGCTCGGTCGAGTATGGCCAGTTCGACTCGGTCGACGCGGTCGCCGCCGTGAACGTCACTGTTTCGAACTCCATCATCGCCCTGCCCGTCGGGCAGCAGTTTGGTGCGCATCTGGAGACGGGGCCGGCGACATGGTACCGGAACCTTTGGGTCAGTGCACATAACCGCCAGCCCCTCACCAAGGCCAACTCGCAATACATTAACAATGTACGTCGGATGGCTATTGCTCCGAAATGATTGACTCAAGCTTTTTTTTCTGAAGGTGGTATACAACTACCAAGCCGCTTACACCGTGGCAGATACAGGGGGGCTCTTTAGCCACGACCTTATCGGCAACTACTTCATCGCAGGGCCCAGCACCACCAGCGCCGGCGACGACTACTTCCAGATGAACGCCAACCAGAAAGTCTTCGCCAGCGGCAACTTCCTTGACAGCAACAAGGACGGCGTCCTCAACGGCGCCGCTGCCAACGCAGTCGGCAGCGCGGTCGTTCTGTCGGCCCCGTGGAATTCTGCGTCGACGGGACTCGCGACGCTTACAGCTGCCCAGGCGTTCACGAGTGTGGTTGCGAGTGCGGGGGCGTCCCCGCGCGACGAGGTGGATGCGTTTGTGGTGGCAAGTGTTCAGTCGCTGGGGAAGAGCGGTGTTATCATTACCGACCAGGATAGCACGGGTCTATCCAACAACGGATATGGAACCCTTTGATTCTGCATAGCCCGTAGTATGTCCTGTAAAGAACTCTCACAAATGAGACTTTGACGTGCGAGAGAAGGAATGGTAGTGATTCCGATGGAGACAAGCAGATCCTAGTAGTACTTTGTAGCGAAGATCTATAAGGAATTTGGCGCGTTTAAAATATTGCGGCCCAGAAGAAGCCCTGGCGCATCAACACGGCGTGTCAATGGCGCGCTACCGTGGTTTGTTTGGTATTTTCGGCTTGAGAGTCGCCGCCCCGCGCCTTGTTGTCCTCCACCACCACTTTCCTTTTCATCAGCAGTCGCACCGCATAACTGGTAATCACCAAATCCCAGCAAACGGCGTGAATAGAACAGAACCCAGCTAAATTTGAACGGACAGTTCTGTACATTGTCTGCACACCTAAGCACTCAACAAGCCGCTTCGAAAATGACCACCGATGTTCAGGACAAGATCCTGATCGCTGAGGCTAACAGTTACATCGTAACCCACACAAACCATTCATTTAACGATGCCAGGTCCTCAGCGCTCAAGAGGAGCCCGTCATCGAAGATGTGTCGTTGATGAGGGAAACCAAGGTCTTCCGACACAGCGCCAGCTCCGTAATCCCGATGCCCGACTTGCGAGTCTGTAGCGCTCGCGTGACCCATCCGTTCGCCAGCATCGCGGACAGCACCGGCTCAGCCCAATTCCGGCGCGGTGACGACAGGAGAGGCCACGGAAAACTCGCTGTGTGCATCATTCTCGCGGGACGCGCCGTGTGGATAACCACCAGTCTGTCTGCGCGGGCGCCAGCGCTTGGCATATCAAAACTCTTGGGTCTACTCCATTGCCGGGGTATATCCTTCAGGTTGAGGTATACTCGTGGTACGAGCTAGGTCAAGGATCTTTTCGGCATCGTTGATTTGTTGTTGTTCTTCGACAACGAGATTGGAGATCAAGACTATCCCATCGGAGGCCATGCATCGCTCGAAAGTATCGCATATCGGTGTGGACGCAGGCGTTAACTGAAAAATCGGATGACCTACGATTGCGACGGACTTGTCCAGCAAACTTGAAGAAATCGGGATTCGGTATCTGCTCAACGACGGACTCCGGGCGTTTTCAAGGATCTGATGACGCCGCAATGAGGAGAGTAGCAAAGTCCATTTCGCCGGCAGCAGGGAGATACCATAGGGAGCGACCGAAGGAGGAAAAAGGCGGTACAGCCACATTCGCGATCACGTTATTTGATGCCTGCGCGTCAATAAGCTAGTTTAATTTGGGCACTTCGCGTTGGATAAGCACCAGCTAGAATCGCCAGAAATCGGTATCTCCTACTCATGAATAAGGTGTAATTTTTTTAAAAAAACATATGGGGTACAGTATACAGTACTACACTACCTAATATCGATTCAAGCTAGCTGAACTAAACATTATGTGTTTCATCATCCTTCAATACGCAAAGTGACTTTTTTTGGGGATGCATGTAACCTCCGTATGTATTCCTCAATCACGAATGAGGCTGGCAAGCCTGTCATCAACACAAGTAATTTGCTTTGCCTGTGATGAGCGTTCAAACAATGGTCGGGCTGTGTTCCAAAGCTCTAGTGGCCTTTGCCATATCTCCTTTCTGCTTTGAAATATCTCCCAGTCCGAGCATGCATTCTGCTCGGCTACGGTGAACATCCATATGAGTAAATCCCTCTAAGGCCACAGTGAAAAGGCTGATTGCTGTATCCTGGTCTCCCCATGCAAGAAAGACATCTCCAAGAAATTGGAGAGCTTTATGAATCTCTAGCTTTTGTGTGTGCTTGAGACTATGGACCAGGAATATGATTGTCCATGTTGATGATATCGGGACCATAGGATTCCACTGGGAAACATCCCCCAGCCGTTCCAAACAGTATGTCCTAGGTTGACTGTCCTTTTCCCATGCAAATTTAAGACATTTCAAGAAAAGCATATTTGCTGCTAGAAAGTTGCCTTCTCTGAGATCAGTGGCTGCCTGGATTGTTTCACAGTATATTGCTGCTGTTGAATGTCCAATTGCACTAAATAATGAGTTGGCTGTATCAATATTTGCTTGCACACCATGTTTTGATGCACATATTTCCACATCAATCTGTGCAATGTTGAGTAGGGCCATAGCATGCTCATATGTGTCTCGCTCAGTTGAGACATGTTGAAGGGTTTGTATATAGATCTTACGGGCCTCTGCATATTCAGATTTTACACGGTAGACCTCTGCTAGAATGGCCATGTTGCTATGATATAAGCTCCCTCCGGACATACCACAAAGAACAAGCAGATCTCTTGCCCGGTTAGAGAGTGAGATGCTGTCACTATAGCACCCAAGAGCATACCAACAGACAGCTTCAAGTCGGAGTGCCCAGGCCTCTTGGTGTAAATCTGCAGAAATCTTCGCTAGCCTCTGTGCTTCAAATGCATGAACCTGAGCTTCAGAATAATCCCCTGCTGTCCACTTGATCCATGCCAGTGTAGCTAACAAATCCGACTGTTTTTTGTGGTTCTCAGTCGAAATCGAGAATGCTAGTCCAGTTTCAGCCAAGTGCAGAGCTCTAGGAGTATCATTTTCGTGATACTGATAATAGGCTGCTATGTTGTCATAGAACCTGCCTGATAAGAGATTTCTTCAGTATTTAGCGTTAGTCTTAGCACTACAACTCACATTTGAGATCTGGATCATCAAATTGTTTAAAATGGTCCAAAGCTTGAGCCACTAGGTGGTCAGGATTGGGGATAGTAATGATATCGATATCCGGCAAAGAATTGTGTGATGAAATGAGCTTGAAGTCTGTGGTCCATTGACTGAGAGAGCTGATTGGAAACTTTATCCATTATTTCACTAGCACCATGTCCAGCTTGCCGGGAGAAGCGATCAAAATGACATATGCTGTAGATTGTAGCAGCAAGGTCAGGATTATCCTGGTTTAAACCTTTCATGAGCATATTGTGGATGTTGGCAAAGTTGGATGCAATTTGAGTCATTATTCCAGGGCCAGAAATTGTTCCATAATATGTCTCATGAATCTCGAGCAGCTGATTAAAGTGTTTTAGAACAGGTTGAACAAGGCCAGCCATTGGGGGATGCATCTTTTGGACATATTCTCTAATGGGGACCAATACCTTCAGTCGATTACGATCATCCATATAGGCTAGTGATGTGCGAAGCAATGCAGCTTTACAGGCAAGAATGTTGTCAATTGGCAGTTTGCATTGGACAAGTTCCATGTCTGAAAGGCCATCAGGTAGCATTGAGAGCAGGCTCAATAAATCACGAGAGTGTGGTAGTGAAGCTAGCCGTGGGCTTTTAAGAGATAGTGAAATTGATAAATCCAAATTTGATCCCTTGTTGTGGCCTTGTGAGAGAAGTGAAGTCTTCTCTGTCTTCCAGTGATTCAATACACTAGAGAGCCCTTCATAGTCCACCAAATGGGCAATGAGATCAACGGCTAGTGGCATGTTATCTGCTATGGACAGGATTTGCTCAATGTCTTCACTAGAATAACCGTCATCCACAATGTCAATGACGGTTTTGCGAGCAGCATCCTGGGACAAAGGCTTCAATGGACCCAGAAAAGGGTGAGTCCACTGAACATTTGCTGGCCGTTCTGCTCCACGCATTGTAATCTAAAATGCTCTCAGCACATGAGTGCTGGTAGGTGGTAGGCAGATACTTACAATCAGTGCCAGATGATCTACATCTGTAAGTAAAGCCAGAAACTGTTCAATTTCTCTGCGGGACTCTGTAGGCTCCCATATTGTTTCAAGATTATCCAACACCAACAGAGATGGCGGGCTGTTGGAGAAATAATTGATGACTAGCTGAGTGAGATTCTTGCCTGGCTTCAGCCCAACATGTGCTCCAATGAGAGCAGCAAGTTGAAGACTTGTGGATGTAGTGTCACAAGCCACAAAAAAACGATGCTGCTCATATCTTGCGGCAATCTCAAGATGATGGAGAACAGTCTTTGCAAGACTTGTTTTCCCCATCCCACCGCCACCCAAAATTGCTATTCTAGGTGTGTCTTGGTGAAAAAGATGTATGATGGCTGAGACCTCAGATTCACGACCATAGAATATTTTTGGCTCCGATGGCAACAGTGAAAGTGACCTTGAGCTAACCATTTTTCAGGTTTGAACGTGAAAACCTGATCACGACACATACCTATTTTGGGACAGTGAAAGTACTTTGCTGACCTGGACATAATTATTTCATGTCGAACAGATAAAAGAGATATAACACACAAAAGAGGTTCCATCAGAACTTGTTCCATCCGAAAGAGCTGAAATTAGCTCCAGAACTTCCTGATGTGTCTCCTGAGCATATTTTTGCATTTCTGCAACATCACTTAAAAGATGAACATTCTCAACCTAAGCGTATGTATGTCAAATACACCGGGAATACTGGTGCTGAATATACCTTGAATGCCTTGAGTGCCTCTGCCAGCCCCAGATGACAGCTCTTCAGCAGTGTGCTCATTTCCCCTTGACGGAAAAATTGCTTAATCCTACTCTTCTCCTGTTGAGCCTCAACAAAAGTGTGGATCTTGTGGAGAGTCCTGTGACAGAGTAATAAATGATTGTGCGAGAGAGAATGCCATAAAACTCTACTGAGTGAATTTTCCCAAATTTTCCAGCATTTTGGATGATAATTCAGTGCCAGTGTCCGAGCTGATATGCAGGCGGATAATTGCATAGAGGAGCTCGTGGAGCTGCTCTAGCAGCTGAATACAATCATCCTTGTTTCTTTTGACAGTCTGTCAAGGCTGCTGAGAGTTATCCAGGTAGGTTCATTCCAGAATTTACCTCTACAGCAGTCAACAGAGACTGCATTGTCTTTGAAATGGGTTCCAAGAATGAGGTCTTGACACTGCTGGCAAGAACCTCAAAAGTGGCTGCACAACCACTCAAGGCATTCAAAATGTTGGCAAAGTGAATTTGAGCGACAGTTGGCTGAAGGGGCATCTTGATGTGAATCCACGTTGGAACCCCACATCTTTATACCAGTTCCGTGAAAGATTGATGGTCATTTTTAGTTTTAATTCCACCTTAAATGGTATCATGTGGTGGCTCCACAGTCTATTTCCGACTTCGCCTATGACTCCTGTGTCTCATTCCTCTTCACGTTGACTCCGGCCTTTATATTTGACTATCACGCGACATATATGTCCTCTATCGCATACTATCGTAGTGTGTTTTACGGTACACCTCAATGCATTTCAAAATAATTCTGATCTTCCAGCTGTAGTATTTGGAATTGCGTAGAGGGTAGATGAATGGTCGTTCAATCTGACAATTCCCGCTATCTTTAGTAGTGGGTTTTTGTGGCCATTTGCTACAGCATTTTCTCCGATCACCACTGCGGGAGTTGGAACGAACAAATATTTGGTTGCTTGTAAACGTTTGGCCCAGTTTGACTTCGCTGCCTTTTTAGGGTAAAATCCTCTCCTCTTTGTCCAACCTCCAACCCAATCCGGTACTTTGCTTCGGCTTTTCCGGCAGAATTTGAAATAAAACATCGGCCCGTGCGGCAAGAAACCAAACAAAGCTTCGGCTTTTTCCGCAGTATCAAATTCTTCATTCGATCATAATTTATTCTGCCCCTAGTCCGCCTCTACTATGATCCTCCCCTATCTGCTTTCGTTTAAGAGCTCCGCCCTCCCTCAACCCACCTCCCCCTCTCTCCCCATGTCTCTCACTGTCGAAGGAGAGCACGGCCTAGAACCATCGAGTCAATGTTCAGCTCGCCGTTACTTGCCCTGGGGTCATGTCTAATGGAATCAATCAAGGTATGCTCTGAATACACTCAAGACATAGCGCTAACCATCCCTAGTTCAGCCAACAACCGTTCAGTAACTCTCAACCACGCCTCGAACTCTGATCTAGGTAGGATTTCATGCTCGTTTTCTCCGGCAGTCAGCTGCATTGAACTCGACTTGGAATAGATCAAAAACTCGTCTGTATTAATCTCCCCCACGCATTGACTCGGGCTCGATGCATATCCGTGAGGTTTGAACTTGCCTTCCATCTCTATCTCATTTAACTTTTTTTTTTCGCGTGCAGGCTCGCCGTATCCCAATGCTCTCTTACTTGTGCACTTCGTACAAGGGGGTCTGGATCGACTCTGAGTCGGAGTGGTGCACGTATCGTAAGATTTTCAACTCGGTCTCCATTTGACAATGTCTCAATCCTCATTCGACGCTCTAGGGATCTTGACCATTAATCTCGCAAAATAAACACTCAGTGCATCCAAACCGAGGCAAGTTTCATGTTCGTTTATTCTATTCACACCTGCATTCCATCGCTTCAAAGTGCTGAGGAATTGAACTTCGAGCTTTCGACGTTGTATTCAACTGCCTCGGATTCCTAATGCCCTTTCATTATATCTCCTTCCGTCCTTCCTTAATCCTATTGCTTGCCATCTTTCTCAGGGCTCGCTTTCAACATCGCTTTTACTTCGGAATTGCAGTCCGAGTCCCTTCCAGCTCTCCCCGTATATGTCACTCTAATTACCGTGTACCTACTCCTTTGAAAGTGCGCTTGGGAGCCTCTAATGCCCCCGCGTTTCAATCTGTTCAACCTGCTAGAGATCCATCGCGATAAGTCTTCAGCGCTTCAGCTTCAATCTCCTTTGTCCTACCTGCCACCCCTACAATATTCGCGGGAATCCTTTCTGTTCGAGACTCGAAAGCACTTTATGCACTTGAATTTCCCTGACACACCTTATTTATTCATTCCCCAGCTTGAGCCCGCCGCTACACCGGACAAGAGCAACAGTAAGTGCACGTAGGTGCCGTCATGCTTCCGACTCCCCATCCAGTCGTTCTTATCAACTGTCATGAATTCCAGCCCGCGAAGAATTGAATGCATTCAATTCAAGTTATTACCTACAACGCCGCCCGCATGCGCAAGGCCGAATCATTTAGTGGCTCCCGAAACTCTCCCCCACCGAAACGACTCCTGGCGTGTCGACGTGTTCGTAAGACTCAATGGGCGACGCACCGTGCACGCACCTCGCGCTGCGCCACGCCCGTGACTCGCGAATCGCGCGCGGGCGACTCCTGCAGAGAATGCTCAGCCAGGGCCTTTTACGCCAAGCAGCTCGGAATATTGCGAAAGATAAATGACACGGAACAGACTGAAATGGTGAGATCCCTTCATTTGTGTATAACTGTGGTCTCATCCGTTCACTGGGCTGGTACTGAATCTTAATCCTGGTTTGCTACGGACAACTGTCCAGCAGTCCCGGGGGGTTTCAATGTGCCCGTGTTCTTGCTTATTTATTTGTTCTCGACCGTTGACTCTCGTTGATACTCAGATTGATCTCCCCGTCGGTCCAGATGCAGAGCTGCCTGAAATCGCTGCAGATATGGTTCCCGGTTACGTTTACGGTATGTGGGTCAGTATGCAGCGCGTCGACAAGGCTGTCGGGGAAGAGGCCCGGACAGGTGTGTCTTTCACCTGTCTAGTTATATTCACGCTGATTTGGAGCCAGTTTTACAGTATGAGCAGCACCTTCCACGACACCATGGACCGTTGGGATTGCATCCACGGCGATTCTTAGGTGTGTGACAGGAGTGGAAGGCGGCTGTGAATTTTGTTAATTGTTGAACATGCCCTCTACTACATGTGCCGTGATGAAATCTGGACAGGTCCCTAATTCTCCTGCTACATTGCTCTTGTACGGTGTGCTTGAACCATTATGTGTTCCAAGTAATCAGGAGTCTTGGTTCCCGTTATAAACAGGTGCAATTTATCGTCTGCTTAAACATGTCAACCCCAAGTTACTGCCCCTCCGTCCCTGGCTCGAGCATAATATTTTTGCGATTTCATCCCAACACGAGACAGGTCGCTCTCACGCGGCTCTCTCTTTTCGTTCAAGGACATAGCGAACGACAACAACCCAGCGGTTCTTCATCGGTCGCGGGGCTTAAATGCGGCACACGGGGTGGCTGTTTGGGGAGATCGACTTCGTCCGTATTCTCGTAAGTGCTCCGTATTTCGCTGTCTACCTTCGCTGATGAAAATCAGGAGAACGAAAAGGCTTCTGTGTCAGACTCTGCTGACCTCAAAACACGTCTTGCTTGGCTGTTTCTTTGTTTAATGCACAAGTTAAGGTCTTACACGAGATATTAAGTATTGAGGAGGCATCAAAAGTAAGCTTTCTCTGTCAGCGGCCTGGCCACCCAACCGATTAACTTAGTATCTGGCAGGGTGGAGTCCTCCGAGAGAGTTGGTTCCAATCTACACTCGATATCCCGGTCGGGGCAGAGGAGAACACCTTTTTGGTGCGTGGCATACACCCTTGGTATTCGGTTTTCGATACCGACCGCCCATTCTTTGCTTCTATCCTTCCCAATATAGCTCTACATCATGGTACCGTCGGCGGGGATCCATAGGTATCTAATGCATACCTTCAAAAGTGGCTGATGTCATCAATCACACAGCGACTCTGCAACGCGCTGATGTCTCTGACGATTCCATCAAGACGATCGAGCGCGTAGAAATGCGATCTTCATTCTCCTGATGTTCTGACACCTATTTCAGTGTTATTAGAATCTGAGTTCCTCTATCCCGGCTGGAGAACATATAGCCCGCTGGGATCAATTCTCCAAAGACGTCTCCGGAGACAATTAACGTTCACCAGGGGTAAGGGTATACCTCCAGAGGTATGGCGAAAGGTAAGTAGGTAGGTAGCGAGATTCATACCTTTAGCCAACCCTTGCCCAACCCCTAGAGGTATAGTGGTATCAGGAGGTATGGGATTTGGGTGCTCAGAACACTTTCTAGGTCCCTTTTTGATGCAATCTTTCCATTTTCCTGCATATAAATCTTCTTTGAAACCTCTTGCTGAAACAGCCTCATCATGTAATCCATTTGTGGCTCAAATATTGCATATGTAATCAAAATTCCAGTGGCAGAATATTTTCAAGTGGTCACAACAGCACTCTGAGTGTTTGGAGTAACACAGCAGACAATGCTAGTTATCTGGAATACCATTGGTGTTCATTCACATCTCTTTCAATAATATATTTGAGCAAAACCTCCTGCAATACCTCCTCAAAGGTATCACAGAGGTATGTAGAGGTCATACCTCCAGATACCTCTGGCAAGGTAAAGGTATACCTCTGTAAGGGGTAAGGGTTGGGGAGGTAGAGGTAGAGGTCCACTATTTTATACCCTTACCTCTACCTTGCTGAACCCTAGAGACAATTTTGATGAAACCCGTAGACTTGATGGTAGACGAATATACAAAAATGATCCCAACCGTAGGATTGATTAAAACGGGAGACAGTGATGGGAGACAAAATCCAAGCCGGTCATACGCGGATGTGAGCCTGTTTGCGAGAGATGTGTCACACAAATCTCCCTCTCAAGGCCTCCAGGCATTTGACGTGTTCCAATTGGCTTGCAAGACATATCCACTACCTTATCTGATTCACATCCCCGAGCATAGAGCTTTCAACCAACTTCAAACCAACTCTCAACTTCCATCGGTTGACTCAGTTTCTTCGGATGCCACTTGGCTAGAGACACTATAGTATTGCATTTCAGCAGGCGAATAACCACAAACCACTGCTCGTACTTCCTCCGGCCATTCTCTAAACGCTCGCTACGCAGCTGCCAGTCCCAAATACCAACCTGGTTTGAACGTGCTGGGCTGCTGCCAGTTGTTTGGACCACCCAAAGGTCTCTCTGAAGGACGACGAAACTATGCTATACAGTATCGCGGTGAAACATGTAAGCCCTACTTAGCACCGTTACAGCATCGTAGCCCTTCGCCACCTATACCCGGATTTGCAACCATCAGCAAGAGTTGTGCAAGGAGGCCCTTACGGCACTGGAGACACATATTTCCTCGGCGGGGTAAACTCTTGTTATAAATATTCACAGATACTTACGGGAAGTCTAGAGGAAACAGCATGGGGGCAAGCGGCGAGCGAACATAAACATATTTGAGCGCCAGCCAACCAAGTATGCCATTCTGGGAATAAAGCGGTAGTGCACCAAAATAAGAGTCAAACTGCACCGACTGTCACAGTCAAGACTTCGCGTCCAACTCTACAAGAGAGCGGATTGGGGAGTGCGAGTGGTTGTCTCGAAAAGATGATTGAATAAAAGACTAAAGAATACAGGCAATAACTACACTGCTTAAATACTGTTCTATGAACCGTGTGAACTACGATATATTTATACTATACAATAGCCTGTAGTCGTGTGTGGGGCTACACCTGTCATAAGTTAGGAAAACCTTTTGTTGAACGTCCCGTAGCAACATGTCCTATTATCCCCGGGCGTTTCATCTATAAATATCCCTGACATCATTGTTCCGTTCCGATCCGATCCGGTGTCACGTGTTCTTTGGTGTTTATGTTTCAGCGCTTAGATTCGGTGTTGTCACGTGGAGATTGGTATCAAAGCGTGACATTACCCCCCCTCTAGGATCAACGTCCCCGTTGACTTCAATGAACGTGTTGGACTCGGGAATAAATAATTTCTTCGTCGAGTATTGCAAGGACTCCTCCTTATGCTTGTATCTTTTGATTAAATAATCCCAATGTCCTTTCGGAAAGATCGGGAGTGCGCGAATATTAATGCCGTGATCCTTGTTATATTTATCAAGGATCTTCTTGACGTGCGTCAAATGACGCCTGGGTTCCCACGTCCTCTCCCCGAGAGGATAATTCTTCCACTTGATTAGATATTGGAAGCCTCTGCCGCGTTTGCGGTGCTTCAATATCTCCTCCACCTCGTATTCCTCGTGGTCCTGCACAATCTGAGGTGCCGGCCTCTCTTCTCTACGTCCAATTGGGGGCTCGATATAAGGTGTCAGCAGTGCCTCGTTGAAAACCGGATGTGACTGGTCCGTTTCAGGCAATCTGAGCTTGTATGCCGAAGCTCCGATCTTCTCCAACACTTCGTAAGGTCCCAGCCTTCTGTCATCGAACTTCTTGGTTGGGCGATCTGTGGTGATATTTTCGGCTTCCAGCCACACCTTATCGCCGACCTTGAAGTTAGGTGCCTCGCGCCTATGAATATCATAGTATTTTTTCATGGTTTTCTTGGTTTTTTCCAGCGCTGCTGCCGCCTCGTCGCGGATCTTTTTCATTTTCTCGGCAAAGTCGTTTGCGGCTTCATTGCGTGACTCGACTGCATTTTCTATCCCCTTCCAGGGATGGTATCCCGTGTTCACGAAGAACGGCGACATGCTCGTTGACGAGCTTTGTTTATCGTTGTGAGTGAACTCGGCCAAAGCGAGCCACTCCGCCCAATCTGATTGGCAATAATTTACGAAAATGCGGAGATATTTCTCTATCTCCTGGTTCATGCGCTCCGTCTGTCCATCAGTGATCGGATGGAAGGCCGTGCTCGGGTTCATCTTAATCCCGAGGAGCCGGTTAAGCTCCTTCATGAAGCCGGAGACATATCTTGGATCCCGATCCGAGATTATCTTCCGCGGTACACCGTGATATCTAATCACGCGATCTCGGGTCAACCGGGCCATTCCTTCGGAGGTCAACTCCATGTTCGTTGGTTCAGCGTGGATCATCTTTGAGAATGTATCCACCCAAACTTGAATAGCATTAAAGCCGTTGCTGAACGGCAGTGGTCCGATGAGATCCTCTGATATGACCTGCCAGGGTCCTTCCGCAATCCCGTGCGGATTCAGCCTTCCTTGCTTATATCGGTGGACTCGTGTGCGTTGGCATGCCTCACATTCCTTGATGTAAATAGAGACTTGGTTGCCGAGCCTCGGCCACCAATAGTTTCGCTCAATCAATTCCTGTGTGCGGTTCTCTCCGGGATGCCCAACCAGAACGGAGTCGTGGTGCAAACCAATAATTTTATCGCGGAGTTCCTTATCAAAAGGAACATAGATCAATCCGTTGTAATAAATAACATCTTCGATCTTTTCCCATCCAGGGAGCTTCTTTTCAAGCGCCAGCTTGACACTCTTATCTACGCGCTTTGTGGCCTTGATCTGTGACATGATCGCGGCCTCCGGCCCTTTCATGATAATCTCCTGAGATCGGAAGTACTCCGGCTTGAGAAGGATGATGTTCTCGTTGTCGTTCTTCCCTTGATCGTGATCCGCCCGGCGGGACAATAAGTCTGCTTTCTTATTCAGGGCTCCGGCCCGATGGGTAAGCGTGAAGTCATATTCGGATAGTTCTACTATCCATCGTGCCTGCCGCCGATTGACTTTCTGCGGACTCTTAAAATACTGGAGATTCTGGTGATCCGTCAGAATCTCGAATGTTTCCCTTGCGCCCATCAAGAGCGATCGCCACTCCTCCAATGCGAGCATTATCGCGAGCATCTCTTTGTCATAGATCTCGTAATTTCGCTCCGTCTCATTGAGTCCGTGGGATTGGAACGCTATCGGCCTCCACCCCCCCTCTTGCTCCTGACTGAGCACAGCTCCAGTCGCTCCTTCCGATGCATCGGCTTCTAGCCGGAACTTTCCGTGGTCCATGGGAAGTGCCAAAACTGCGTCTTCGGCAATCCGGTCCTTTAGCTTTTGGAACGCGGACTTCTGTGCTTCTCCCCAGGAGAAGCCTTCCTTCCCGGTTAATCGTGTGAGTGGCTTGGCCACCTCACTATAACCTCTCACAAACCGGCGGTAGAAGTTGGTGAACCCTAAGAATGCCTGCACCTGCTTGAGGTTCTTGGGTTCTGGCCACTCAGTAATGCCGCAGATCTTGATGGGATCCATGCGCATCGAGTTGTGTCCAATAATTACGCTGAGATACTCGATCTCGGTCCGTTCGAATTCACATTTCTGTGGCTTTAAATATAGCTGGTTTTTGGCGAGTATGTCCAGTACTCGCTTGACAATACTCCGGTGTTCCTCCAGGGTGTCCGTGAAAATAAGAATATCATCGAGGTAGACAATGACTTTTCCCTCGTTTATGAGATCGCGAAGAATGTCATTCATCATCGTTTGGAAAGTAGCGGGCGAATTGGTGAGCCCAAAGAACATGACCAAAGGCTCAAACAAGCCTCTGTTCGTTCGGAATGCCGCCTTCCACTCGTCTCCCTCTTTGATCCGAATATTATTATATCCCCATCGAATATCTAGCTTCGTGAAGATCTTCGCTCCTCGGAGTTTGTGTACCAGCTCCGAGATAAGCGGCAATGGATAACGATTCTTGATTGTCATATCGTTAAGCTTCCGGTAATCCTGTACCGGTCGAAGGCTTCCATCCTTCTTTTTGATAAAAAAGAATGCCGATGCCATCGGTGACTTGGACGGCCTAATGTGTCCGCTCTGCAAGTTCTCCTCTAGGAACTTCGTCAACTCCCCCTGCTCGTTCTGTGATAACGGATAGATTTTGCAATCTACAGCCTTTGATCCAGGCTTAAGTTCGATTGCGTGGTCCCAGGGTCGTTTCTCTGGTAGCTTATCAAACGACTCTTTCGCAAACACCTTGATGTATTCGCGATATTGTTCTGGGACGGCATCCTCCGTCATCTTCTCCTTCTCCACATACGCTCCCTCCGCCATCTGCTGGGCCTGTGTGCCCTTCACACGGAGATCCACATGCTCTGTAAAGTCGACCATCAATATCGACTCTCCCTCCTCGAGGGGTTCCTTCTCGCATCCCTCGGCAGCCTCGCTGCCGGTCATGTTGCACTCTGGAGGGCAACGGCTGAATTTGATTGTCTGGCCCCGCCAGTCGATCTCTGGGTTGTGTTTAAACAACCAATCATATCCTATAAATATCCTAGCCTTCCCGAGGCCTGTGACAAGGAATCATTGTCTCTCACGGTGGATTCCGACTCCCATGATCAACTCTACGTAATGAGTGATCCGTCCGCCCACATTCTCGGATCCATCTGCGTTCTGAGCAATGATCTTCTGATCGAGCTCCCTGAGCTCAAATCCTTCGGCTTTTGCATATGCCCGATCGATGCATGTCGTTGTGCATCCGTTGTCCAACAGCGCTTTGATGCGGCGAGTTTTTCCCGTCTCGGGAGACAACAATTCGACTGGAACAAGCATCTCATGCTGGTTCCGTTGCTTCTGGAACTCTCGGAGTTCCTGTGCCAATCGGGATTCAGTTATCCCCATTGCGCGTCGTGCCAGCCACCGTGCTGCTTCTTGCTTCTTGAGTCCAAACGGGACTCGGGTTCATACTGCTTTTGGCGCTTCCTCCTCTTTCGAGGATTGAGCCATCGCGACATCGTCGCCCTTTTTATCCGCACTATTTTTCTCACTGGTTTGGGTTCCAGGGGCCTTTTTGAATGCGCTCCAGCGCTTGTTCTCTTCATCCATGCGACGATTTTTAATGTTAATGATGCGATTCTTGTTCTCCAAAATACGTATTTGTTTTTTGTCTTTTTCTACACTATCCACTACTATATTGTTCTGGGTACGTAGACTAATGCGCTTTTTAATAAAATTTATAAAGTCGTTCTTGGGGATCTGCATGGGGGACTCTGCATCAAGCAGAGTATATTTATTCGAAGGAGGGGGCACCGGGTTGGCCGTGACCGGGGCCCTCTTTAAAAATCCTGCCCGAAGCGGGCTCGGGCTTGCTCAAAAAGGAATTTGAAGTCTTCCTTTGAGATTTCGTCGGTCCGCAGTGAACGGACATTGATTCTCCCACGCTCCCGGCGTGGTTGCGGGCACTCTCGTGCCATGTGGCCCTCCTTGCCACAGTTGTAACATTTGAAGGCCGCCGCCTTTGTCTGGGACGCGTCAACGTCCATTGGTGCTGTCTCCCCCGGAGCCAGCTTCTTCGCCAGATTTGGCGCGGTCCCCCTGGTATTACCGGCGGGGGCGACCGGGATCTCCGCAGGGACCCAGAAAGGTGTCCCGGTGTTGTGCTTCTGCTGCGCGTCTCGCAGCTTCTGGCGTTCAAGGACACGACCGATGGTCATCATCCTCCTCTTCAGCCCGAGGTAGTCCTCAGGGATCTCGATGCCGCCTGCGTACAGCTGGGTGCGAACCTCCGGGTTAACGAGGTTCTCGAGATTTTCGCACAGGAACTGATCATGGTCCCCATATTCGTTGTGCGGGTTGTAGCCCGCCTCCTCTGCGTTCAGTTCGAACGCCTGGATGAAATTGGCCAGAGCCGACTTCCCTTGCCTCGTTGTGGTGAGGCGAATGTACGCCGTCTGGCGCACATTTTGGTCTTTGAACGTTCTGGACAGATCATCCAGGAAGTTCTTGAAGGAGTAGTCGTGGGGTAACTCCTCGTTGTCTTCCTCTAGTACTCTTCTGCGCCAATTACGGACCCAGTTTGAGGCTGGGGTGGGCGCGCCGTCTTTGCTGCCGAGCAGCGAGATGGTGAAGGCTATTTTTGCCTTCAGGGTTGCGAACTCCGCGCCGTACGCCCACATGAAGTTCTTGAGGGCGTCTCTCCAAGTATCCCACTTGGACTTGTCCACACCGTCAAAGTGCGGCGGCGTGGCGGCGAGGGTGATCTTTGAGGTTATGTGGGACCTCGGGGCGGGGGTATCAATGGGGGAGGAGGCATGCTCCATGGGTTCGCTGTGTGTTGGTGATGCGGGTCGAGACATCTCGGCGATGTTGGGGAAAAGGGAAGGCGCAATAGGCGCAGATGTTGGTGGAGGGGGGAGCGCAAGTAGTGCGCGCGGCGGTGAAGGTGTAGGGGAGCGGAGGGGCGAAGTAGGAGGGGACTCCGAAGAGTCGGTCGAGGGTGCGCGAAACGTCGCGGCTTTTCTTGTTCCGCACGGGGCGGGTGGTGTGGTTCGAAGTGGTCTCTTGCGAATAGAACTATCCCGGGTCTTCTACGACACTCCCGACGATAGCGAGGTAATCCTCCCCGAAGGTTGGACTAGCACTCCTGCGACTGTCTTAGCGCGGGGACGGACTCAACGTTTCCCGTAGCGCGACGTCTGTCTATTTAAAATGGACCGCGCACGAGGGGCGCTGCAATTGTTTTACTTCGGTGTGGACGAAGTGAATGTTGGAGGGGGAAAATGGAGCTTCAGATACGAGAGTCCAGGTAGAGGTAAGAATGACGACTGCGAGGTGCAGTGTCGAGTGGGTAGGATTTGGTGTGCAAGGAGTGCGCGGGGTTGGAAAGGGGTAGGGGCGGTACGAGGGTAAGAAGGGGAGTCTTTTATTATGTCACAGTCAAGACTTCGCGTCCAACTCTACAAGAGAGCGGATTGGGGAGTGCGAGTGGTTGTCTCGAAAAGATGATTGAATAAAAGACTAAAGAATACAGGCAATAACTACACTGCTTAAATACTGTTCTATGAACCGTGTGAACTACGATATATTTATACTATACAATAGCCTGTAGTCGTGTGTGGGGCTACACCTGTCATAAGTTAGGAAAACCTTTTGTTGAACGTCCCGTAGCAACATGTCCTATTATCCCCGGGCGTTTCATCTATAAATATCCCTGACATCATCGTTCCGTTCCGATCCGTTCCGGTGTCACGTGTTCTTTGGTGTTTATGTTTCAGCGCTTAGATTCGGCGTTGTCACGTGGAGATTGGTATCAAAGCGTGACACCGACAACACCTACAATGCGTGATCGTGAACCAGGATGATGGGACGGGATGAGCGGGAACGTCCGAGCGGCCATAGAAAATTGATCGGCGGTCTCGCGTTTTGTCTCTGGAGAATTTGATGGGCTGACATTCCATCATTCATCTCCAGAGATGTCTACAGAGACGGATCTCCCAGTGGGCTCGACCTTCTGCCCGGTCGGGAGATATTCCCTGGAAAGGGGTAGATTATGTCTGTGATGTATTCAACGCCGGATGTACTTTGTGCCTTTAAAATGAAGATGATTCATGTGCATTCGGTGTACACTTGGGAGACTAAAAATGCGACGTGGAAGGTGCCACTCGGGAGTCGTCGATCGAGGGAGACTAAGACCTACGAGACTGGACAAAGTCGGAAGATAGATAGCGGGCATTGCCGTGAAGCGGGCTACATAGATTATTGATTATTTGGGCATGAAAGTTCAAAGCGGGATGCCGGAATCGGGATGTGAGACAGTGACTCACTGTGTTCCGGCCCTATGTTATGTAGTCAGACCCTTGCCACATCTGCCTACGGCATTCCACATGCCGTAGGCGCACGTGGGCGGCATGCCTACCTCCACCTACGGCATGTAGAATGCCATAGGCAGATGTGTCAAGGGTCTGACTACATAGGGCCGGAACTAGTCCTGTTGTTACCGCGGGGGTCAGATCAGGGTATTCCGTTATTCCCAATCATCGGAGTTTGAATTCCTGGCACGAAGTTGAATTCATACCAGACACATTTTTTTCACCAGATTGCGGCGCAGAATACTCCGCGCAACCTGTGTACGATGTTCTGTCGCTTCATATTTTTTTTAGAGATGGCAAAACGGACGAGAAAGAAATAGGGAAAATGTCATGTGACCTAGGCGTTTGTCAACCAGAAAACATGACAAGTCGAGATCAGGGCTCTATAAAATTATGAAAAAATTGCTGGAAGGCTTCCATCGATGCTCAAACATGTGTGCATGTATTCTGAGTGGCCAACGTTAAATGCAGTGAGTTGCAACCAAAATGTATCCAGATGCAAACTCCGATGATTGGTAATAACGGAATACCCTGATCGGACCCTCGCGGTAACCAACAGACTTCAACAAGCGAGGTACGAGCTGCATATGTTGAAGCGTCTGTCTGGGAGAGACTAGGCCGGAACGCAGTGACTGTCAGTGAGACACTTCAGAGATTGAATTGCCACTTAAAGATAAAAGTAGCTTGTAGGCTATACCACGCAGCGAGATTATATTGAATCACAGAGTCTTGGTACCAAAGCAAAGGAAACTTAAGTAAGTACATAAGCAAGGTGATGGCACAGCCACATTCGCGATCACGTTATTTGATGTCTTCGCGTCAATGGTGGTTACTTCGCGTCGAATAGAGGCCAGGTAAGCTGTAAGGAATCATGTATCCGGTGGGATTTAAGGGGACATTCAGAAGCACTCGGAAAATCTCAATGTCGCCCTGAAAGTTGGGCAAAGCGAACAAGGCGATTGATAAATGTTGTCTCAATAAAAGTACAATATTTGCTCGTAAATTAGTCACATAAACTCCTTGCAGGGCCAGCCGCGCTGGCGGAAATTTAGAGTGCAGCGAACCCGAGCCCGCTCAACAGGTTGCCAACGAGGCCGCCGACAGGGATAAAACTATTCAGGAAAAATAAAAGAAAATTAGAATCCCTCGTCGAGTTTGAGCTCAATTGTACTCACAGTCGGCCTACTAGCGCGAAGACCGGAGGGAGTATCCCTCCGAGGCTGGTGAGAAGGCCTGTCAGCGCGCCGTCCACAGGAGTGAGCAGTCCATTGAACCCGAGCTTAGGGACGAGCTTGTTGAGCGCGGTGTTTACGCCCCTGAGAAATATAAGATATAAGCGGAGGACAGGGAAATAAATGCAGACGATTCACATCGAAGATTTTCGCGACGAGCGTGGTGATTTCCTCGCTGGCGGCGCTTGCGTCGCCAGGGGAGAGCGAGGACAGCGAGGTGGTTGCGGTGCTCAGCGCGTCGGTGAGCTCGGTTAGGAGCGGTGCGACGCTGCCTGGGCTGCCTGCCGGGTCCTCGGCAGTGACGATTGTGTCTGCGAGCAAAAAAACATTGGGAAGTGGAGGAGATTAGGAGTGTGGTTTATTTACCGAGACCAGGGATGATGGCGTCCGTCGCGACCTTGAACGTCTGTAAGACAGAGAAGACAGCGAGCGGGAGGACGGAGGCGTTGGGGACGGTGTCGCGAGCAGCAAGCTCGACGTCCCGGGAAGGTACGGGGCTGGCGCTGGCGGAGAGCCCGAGTGCGAGGACGAGCAATGAGGAGGAGAACATTATGATGAGGAGTGAGGTTTAGATGGAAGTAGAACTTTAGTGTGGGAGGCGTGTTGCTCTGGTAGATGAAGAAATTCAACCTCTCATCGCGGTCTTTTATACCTCGTCCGTCCATTGCGTTGGAGGTTCGTTAGGGACATTTGCGGAGCGCAGGTGACATCAAGGCTTGGAAACCCGCCAAAATCTTATTGAGCAGAGGGGTGAAAGGAGCGCAGTGGCGGGATCGAGGGCTTCGGCGGAGTTTCGTAGAGTGTTCAATCCTGCATTCAACATTGGTCGTACTGAATCCTGTGAATGATAATTGGCTTTGAAGAGGAAGATTCATAAAATAATCGCGGGTGGGTACGCGAGGCAAGGTCGGTTCGACGGGAAGTCTATGGGGGCTAGGCGGTGGGAGAATATCAGCTAGCGGCTTGAGATCGGGGTACAGGATTTTTGATAGGGATGACAGATGATCGACGAGGTTGGAGTCCGCAAGGAGATGCCAAAACGGAGAATGCCAAAGCGTAGTCCCCTTCCGGTGCCAAAGCGACGTCCCCTTGTGGTTCCGGATTTGCGTACGTCTCCCGGTTTGACTCAAGAAAAAACCGCAGTTGAGATTGTGAAGAGATATAGATACACGACTAATAGATACAGTGGGCGGAGATGGAAGCATGTGAGGGCGTCTAGTGTACATAATGATTCCAGAGTGTGAGTTGAGTGCAGGGGAAGAAGAAGGAAAGTGTGGTAAGGGAACAGGGAAGGGGTATCAAGATCAGGAAGTGGAGACATCGTCGAGGGAAGTGCTGGTAAGGGAAAAAGCGCGAGGCGCATCGTCGAAGGACCACGGGTGGAAGAATCCGAAGTCCGCGGGAGGCGCTTCGAAGTCGAGCTCGTTCGTGTCGTCGAGGAGCTCGAGGGGCGCGTACATCCAGCTGTCCCATGCCTTCGGCACCGGTGCTGCAGGGACGGTGTCGACGTCGTCCAGCGAGAGCGCCGCCATCGCCGCGAAGGGCGCCGGCGAGGGCGTGCGCGGGGCGAGGTACACATTCTCAATGTCCGCGGACGAGAGGCCGTCCTTGAAACCGAACTGGGTCTGGCGGCGGTCTCCGAGGGTCGGGCAGTCGGGGGAGCGAAAGACCTGGGGCTGCGGACGGGTTATCAGTGTGGGGAACAGTAAATGGAGGGACGAAGAGACGCACCCCGAGAACATCTTCCTGCTTGCAATCATATTTATTAACATGAACGGCGGGCGATGGAGTGGGTTCGGGAGAGTGCGGCGGTGCCTCTTGGACCGGCTCGAGAATCTTGGCGGCGGGAGGGCTCACTGCGGAGGCGGAGGATTTGCGGCGCGGACGAGACGCCGTAGAGGAGAGGGACTTCTTCCGCGAGACAGGGCGCGCCGCCGGTGGGTTTTTGTCGTACTTGCGCGCGTCGGGCGTCGACACCACAGACCCCTCTCTCGTCGCCGTCGACCCCCGCTTACTAGCCACCACCTTCGACCTCCGGCTCTTCTTCGCGGCACCGTTCGCGCTCCCCGGCGAGTAGCGGTAGTTGGGGTACTTGAGCGCGTGCTCCGCCTTCTCCTCCTGCGCCATGCGGATGTAGGGGAAGCGTGCGGTGTCATCCATGCCGCGCCAGACGTCGGCCGCGCCGCGGCTCATAACGGTCTGGTCCAGCGAGCCCGGGCGCGCGGAGACGCGCTTCTCGGCCTTGACGTAGGCGGAGCGGAAGCATATGAACGCGTTGCGCGGGCGGGGGATGTGCGTGACTTCGCTCGGGATGGGAACTGGGTTCAAGCTCGGAGTGTCCTCGTAGGACGCGTCGGGCTCGGATTTGATAGTGACCGGCGCGAGGAGAGTTTCGTCGTACGTCTCCCACAGGTCGTCGTCCTCTGCAAGGTATCATGAGCGACCGCGATGTGCGTTGTTCAAAGGAATACAGACCCTGGTAATGTTTCGGGTCGGTCTGCCGCAGTCTGCGCGATTTGCGGTACGGGATAACGCTGCGGACGACGGGCATGATGGATAGTGGATGATAGCTGGAGAGTAGGCGAAGGCTTTTGAGTGAAGCGCCGAATAATCTGTGCTGCCATAGTGCTGCATCGTCTGAAGCTTTTGAGTTCTTTGCATGACAATCATGATTTCCTTTCGCAGTGTCGTGGGACACTTACCCCTCGTTAATAGCACGTCGTGGCAGCCTCGTGTAGCTACCCTCGACCAAGTCACAGAGATCATGATGAACATACCAAAAGCGGTATTCACCGTCGCTCCGTTTGGGCCTCGAGGCTGGTCGTGAGATGCACACAATGTGATCCCTTGCTTCCAACACTGAACCCATTGTTGCCGCCGTATTATCCTGCGACGACGTTCCCATCGAGAGGCTCCAAGGGAATAATCAAAGCGCGTATATTGCGATAGAAGACTCATGATTCGTTTTGATTTCTTGGGCACCTAGCTGACTGGCATTTGTTGTACCCGCGGCATCGCAGTTGGATTCCCGGTCCGATGGCGAATCATCAGATACGCTTGGACTGGGAACTGATGCAGGACTCCAGTTAAAATACATCTGGGCTCCGCTCTGTCTGAAGACAAAATCACGTCTGGCAGCTCCTCGAATTTAAGATTCAACCAAAAGGAGCTTGGCGTCGAGGACAGACGGAGCCGGATTCAGTGATTCAGACTTATTAGAGCGGTAAAAGTAAACAGTGCTAAATTAAATTGAGGTGTTTATTAGATGTTTATCAGACGCAGGTTCAGGCTTTGAGGGGGACGTAGCTCAAAGTTATTGTAGCTATAAAGGAAGACCCTGACTCCGGTCCTGAGGCTGGAAGGTTGGAAATGTTCGAGATTGGTTCGGGAGGCGGGTGGAAAGGTGGAGGGAGTGGCAGTGTTTGATGCTTGTATATGCTTGCCATTGGTCTCGTGACTCTCAATACTCGTCAACATCAGATCATGATCATCGTTTTCGCGGACAGAGTTCCTGCACATGCGCAGAACCTTTAGCCTCGACTTGAATTCTGTATAAAGATCTCCGAGCTCGAATCAGAAGTCTGGAGCTGTCTAGGCTCAAACGGATCGAATCACCAACCGTCGGCGGCCTATTCACAGGTCTTGTGGTACGAAGAACGAGTTACTTCGATACGATGAATTTTCTGTCAAGAGAGCCTAGTCTTGTGGTCCTTGAAGGAATCCAGCTATAAATCACGCGACCTCCTCGCAGGCCTTACTCTGAGTTCCCTTTCATTGCGGATAATGGACGCGTTGATTGCGCCGCATACCACCATTCTGTGCGCGCTTTCTCTCTCCTTCTCTTTCCATAACATTTTCTCACGTTCTTCCATTCGCAGCATTTAAATGCTGCATCGATCTGTCGTCCTGTCTGTTGCCATTTCTTCTGCCTATCGTTGCCCTTATAACCCAAACCGGCTAGTAGGAAGCGTATGGTTACGACACCGAGTACTATCCTGGTACGGCGGTTGCAATCCTGCCGCGCGTGGTTTCTCATCTGCAGCGGTCATTTCACTGAAATCGCTGGCAGATGCTGGTTCGGTGTCACGACGATCTGCCAATGGTACCTACACGCGCACGATACACTCGCCCATCCGACCTCACGGAGGATTCCGTGCATTCCGAGGCAACCGGGTTAATATGGACCATCGCCCGTTAGAAGTCACTTTCGCTCCAATTTGTGACACGATAAGATCTAGTACATAAGGTAGGGGTGATAAGGCCTTCCTCCACCCTACCACAATGTCGGCGTCAGAAGAGAAGCCGCCCCACTCCGTCGAAAAGTCGACGGACACTGAATACGAGAAAACGGCGGGCGACTATGACCAGGATGCGGTCAAAATCGACGTCCACACCGGGTTATACGATGGACTTCAGCGCAACATGAAGCAGCGCCACATTCAAATGATTGCCCTCGCCGGAGTGAGTAGCCTACTTCTTCGTCTCTGCAGTAACGCCCTGATACCCTTCGCCAAGACTCTCGGTACTGGCCTTTTTCTGGGGTCTGGGAAGGCCATCGCCCATGCTGGTCCTGCAGGCGCACTGTAAGCCGCCTCCGTCGTAACCCCGCTCTGCTCTGCTGACACCTGGCTCGTAGGCTCGCGTACATGCATGTCGGCACCATCTGCTACTGCATGCTGATGTCGCTCGGCGAGATGATGTGTTACATGCCCATCTCCGGCGGATGCAGGTCTCTTCATTTTCCGCGTCCACAGATTATCTTACGGCGTCCCAGACATCCACTTCGCAGAGCGCTTCATCGACCCGGCCATGGGTTTCGCGCTCGGCTGGCTCCAGTGGTACGGCGGGGTCGTCAGTCTGCCGACAGAAATGATCAGCGCGACGCTCATCATCGGGTTCTGGGACACTGGCCCCGATGGCTCCGGGATGGCCAACTCGCATCTCGCTGGGTACCTTACAGTAAGTCTATATATATGTAGCTGCACCCTTTTCGGCACTAATTATCGCCGCAGCTACTGCTCTTCTTATGCGCCGCCGTTAACTTCCTCGGCGTACGATGGTTCGGGGAATCCGAGTTCTGCTTCGTACGTCGGTCTGGACTTGCTTTCCCCATCCTCATGTCCCGTTTAGGCCGTTATCAAAATCGCCTTGGTTATTGGCTGTATCATCGGTGGACTAGGTCGGTTACCATTTTGCACGCTAGAGTACATTTCTAACGTTTCGTCAGTGATTGATCTCGGGGGTGGACCAAGCCACGAACGCATCGGCTTCCGTTATTGGAGGGTGCGTTACCTCATCTCGGATGAAGCTAAAATTCTGATTCACCTAAAACTTGCAGGACCCCGGCGCGTTTGCGCCGTATCTAATCGGGGGCGACACCGGCAAGTTTTTGGGATGGTTCCAGACCCTCCTGCAGGCCGTGCGTCTTATTTCCTGCGATTCACCCGAGTCCGGAAGCCTAAGGCCCTTTGACAGGCCTACTCGTACCTTGGCATGGAGTCGCTGGCGATGGCGGCGGCGGAGGTCCAGAATCCCCGCCGCGCCCTCGCAAAGGCGGTCCGCCGCGTTTTCTATCGCATCCTGATGTTCTACGTCCTCGGGATCCTCATCGTCGGTACGCCACGTCCAGGCCCTTTCCAATGACAGGATTACTCACTCGCAGCCAGGCATGCTTGTCCCCTCGAACGACAAGGAACTGCTGCAGTCCACCGGCACGGCGGCCTCATCGCCGTTTGTCCTCGCAATGACCAGGGTAGGGATCAAGGGCCTGCCATGTACGTGCCCACTCGCATTCACAGGGTATCGCTCCGGAAGCCTGACGTCCCTCGCAGCCGTAATCAACGCAGGCGTCCTCACCTCCGCCTTCTCCGCGGGTAACACTGGCCTTTACGGGTCTTCGCGCCAGATATACGGGCTCGCGCTCCGCGGGCAGGCGCCGCGCATTTTCGCGAAAACCACCAAGGTGAGCGCCACCACGGTTCCGCTACCGGGCTAACGGCGCGCAGGGCGGGCTCCCCATCGTTGCGCTCGCCTTCTCGACGGTCTGGATTCTTCTCTCCTACATGGCACTTTCGGAGGGCGCGTCGACCGTGCTTAACTGGCTTAGTAATCTCACTTCCATTTTGGGATTCTGCACTTGGGGTGCGTCGCAGGCCCCCGAGTACGCGTCTGCGCGCTGACTTCCATCGCGGCGCAGGGATTATCAGCTTCACGTATATCCGCTTCTACCACGGCCTCAAAGCACAGGGTATCGACCGCACCACGTTCGTCTACTGGAATCGACTCCAGCCGTTTCCCGCGTATTGGGCGCTGATGTGTACGCCTTCATCTTCGCGCGTGGTGTCTTACTGGTGCTGAACGTGCCCGCAGGGAGCATCGTGATCGTCCTCTTCAACGGTTGGTCCGTCTTCGTCAAGGGCGAGTGGGACGTCTCGGACTTTATCGTCGCGTACATCAACCTCCCGATATTCCTCGTTCTGTATGCGGTGTACAAGATTGTCCGCCGTTCGAAGGCCGTCCGCGCGAGCGATATGGACTTTCACTCGAATGTCCCGCCGCCGGAGAGTGTGGACTTCGACGAGCCGGAGCCGACGACGATCTGGGGGAAGATGTGGGCGTGGCTGTTTTAAGGGGATGGGGAGTAATGCCCTCTGTAAGCTACCTTTCCTTGGCCAGATTGAATCATGCAAATCAATTATAAAGCATTCCGTTCTCTCATGTAACGCCACGTGTGTGTGACTCGACGCGATTAAAACGAGTAGGATTGATCTAAAGGCGAGAGATTGCGTAGAGAATCTAAGAGATATTTGAGAAAATACGAACGACGGACCGAGTCAGTTGATTTCTTGCGCGTTCCAGTAACGAGTCACGCTAATGACGAGACATGAAAGATGACATCAAATCCGAGTTTCCCGGCTCGGCATCCTGCCTATATCGTCGCCGAGCGGCACTCCTAGTAGCTGCGCAGTCCCGCAGTCCATACGTGGTTCTTCCAGACTCTCATCATGGGTGGAGGAAACGAGGCCCCCCTTCAACAGCCGTCTGAATTCACTGCTGGCAGTCTTGTTCAAGTTAATCGTCCACCGAATCGCCCTCGAGCGCGTGATGTGGGCATCCAAATCGGCGACCTGCTCTCACCAGGACCTCAAAATGCTATCACGGATGTCCCGCGCATCAAGGTTGGAATGGCGGAGAAATTCTTGGGCGATGTGACTTCGTGAGTTTCGCAGTTGTCGAGTAATCCTCCCAACGCCAAACAGTGGTCAGACCGGACGAGGAAGAGCGGAAGAAAATCGTGCGGTCGGGCGTAACGTTGATTGGGACGGATGATATCGAGTCGGTCCCGCTCTTCGCCGGAGTAGGCATCTTGCAAGGATCGGGAGAACTTACTGGGTAACCTCCCGCCCGCACCCATTTTTCTTTAAATCGATCCCAGCCTTTCGGCATCCAGGTCCCATTTCATCACTGAAAGCGGTCTTCTCACCACCTATGTCGCTATCACCGGAACTAGCCAGGTAGGATCCGCTTACGCTGGTCAGTCGTCTTATAATCAGCCCGTTATTCCTCTTTATCCTTTTCTCAGCATTGAAAATGGTCCACCCATTTGTGATCGATCTCCCAGTGGTGGGCGAGACATACGATCGCATGACGCACCCTCTCGCGCCCGATCCTCTTGTACCCAGCGATATATCTCGGGCCCTGGCCGATATGACGGCCGGCAAATTGCGGGAAGGAAACGTTGGGTGCGTACATATATGTAGTCAAGTTTTACAAGATGCTTGTCATTTACACCGCTCAGAGGTGGCGCAGCCATGGTGTCGTTTGGGCTCAAGGGAGGCACAGGTACCTCATCCCGCCTTGTCCCTTCGGCAAATGGCGGTAATTTCGTCGTCGGGGCCATTGTTCAGGTTCGTTTGCAAGGCTATGAATACGTTCACTTCTTGACAATATCACAGGCGAACCACGGCAGTCCGTACGATCTCACCATTGGCGGTGTTCAAGTTGGCAAAATTCTGACGGACGAAGGGTACACCAAACCTTGGTTCCCGACCCACGATGCGAAGATCAGGCAGCCCAAAGACGGAGATGGCAGGTATATATACGAATCAAGTCGCAAGCCAGTCACTTACCCCCGCTCTCCGCAGTATAATCGTGGTGATCGCAACAGATGCGCCGTTGCTCCCTCATCAAGTAACTAATCTGTCCTTCTCCTCCTCTGATACCCATCTCATGTCGAGTGCAGTGCAGTGCAGTGGCACGGAGAGCAGGTGTAGGGATCTCGAGAGGCGGGGGCGGCACGGGATTTTTCAGTGGCGGTACTACCCTCCCTTGATCAACAGTGAGGGTCTTCCTGACACCTTTTCCCAGATATTTTCCTCTGCTTCTCGACTGCGGCACCACTCACACCGCCTCAAGAACCGCGCCACGAACAGAGAATTGAACCCGTCTCTACCTATGTGAGTACCGCCCGCCGCATCTCGAACTCAAACACGTTACTAATTGCGCGCTCAGAGCGTTGAGGTCGTAAACAACGAAACACTCGACGTGATATTCCGCGCGGCGGCCGACGCGACGGAGGAAGCGATCCTGAATGCGTTATTCGCGGCGGAGGAGCTCGAGGGGTTTACGGGCCGGAAATGGCGGAGTCTCCCAGTTGAGCGCGTCAAGGAGATTTTGGTTGACGCCGGGAGGATTCCTGCGTCTACTGTAAATTAGGAGCAAAGGTTTTTCCGTCACATTTACGTCCGTTTACCAGGGATGAGTCCGTATTAAGATTGATTGGCTTATTCGTAACCACTTTCTTTCCTATGCGGCTGGGGTGGGTCTACATACTTGTTCGATGGCCGAATTGTTCCGAATCAACAACGTACGTAACATTCAACCCACATCAATGTCGACTTGTTCTTCCCGCATACATTTAGAGGCCAAAGAGTACGTCGATTTGAACGGTTCGAACATCTCATCCACAAACCTCAGGTTTTTAAAAAGATTGGTGCAGCTATCTCGACGTCGAGGATTCGAAAGCAGCGAGGTCGCTCCGCCGGCCGCAAACCAGGCGCCTGCACTTTCAACGTGCGCAGTCTGATCACTGCCATGTCGCTGCGCTTTTTGTATTGAAGTCGTGTGAAGAAGGAATACCCGCACGCAACCTCGGCGCAACCGCCGAGAACGCTTAGTATTTTTCAGCAGGCGGATGCTTTTATGGCTTCACGATGGCCGGGAGTGAAGGCATGAGAATTGCATGAGTATTTCGCCTTCCCCATGAACGAACCCAGTGGCCCTAAAGTCAATGTTGCGACATCATTGGGCTATACCTAAACTACCTAATCGAGCGGGTATCAGATCTAGGTCCTTTAACGCCGCTCCCAACTGGGAGCCGAACAAGCCGCTTCCCTGGCCATCGGCCGCTTCTCCTTCCAGCCGAGTAAGAGTAATGCAGGATCTTCTCCCCCATGAACCTCTCCAAATTGCAGTGGCCGAGTCGCAGCCTCAGCACCTATGGGCTCCTCCTAACCAACTCGCAGGCGGAGGACAGCGCCGGCGCCGCATACTACGAGGTACCAGAATCCCGTCGCAGAAGGAAGGCGCCGTGCACATGTGGATTTTCTGCCCGCTCGGCGCTGTCGTTCTTGGGTGTTGTGCTTGTTTTCGGTATCATTTATCCGTACTGGGCCCCGCCCGCCAGCACACTTCCCCCAAGCGCTGGATCTGACGACAGCGACCCACTTCCCGCACCCGAAGAAGATCCGGCTCGTCCCCCACCGTTGTACGAGAAGTACCGCGAACGGGAACGTCACTTCCCTCAGCACAATCTGTCCCTGCCCTACCCCGAAGGGTCCCATGCCAAATTTCTCTGGGCTGCGAATCATGGGTCGCGTATAGGCGTCTGCTTCGCCGCTAGTCCCGCCGCTGATGAAACCAACAGGTTTTGGGTGGGGGAACTATATGGAGGAGATGGTCCTTGATGCGTACCTTGCCTATTCCGCACACCGCGCGCACGTAGATTTTCGTTCTCGGTTACTGTGCGCTCATCCTTTCATGGGCGGATAGGTACGTTTTCGATAACTACACCTCGCAGCGGGATGGTCCTGAGATCGGCAGTTGGAACGGGAAGCCGATACCTGCTCGCGTGCCGTTTTCGGCGTTAATAGCGGGTAATGAACGCCCGTTCTTCAAGGCCACGCCTAATACCACCCAGGACCCATCATTGGCGGATCGATGGGGGAGAAAGACATTCCCAGAGCAGTGTCGCGTGAATACTTCTTCAGTGTGTGCCCCGAGTCGAAAAGGGTTGTCATTGATACCAGGAAGATCCAAGATACCCTCGGTGAAGATGTGACGCTCGGGCAAATCGTCGAAAGATGGGTCGCGGAACTCAAGTCTATCCAGTCGCCATGCGTTGAGCTTGCGAGTAATAGCCCGGCGTTGTTCGGTTCCTCGTGCGTATTTGTTAACTGTGTCGCCGCGTACTGATGTGTATGTCAGACTCACGAACACGATTCGTGTACTTGATGCCTTCCCTGCGCTCTCCCGGTCTCCAATCCTCTCAGCCTTCGATTGGTCTCCTCTCATTCTAGAGGGATTCAACAACAACCTCAGGTATTTCGTGGACCCATCGGATTTCAACTCGCCCTCGCCGATGGAGACGTACATCACACCGTTGAAAGGCCTGCTCGCGATCCATGTACGGCGCGGGGACTACGAGCTGTGGTGCGACGACGCATACAAGAATGCTATGTCCTTCAAGGGATTCAACAGTTTCCCAGAGCTCCCGGACAAATACGCGCCGCTGGATTACGGCTCCCTTGGAAGCTCCAATATTGCGCGGAAACACTGCTCGCCGTCCATCGCAGAGATCGTTGAGAAGGTTCTCTCCGTCACAGAGCCGCATATTACCCGGGTGTATATTATGACGAACGCTCCGCGGACATGGCTGTCAGACCTCAAGCGCGCGTTGCGCACAGTGCACCAGTGGCCCAACGGGGTCGGCACTACTCGCGACTTGGACCTGTCGTGGGAGGGAAAGTTTGTTTCGGAAGCGGTGGACATGCATGTCGGTCAGCGCGCAGAGAAGTTCATTGGGAACGGCGTGAGTTGTGCTACCACCACTGCTTTGATCTCTAACGAGCCGTCATGTGTAGTTCTCCTCCCTAACGTCAAGCGTCGTCATGTTGAGGATGCATAATTCAGATCTCAATCCATCGGACATCCATTTTTGGTAACGACGCAGCCCTGAAACCCTGAATCTCTTAGATGTTCATCCCGCCAAACTACCGCATCCCACCGTATAATTTAAATCATTCTACATCTTTGATATACTTGATGAATCGCGTGCATGTTGAGTTGAATTGGATGTAGCGCTCTAGAATCGCGCACGGCAGAATTTCTTCTGGGGGTCAGAAGAGATCGGTACACTATGTCAATGTGACCGTCTCAACTTTCTGGACTGTAATCGTCCTGCGCTCTCTCAACGTAATGCGATCCAAGGGCAATCAAATTGTCAACATTTTTACATAGTTTCCCGCATCCAAGGGAAAAATCATCATAAGTCATAAGCCCTGAGCCACCTGTGGCACCTCCATACTTTTGAAACCACCCTACTCCTTGTTGTGCACGTCTTCAACCTGAATATCAGGTGAAGGGCTCGCTTTGTACGGGCTCCCTCCGCGCTTCTCCTCATCATAACCGACGGCGCCCGCGTCCGTGTCCGTCTTCTTCAACATTATCTGGCGGTCGCCCGAGAGCCAGACATAGGCGGCGAAAAATGCGACGAATGCGAATGCGGGAGCCGACACGCCGTACGAGACGCGGGTGGAGTATTTGTCGGCGATAGCCCCCTGGATTGGACTGCGAATCCTCTGTTACTGATTGTCGATTTAGACATGATTTTTTGCTTACGGGAAGACAGCCCCACCCGCAACGCCCATCACCAAGAGAGAGGCGGCGCGACGCGTGTGGCGGCCCAGTCCGCTGGTACCCAGAACAAAGATTACTGCGACAGTGGTCAGCGGAAGTTCCGTCCTCTAAACACAATACGAACTTACCGGGATACTGGCAACTCATTGTTGCATAGATGAGCATGAGGCAAATCATACCCGCCGTCCCTGGGAGCACCGACACCAGTATCACCAACACAGTGCCAATTACAGCGTTCACGAAGAGAACAACGGGGGCTGCGACGAAGGAGAGCACAGCAGTCATCACGAAACGCATAACTAGAAGAGATTTCAGTAAAAGTTGACGAGAAGAGGTAATGTATATTAACCGGTGAACACGATCAGCGAATACGAGAGCAAGTTTGAGGCATCTGCGGTGGCCCTTCCAGCGCTCTCGGTAACATAGTTCAAGAAGAAACTGCCTAGAGAAAGGTTAATATCGAGAGAGCTAGGAATCCGTTCGGAGAGAACGTACCAATTGTGACTTGGGCTCCAACGTACATCTGCACACAAAAACTCGTCAGGGGATTCACAAGTGAGGTTCGAATTTACTCACAAATTGCGCAACGAAACCAAAGATTGCTCTGTACTGTTTGTAGAAAGGTTCGTCCGACTTAGAATCGGCGTGCGCCTGGTCTGCGAGAGCAGGCAGCCCTGGCCTGCAGGTCTGCTTCCGAAACTTCGGGCAGACGAGTCACTCCAAATGCCAGAGCAACCATGATACCCATTCCCGCGACGGCCATGTAGACATACTATCCACTGGCGTGAGATTGGCTCCCAGATTTTCATGATCAGCTCACTTGAACATTGGTAAGGTTGGAGCTGTTGCCGCCGCTGAAGAAATATTTCGAGCGCAATGAAAGGGCCCTATTTTGCAAAACCAGCAGTGAGTGAAGCCAGGTAAGAAGTGCTAAAACACTCACAGCAAAGCTAGCCACGCCGTTGAAAGCTTTGCGAGAAGTTCAACCGGAACGCCGCGACCTCGATGGGAGGCATCACACTGATGTAGGAGTTGGCAGCGACCTCGAGCGTTGCCAGTCCACATGCGGTGACGGCAGGTACAGACGACGAATCCTCCGAAGATGGCGTGCTTGTCGGACGTGGCGGCGAAGTGGGCACAGGGCCAGAAGAGAATTGCCTACGCGGATATTGATTGGCGGGGAGGCGAAGGAAATGACAGAGGTACTCACACCCAAAGAATACAGGGCAAGCCCCATGAGGATGGTTAGCTTGTATCCGTACTTTCGGAGAACCTCGCCGGCGATGGGCGAGTACGCGAAATATCCAATGCCAAAGTAGGCGACTTGGAGACCAGTGGACTGCAGTTTCGTGATGTCGAGCACAGTTTTCTGGAAGGAAATTGTTAGTGGATGGTATGTAACAATGTGTAGGACGCACGGAAGTGCTTGTTCAAGACATCGAGCAGGCCATAACAAAATCCCCTATTCGATATGAGCAAGTGCCAGAGTCGTGTGCGTGATGCCTCCTCACCAAAGGAAGAATCTGAAATCTCCCGGTGAGAAACGATGTAAAATCAAGCCTCGGTAAACTCACAATGTGGTGACAAGAGAAAATGCAACGACTAGAAATTCATCGGCGTTAACGAAACAAGCCATCAGGATTGGACAGATCAATACGCACAGTACTCCCGGGGGAAGAGCCCACGTCTGAAGATCTCTTTGAGGGGGACCCCAGAGTCACCAACTGCGCCACCGCCAGCCATTTGAGACAATTTACTTGGGAAGGGTGATAGGGAAGATGAGGGAGAGACGGGTCGAAAGAATAGAAGTCGACTCTGAGCAATTTGCACCGCATTCTGGCTTTATTCCCCGCATTCCTCGATCACGCCGATCCCTTCCGATCTCGCCGACAGATCGCTGACAGCGAATAGGGAATGCGCTTTCACGGGTTGCTCAGAGGTTCCACGAGGAGGAATAAGGAGGAGTGTCAAATTATCCTCAGGAACCGGGATCTGGGCCCAGATCGTATATAGAAGGCGGAAAGAGCTGCCAAATGGATGGACAGGTTCCGGTGCGACGCAAAGGACCGCCCTTTGGAGAAGCCTTCTAGACCTACCTACCAATTTGGTTTCGAGGCTTGAGCTTGGTTGCCACATGCTCAGGGCTGGGTGAAGTAAACTGAAGCCGTAGAAAGATTCAAGGTTCTAGCTCCAGTCATTTAGAAAAGGGAGGAAAAATACTGTCATGATAGCTGTAATTGCGGCGGATAATTTAAATGCTTAATGAAGGAGTGCTCGGAGTTTCATATAGGTGGTCGAGAGCTACAAACGCCAATCAGCAACAATTTAGGCTAGTTTGCATAGCGACCCTCTGCGTGGAAGTTGTGCGGGGAATGTGGAAGAAGACTCGGAGAAGGTAAAGATAGATATTTGATCCGATGATGCGGAGCATCACCGCCACTGATCTTCATGCCGACACGAAGTTGAAATACAAACAAACTCCAGAGGGTATCGAATTATAATGGAGGTACTATGGATTATGCAGATTTATTTAAAAGACTGAGAAATGGTCAGCTCCATGCAGCAGGCAAGCGAGACTGACCTACCTCCACCACCTTCTTTGCAAGTGCCCGCTTTTGAATATAATGGACCATACGCTGGATGTCGGGGGCAACGAATGAGGGGACAACGATGGCCATTATCGGGAGCGCTATTGCCCAGAATCTGGGAATACGGGTAAGCACTATCCAAGAGGGATTATTAGTAAATTTAAGGACACATACACCCAGTCCGAGTGACCATTGACGCTCCACATATCGGTGAAGTTCATTCCAAAGTACCCTGTGAGTAGCGTGAGGGGAAGAAAAACGACCGTTGCAATCATAAGTCGACGCCTGTTTATGCGTGAGTGGCCTGAAAAGAGGAGGAGCAGAATAGCACGGACATCACTTCATTCATCTCGTACGAGGTCATCTACAACACGGTAAGAATGAACTTGAAAGATCGGTGAGAGGAGGAAGACATACATTAAATGTGTAATCGACAAGATTCTGACCAATGCTCGCGATGTCATCAAGCTGGCTCAGGACGTACTCCATGTGGGAGTGTACATCGGCCTGATATACTGGGTTAGTGGTGAAATGGAAGTCGAGGCAGAGTACGCACGAGGTAGATTATCGTCTTATGAGACATGAAACCAACGACCTTCGTGCCCTTACTCCCTTCTCCCGATGAATCGACGAGCGCAGTGGCGCGATCGACGTCGTACCGCCGTAGCCCATAGACGACCGTCTTAATCGGCTCTAGCGTGCGGCGGTGCAGTATGAGGTCGGCGGAGAGGATGTGCAAGTTGCGGACAGTGGTCACATCGGGCTTGAGCATAATCTGGCGCTCGAACTTCTGGATCTTGGCCTTGTATGCGTCGACGACCTGTTCCGGGAGAAATCAGGAATGATACCAAAGATGGTCGGCAGGTCTCCTGACCTCAAGAGCCTTATCTGCGACAAGGCTGAGAAGGCTCTGCACGAGTAGCGATGCGTCCGCCGACGTGCGTAGCCCAGTATCAAACTGGCGGAGGCGGTTCGTTATGGGCTCCGTCATATCAAGGCTCGGCGTCGAGTGAATCGAGATTACGGTCCCTGGATTACACCTCAGCGTCAGCACTGCCCACATAAAAGGATGAGACCCAGACACACCATCGCGGAAGAGGAATATAAACATGGGCGATACGTTGACATTAACCCGCTCGCCGCTCTTCAGGGCACGGAGGGCAGCTTCCTGCATGCGCCGCTGATCGGCGTCGACAGCTGCAGTCCCGCATCGCATGTTGGAAGTCGGAGGGCGTAGTCGGCAGAACAGGACGACGCTTTCGCACCGATCCGCGCAGGGTCTTTTCGTCGTCCTTGAACCCGGTGAGCGATTCAGACCGCGGGAGACTGGCAACAACAGGATTCGAGTTTGGCTGGAACTCCTCCACTTCACCCAGCTCATGGCAGAGGATTCGTAGAAATAAATGTTGAGTGTAGTAATCAACCTTGGATCTGGCTCTCGGATGCGCGTGGAAAACATCCTCCAGTGCAAGAGGTTGCAAGTCTGAGAATGATTATTAGAGGGACACAAACGACAAGTGCCGCCACTCGCCATATTTTATCGACACGGCTTTGATGACATCCCAGCTCATTCCCCCAATATTTATCCAGCGCACTTTGACCCAGGGCTCCCGCGCGCTCGCCTCGGGGTTATTCATCAGTTCCACAAACTCGCGGTTCTTCATGCGTCCAAAGCTGCTGCGAACAGCAGAGTAGTCCACCACCTCGATAACGCACTGCTGCATAATGCCCCCAAACTCCGCGTCTGCCTCCGCCCGACGCGGGTCGACACCCGGCTCGGCTCCCGCTCCTCGTTGGGCCATGAGGTTCGTGCCTCGATGCAATGCTATCACCTTGCGGACGATATGGCGAAATCGCTCCTTGTGGTGGAGAAATGGCGGGGCAAGAGGACGGGTCCTAGAGGTCCTTGACCGGACAGATTCCCGAGTGCGAGTTGGGTGAAAATCGGGAAAATTCGGCGGAGCAGAGGTGGGGGACACAGGCGGGAAACCCGCCTCATCTTCGAGGTCGGGTGTCAGCGACCGCCCATCGGAATCGCTGAAGCTGTTTTCGCGAGGCA